>BPTQ01000002.1:216777392-217408723 GCA_019973895.1 Chrysanthemum seticuspe | reverse complement strand
TTTATCAACAAATTCTGTTTGAGTATGAGAAGAAGTAGTAAAACTTTCAAAGGTAAACCACGACGGTAACAATAACTCACTCTTATTCTCTCTTATTTCACTCACACACACTATTAATGTCTCGTCTTTTATCCTTTTAAAATACATCATCCTATACCTCATCTCTCATGTAATATATTCATCATTGTTCTTAGAATAGAAAATGTAACACAACATGAACTCACTCTTATTTTATAACAGAGTTTCATATGACAGTTTTTCATTTTACATAATCGTCATGGTTCTGAATAGGAAATGTGACACATTTCTAAGAATATAATAGAAAATGTAACAGTTTTTCATTTTACACTAAATATTAAACATACAAGTCTGTAAATTTACCGTTACAAAATATTAAATCTACAAAGTCTGTAAATTCAGAAATCCCTGACTCGTCTAACCTGAATTTAGTCAATTTTCACAACACTCTGTATTCAAACATTGATCACTTCGATTATCTATAAATAAACTAACGATTACGATTGACTTTTGCTATCACAGTCAAAAATTTTTATTATCATAGTCATAAATGTTTCCTTTTTTATTAATTGTGAGTGATGCTGAACAACCACACCTAAATGAAGTCCTCTTCCTAGTTTGCTTTTTCTTAACATCACCAAACCTATACGAATCATCACTGATTTCACTTTGTCCACTTATATCATTATCAGTAACAGAATCACCAGATTTACCATTAGAATCTTCATTTAACCCTTGTCTAGAACAACAGAAATACTTCAACGTTGCATCTGAAAAACCTTTTGCCTTGTACTGGCCACCTCTTCTACAGTCAAAACCGCCCTTTTTACCATACGCCACATAAAAATTATAGGCCTGATCTATTGAAATAAACTGACATCCTTCTATAGGTTTTTCAAGGCAATCAGGATACCAAGTTCTACTTCCATCTTTTCCACAAACATAAAAACCAACATGATCTCTAATTCGAACAGTTTCAACATCTGCACCTGTATGTTTAACAAAAAGAATGTGAAAAAATAGTGCATCACATATATAAAATAGTGCATCGCTAGCGATACTATTATTTTTAAAAACTGACACTATCGTTTTCAGTTAGCATTAGCAATCAAATAAATATCTATTAGCTTCACTAGTTACAAACTTATGTCTCACAACACTTTTAACTGATTTAAGTCCAATCTGCTCAGTCCCTAAAGACTTAAATGTCTGAAACATCTAAATTATAAAACATTGCCATTTAAATGTCTGAACATACAAATTATAAATCACATTTTACTTTTTGACAATGTAAAAGATAATATAAGAATCTTTACACAGTGTAAAGGATAAGTCTTGGTACTGCTAATACATTTTACTTTTTGACAGTATACTTTGAGACAATATTTTATTCTCACTCAAGTACAACACAATGTAAAAGATAAGATTCTTGTTACTACTTATATAATGTACTCTCTACTCCATATCCTACTACATAAAATTTTCCTATTTTCTGCTCTGTAATTATCACACACACTCACTTTATTCTCTCTTATTCTCACTCAATAACAATGGCAGCACCAAATGGAAACTTTCAAAATGATGAAGAAGAGTATGAGTTTGTCTTAAACAACTATTTGCTTTTTGACGCAGTGTTAGATGCTTTTGGCGAAGAACCAATGTCAGAATATGGTTCATATAGGCAAGTGAGTGTGTAGATGAGGACAAATATCCTTACTTGGCTGCGTCGCCAAGACTTCTACTGGGATGAGATTTATGGACTTGATGGGGAAGAGGAGGAAGAAGATGAAGATGAGGAAGATCTAGAGAATGAGGAGGAGGTTGAAAGCGAGGTGGTGCAGCAAAGTGAAATGGTGCAGCAAGGTCAGATAGTGCAGCAAAATGAGGTGGAGGAAGAGTTTCAAAGTGAGGTGATGCAGCAAAGCGAGGTGGTGCAACAAACTGAGGAAGATGATAAAAACGAAGTGGATCAACAAGTGAATAATCCTACATTATTTGAAGATATTTATAATTTGGAAAATAGGATTAGTAGTCTTGAAAATCTGTTTCAACGACTCAAAGCAAATAAGAAAAGCAAGGGAGAGAGCTCTGGAACTAAAAAGTAGTTTATGATGATGGTCATTTATGTTTTTAGTATCATATTAGTTTTTTAGTTGTCGAAAACTGTTTTAATGTGTGTTTATGTGCTATCTATCCAAATGTATTAATGTATTAATGCAGCAGAGACTTCTTTGTGGCATATGAGTTTAAGTTAAGATATGTGTAAAACTAATGCATCATAATATTAAAATCTACTGCAAAAAATTACTAAATCATAATTATATAGTAATCAAAAATACATAATCCTAAATATACTGCATCAAACATTTTGAGTTAATGATTCATATAGACATGAATCTATTGCGACCATCTACTAAAAGTCTAATAATCATATTCATATTTATACTAAACATCAAACACAATCGAAGCATACACATATAAATACTGAGAATACTCCTAAAACACTAGTAATCCTACTCATATAAATATACTGCAGTGTACTAATCAATTGCATCATAATCTAATATGTACTGCATCATAATATAATATGTACTGCATCATAAACTTATAACTAATCTTAAAACTACTACTGCATATAATAAAAAATATTGCATCATAATCTAATATGTACTGCATCATAATATAATATGTACTGCATCATAAACTTATAACAAATCTTAAAACCATGACCATATCCCCTACACTAATCCTATATAATCCTATGACTATCATATGTGTGTGCATACCATACTAAACCAATTCAAATGTGCAATGACTAGCAGTGTTTTGTTACTAGTAGCCATCGTGAATCCTTCCTCATTCCTACTTCCATCTACATTAACATCAATAACCATCTCTGCATCTTTAAGATTAGAATAATCACCCCTCAATTATTGGTACATATCCACAGTTATAATTTTAAAATGAAAAGAATGGCACTACATCTTTCAAGTACCTTATTCATAGCTTCTAAAGTCTATCATTTGTAACTAAATATAACAATAATTAACCATTAATAATACATTAAGCTTTCATTAATCATAGATTGAGCAAGTATGTTTCAATTCTTAAGTAGTATTCATCAGTCTTAAAACTAATGCATCATAGACCTAATATACTGCATCATAAACTTATAACTAATCTTAAAACTACTACATCATACTTATATATCTATTCATCTAATTCTTAAAACTACTGCATCATAATACAATATGTAATGCATCATAAACTTATAACTAATCTAAAAACTACAAAATCATAATCTTATAATCTACTAGATCATACTTACATATCTATTCTTCATAGTCTAAAAATTAGTAATACAATATGTAATGCATCATAATACAATATGTAATGCATCATAAACTTATAACTAATCTTAAAACTAATGCATCATAATCTTATAAATCTAAAGTAGTATTCATCAGAGTCTTAAAACTAATGAATCATAGACCTAATGTACTGCATCATAAACTTATAACTACTCTTAAAACTACTACATCATAATATTATAATCTACAACACAAACTACTAAATCATACTTATATATCTAATCATCATATTCTTAAAACTACTGCATCATAATAATACATCATAATTAGATAATTATTCTTCTTAGTCTAACAACTAGTGCATCATATACCTATATGTAACTAAAAATCAAACTCTTAAGTTAATAATTCATATACTCATATGTCTACTGCAGCATAGTTATATTTCAACTGCAGCATAATTATAACTAAACATCAAACACCAGCTGTGCATCAATCAAAATACAAATTTATCAACAGAAACTACTACTAGTATAATCAGTTAAAAATCATAAACATAATAAGAAAAAGTATATCAAAATTAAATTAAAAATAATAAAAAGAAAAAATATAAAAATTAAAATCTTACTATCAATATTCATTGATGATGATGATGAACACTCGTTATTGATTGAAGAAGAACACTCGTTATTGCTTGAAGATGAACAAACGATATTCATTGTTGATCACGGTGAAGATCACGGTGAAGATGAACTCGTTATTGTTGAAGGACGGTCGTGATGACAGAGGAGAAGGACGGTGGTGCAGATCACGGTGGTTTCAGAGGAGAAGGACGGTGGTGGAGATCGTCGTTTCAGAGGAGCAGAAGAAGTTGAGATGAAAGAAACGTGAAAAACAGAGAAGAAAAACCTTATATACCTTTTATTTTGTGGTGAAATTACCACAATGCCCTTGAGAGTAAAAAAAAGGGAGGGGTGAAGATGGGACACATGGCGCATTGTGGTGGCTTCCCATTCTTTTCATTTTAAACATCTTTTCATAATAACCCAAGTCTATATATATATATATATATATAGATATACACACATACTAGCTTTCATGGCCCGCCTGAAAGGCGGGCTAGACTTACGATTATCGTTTTCAAATCTCGCACGAGGGGCCGGCATGACTTATAAACATCGTTGGAAAAAGTAACTTAAAGAAAATAAACTATAAATAACAGTAGAGATATACCTCGAAGCTCTCCACTTATTCTTTTTGTATATGTACATTTTTCGTTTAAGACATCAATCTACCTACATAAGACCCCACATCAACGGTTAGTGAATAAACCATAATATATGGTTAATTATCACCGAAAATACCAAATCAAGACTTAATATCCTTACCAATTAGTGGGTAGCTCACAAAAAGCAATATTCAGTACTTGAAGGGCTTCTTGTGAAGCATATGCCTGCCTTATCGTGTTTAGAAATATGAATTGACTTCAGCTTCAAGATTTCATTATAATAAAGTTCCATATTCTATATTTGTGGTTTTAATGTAAATCTGTTTCTTTATCACATTCATTGCTTTGGAATGTTTATATCAGTGAATGATGTAACAGGTGGTATCTCCGTAGAGTCTTTCTTTGAAGGCTCGTCAACGTGAGTCTATGCTTGGTCGTTAAACGTGTTTGTCTTATCATTGTTTGGAGCCGCCTTTTCGTCAATTTCATGAACCTAAAAGTATTGCACTTGTTTTGCTTTTATGATACAAACGGATGCATTAAGTACATTAAACGGATGCATTAAGTACTTTAAATGGATGCACTAGTCAGGTTATGAACGAATTAATCTTATTATAAACTTAACTTGCCAATCAGAATACAAGAGATGCATTTTGCATTGATGAGTGATGCTTCAATAAGAATACAACGTCTCTTAAGATATAGTAAGCTAAACAAAAACTGAAAAATTATATATTTACAAGCTAAGCAATGACTATCTTCAAATTCTTTCAAAATCTGAAACATTCAGAGAAGCCTCTCAAATCGTTTACCTTTCGATGCCTACAAAGTCATCATCTTGTAACAAATCATCAACGTTCAACTAAGAACAAATGTCATATTCCCGTATGACAAAATCATCTTCATCAATAAATTCATCCATTCCAGAAAGTTGCAGATGGGGACATGTCAAATGTGTATTGCTAAATAGAAACTAAATTAGTTGAACAATCATTATGAGTTTAACAATCATTATGTGATATTCCATACATATGCCTAGAGGTGGCAAAATGTGCCCAAAAACAAAAAGATTGGCTAAATGGGCAAATTTTTAAAAGATTTGGGCACATTTAGCCCCCTCCTTTTTTTGAAATGGGCACATATAGCCCATTGAAAACTTAAATGGGCACTAACGGGCACATTTTTTTGGCTCAATTGTAGAACATTACGATCGTTTTAAATAGATTTTTTTTATATAATATATTTAAGTTTTTTAATATAAATAAGATATTACGTTTAAGAAATTTATTTCGTCGTTTTAGGCCTTTTATTAAGCGATTTGTATAACATGTGTCCGTTTGCCCCGTGCCCATTTAGCCCGTGCCCGTTTAAGCCCGTGCCTGTTTTAGCCCGTGCCCGCCCGGCCCGCCCGTTTTGCCACCTCTACATATGCCTTATTTTTTTAATACACATGCCATAAAATGTACACAAATTAGTATATTTCCAAACACCGCTTGATAATCGTCATGCAATATCCCATACAAATGTTTTATTTTTCTAATACAGATGCACTAAAAATGTATATAAATTATTATATTACCAAACATCCACAATATTTACTACATCGCTGAATAATCCTTATGTAATATTAAAAAAATTGTAATATATAATGTTGATGCACTAATGTATAACACAAATGCAATAAGATCTTACGTTTTGGCAGTCTTGACGTGAGTCCACCAATGCCCATTGTTAAATATTACAACGCCTGCAGTTGTTTTTTTTATGGATGATTTGAGTTACTTATTAAGTCAAGCCACAAGGTCTCCTTTTTCGTACCATTTTAGTCTTTGGTTTTCCATTCTTGAACCAAGAAAGGTGCCACAAAGAACTCTATTGTGCTCTTATAATCCTACAAAATCATACCACAAATTAGTTACTTTTGATTAATCTAGTAAGTTACAGAATAACCATTAAAAACAATACTAATATACCTTGAATACAAAAGCATAATTACAAACGAGACTAATATACAAGAAAGGAGGTCAGATAGGTTAAACTGGTCAAAGGTAGAAAGTCCACCCAAATTGATTTAAATGCATAATTACAACCTACTAAATCGCACTCATAGATGCCCTAATACCTACCTTTTTGATGCACCAATCATACTCATATATGTCTTAATATGTCCATCAGTGCACTAAACATAAAACGAATACCTAAGTAGTTCCAACAATGCACTAAACATAAAAGTGGATGCCCAACTATAACAACCGATGCACTAAACATACAAATGGATACACTAAATATAAACATTGGTGCCTTAATATGTATGACGATGTACTAATTATACTGACTGATGCCCTAATATGTTCATCAAGGCACTAAACATACAAACAGATGCTGGAGTATTTACAGCGATGCACTAAACATACATATGGATTCCCAACTATGACCAACGATGCACTAAACATAAAAACGAATACATTAAACACACACATTGATGTCTTAATGGGGAAAATAAATAAAGACAGGCAAATACAAAAACATATAGTAGGCATATAGATACCATTGGCGAATTCTCTAATAACCCACTTTCAAGAGATGTACCAACGTGTTGGCCTTCTCGCAAAACCGATTCATAACACACATGGCCTGCTTCAAAACCCTGATGACCACAATATGCAAACTTTAATCCACTTGCCAGACCCAGTTCTCCCTCCATATCTTCCCCTGCCTTCTTAATCTCTCCAAATATGCAGCTAATAAACAAATTGAATTCTTTTTAGAAAATAAGTGAGTGTAATAACATAAAAGTGAGTATCTAACCTAGTTGTCCACACTGAGTTTCTAGTAGTGTCAACTACTTTAGCAACATCGACTAGACTAATACCAATAGACGCCATATATCGAAGAGATGGCCCATCTATCAGCACTTGAGGAGGGAACTTGATGCCATAATATGTCTTGTAAAACAAGATCACCTCATTCATCTAAATAAAAAAAAACAATGCACCAGTAAAGATTCTATGATACGAAATAAAAATAAAGAGTTATGGATAAGTTTTTTGGATCCTAACCTCTTATAGTGGAAATCCTTCTTCAACTGGGATTTTATCCTTGAAGGCAGCGGCTAGCTGAACGTGTCTGCCAGAGTATTTCTTCAATACTACCCTTTCTCCCATGCCAACTATCACAAGAACTGCAGGCTTCTGAAAAGGAGATTAAACAAAGCAACACATAAATAATGGAGTAATTTTTCCTAGATTTATAGAGATAGTACTGAAATATTAAAGCATGTATACCTTTTGCATCTTTAAGTGCAAGTCATGATCAGTCACTGTTGCAAAGTCAAACTTCTGATCATTTTTATTTCCTATCACATTCTCGACACATGCCTCATAGTCTTTCACCTTATGCTCACACACTCTAGTATAGTGAAAACCCTTTCATCGAATTCATATTTTGATTCTTTGGTTAACTATTGCAGAATGCATTGTGTAGTAAAGAGGTTTAGTTTCCCCTTTAAATTCCAGACAATGCTTCCACTGGATTGATCTTGTTAACAACCAGAAGCTTCAAGAAATACATGTCACATAGTACTTTGAAAAACTTTGGGAACTGATAATGGACATGGAAAAAGCCAATGGTTGCGGTGTTGTCCATGAGACTCCTGTCCACTTTTGAGTGTAATGCAATTGAGTTTATCTATGTGAGTTCATATGTCTAGTACAATATAACTTAAGCCTTGAACATATTGCAATTGATAAAATATAACACCGCAAGAAAAAGCATAAGAGCTACTTTAATGCAGAAAGTTATTAAGGACTTTTGTATGTGACTCATCACACTTTCACTCTATATTATAATACCAAATTACATATTTCACAAATACTATACAAAACAGAAAAAAAAAAAAAAAAAAAATTACAAATTCTTTTTATCAAATTATCCAGTGATTGATTTGACTTCATTTGCTAGTGTCAATGTGACCATGCATACCAAATCACTTCTTAGCTCTTACACGCACTACATATAAGTAAAACGTGCCTCAAGACCTCCCTTAAATTAACACACTCGATCTGTAGTATCAAACTGAAATTTCTTTGACCAGTTCAAAATTCCTATTCTGACATAGCATAAACACTTTTATAAAATAATGTTAATTTCGTTAAACTTAACAACTTAATCACTATCAATCATCCAAATCATGCATAAACCACAAATTAATCGTATAAACATATAATGTTCATATAACTTTTCGTCAACTTAATCGCTAATCATCATCTAAATCATTCGTAAAAAATAAAATTTTCAAGATTAAAAAAAAAGACAAAAAAAATTTATCTAGTTAAAAAAAACTTAAAATAAAATAAAATAAATTAATAAATAAACTTACAAAAAAGGTATAAAAAAATCTATCCAATTTTTCTTCTAAATAAATTTTAAGTATAAAAAAAAGATTTTATCTAGATTTTAAGAAAAAAAAAATTTAAGTTTTTAAAAATAGATTTTAACGAGCGTTATCAAAAAAGGATCAAATGCGCGAATTTGTTCCAGTTTGGGAATTAATTGTGTAACTTTTAATCAAGTGTAACCTGTAAACCAGCTAGTAACCAGTCATATTAGCTAGATCAAAGATTATTTGAAAGTATATTGCGTATCTTTGACAATTTACAAAGCACATTGCATAGACATGTTTATTTGGAAAATAATGTTGCGTATATTTAGCTTTCACCCAATAATATTTGATCTAATTCACATTTAAACATCACTTTGCTACTCACATATTAGTTTCACTATTCAAATTTTGAAAAACGTTAATTACAATGACATTATTTGGGGTGATTTTAAATGGTTTTGATGTAAGGTTACATATAAGACAACGTCATATTCACTTTTCTCGTATAGTAAAGTAAAAAAGATGTTAGAACTTAAAATTATACATGATTTTCGTTATAGTAAAGTAAAAAAGATATTAGAACTCAAAATTATACATGATTTTCGTTTCATTTTGTTCAGAAGTATGGAATTTTGCCACCATTGTTTTTAGCTATGATATATTTTTATGGGGTTATTAGTATAAAAATGGTATTATATTTGCCACTTTTTATCACTGTATGTTGCGTATTTTATTTTTCTCATCTTGACACTAACCTTTTGAATTCGTGCTATTATGTGTACTTTGCGACTATTTCAGCCATGAAAATGTCCATTTTACCGTTCAGAATTTGTAAAAATTAAGGGTAAATTTGTCACAAAGTACACACAATAACACGATTTTAAAAGGTTGATGTGAAATTAAGAAAAAAAAAGAAGTAACATACAATGACAAAAAGTTACAAGTATGATGCTTTTTTATAACCTTATTTTATGTTATCTTTTAAGATTGTTTTAAGTAAAACTCCGTCACAACACGGGCTACACTTACTCATGTTATACAATGATTTTTCTAATCCATTTGGATGGTTAATGATTTTTGAATGTTAGTTTTATCACTTGGTGGAATCGAAGTGGTATGTACGTCGTGGAATTGAAGTGGAAATTGGGTGGGCTTATTGTTGTTGGGCTAGGGACTTAATGTAGGAATTATATAACATGACAATCATATATAAAACACATAAAACATCAAAGAAACATGCGGAAGCATATAGGAACGTATAATGAATAATTAACTAACATAAACATAAAGTATGCGTACCTTTTTATTCTAGCCGAACAAGAATCAATTCCACAAAACTAGCAATTGGGTTGAACCCTAATTAGGGTTTATAGGATTATTCGAATTACCCTTACCGTTTTGTAATTCAATCCAAGATACAATCAATAGTTGATTGTACCACGTTCTTGTACACACATACTATTAGCGAATTAAAGTAAATGCTAGTTTAATTAACACAAAACGTTTTGTTAAGGAAAAACAAAGTAATCGATCCCTTGGAGAAGGGGACGATCGTTTGGAACCAAAAACACACACAACCAATTTTAGGTTTTAGGTTTAGGAGTACAAGAGATAATTTACAAAGACCCTAGGCCTTGTATATATACCCAAAGTAACTTGGTGACTAAGTTAGACATGGATTGGGTTTAGGAAACCCATAGCCGATCGTTTAAGGCAATCCCCAAGGTTTCTAGAACCTTCTCGATCTCTAATTTCACATCTAGTCCTTCCATTTAACATTTAACGATTGTTAGTCCATTACAATTAATTAACTTAACGTTTGTTATGTGTTTTGTGTAAATAATAACTAAATATAACATCTTATATTTAATTATTATAACATTAATTCTCATACGTAAAGTGTGCAATCCCGTAGTCTCGAGTTCGATCCTAACTCACGACTATTAATTTATATCCATAAAACTAACAGCTCCCACTTGGATATATCTTAATAGAGTGATCACATCGGTTAACGTCTAGCAACACTTCGATGCCTCTAGTACAACTCTAGCAAGGCTCCTGGAAAACCTTTTAATGATTTCTCATTATTATTATCCTTTTGTTTCTAATACCATGTTAAATAAAGATATGGAATTAAGTCATTCTTTATTCAACAATTCTATTTCTCGTTTTAAGTGATTGACCAAGATTACCAAATCTTCTGAACATATTCAGGGGAGATCTTTGGGCGTGGCCACGCAAACATCTTGTCAACCCTACGAGGGGCCCAGCAGTATTAAACTCCAAATAAATTTGAAGGAACAAATTATATCTTGACTACGAGGTTAACCCACAAACTTTGCAACACTTCTGGAAACAACCCTTATGATTACCAGTTACGTATAGCGTTAAGTTGTTCAACAGAAATGCACTACATTTATGACACTTATCTGGTATCTCAAGTCCGAGGATAACTATTCATGATTTACTTAATAACAATATCCATAAAGTAAAATCATGTAGTTGGGATAAGTCATATATTCAGTTAATTGAATATCATCTGAAATTGGTATGCTTTCTCATCAATATACTTTTAAGTATATTCTACCAAATCACTCAGATTTGTCTTAATTTAACGATACTCCCATACCATTAATTGACAACGGACAATTAAAAATAAATAAATTTATTCACGGATTAAACATGCAAATATAGAATACAATATATTATAAAATCAAACATACTAAGTATTTGATTTATTATGACAATTGTTTAACATCCCTTATCCAAATACTAAATAGATCAATGCATGAAAATTTCAGTTGATGAATTATGCCTCAAGTAATGATAAACATACTTGTTGACAAGGCATAAATCAACCAACTTGATCTATCGTAATTTTGAGAATACTTATTTCAAGAATTCAATTTGTGAAGTTCTTGTATGTGTTCATTCACTAATCCACATAATAATTCATAACTTGTGTGACATCATCTATCACCAATTTTATGACAATTTAAACTTTCAAACATTTTAAAGTTTAAAGTATTCTTATTCTTTTAATGTATAATGCAACTGAGCTCTTATTAGCACAACTATTTCACATGGCCATTAACAAGGATGAAATCCTACCATGACTAGTATTGAGTGTCATCTCAATTAAACCAACATCATTGTATACATAACAACAATGTGCTCATAAAAACTCCGTAAACTTTAATATCTTATTGTGTAATGTTTGATGCTTTCCAAACTTTCAAGTTTGAAGCTGATGACAATTTGCACAACAATTGACATATTGTTCATCCATAGAATCTACGAGCAATTCCAGGCTGAGTATGTAATTCTATTAGAATATTCATTACACAAGTTATCTAATAACTTTTAGTTAGATATCAATGTTTTCAAATCATCTATCATTCAAGAATGATACAACAATTTGAATACACTAAATGATGAACATGATGAATCTACAGGTCAAACTTAGATTTCATTTATGTTCTATCTCGTCAAAAGATATTTATCCATTTTCCAAATGATATATCATGTTGTATAAGAATCATTTATTTTACTGCACATGTTTATTAATAATAAACATATATTCCGGTTGTATGTTTTAATTCTTAAATCTTACAAGTGAAGTTTCATTCCAATCTAAGACTTAACATTTAGCTTACAAGAAATGTTACTTCCTATATGTTATACAACATATAAGATTTAAAACCTTAACATAATACTCCCACTACCTTTCAGGAATACTTAAAATTTATCTTATTCCAATAATAAATCAAAACTAGGATTTAATAATTAAACATAAGAATAATTTCATAGATGCATGCATTTATCCATTCATGAATTATTGCACTTTGTACACTTCCAAAGATTATATGAATTCAAAAAAACCTTTCGATTACTTACCGTCCTCGCTCAAGTAATTTCTCAAGAAAGAGTTTTGATATTCCATTGTCATATTTCATATTAATGAAAACAAGTATGACAATTATCATCTTTATATATTTAATGTGTCTAGGAAAGAATATTCAATCACAATTAATTGCTTAAGTATGATTAATAATCTTGTCATAAAACATGCATTAAATATGTGTACAATTTTGTCCATATGATTTCTACACAGAGATTTAAACCACTAGAGTTTTCCATCTCTTTGAAGAAACTTATCCTCATTCTCTTGTCTAACTATTAAGATAAACCAAATTTCCAAAATTGATTATCTTTATGGACAACATCTTTAACATCCATAGTATGAGTAATTCACCCAATTAAATATTTGGTAATCCATCATAATGATTAGACTAAAATACACGGTTGGTCCCTAAACTTGTCAATCTGCTTCTCGTTGGGACAAACCTCGGCATTATCATCGCCGGAGGTCCAAAACATGGCCATTATATGCCAAACTCGTCCCTTGACCAATAATGCCGTTGTCAACATTATGTTGGTGAGGGCAAAACCGTCTTTCACTGTAGCATGCTAAATTGAAACCGGTGTACAGTGTTTGTATCTAGTAAATGTCTGCGTAACTGTAACACGGTTTGGTCGACATTTATCATCCATCCCTAAACTATCCTACAAAAACGGTCTTCTACAAAACGATAATCGTTTCAAGATGGTACGTTGCTGGTGTGGTAAGCAAGCTATTATTCGCACTTCGTGGACCTCTGCCAACCCAGGGCGTCGATTCTTTGGTTGTCCCGTTGAAGTAAGCGCGTCTTAATATTTATTGTGTTAGTTTGTTTTCGCAAGCAGCAAAGTACATTGTAACAATGGTGGTTGTTTAATGACTTGCCATAATCATCAATAGGGGTATTCATGTCGGTGGATAAGATGGTATGATCCTGAAATCTGTGCTCATTCAAGATGATCATACCAGGCCTTTTGAGGGGGAGAAATGAGCTTGAGGCAAGATTAGTAGCTGCTGAAGGTGACGTGTGGAAGTGGAAGATTTACCTGGTGCTAAGTTGGATATTGTTCTTGATTGTTTATGCATTGGGATAACTTTTTTACCTTTTATGTAATGAGGCGAGATGGTTAATGTTCAGTATCTTGAATTGTAGTAACCTTGTTATGGAGTATTCAGTTTGGTTTGTTTCTGATTTTCAATGCCTTATGGGTATGCAGATGGTTAGCAATTTGTTTAGGGTTGACTTTTAAATGTCAACATTCTTATGAGGTTCTGTTTAGCTTTGGTTACTTTTGATGCAAATTATTCACACATCAAGCTTATTCAATCTATAAAAATACACAATAATGACATGGTTCCATAGTTAATGCAAATGGATATAATTCCAAATGCATAAAATTGCATACTTTGCAAAGCATGAGAACTACAGTTAGACATACACACACATATGTTTTTAGAGTACATAACTTGTCCATAGGAAATAAACTAGATGAAACATTGTCTAGATAGTTAGCATAAGAGAATTGACCTATGGTGAGGCCATCATTCTTTCCAGTGCAGCCTGCTGCCTAGTAATTCTTCGTGTAGAAGGCTGGGTTGAAGCAGAAACTGCTTGAACATCACTTGACTGCAACTGAGAATCAGACTGGGATTGATCATGTTGCTGGATTGACACTGGGCTTGCTCATGCATGCTGGGATCGGCAATTGCTTCATCTTGATGTTGCTGGATCTTGATTTTCAGATTGAACACCACTTCCTTGAACTGCACTAACTTGACTTTCAACAACACCTGTACCTTCAGCTTCTTTATCTACTGCTACTTTGTTACCTTTAGGATGTGTCTTTTTTGCTGCAGCTTTTGTAGGCACTTGTTTGACATTTCCCTTATTGGCAGTTCGACTACTTTCAGCTCCACCATACCCTAGGCATGTTTTCAGGTTGTGTCCAGCAATGCCACAAATACTACACTTAACACTCTTCCAAGCCCTTGACAGCTTACCATCCTTCACAATCTCTTCACTTTCAGGAGTTATCCCAACTCTTTTTCTGCCTCTTGCGATAGGCGGGTTTGTTACGGATTTCAGTGGAACAATTGATGTTGGCACAGTTGATTTTTCCCAATGTTCGCTGCTAGTTATAGGCTCGACATGGTGTTTGTAGGTTGCCTCCCAAGTGAGAAGATAGTAACAAGGATGAGCCCATGTTTCTACAGCTCCTACTTGTTGCCCATTTAAAGCCATATTCCAATTGGTAGCAACGACATGTTTACAAGGTAAACCTATTATCTCCCATCTTCTGCAAGTACAAGACTTGTGTACAACATTAACTACACATTGGTCACCCGATGGTCTACTAACCTGAAACTTAGTTCCCCCATTCCATAAAACATTATACTTAACATCCTCTTTCTTAATACCCTCTAGCATGTGTTGTGCAGTTGGTGTTAGTGGCCCATCACTCTTCTCAATCACCATAAGAACATGCATTATCCTCTTCATACATTATTCCCTGATGTATTCTAAGGCTGTAATAATTGGTTTGCTTAAACCCTCAATTATTTTGTCATAAAACACTTGACACATGTTATTAAGTAACACATCAGAAGTAGCTCTCCCTAAAGATAATTACAAATAAACATGTATTAATTATAACTGTTTATACTGCATTAACAAATACAAATTAACGAAAACAGATAGATCCCTACGTGAAAAATGTGACCATGACCAATGGATCGGTGGTATCTTACTTAACCAATCATGGGCTGGTTGATTAAGTTTTTTGAGATTAGCCATAGCTTTCCGAAACTGTACAACAGTTGAGGCTGTTGCACATTTCCACAGATGATCTTTGTACGCCCTACCTTTCCATTGCAGTTTCATTTTCTCATGAATGCTTCTAATACAGATGATGTGTTCTGCATTTGGAAAAACTTCTGCTAAAGCTCTACTTATATCCTGCACAAAATAGAGAGACTTAAATTGGCCCAAGTCAGTAATAAAAGTGAGTACCTTTTCAAAATAGAGAGACTTAAATTCATGAACAGAGTAAGGGAGTACCTTTTCCATGTCAGTAATAAAAGTGATGCTTGAAATTGGCCCAAGTGCTATATCATCGGATAAACAATGAAGAAACCAAGTCCATGATCATATGTTTTCTGATTCAACAAAAGCATAAGCTAAAGGGTATATACCATTGTTGCTATCAATTCCCACATCTGTTATCAGTTGATCATTCAAAGGACCACGAATTGGAAAAGCACCCAGCCCCAACAACAATCTCCCACACTCTTTAAATCCTTGCTTCAGTGCACCTAAACAAACATACACTCTCTTGAATTCTCTGGTTGGAAGAGCCTCATCTGGAGGTCGTTCCACATTCATCACCACTGTTGTATTAGGGTTTCTCTTCTACAACTCTTGAACATAATCTCTCAACATGGTAAATTGTAGCTTGAATTGACCCCTGATGGCTGTTATTGTTAGGTTTTTGGCCCTTAAAACCTTCTGCAGGGACACTTGAAGCTCGTATTGGTTGGTAAGTAGATTATGCACAGACTTGACAGGAAGATGTGGATTTGTTTCAATTTGTGCTGTAATTTTCTGTGAGATATAGCGAAGGTCAAAAGCTC
The DNA here is from genome assembly GCA_019973895.1 of Chrysanthemum seticuspe. Classification (NCBI taxonomy): domain Eukaryota; kingdom Viridiplantae; phylum Streptophyta; class Magnoliopsida; order Asterales; family Asteraceae; genus Chrysanthemum; species Chrysanthemum seticuspe. Next base: position 217,392,254 of record BPTQ01000002.1, on the reverse strand, counting down.
TGACTTCCCTTGATTGCAAACAAGTGTGTTGCTCATTATATGTTCTGACTGACCAGATACATGTATCACCATTCCTGCCGACAAACAATAGCCATGGGCAGAGTATTTTTGAAGGGTCCTTTTTGCCAGAAAGCAATGTATTTATACCCCTTCTGTTTAATGGACTTCTAGATGGGCCTATATCCACTCCAGGACCTTCACTTGGGCCTGAAAGTGGAACGCAACCCCTACACTTGACCCTTATTCTTGTTTTGTCAATTTTCAGAAAAACAACTCCCTCCTAGTTTCTATTGAATGCTCTCTTACTAGGTTTTTTACTTCCCCTGCAGTAGCAAACTCCTGACCAGAATAGAAGAATGTGGTATAGACTCCATTTGCAAAGTCTGTCTGTTGGAAACAAACATAGTCACTGCAAAAGACATCATCAACCATCATAGGTAAATCATTTTCCAACTGCCTGTCATCACTTATATTACTGGTTGTTCCTGCTTCACCTAACTCATTAATCTGACCTACTTGTACCATACCAAGTTGTGCATCATTCTCCTGACAAGTGTTCTCTTCATTTGGTTCAATTGAATCATCAACTACATTTCCTAAGTCACTAGTGTCACTCACTTGTAACAGAGTAAAATCAACAACAGGATCCTCTTCCATGTTATCCTGAGTCAATTGAAACAGAGTTACATCCACATCAGGCTCCCCAAACCTGTTATTGACATCAACTAGTGCTCTTCCTGCTTTGTGTAAGTGTTGCTCCTGAGTCAATTGAAACAGATTAACCTCAAAATTATCAGGCTCCTCAAACCTGTTATTGACATCAACTAGTGCTCTTCCAACTTTGTCTAAGTGCTTCCCCTGAGTCACTCGAAACAAATTAACCTCAAGATTATCAGGCTCCTTTATAGCATTGTCCTCATCAATAAGTAGTAAAGCACGCTCACTGTTATGAACAGGTTGGCTAGCAAATGAGCAGTCTAAGGTGGAAAATACTGGCTCAATGTTTGGCAAATTGCTAGATTCACCAATATCATTGACGTCCATAGGCACTTGTGTAAGTTGGATAAAAGGATCTAGGGCAGGTTCATTACCTAAATCATCTAACACCAATCGTCTACAACAAGATTGAATAGCCGCAGTAGCAACTTTTCTCCTATCTTCATCCATCTCCCAAAACACAGTCTTAATTGATTGTGGGGACATTTCAGAAAGTTCTAATCTTGTCTTCCATATTTCCACATAGACGTCTATCAGCTTATGCTCTATGACAACATCTTTCAACAAGTCAACATTAGCAGCTTCACGCAAAGAAAACAAACCGTCGTCCAATGTACAACCAGGCTTAAGAAAGTAAAAATAATTGGTTTGTCCAGTCTCATAACCGATTTGGGTCATGAGAGCATCCATTTCATCAACGGATACCTCTTTTATTTCCACAAGATCAACAAGGCATTTCTTGCCTCCTTGATATATCCTACCTGGAAAGTATTTGAATGTACCTTCATAATGGAACATCATGCTAAAGGATCCTGGTTCACCCGCTATATAAAAAATGTACAAAAACAATGTTAAGCTAAAGTTACCTAAAAGGGGAATAACTTAAACAGTCGTACTAACATATGATTGTAATAGGCTCTAACCAAAAAAGACTTACAATATCTTCTGATTGCAGCTTTTTCCTCCGTTTCATGATATCATAGAAAGTATATTCTCTTACACGCCACAAAGTAAATCCAAGGTGGTTGTTTGTTATTTTCTTACTTAGATTATTTGATTTGATGATAGACATTGCATTAGGGTATTCTGGGTAGGCTTCCAAAACAAGTTTGGGGATGAGCAATGAGTACACAACTTTTTATATTCTACAAAATGGCGGGAAATTGGACAAGACATCTGCTACAGTACATCAAGTAAAATGACTATTCTACCCTCAACAGTAACATGATAACGGGTTTTTCTAGAGTATAACGGAACGTTGACAACACCGTTATTAGTCAAGGGACGAGTTTGGCATATAATGGCCAGGTTTTGGACCTCCGGCGATGATAATGCCGAGGTTTGTCCCAACGAGAAGCGGTTTGACAAGTTTAGGGACCAACCGTGTATTTTAGTCTAATGATTATCAGGTTTACTATATACCTGTAATTCATGTTCTTCTCAGCATATAAATCAAATATGTGAGATATCCTTGCAGATCTATGAATGAAAATTCCATCATCTTGAGGTTAACATTTCATATCTAGCCTTATCATGATATTTACTGAAGATTATGTATCTTGTAATTTTATCTTTCAAGATAAAAAAAACTCCCACTTTCCTTTTGTAATATATAGACTATCTATATATACTTAGCAATTAGAGCAAAACTACATTGTTCTCTTTTTGGGACATTACAAATACACATTGATAATTCCTGACTTTAGTTTGTTAATAACCTATTCATAAGTAGTTTAACAAATTAAGAATCTTCAATCTTAAAACTTAATGTGATTCACCACATTCCATAATAAAATGGTGTTTTATTAATCTTATAGGTTGGAGTCATATTGAGTATATTCAATCCATACTCAATTTTCAAACCTTGTTACTTTTTAAGAAAGAAGTTATGGTTATCTTGAATCAAACAAATCAAATAGAGTTTGATTTTCCTAACTGAACATATCATCAACTTGTGGTATTCATTTGAATTAATATTGTAAGACAATTTAACAATATGTAAGATAAACATATTCCTTTTGACTTACCTATTTACCAACTAAGTCAACTTAATGGTATAATAGACTTTTCAAGCCAATTGCATGCTTTATAATACAAGTACTCTTTAACCAAGTCACTTCATATCCATGTCTCATCAAGAAAACATAAACTGTTATAATCCCATTATACGTTATAAACCATTGATCAACTCAATGACTTCTTGTATATGTCTTAATTAAAAAACATAACAAGTTAACGTCTTACTTTATTATAAGTCTTAAAAGACTTTATGTTTATGTCTTTACAATAAATCATAAACATGTTTAACTAAAGTAATTATGAACACAACTCTTGGTTTCAATAGTAATTTCAAGTTAATTTATTTACTTCACAATAATGTAGGACTACATTATTTCTTCATTTATTTATGTCATTCCATAAATACATAAATGTACAAATTGAAGTAGTATTAGATTACTTCATTTATTTATGTCATTCTGATAATACATAAATATTTAGTTTGAAGTAGTATTATATATCATTTTTGACACATGTTCTAAATACTTGTCTAATTTGGAAACTGTAAATTTATTCCAGATACAATCCCACGTAACATGGAGATTTACTTTGTTGTTGCAATCTCGCCATGTTCTCACATGACGTAAATTCTAACACCAAGTGTTTCTTGAATTAGATATGTACAAGTCATATTAGAATGTTAGTCTCTTACTTTGCAGTCAAGAGAATCCGTTAAATCATATACCTATATGTTGTACCTTACACATAATATAGATTTCTCCCACTTGTGTATGGGACAACATCATGTAGCAGATAAACAACACGACATATGTTTGTTTATGTGACTAATATGATTGTGTCATTGATATTAGCATAACTAGTAGATGTAGAACCACTTCATTGTCTAATAATGAAATGTACATGACTATCCTTGAAAACATAAGTGTCTACAAGTGGAAAGTAATTATCTTAAGACATTCTAGAGATAATCTGGGTTACTACCAAGATGACAAAGCTTGTAACTCCCACTGAATTAGAGATCATTACATTAATTCCTTATTCAGTAATAAGAACATAATACTCCCAATGGATTTGACAACATCGTAAGTGTTTCATTAACCAGTGAAAGAAAATAGTGTTCTATTTACTTCCCTACACTTTTGAGAAAGTCCATACATAACAATTACTTATGTACCAAAAGAGTGTATTCTACTTTGTAGATGATGAATTATCCATCAATGCTATTAACTTGAAAAATTGGGCATGCAATTTCGTTTTTAATAGTTCTACTATTCCAACAATTGTAAGCAGTACTTTTAAATGGTCAAAGCACAACAACTAGATAAAATATGCTAGTTTGTCTTTTACCAATTTTTGCAGTAAATTAGTCTAGCTTATAATTTAATAACTCAGAAAATATGCAATTTTCTTAACTATTAAAATTTGCTTACGAGTTATGTATTTAGAATTTAGACAATTCTAATTTGTCATATCATACCTTTCTCATTCATGAAAAGGAATAAGATTGAAATTCACTATTCTTATGAAAAGAGGACTGGGTTTATTATTTAAGCAAAGTTGACTCTACCAAAAAACCTTTACAGGTGTAGATCAATTTACCAATACAGGAATAACCTACGTTTACGGTTTAATGTTGCGTTAATACATTTAAAGAACTTTCAAAATTCAATTTTAGTATTTTCGATAATTAAACTTTTCAAGAAAATAAAATACCCAAGGTAATATTCATATAACCATAGAATTTTCTCGAAAACTAGGATCCAAATTATCATAGGTTCATTACATCAGTTGATCTGCTAGTAACGAAAGCACATAATAAGGTAATCCGTCGAACAATAATTGGCAAACATTTTCCAATTCCTAGATCATTATGGGATTTACATTTTCCAACGCTATTGCAAATGTAAACATGTTTTATCCCATCTTGTGCCTTAAGTCCAGGTCTCACTTACTACTCAATTTAAGTCGTCTAACTTAAAGAACTGCAAATATGTCCATGCAAGGTTTGACTTCACATGAAGATTTACCTTTCCATCACAATCTCGCCAAGTTCCCACATGACGTAAATTGCAACTTCGATTGTTCCTTTAACTAGATGGCACTCAACTTAATTTTAAAAGGGTACTAGTTTTGATTTATGGTGTCTGATCAAACATGTACGAAGAAGCATGCATACAACTTCGTATGAATAGTTTTTAATAAAAAAAAACTTTTTATTAACCAATTCGTAAAGATCAAATTATCAAACTTTTGATTGAGGTATTGGTTTCGCCAATCAAGGAATTTACCTTTAATTACCGTCCATTATATCGTACTTTTGCATAAGTCTAAAGACTTAGTGTTTCGGATAATTACCACAAAAGTGGCGCATGGAATTAAAGCTAATTCGCTCTTAAGATGATTTTGTACATTTATAGCCTACTTGGTAACTCCAATTTGACGCACAAAGAAGCGGAGAATTTGGTCAGCGCTGAAGAAATAACCTCCTTCTTTCGAGTCACAATTTAATGCGCTCCCCTCCTTGTACCCCTCTTATAGTTTGTCAAAATTGAATGAGCCGTTCTCACTATTTGTACCAAAATCATCAATCAATTAAACTTATTGAAAATTTAACTCTTCAAAAACAAATCAAATTTCACCATTGTTTAGTCCAATTTATTTTTCTATTCAAAATTACCCTTTGCTTAAAACTTGTCACACATAATAAACAAACAAGTAACAATAAAAAATAAACAACTAAAATAATGCGCACATAACTAACAATTAATACGTGTAAACAAGTAGCCACATGCAACTTATTTGACATAACCTATTAATAATCAATATATAGGTTAATTAACGTATATATTAATTAGGGCTTTCACTCGCACAATTGAAAGTGAGCCACATACATCGACGAATCGATTGCGTAAGCCATAATTAAAATACACCAAATTGCACATAATTGATTCATTAATATATTATTGGAGCCTTCTTCAATTCAAGATTTATCAAAACATACACGTGATTAAAATAACTTAACAATTAAAAATTCAAGCAACCATCCATGACGAACATGCATGTATCATCATGGATATAACATAACAATTATTGAGGTAAGTCACAAGATCGGATACAATTCCATGTCACATAACATTTTATTAATGAATTTATCACGTAACAAATATATTAATTCTAGGTTTCGATATTGATAACATAACAATTATAGTAAACCCTAAAACAATTTTTTAAAAACAATCGACTAAAAAAATTAGGGTATCGACCCATAAAAAAAATTTGGTCGATCCAAAAAAAATTTAAAACCAAATTAGGGCAAAAGCCCTAACCCTAAAATTAGGGTTTACATAATCAAAACCAAAACCCTAGAACAATCATATCCAACAACATACAATATTCGTTTTTTACGTGTTTAGTAATTAATTACTCATTAAACAAGGCTCTTGATGCCACTTTAGGAATTATATAACATGACAATCATATATAAAACACATAAAACATCAAAGAAACATGCGAAAGCGTATAGGAACGTATAATGAATAATTAACTAACATAAACATAAAGTATGCGTACCTTTTTTATTCTAGCCGAACAAGAATCAATTCCACAAAACTAGCAATTGAGATGAACCCTAATTAGGGTTTATAGGATTATAAGAATTACCCCTTACCGTTTTGTAATTCAATTCAAGATACAATCAATAGTGTGATTGTACCACGTTCTTGTACACACACTATTAACGAATTAAAGTAAATGCTACTTTAATTAACACAAAACGTTTTGTTAAGGAAAAACAAAGTAATCGGTCCCTTGGAGAAGGGGACGATCGTTTGGAACCAAAAACACACATAAACAATTTTAGGTTTTAGGTTTAGGAGTACAAGAGATAATTTACAAAGACCCTAGGCCTTGTATATATACCCAAAGTAACTTGGTGACCAAGTTAGACATGGATTGGGTTTAGGAAACCCATAGCCAATCGTTTAAGACAATCCCCAAGGTTTCTAGAACCTTCTCGATCTCTAATTTCACATCTAGTCCTTCCATTTAACATTTAACGATCGTTAGTCCATTCACTTAATTAACTTAACGTTTGTTATGTGTTTTGTGTAAATAATAACCAAATATAACATCTTATATTTAATTATTATAACTTTAATTCTCATACGTAAAGTGTGCAATACCGTGGTCTCGAGTTCGATCCTAACTTACGACTACTAATTTATATCCACTTAATTGGATTTTATGTATATCTCGATGCTTAACCTACGTGTTTGTGTTGATATCATCTTGTTACGGAACACAGATTAACCTTAACAATACCACTTGCAGATTTTTAAGGTTCTTGCTACTCATCAAGATATTTAGCTAAAGGTCTTTTTTAAGAGTTAATTTGTGTGTTGTTTGATGGCTCGAAGTAATGAAATCAACTCATATGAAGCTAAGGTAATCTCGATAAAACTACGTGTTTATATCCATAAAACAACACTTAATTCGATTTTATGTATATCTCGATGCTTAACCTACGTGTTTGTGTTGATATCATCTTGTTACGGAACACATATTAACCTTAACAACAACACTTGCAGATTTTTAAGGTTCTTGCTACTCATCAAGATATTTAGCTATAGGTTTTTTTTAAGAGTTAATTTGTGTGCTGTTTGATGGCTCGAAGTAATGAAATCTACTTATATGAAGCTAAGGTAATCTTTTACGTACTTTTTATCTTTGTGATCTGTTTTCTTTTTCTTTTGTTATTTGTCATGTTCCTACCAAGATGGTTTAATTAGTTTTTTTTTTCTTAATTATAGAGGGTTTTCCCTTTGGTTTCTTCTAGTAATATGTGTTTAAGAGTTTCTTCTCATCTTTCTCTGTTCAAAAAATTTGCCATTAAAAAAAAGTTAAATATTTTTTGTTTTGATTTTTCATAATTTTGTTTTTTGGTTTCTGATTAGGTTTTTGAAACCCATGAAAAATTTCCCCTCTAATTTTGTCTTTTGCTTATCATTTGGAAAATATATCTAAATCAAGATTTTAAAGCTTGTCTCTTTTCTTTTTAGATTTCAATAATGCCAGTGCGTGTATTTGATTTGGTTATGTCTTAGGAGCTTTTGATCGATTTGGTTGAAGATATACTTGTAAGATTGGATGGTGAAGATCTCATTCGATGCAAAAGTGTTTGTAAGTCATGGCTTTCTTTGATCCCCAGCTCTCGTTTTGTTAAAAATCATCTAGATTATACATGCAACAAAGATCACTACAACCATGAACTTGGACATAGAAGAATTATTATGCCAACATATGGGGACAAACGCAATGATGGAAAAATGCTTTATAACTACGAATGCTATCACACCATTGATTCATGTATTATTGGTTCTTCCAATGGCCTTGTATGCTTTTCTATCTCTATCTTTAATGCTCAAGTTGTAGTAACAAATCCTTTAACTAGAGAGGTTAAGAAACCGCAAACTGCCCCCGAGATCCCCGAGACATCCAAGATTCCTAATAGGACGTCATTATGTTGGGGTTTTGGTTATGATTCGTTCACAAATGGTTACAAGGTTGTTATGGGTATCAAGATGCATAAGGGAGGGACACTTTTTCGAGTGTTGACATTGAAATCAAATATTTGGAAAGTTATGAGTCAAGTGAAGTATGAAGCTAATGGTCCTATTGGTATCTTATGGAATGGAATGCTTCACTGGTTTTATCGAGAAGAGAGTGATTCTTTCTTTTAATTTATCTCGAGAGGAATTCAAAGAAACCTCCCAACCACATGACTCACGTTATGTATGTGATTGGTCAAACTCTTTGGGGATTTTCGAAGGATGTCTATGCATATTTCGTAACCATCCCCCGTATCAGAGATGGGCAATGAAACATAACAATGATAAACAATCTTGGGAACTACTACCATATGATTGTGAGATGAACAAGTATGATGTTGCACACGTGCTCAAGCGTTGAAATCTACACAACAATTGGTACTTATGTGAGAAAGGTGTTAAATTTTTCTCCAAGGACGGGAAATACATTTCTTCTGCTATATATGTACCGAGCCTGGTTTCTCCACATCTTAATGGGAAGCCGAAGAAAAAGAGGCACACACAGAATGACAAGAGGAGTGCTAAAGCGGTTTCTAGTTATGACGTAATTTCAAGGTTTTTTCGTTTTTCACATGGCATTCTCAAGAGAAAGAGGCGGACGAAGAATAGGAAGATGAATGGTAAGTTTGGTTCGAAATGTTATATTGATTTTTGACCTTCCTTTCTTTTACTACCCCGTAATATTAGATCTCCTAATTTCTTAATTATATTAATGATAAATTTTATATATAGCTTGTCAAGATGCGTATGTTTTCCAAATATAATATCTATGTCCATTTGAGGAACTTGTACTGTATTTTTCGTTGATGGTTTTGAGGAAAACTTGGTTGCTTGTGTTAAATGATATCTCATTGTGTTTACAATATTTATAAGCATTATTAGTTACAATTACAATTTACAAATATATCCAAGTTGTTGCAAAACATTTTAGCGTGTATTATTTTCTTTCCTATTAAGTCCACGAACTTGCTAATTATACATCCTATAATAATTAGTTAAAACTTAAAAGTGTATCTAAGTTGTTACAAAATACTTTAGCGTGTATCATTTTTTTCCCCTATTAAATACACAAAACTTGCTAATTTTTATCTTTATCTTAAATCCTTTTTTAAGCTATATTATAAAACATTTAGGTTTTTTATTAATTTTTTTTAATAAATTAAGTTTACACACTTTCTATTTAAATACTATAGTTTAAATTTTTTGTAATATATAATAATTCAATGCAATTATTTGAACTTACTCATGATAATTGAAATAATATTGTTATTAAATATGACTTATAATTGCATAATTAATTTTTAGCTAATATCATGATTTCGAAAACTTATAACTTTTTGTAATTCATATTATAAGTTTACTATATACGTTACTAGTTATAAGTCTCGTGCACATACGGTGTTTACACATATATTAAATTTATTTTTAACATTTTAGTTTAATAAATTTAATATAGGTATACGAGGAGGAAAAAGTTTTATAATGATCATTCTGAAATTGGTGCCTAATAATAACTTTAACAATCGTGGAATTAATTTGACAAAACAAATAGAGTATACGAGGAGGGAAAAAAATGACGTTTATGGATTTTGAATTAGGTGAATGAACTGTGGATTGGCAACAGATTTCTTTAGGAACACCTTTATTCTTTTTTGTGATTGACAAGCCCATATGGATATGGTGTAGTGGCAAGATAGCGATACAATTAAAATGTCATAGCCCCCAACTAAAAGATGTCATTAACGAATATCAAAGTTAGTATTTAGAATGATTTTACACAAGTCAAAAATTTATTAGAAGAATTTGTGACTATAATAATTGTAAAACTATAGAACAATCTTGAGGCATGCAAACTTGAAAAATAATATTCTAGATAGTATATTATAGTCATATGATTAATCAAGTCTTAAAACATCAATATTGGAAGTGGAGTGTTATATAAGAGGGAGATTTCATACTGGTAAAACTATCCTGTACTTATGTAGCGTCTTTTCTCAAATCATCATGGGTGAGCGGTGAGCCTAGTTCATATGTAACACTTAACCAAACATGTACGAATATGTGTTGAAAGATCAAAAGTTTTTGGATAGGTAGGAGGTCGACTTTGAAAAACCTAGCGCGTGAGGACCTGGCACTGTGGGCTCATGTGATGGCATGCAGGTCCAGCGTGCTAGACGTGTTGTCTTTGTTTGCTTCCGTTTTAAGCTATCGCTAACGATTTTAAATGTCTCATAATATATATTTATCATCACTAAAACATAAATCAGATATATGTATATATTTTCATGAAGTCATACATAAATCACCAAATGATACTATTATTAAACACATACAAATTTTAAATACATACTTTTTCCGTCTCAAAATTATTAAAAATAAAAACACAAAATTTAATCAAAAGTGGGACCACTACAATTCTCAACCACTCATATAGAATATTCCTCCAATAAATTCTTTTTTTTTTACTAAAAGTAGAAAGTGGACAAATTTTTTGAGACATCTCAAAAAAGAAACATGGACAATTAAATTGAGACGGGAAGGGAGTAACAAACAGTTTAGATACAAGTAACACTAGTTTGACAAAACTTTATAAACCAGAAATAAATAACATAAAAGGACAAAAACAGTTAAAACAGTCAACAAATTACTTACCAAAACAACATATAGAATTTAAATGACTAAATACTTACAAGCTTTTTATATTTTAAGCACTTTGGCCCAGAAGGATTTTATTTCACATAATTTTTGTTCTCAGCACATGTTTTTAGTATAGTAAACAAATATACAAGGCAAAAGATGAATGCAAGACATTTAGGGGAAAAACATTGATGTGCATAGGGTTAAAAATAAGTCAGTTACCTTCATTGGCTTCCATGAAATCCTCTTATTCTTTCTAAACCCAGTCAATGGTTCTGTTTCTGAAGTGCTCAACATGCCTTCATTTATATCCAGCTTTTTCAGTCTGCTTATGGATTTTTATTCTTTTTTTTTCAACAGCAAACAAATCTATCTACGAGGGTGCAGTTGAATGTTAGACACTTGGGTAAAAATGGTACAAAATGGTCAAAATAAAGTCAAATACCTGAATGTGTTTCATAACATGGGGAAAATAAATAAAGATAGGCAAATAAAAAAACATATAATAGGCATATAGATACCATTGGCGAATTCTCTAATAACCCACTTTCAAGAGATGTACCAACGTGTTGGCCTTCTCGCAAAACCGATTCATAACATACATGGCCTGCTTCAAAACCCTGATAACCACAATATGAAAACTTTAATCCACTTGCCAGACCCAGTGCTCCCTCCATATCTTCCCCTGCCTTCTTAATCTCTCCAAATACGCAGCTAATAAACAAATTGAAACATCTAGTTAACCACTTCTCTAGTTTCTTTTTAGAAAATCAGTGAGTGTAATAACATAAAAGTGAGTATCTAACCTAGTTGTCCACACTGAGTTTCTAGTAGTGTCAACTACTTTAGCAACATCGACTAGACTAATACCATTAGACGCCATATATCGAAGAGATGGCCCATCTATCAGTACTTGAGGAGGGAACTTGATGCCATAATATGTCTTGTAAAACAAGATCACCTCATTCATCTAAATAAAAAAAACAATGCACCAGTAAAGATTCTATGATACGAAATAAAAATAAAGAGTTATGGATAAGTTTTTTGGATCCTAACCTCTTATAGTGGAAATCCTTCTTCAACTGGGATTTTATCCTTGAAGGCAGCGGCTAGCTGAACCTGTCTGCCAGAGTATTTCTTCAATACTACCCTTTCTCCCATGCCAACTATCACAAGAATTGCAGGCTTCTGAAAAGGAGATTAAACAAAGCAACACATAAATAATGGAGTAATTTTTCCTAGATTTATAGAGATAGTACTGAAATATTAAAGCATGTATACCTTTTGCATCTTTAAGTGCAAGTCATGATCAGTCATTGTTGCAAAGTAAAACTTCTGATCATTTTTATTTCCTATCACATTCTCGACACATGCCTCATAGTCTTTCACCTTATGCTCACACACTCATAGTGAAAACCCTTTCATCGAATTCATATTTTGATTCTTTGGTTAACTATTGCGAAATGCATTGTGTAGTAAAGAGATTTAGTTTCCCCTTTAAAATTCAAGACAGTGCTTCCACTGGATTGATCTTGTTAACAACCAGATGCTTCAAGAAATACATGTCACATAGTACTTTGAAAAACTTTGGGAACTGATAATGGACTTGGAAAAAGCCAATGGTTGCGGTGTTGTCCATGAGACTCCTGTCCACTTTTGAGTGTAATGCAATTGAGTTTATCTATGTGAGTTCATATGTCTAGTACAACATAACTTAAGCCTTGAACATATTGCAATTGATAAAATATAACACCACAAGAAAAAGCACAAGAGTTACTTTAATGCAGAAAGTTATTAAGGACTTTTGTATGTGACTCATCACACTTTCACTCTGTATTATAATACCAAATTATATATTTCACAAATACTATACAAAGCAGGAAAAAAAATAATAAAAACAAAAAAATTACAAATTCTTTTTATCAAATTATCCAGTGATTGATTTGACTTCATTTGCTAGTGTCAATGTGACCATGCATACCAAATCACTTCTTAGCTCTTACACACACTACATATAAGTAAAACTTGCCTCAAGACCTCCCTTACATTAACACACTCGATCTGTAGTATCAAACTGAAATTTCTTTGACCAGTTCAAAATTCCTATTCTGACATAGCATAAACACTTTTATAAAATAATGTTAATTTCGTTAAACTTAACAACTTAATCACTATCAATCATCCAAATCATGCATAAACCACAAATTAATCGTATAAACATATAATGTTCATATAACTTTTCGTCAACTTAATCGCTAATCATCATCTAAATCATTCGTAAAAAAATAAAATTTTCAAGATTAAAAAAAAAAGACAAAAAAATTTATCCAGTTAAAAAAAACTTAAAAGAAAATAAAATAAATTAATAAATAAACTTAAAAAAAAGGTATAAAAAAATCTATCCAATTTTTCTTCTAAATAAATTTTAAGTATAAAAAAAAGATTTTATCTAGATTTTAAGAAAAAAATTTAAAAGTTTTTAAAAATAGATTTTAACGAGCGTTATCAAAAAAGGATCAAATGCGCGAATTTGTTCCAGTTTGGGAATCAATTGTGTAACTTTTAATCAAGTGTAACCTGTAAACCAACTAGTCACCGGTCATATTTTCTAGATCGAAGATTATTTGAAAGTATGTTGCGTATCTTTGACAATTTACAAAGCACATTGCATAGACATGTTTATTTAGAAAATTATGTTGTGTATATTAGCTTTCACCCAATAATATTTGAGCTAATTCACAATTAAACATCACTTTGCTACTCATATGTTAGTTTCACTATTCAAATTTTGAAAAACGTTTATTACAATTACATGATTTGGGGTGATTTTAAATGGTTTTGACGTAAGGTTACATATAAGACAACGTCATATTCACTTTTCTCGTATAGTAAAGTAAAAAAGATATTAGAACTTAAAATTATACATGATTTTTGTTATAGTAAAGTAAAAAAGATATTAGAACTCAAAATTATACATGATTTTCGTTTCATTTTGTTCGGAAGTATGGAATTTTGCCACCATTGTTTTTAGTTATGATATATTTTTAATAGGGTTATTAGTATAAAAATGGTATTATATTTGCCACTTTTAATCGCTATATGTTGCGTATTTTATTTTTTCTCATCTTAACACCAACCTTTTGAATTCGTGCTATTGTGTGTACTTTGAGAATATTTCAGCCATGAAAATGACCATTTTACTGTTCAGAATTTGTAAAAATTAAGGGTAAATTTGTCACAAAGTACACACAATAACACGATTTTAAAAGGTTGATGTGAAATTAAGAAAAAAAAAAGCAATACATAATGACAAAAAGTTACAAGTATGATGCTTTTTTATAACCTTATTTTATGTTATCTTTTAAGATTATTTTAAGTAAAACTCTGTCACAACGCGGGCTACACTTACTCGTGTTATACAATGATTTTTCTAATCCATTTGGATGGTTAATGATTTTTGAATGTTAGTTTTATCACTTGGTGGAATTGAAGTGGTATGTACGTCGTGGAATTGAAGTGGAAATTGGGTGGGCTTATTGTTGTTGGGCTAGGGACTTAATGTAGGAATTATATAACATGACAATCATATATAAAACACATAAAACATCAAAGAAACATGCGAAATCGTATAGGAACGTATAATGAATAATTAACTAACATAAACATAAAGTATGCGTACCTTTTTGATTCTAGCCGAATAAGAATCAATTCCACAAAACAAGCAATTGGGATGAACCCTAATTAGGGTTTATAAGATTATAAGAATTACCCCTTACCGTTTTGTAATTCAATCCAAGATACAATCAATAGTGTGATTGTACCACGTTCTTGTACACACGTACTATTAACGAATTAAAGTAAATACTAGTTTAATTAACATAAAACGTTTTGTTAAGGAAAAAAAAGTAATCGATCCCTTGGAGAAGGGGACGATCGTTTGGAACCAAAAACACACACAAAAAATTTTAAGTTTTAGGTTTAGGAGTACAAGAGATAATTTACAAAGACCATAGGCCTTGTATATATACTCAAAGTTACTTGGTGACCAAGTTATACATGTATTAGAAACCCATAGCCGATCGTTCAAGGCAATCCCCAAGGTTTCTAGAACCTTCTCTATCTCTAATTTCACATCTAATCCTTCCATTTAACATTTAACGATCGTTAGTCCACTACACTTAATTAACTTAACGTTTGTTATGTGTTTTGTGTAAATAATAACTAAATATAACATCTTATATTTAATTATTATAACTTTAATTCTCATACGTAAAGTGTGCAATCCCGTGGTCTCGAGTTCGATCCTAACTCACGACTATTAATTTAGAGTGATCACATCGGTTAGCGTCTAGCAACACTTCGATGCCTCTAGTATAACTCGATCAAGGCTCCTGGAAAACCTTTTAATGATTTTTATCATTATTATTATCCTTTTGTTTCTAATACCATGTTAAATAAAGATATGGAATTAAGTCATTCTTTATTCAACCATTATGTTTCTCGTTTTAAGTGATTGACCAAGATTACCAAATCTTCTGAACATATTTAGGGGAGATCTTTGGGCGTGGCCACGCAAACATCTTGTCAACCCTACGAGGGGCCCAACAGTATTAAACTCCAAATAAATTTGAAGGAACAGATTTTATCTTGACTACGAGGCTAACCCACAAACTTTGCAACACTTCTGGAAACAACCCTTATGACTTACGTATAGCGTTAAGTTGTTCAACAGAAATGCACTACATTTATGACACTTATCTGGTATCTCAAGTCATAAAGTAAAATCATGTAGTTGGGATAAGTATATATTTAGTTCATTGAATATCATCTGAAATTGGTATGCTTTCTCATCAATATACTTTTAAGTATATTCTACCAAATCACTCAGATTTGTCTTAATTTAACGATACTCCCATATCAGTAATTGACAACGGACGATTTAGAATAAATAAATTTATTCACAGATTAAACATGCAAATATAGAATACAATATATTATAAAATCATACATACCAAGTATTTGATTTATTATGACAATTGTTTAACATCCCTTATCCAAATACTAAATAGATCAATGCATGAAAATTCCAGTTGATGAATTATGCCTCAAGTAATGATAATCATACTTGTTGACAAGGCATAAATAAACCAACTTGATCTATAGTAATTTTGAGAATACTTATTTCAAGAATTCAATTAGTGAAGTTCTTGTATGTGTTCATTCACTAATCCACATAATAATTCATAAATTGTGTGACATCCTCTATCACCAATTTTATGACAATTTAAACTTTCAAACATTTTAAAGTTTAAAGTATTCTTATTCTTTTAATGTATAATGCAACTGCGCTCTTATTAGCACAACTAGTTCACATGGCCATTAACAAGGATGAAATCCTACCATGCCTAGTATTGAGTGTCATTTCAATTAAACCAGCATCATTGTATACATAACAACAATGTGCTCATTAAAACTCCGTAAACTTTAATATCTTATTGTGTAATGTTTGATGCTTTCCAAACTTTCAAGTTTGAAGCTGATGACAATTTGCACAACAATTGACATATTGTTCATCCATAGAATCTAGGAGCAATTCCAGGCTGAGCATGTAATTCTATTAGAATATTCATTACACAAGTTATCTAATAACTTTTAGTTAGATATCAATGTTTTCAAATCATCTATCATTCAAGAATGATACAACAATTTGAATACACTACATGATTGTGACAATTCTCAATTTCCAGTCATTTTGCAAACTTTAAAATTTTTTAGTATTCATCTCGGGAATTTATTATTTATCGGTTACTATTCATCATTTTACTATTCATCTTTTTTTAAATCTATTTGATATTTTGAGAGGTTATTTCAAAATTTTACTATTCATGAAACACTATTCATTCTCGAAGAAAAATTTATATTCATGATTTTTATTCATCATTTTTCGTAAACTAGGTTTACGACTATCAAATTCGCGTAACCGTAAGGGTTAAGTTGCGTATCCATGAAACATCATTAAAAACATTTCATATAGACTAGAGTTAGTCTACACATTGTCAGTATCATCATTTTCATTTTAGTTCATGCATGGGTTTGCATATTTAAATAACGTATATTTATTTATTATAATAAACGCAATCGTACGATCAATTATTTTGAATAATTGATTCGACACTTCCGACAATTGTCCTGATATATTTTTATACTCATTCTAAAACTATAAAACTTATATTATTAGTTTACCTGATGTTTTGAATTTATTTTGGTATATAAAATGTTACATATATATATTTACGACGGTTTTCGTAAATTCTATTCGATAATTATTTATTCACTCAATACTTGCGAGAAATGCATTTTTATAATTTTTATGACTTTGATATATTTTATTTTGTTACGTTAAAATCAATTTCTAGCTAACGTTACACTAAATAACTAATTATATGTACAAAATATACAATATACTTAACTTTACATACACTTAATTATCAAAAAATACACCAAGTCCATTCCCAAATCACCCTTTCCTACCCCCCTCCCTTGTCATCACTTCTATTAAAAATCTTGACCAAATAATGTACACATACTCAATTTAGGCTAGATATTTGTATATTATACAAGAGTTTTATTAAAATAAAACACATACAAACACATACAATAAGGTGTAAAATGCAAGAAATCCTCTCCTTTCTTCTTTGATGATCGGCCAAGCTAATAGAGAAACCAAATTTTTTTCAAGATTCAAGTGATTACACTCTAGTATACTTCTATATTAGGTTTTGAAATAAAAACCAAGAAGTTATTAAGCACCTTGTTACTTTAAACCTCATCATACTACTAGTAAGCTTCTCATAATTTTTACTACTCTTTCATAATCATACTTGATCTATTTTATTATGCTAGTACAAAAATATGCAAGTATTATATGTATTCATACCACTTTTTACTTGTTTTTCTACTTATAATGAATATTAACTAACCTATAATTATTCCCATGAAACTTATCATTGTTGATGAAGTTTAGGAACCCATGACACCCTAAGAAGGTGTATGGTAGGTTTAGAATAGTTTTGGTGTTGATTGGAAAGGATTAGAACAAGTTCTACACTATAAAAATCATTTTCGACAACATGAAATTGAGGTCTGTCCATTTTTATAAAATCTGGAAATTTCAGCAGGCCATGGACTATTTTGGTTTATATTTTCAGAAAATAGACTTTAAAACGAAATCTTGGTCGCTTGAACGGGTTAAAACGGGTTTATAACGAAAAGGATACGCTATTTTCAAGTTTAACGACGAAAACTAATTTTCTGAAATAATACTTGCTGTCAAGGGAATTTTAAGGGGCAAAACCGAGTTTTAAACATAATCTAAATGAGTCGATTTATCAAAAATATATTAGTATACATTAACACAAAACCAAGGATATATAGATCGTAGAAAACGGAGCTAAAACGACTAAGTTACACGCGTTTTAATTATGACTATCGTAATTATTTTCACAAATATTAACACTTACATATTTTCTATTAGTCCAAAATGGTTATCGCAAGTGAGTGAGTGACCATGTTTGGAGCCGTTTTTCATATTGATAGAGTACTTTTGAGAAAACGATGTCTACAAGTAAAAGTGCGTTCGCCTATCCTAGTTTCTAAAATGTTTAACCGTTCGTTAAACGAAGTTATAACGAATAATTTACGATCACTCAAACTTTGCCGAAAATCTAACTTTAAACTATAATTTCTTGATAAATCACTAAGCAACTATTGTAGGATGTCGTTTCAACGTAAGTACTTGTAAAGTATTTTATAACATGACGAGATGTCATAAATGTATATTTCGACGATAAACTTCATTTTCAAAAATGTATAAGTGGTATGGATATCATATGAGTTTGCATGCACAACATTATTTCATGACTTATATTAGAGCATATCATTCATATTAGGTTGCGGATAGAGATTGCACCTCATTTCAGTGTATCCACTTTTGTCATCATAATTATTGCATCAGGTGAGTAATCACAATCCCCCTTTTTACCGTTTTTACTATATTTTGGGGTGAAATGCATGAATCATACTCGAACTAAATTGATTACTATTTTTTGAACTCTTTTGACTTGAACTTTTGAACTTGAATCAAAACCTTGAACTTAATTACGAACTTATGACATGTTTTGAACTTATTGAACCGTACGTATTATGACCTAAAAGTCTCACCGTTTTGGTGGAGCGTTCTTGACCTAAAGTCTCGCCTTATTGGTGGAGCGTGCAAAGTCTCCCATGTTCGGAGCGTTCTTAATTGTATATAATAGTTGTATGATGTACAGTTCGTACATTCGCATTGTTAGTCTCCTATCAGTAGGTAGTATGGATAGCGCTATTAGAGGTCGGCCAACCTCTCGTTCAATATGTTACGGGACGCATATTATTTATTCTAGGGGCTTTGCCTGGCATACATTATTATATACGGGGTTCTATTTTATGAACTATTATGACAACGTATACTTGACTACTATACATACTACTTTTATGCAGTGGGTTGTGAACACACAGGTTGCAAGTTTTGTATGGGCGAAACTTGGAACTGATTGGATTGACAACGCCTTTGCTTTGTGGACTATTCTCAATGACCAAAAACTTAGACTCTCTCTTAAGAGTTTTCATATTATATAAAACGTGTACACTCACCAACTATTTTCATAGTTGACCCGTTTTCTCTCTTGCATTTCAGGTGATCGTTAGTAAGCTTATCTTCAAGGTCTTTGCATAATGAAGTTTTCACATGTCACTACTAATCATTATGTATTAAAACGCAATCTTTTGGGAACTAAACTTTATATTATATTTGCCGATGTCGGCTAAACTAGTATTGTAATGATGTATCCTTTCCTTTAAATCTTAAACGTTGGTATGTTTTATTATCTTATGCTTGTGTTCCTTTCCAGTTACACCTCGTGTTTCCGCCTTCGGCGGGGTGTGACAAATTGGTATCAGAGCAAAGGGTTATAGAGAATACCAATTTTTCAAAAATAAAAATCGCAACTATAACCAGAATAAAGTTTATTAAACATCGAACATCATACGAGTCAACTAGTCGTATCGTTGCATCATTAATCCTAAATTATACATAGCCTGATCACCTATGTCTAATTCATGAAGAATCATGCAACGATAAGAGCGATAGTCTTGGATCATGTTTAATCGAGTCTTAAGAGTCTGGTCACCTGAAACTGCATTGGTCGGGTAGGTATGCATAGCATGTTTTTATGTTCACGTTTACGTTACCGTACCTTGTTTATACCTTCCCTTTTCCACCTTTCGACTTGTTAGATGATTCGTGGTGAACCGTCAAGTCTAAACAGACTTAAAACTGCTCAGACACAAATACAATTAAGATCAGAGAATACAGGGGATTCCCAGGTCGTTAAGTCCCAAGGAGACTCAATGGTGTGTTAAACACATGATCAGACGATAGAATGACCACTAATGATAGCGATCAGAAAAGATTTGAAAAGGATAATTACACTACAGAAAAAGTTATAAAATAAAAGCGACTTAAATGCAAATTAAGAAAATTAAAAAGTTAAAATCTATTAAATAAACGCTATCACTATTTTTAAAGTGATGAACGTTTAAAACTTAAAACGAAAAACTTACGTTTAAATAAAAATAACGTAAACGTACAAAATAAAAAGTGAAACTAGATCAATATTAACCCTAAAAATATGAAAATGATGTTTTTACAATCCTAATGATAAAAGAAAATTTATAGAAAAAGAAAATTATTTTTAAAACTAATTATCTAATTAAAAACTATTTTTAACTATTAATTAATTACCTAAAATATAAGAAAATAGGAAATTATGCTAGAAAAATAAGATTAACACTTGGAAAAGTCTAAAATATCAAAATAGACTTTTCAAAACTATTTTTGTATTTTTGTGACTATTTTTCTATTTTTTATGATTTTTAAACTATTTAAAACTAATTAAAATATTTAAAAATACAAATTTAACTAAGAAAAATCTAGAAAAATACTTTTTTGCCTTTTTATATTTATCTAAACTTAAGAAAATTGAAAAATTATTTTTTGGAACTTTTTTCTAATTATTTGT
Organism: Chrysanthemum seticuspe; assembly: GCA_019973895.1. NCBI lineage: Eukaryota > Viridiplantae > Streptophyta > Magnoliopsida > Asterales > Asteraceae > Chrysanthemum > Chrysanthemum seticuspe. The sequence continues at coordinate 217,371,157 of BPTQ01000002.1, read as the reverse complement.
ATTTAAAGCTAATTAAAAAGGATTAAAAACTAATTTAAAATAAGAAAAATAGCAAACAAGCTTAGAAAAATCTGAAAATTTCAAGAAAACTCTAAAATAATACAAGGAAGCTAGGAAAAATGAAAAAAACAGGGGCTTGTTTGGCAGAATATGAAACTGATATGAAAGTGCTTATTGAAATAAGCACTAAATTAAGCAAATGGGACCCAAAGGCTACCAAACTGAAAAGAGAGCTATAATAAGCTAAAAGGACCAAAATGCAATAAGTTTCAACAAGCTCTAACCACTGATAAGCTAGATACAACAGATTTGAGTGTATGAGATAAAGGCTAAAAACAGTGACTGGGGTGGCAAGTTTGAGCTTATGAATAAGCTAACCAATAAGCCAAAACTTAAAACCAGCACTTGGGATCTACACTAGACCTGGTTGAGATCAAATGTGCCAAAAATCAGGCTATGGGAAGCTCTAATAAGCTTTGTAAACCTGCTGCAAGAACTGAGGAAAACTCATTTCCAACTGTGATAGTGGAGCAGGGGAGATAGGACCAAGTTCATGAGCCTGTTTGGAGCTTAAAGAAAAATCACAAAAATATGTAAAATTGGACATAAGAAACTAGATCAGTAGGGATTTTAAAAACTATAAATTTCATTGAAATTGACCCAAAGATGAGTTCATTAAAAATCTGTCTAGTTGAGCCTAAAACAAGTTTTGCAAAATTTGACTTTTTTATTAAAACTGAAAAGTTGACCTTTTTGAGCTTTGATCTTGCTTTTTGAACTGAAAATGATGTAAAGTAATGAAATAAAGCTAATGCAACTTTTCCCTAAGTATTTTAAACACAAAATGAGATTTTGTCATGCAAAAAACCCCAACAGTGGCTGCTAAGACAGTTATGAGTGGGATTTTGACTTTTAAGGTTCAAGTGCACACATAACCAACTCAAATGAGTTCTACTACCTAAATTAAGATTGCTAATGCAATTTTCAAGTGCAAACTAAGGACCAAAGACAGCTTGACAGACTGTTCCAAACACACCTTTTGAAGCTGATTTTGGACTCAAATTGTCTAAACCCTTAAACCAACTTGTAATGAGGATTAAATTAAACTTACATGACCAGATTACAACTATATAAATACATATAAAACAATTGTGACCACAGATATACTTATAAGCAAAATGCAAAATTTGGCTTGAAAATTAAAAAAGAAGAGACTCACTCACATGAGTTCCAGCTATTGCAGGCCAACACCAAACCCAAACCTAATCTAATCTAAGCTAATTTAACCCATTATCAACCTCTGCATCACCTTTTTCATTTTCTGAACCATTTTGAGCCCAAGGTTGACTTCTGTTGACCAACAAGCAAACTTGATTGAAACTTGAATATTAGCTTGTAAAAACTTTGATAAGCTTATAAAAGCTTGATTGAGATTAAAAATGAGCAGTTAAAAGCTTTAACAAAGGAGCTTGAAAATGAAAAGTTCAACAGTGAATATAAAACTTGGAATTTATATCAAAGACTTGAATTGAAACTCAAAAACACATACAATGATGTTATAACTTGAATTTGATACAGATAAACTGGAATTACAACATTTAAACTAAAACTAAGACATTTTAAATAAAAAACGACATAAGTAAAATTTTTATAAACTAACTACTGCCCTCTCTTGCATCTCTTTTCCACTTTTATATGCCAAACTGCTCCCCTTTGACTTCAGAGCTAATCCCACATCAATTTAAGACCATTGGATGACTAGATGCAATTTTAGCCATTTGATCATTTTGGCGCCAAAAGGATTTTAACAGGTGGATAGGTTGAGTGAAAGGGTGGAATGAGCATTTAATGGTTTTTGTTATTGTGTTGAGGTGGGGGGACAAGGGTGAGATGAAGGTGAGCTGAGGACATGGTGTGGTGAGTGAAACAGGGAAGCAGTTGATATGGTGAAGACATTGGCGCCAAGTGGTGTTTGACTGGCTTGGTTGACCAGAGCAGTATTAATAAAAAGGGGGTTCAAAAGGTTATTTGACAGGGGTCCAATTGGTGTCAAGGGGTCCAAAATTGGTGAAAGGCTTTTAAATACTTAGGGACCTAATGTGTAATTCTGAAAATTTCAAGGACCACTCCTGCCAACTCATCAAAGATGATACAAGGGCTGAAAATGACAATCATAAAAAGTACAGGGACCAAATCTGTCATTTTCCAATTTTCCAGGGGCCATTTCTGCCAAATTTCAAACTTGAAGGACCAATTTGTAATTTTCTCAAACTTTTCATATTTTTCACCAAAGGACTAAATTTGACAAGTTTTGATTTTAAAATGACCTTTGGTGACTTTTACTTTTGAAATTATGTGCTCAGGGACTGTTTTTGACAATTTTGGAAACTTGGGGGACTAAAACTGCAATTTTTGCAAATTTGATATGTTTTTCATCTGATTTTGATATTTTTGTATTTAAAACACATAAAACACTGATTTGTGATATTTTGATCATTTTGATGTGTTTCTGAGTGTTTTCAGATGATTTTGCAGTTTATATTGTACAAAAATGATGAGTATTTAGAGACTCATCATTAGACAAAGCATGTCTTTGTTCCTGTCATATTTCGATCACTATAAAACAAATTACAACCATTTCGCATCTCATCTGCCGTCGTTCGAGTGTCATTTACTCAACCCGATGTTTTGGTCCACTGCAGGATTATGGCTGCAAGAAACACACGCTCAGGAGTCAACAACAACGTCGACCCAAACAACAATGCCAATCCAAACAACAATGCTGCTGGAATAGCGGACCTACTCACCCAAATTGTAACGCATCTTGATGCTAGACGAACCAACGTTGGAGAAGGTACTTCAAACACTGGTCATGGATGCAGCTATAAGACTTTCATGACATGCAAGCCAATGGAATTTTATGGCACCGAGGGTGCCATTGGACTGCTATCATGGTTCGAGAATGTTGAGTCGAAACTCAGTATCACGAAATGTGCTGAAGAAAATAAGGTTGAGTTCTCTGCTGGTCTACTACAGGGTCGAGCATTGACCTGGTGGAACAACCAACTACAGACCAGAGGAAGAGGGGCTGCAAATGCGTTATCTTGGGAAGCATTCAAGAAACTACTAACTGATGAGTACTACAGAAAAGATGAAGTGCAGAAGCTGGAAGCAGAATTTTGGAACCACTTGATGGTAGGAGTAGAAGTCGACAAGTACACGGCCCGTTTCCACGAGTTAACTAGAATGGTTCCTCACATGGTTTCCACTGTGGAGAAGTTGATCGACTGATATATTTGGGGATTGATACCTGAAATTAGGAGGGATGTCACCTCATCAAACCCAACCACTCTGCAAGCCGCTGTGGGTATGGCGTACCGCTTGACAAATGATGTGATCAGGTCTGGTGAACTAACGAAAGGAAATGACGGTGGACGAAAGAGGCAGGAAGATCAGCAAAGAAGCCGTGACCAAAATCAACAGGACAAGAGACAACGAGTAGTTGGGAACTACGGAGCAATAACTCAAGGGCCCTAAAGATACGCAGGTCCACATCCTATGTGCACTCGATGTAACTATCACCACTTAGGAGACTGCCCAAGGTGCAACAAATGTGGACAGACGGTCCACTTCGTGCGGAATTGCTCAAACATGACTGGGAATCAAGGAAAAAGGTCAGCATGTTACGAGTGTGGAAGTCTAGATCACCTTCGAAATACCTGTCCAAAGTTGAAAAGAACTCCCAACCAAGGAGGAAATCGTCCAAACCTGGCATTGGCAATAGAAGGCCCACAAGATCAGAACATTGATATTACCCCCGCACGTGGTCGAGCATTCTATATGGGTACTGAGGAAGCCCGCAATGCGTAACGGGTACATTCTTTTGAACAACCACCTTATTTCTGTACCGCATGATTTTGAGTGCATAACTTACTTCCAATTCTTACCACCTTCACGACATTGATTAATTTGAGACCTAACGATATCGACCTTAGTTGTAATTTATTTTGTTGATTTGATTTGTGTAAGCAATTCCAAGATTGAGAGAATCTTTCAAAAGACTTCATTCCAGGATGTGGAATCCTATCTTTCTAAAAACTTGTTTCCTAACTTGATCTAGTGACAGTTCTTGTTTGATGAGTTGCGAAAATCAAGCTAAGATTCAAGTTTTTACTCAAAAGGTCTTTTGAGGGCTACGTTCGATATTGGGTAAGTTTACCTCATCAAATCTGATCACGAGAACGTACCTAGTTGGATGAGGAACCCATATACATGAGCATTGACATAATCACTTAGACTATTCACGCGAGCATGAACTTTTAGAACCCTTGTCGAGGTTCGGACTATAGTTATCAATAATTGAATCACGAGGACGTGATTCCTCTAACCGGGGAAGAATGTGACAATTCTCAATTTCCGGTCATTTTACAAACTTAAAAAAAATTTACTATTCATATCGGGAATTTACTATTCGTAGGTTACTATTCATCATTTTACTATTCATCATTTTTGAAGTCGATTTGATATTTTGAGAGGTTATTTCAAAATTTTACTATTCACGAAACACTATTCACTCCCGAAGAAAAATTTATATACATGAATTTTATTCATCATTTTTTGTAAACTAGGTTTACGAGTATCAAATTCGCGTAACCGTAAGGGTTAAGTTGCGTATTCATGAAACACCATTAAAAATATTTCATATAGACTAGAGTTAGTCTACATATTGTCAGTATCATCATTTTCATTTTAGTTCATGCATGGGTTTGCATATTTCATTAACGTATATTTATTTATTAAATAAATGCTATCGTACGATCATTAATTTTGAATAATTGATCCGACACTTCCGGCAATTGTCCTGATATATTTTTATACTCATTCTAAAACTATAAAAATTATATTATTAGTTTACCCGATGTTTTGAATTTATTTTGGTATATAAAATGTTATATATATATATATATATATATATATATATATATATATATATATATATGGAAGGGATCCAGTAAGAAGAAAAACTAAAATAGGAAGAATTTATAGCCACACATTTCAAATACGAGGGAGAAATTTAAGGGGAGATGCATCTATTTTTATAGGTGCATCTGAAATGAGTGGTTGTGGTTTCTTCTTATCATTCTTATTTTAATTTTGCTTCTTATTTGATCCTAACTCTATATATATATATATATATATATATATATATATATATATATATATATATATATATATATATATATATATATATATATATATATATATATATATATATATATATATATATATATATATATATATATTTATGACGGTTTTCGTAAATTCTATTCGATAATTATTTATTCACTCAATACTTACGAGAAATGCATTTTTATAATTTTTATGACTTTGATATATTTTATTTTGTTCCGTTAAAATCAATTTCTAGCTAACGTTACACTAAATAACTAATTATATGTATAAAATATACAATATACTTAACTTTACATACACTTAATTATCAAAAAATACACCAAGTCCATTCCCAAATCACCCTTGCCGACCCCCCCTTGTCATCACTTCTATTAAAAATCTTGACCAAATAATGTACACATACTCAATTTAGGCTAGATATTTGTATATTATACAAGAGTTTTATTAAAATAAAACACATACAAACACATACAATAAGGTGTAAAAGGCAAGAAATCCTCTCCTGTTGGGATTTAGTAAATCCAGTACTTAAAGTGTCGGTCACCTCAAGTATGTATACTCGTTAGAAAGCTCATAGTCGTAGTTATTCAGTGTTAGTATTTAGTTTACTTTGTAACACCGTGGAGGACGGACGGGTCTTTACCCACTGTATGCCTGATCCACAGCCTAAAGTAGGCGTCTAAGCTTGTACCCTATAAATATCCTTTGCCCTCCAAGGCAAAGGGTTGGACCTTCATAATATATTTTTCTTTGTCTCTCTAGGGTTCCCATCTTCTCCCGCTTTCTCTCTCTAAACTCTTTAACCTAAAGGCGCCGCACCTAGTGTATATCAAACCAAGATCCTACAAATGGTATCAAGAGCCATGGTTTATCCATCTCTCATGTTCTTGGTTTGATTGTTATTTCGTTGATTAAGGTTTACTTTTATGCGTAAGTTTGTTGTCTCGTATACGAAAGTTTTGGCATCTTAAAGCTTTAATTTTTACACTTTTTAATCCAAGATTCTTATGGGTTAAGGTTTATTGGGTGTTAAACTTTCAGTTTCTTACAAAAAGTTTCAAACTTTACAAGTTTTTCTTGGTTTTTATGCGTGTTTGGATACGTGTGTACGGTACTACGCGCAAGAGAGTAAGGTGGTTTGGATCCTCAAGCTTTGTTGTTTTGGTGTTTTTAAGGTTGTTTCATCATCATATTCAAGTTTTGTAAAAGGTTTTGATCGAAAAAACGTGTTTGGCAAAATTTGTACTTCCTACGCATAACGAAACCCTAATCCTACGCGTAAGGAATTTTTCACTTGATCTTCGTTTCTGGTGGTTACTCAGTGTTCTTCTTGCTTGGATAAGCCTGAAAGACACTTTGACTTTGGATATCTCGTGCACTGTGAAGTGTAAGAGATCGTTTTGGGTAAAACCCTAATTTTACGCATAAGCATAAAACTTACGCGTAACAATTCTTACGCATAAGCCTTTTCTTACGCATAAGCTTGTCTTACGCCTAAGGAAAACTTACGCATAAGGTTCTTACGCCTAAGCTTTGGTTTACGCATAAACTTAAGCATTTTACCCTAAAACTCTACGCGTAAGATCTTGTCTACGCGTAAACTCTGTCTACGCGTAAGCTTGTGTCTACTCGTAAGTTGTAAGTTACGCGTAAACTACTGTCTATGCGTAAGCTCTCATCTACGCATAAGTCCCTACGCATAAGCTTCTACGCGTAACTTTGCTGTCTACGCATAAGTGTATAAGTTTTACGGTTTATCTCTTGATTTTGTAAAATCCCGTGAAAGAATCTATTTCCCGGTTAAGTCAAAGATTTGTAAAATCCCGTAGAACTTAAACATGTCTTCCGTTGCTGATGATGTGCAAGCTGCAGGATCTGATACTCGTCCTCCCATGCTTGATAGAATTGACTATGAGTCTTGGTCACAAAGAATCAGACTGTACTGCTTAGGAAAGGAGAATGGGGTTAACATCCTTAAGTCAATTGATGAAGGACCGTATCGGGTTGAGACTACAAGAGACATAATTGATACTGCAGCAGATGGAACAATGATCTTTGGGTTGGACAGACCAAAGACATATGATGAGCTGAGTGATAAAGAGAAAAAGAGATTTGATGCTGATATCAGGGCTTCAAACATCATACTTCAGGGTCTTCCTAAAGACATCTACAAGCTGATCAATCACAACACAGAAGCTAAGGCTGTTTGGGATAATGTCAAAATGCTTCTCTCAGGTTCTGAATTGACCATCGAAGACAGAGAATCACAGCTGTATGATGAATTTGAGCACTTTAAGATGAAGCCTGAAGAAAGTGTCTATGAATATTATGTGAGATTCCACAAACTGGTGAATGATATGAGGAATATCAAGATGACTATGCCAAACATTCAGCTGAACTCAAAATTCGTAAACAACATGAATCCTGAATGGCACAAGTTTGTCACTTCTGTGAAGCTTACCAAAGGACTTAAGAACACCAACTATGAGCAATTGTATGTTTTCCTTCTTCAAAATGAGAAGCATGCTATGTTTGAAAGAAGGATTCTTGAACAGTTCAAATCACAACCAGGAGAAACAAGCTCATCAAATGATACAACTACATTCTTCACCAAAGAATCACAAGTCACACCAAATGGAAATGATAATCACAAGCCTATTCCCGATTCTGGATATAAGCAACCTAGTTCTGATGCTGTCATGGAGCACTTTATCAATCAAGTGGCTCTTATGGTCAAGCAAAACCTGAATCTCACACCACACACTAACAACTATATCAGAACTGCATCAAATCATCAAAATCATGCTACTGTAAGAGACAGAAGGATTGTGGTGGAAAATGTGCAAGGTAGACAGAACGCTTATCCTCCACACAATGAACAAGGAAATGTAGGTTATGGGAATGTTGGTGTTGGTGGTGGATATGTTGGTAATCAGAATCGTGGAAGGAATATAGTTCAGGGTCAATTAAAACCAATCAAGTACTACAACTGTGGTGGAGAAGGGCACATTGCTAGGAATTGTACTCAACCAAAACGCCCTCAAAACGTAGAATACTTCAGGGACAAGATGTTACTGGTTCAAGCACAAGATAATGGTGTGATGTTGAATGAAGAGGAGCTGTTGTTCTTGACTGATGGGAATGCTAGAACATACGATGCTGATGTGGACGAACAACCAGTGCATGCTGCTCAGAACAATCCCAACGCCTTTCAATTTGCAGATTGTGATGCATATGACTCGGACGTTGATGATGAACCATGTGCACAATCCATCTTCATGGCTAATATCTCTCCAATGACCTCTTCATCTCAACAAGCCAGTCCATCCAAGGAATCCATCATTAAAGAGGTACTCAAACTTTATGATGTGGTTGATGAGCAAAAGATTCACCATGAAGTACAATCTACTGAAGTCATTGAGTCAGATATTGAAAATATGGGAAATGACAATGTTATTCCATATGAACAATATGTGAAACAAGATGACAGTCTTATTGTACCTAGTGATGAATCTTCTGCAATTAACAATACATGCATGCCTGATGAATTCACTGCATTTGTGCCTGATGATTCCTTGACCACTGAACTCAATACTTATAAGGAACAAGTTGCCATTTATGAACAACGTGCTAAGTTTGAGCTAACTACCCGTGAGCAGGATATGGATAACCAAATGCGTACAATTATTAGAAAAAGTAATTTTAGAGAAGAAGTATTAAAACAAGAGTTAAACTCCTTGCAAGAAAAGCTTTCTAAAACTGCTAAGCAAAAACAAGAACTTCAAGAAAATGTGAAATTGCTTAAGCAAGAATTCAATGCTAAGGAATCAAAACTTTTGAATGATTTTTCCAATCTGAAAACTTTGAAAAACAAACTTGAGAATAAGTTGTACGTACAAGGGAACACCATTCAGACTGCTCACATGATCGATAAGCATAGAGTCTTAAGCGATAAGCATTGCATTCCCCTTATTGAGGAACCTAATCCAGAGGCTATAAAAAAGGCTAGAGCTGCTCATAAGGTAATTTATGATGGTAATGAAATTCTTAAGCCTAGGCAGAAACCTAGTTGCGTTGAGTGCACTGAGGAAGATAGTAAATCAGATGAAGTCACTAGGGAGAAATTAAACAAGAAGCTAGAAAATCCTGAGTGTAAAAAGAATAACATAACGTTCAAACCTCATGATTACACTAAGGAAAACTGGATCTCCTTAAACAAGTTTAAGCCTAAGACACTTCTAACACCTGAACAAGTGTTCTGGAAAAAAGATATGGATATACAAAAAGCTGAAAATCTTGTTGAAACAAATTCCCCTTGTAGGAGATTGTCAAAAGCAACTGTGTATCCTCCTAATACACCAATGCACCTAGTTCCTAGATCTATTGCCACTAATAGCAGGACCTTAATCAGCCTATATGTTGTTTATCAACTGTTTGTTGATTTTGAGAAAACGTGTAAGAAGAGAATCACACCTACAGGGATAACTGAGGGGGAAAGGGGCTTTGAGCAAACCAAAGAATGTTATTTAACCGAGGTCATGCCTTTCTTTAATCAGTTAAAAGGTCAATTTGAGAGTCTTAAAATTGGAATAAACACTGATATTAAGGAAATGGAAAAGGAATTTGATGCAATGATTATTGAGGTCAATGATTATAATCAGGAACTTAAATATAGTGAAATTGAAAGGAAGAATCTGCATATATTAAATGAGAACTTGATTTCTCAATGTGTTGCTCAAGATGTGTTTTACGTTGCTACAAATTCCTCTATTACTGCATCTCAATTTCATGAATTATTTGTTGCTTTGAAAGTTTCCCATGATCGTGTAATTGAGCTCGAAACCACGAATTCAAAATTGCATGAAAAAATCGAAAAAGATGATCATGATAACCTGGTTAGACAGTTTTCTAAATTAGAAGTTGAACATCTTGCTTTGCAATTAAAATATCAACATCTCAAAGAAAATGTTAAAACCTCAAATATCAAGACATCCTGTGATGCTCCTGAGTTTGATGCAGTTTTTGAAATTATCAAACGTGATGAACAAATTCGAGCTCATTATAACATGATCAAAAGACTGAAAGTCCAAATCTCTCAATTAAAGGGTGAAATGACCAATGTGACTGGCTCCCAAACGCCTCCTCCTTTAGATTCTCAGAATTCTCAAACGTTTCATCTTCAAAACTTAGTAAATGCTTTACAAAAGGAAAACAAAAGCTTTCTGGAAGAAAATGAAAAGGTTAAACGTCATTTCAATGAGTTATTTGAATCAATAAATGTCACTCGTAACAAAAACAACGAACAAATTGCTTCATTGCAAAAGGAAATTGAGAATCTGAAGAGCCAGGTAAAAGGGAAGATGCCAATGACCTATGGGGAGAATGATGGATCAAAGGTACCTGTTTGTAATAAATATGCTTTGTCTGTGAAATATGTTCCTCCTCATCTTAGGAATAATAAACTTGTTATTCAAACATATTTCTCATCCCTTAAGGATTGCTTAGAATGTCTTCGTGAGATTGTTGAAGAGGATAAGTTAGAGAAACCACTTGATAATGCAATTGGGCATGCATGCTTATATGCCAAACGATCTTAGGAAATTCTAGAATGCCTTATCACAATATGCCCTAAGTCTTTAGGTGAGAGAGTTAATCCTTTGATTCCGTGTTCTATGCCTAGTGCCAAGTATGATATCCATTCAATGCCCAATGTTTTGAATGAGCATTGGAGTATATCTTCAAATAGGTCAGATTCCAGTTTGCTTAGTGTTAAGAAAGTGAACCTTAGTGTGCCTGCATGTAGTTCAGATCCCAGCACATCTAAACAGGAAATGCAAAGAGTAGCAAAACCAACTAATGTTCCCATTCCCTCTACAGGAGATCAGTGACATTAAAGCGAGCAGGTCAAAGTCTCAAGACAATACAAGGAACGATAGGACCTCGCAAGCTAAGAATGTGCATTGGAAGAGAGTAGAAGACCAACATAGGAACTTTAAGCTTGAGTCGAATAAAACGAATCGTGTTGATTCTAGTATTGGCCATAGGCGTACTGTAATTAATTCGAATTCTGATACTACTTGCAAACCTTGTTTTGATGTCTGCTTGAATTCTGTTTCTAATCATGAATGTGGTGCGAAAGCTTTGTCTAATGCTGTCAAATCTCTAGTTAACAATGATAATGCAAAATATCATGCTAAGAAGGCAAAATGGCAAAGGCAAAAGAAAGTTAGAAAACAGTGGAAGTCCACAGGAAGAACATTTAGAAAGATAGGTTATCAATGGATACCTGTTGGCCATAAGAATAATCAGGCAATGCCCACTAGAAAATGGATGCCTACTGGTAGGACTGTTCCCTTAAGAAGTGCACATACTTTGAATAGGGCAAATACCAACACTAGTACTGCATCTATTCATAATGATTCCATTGCCTCAATTTCTGATATGAATGCTTCTATGTCTGATGTAGGTGATCCAATCACTGTTACTAACCAAATGGAACCCATTCTTGCATGGGGATCCCAATTATCCAGTCATCCATTCTTGTCTGTGTTCAACTGCAGACCGTTCAAATCGTTCTGTGGTACCTGGACTCAGGCTGTTCCAAGCATATGATTGGAGATCGCTCGCGGCTCATGAACTTCGTGAGTAAATTTATCGGGATTGTTAGATTCGGAAACGATCATTTTGGAGCTATTATGGGTTATGGAGATTATGTGGTTGGAGATAGTGTAATTTCCCGGGTATACTATGTGGAAGGTCTTGGTCATAACTTGTTGTCTGTTGGCCAATTCTGTGATTCCGATCTTGAAGTGGCTTTTCGAAAACATACTTGCTTCGTTAGAGATCTTGACGGTGTTGAATTATTAAGAGGTACTCGAGGTTCTAACCTATACACCATCTCTATCGAAGACATGATGAAGTCTTCCCCAATCTGCTTGCTGTCAAGGGCTTCTAAAACAAAGTCTTGGTTATGGCATCGTCGTCTCAATCACTTGAACTTCGGCACCATAAACAATCTCTCCATAAAGGATCTTGTCAGAGGCTTACCTAGATTAAAATATGAGAAAGATCATCTTTGCTCAGCTTGTCAATTGGGAAAAAGCATGAAATATGCCCACAAACCAAAACCCACAAACTCTATAATGGAAGTTCTTCATACCCTTCATATGGATCTGTGCGGACCAATGAGAGTGCAAACGATTAATGGGAAGAGATACATTTTAGTCTTTGTTGATGACTACTCTAGATTTACTTGGGTAAAGTTTTTGAGGACTAAGGATGAAACTCCATCTGTCATCATCAAACTTATCAAGCAACTACAGGTTCGTCTTAACAACACGGTTAGAATTGTTCGAACTGACAATGGCACAGAGTTCGTTAATCGAGACTTAAGTCAATTTTATGAAAGTATTGGAATCAGTCATCAAAGAAGTGTTCCACAAACTCCTCAACAGAACGGTGTAGTTGAAAGACGAAATCGAACTCTTGTAGAAGCCGCTAGAACAATGCTTATTTATTCAAAGGTTCCAATGTTTCTATGGGCTGAAGCCATTGCTGCTGCCTGCTACACCCAAAATCGTTCCCTTATTCACACCTTTCATGGAAAAACTCCATATGAACTTGTTCATAAACGAAAACCTGATTTATCCTATCTTCGTGTGTTTGGTGCTTTTTGCTATCCAACAAATGACGGTCAAGATTTGGGTAAATTAAGAGCTAAAGCAGACATTGGAGTTTTTGTAGGTTATGCACCAAAAAGAAGGGTTACCGAATCTACAACAAAAGAACTCGAGATATCATGGAAACTATTCACATTACGTTCGATGAGCTGTCCGGGCAAATGGCTCCAGAACAATCCAGTTCTGGACCCGCACTTCAAAATAGTCCCATTGGGTCATCCCTTGTACCAAACGTCTCTCCAGCAACTCCATATGTACCTTCATCTGAAGATGATTTGAAGAAATTGTTTGATCCAATGTTTGATGAACATTATGAGCCCAGTGCCACTGATCTATCAACTCCATCAACAGAGGTTGCTTCTATCCCTGTAAATGAAGTCAACTCTTCAGTTTCAATATCATTAAGTCAAGAAGCGCCTGCTGCTGAACACTCTGTCTCATCAACAAATCATCAATCATCGAATGTACATCATGGGAGTCTGTCTGGCACCAATGATGAAGTTAATCCCTTTGCTACTCCAGAAGATGCTCCATTTGAAAACATCTTTGCCCCTGAACCAACACCTGAACCATCTTCATCAGGGGACATAAACTCTTCTACATCAGTCCTTCAACAACAACCACACGAACATCTTAGAAAATGGACACATGATCATCCATTGGATAACATCATTAGGAATCCTTCTCGTCCTGTATCAACTCGAAAACAATTAGCTACCGATGCCTTGTGGTGCTTCTTCAACTCAGTACTCTCTAAGATCGAACCAAAAGATGTTAAAACTGCAATGTATGAGGAAAGCTGGTTTAATGCAATGCAAGATGAAATTCATGAGTTTGATCGTCTAGATGTATGGGAATTAGTACCAGCTCCTGATTGTGCAATGATCATTGCTCTAAAGTGGATCTTCAAAGTGAAACTTGATGAGCATGGTGACGTTCTGAAAAATAAGGCACGGTTAGTGGCTAAAGGTTATCGTCAGGAAGAAGATGGATGTGAAAACCGCCTTTCTTAATGGAGATCTTAAAGAAGTGGTATTCGTCAGCCAGCCAGAAGGTTTTGTGAATCCAGAGCATCCTACTCATGTATATCGCTTGAAGAAGGCTCTTTCTGGCTTGAAGCAAGCTCCAAGGGCATGGTATGATACGCTATTAAAGTTTCTTCTATCCACTGGATTCAGCAAAGGAGCAGTTGATCCAACATTGTTCACCAGAAAGTCAGGCAAACATTTAATTCACGTTCAAATTTATGTTGATGATATTATTTTTGCCTCGACTGACCCAAATGAATGTGACCGTTTTTCTATGGAGATGGGCTCCAAATTTCAAATGTCAATGATGGGACAAATGTCATTTTTCTTGGGATTACAAATTTCACAAAGTCCCGGAGGCATTTTTATAAATCAATCTAAATACGCTAATGAAATATTAAAGAAATTTGGATTTACCTCAAGTGACCCTGTTGACACTCCTATGGTGGAGCGTACTAAACTAGATGAGGACCACTCAGGGATCATAGTAGATCAAACGAAATAGCGTAGTATGATTGGATCCCTGATGTATCTCACAGCCAGCAGACCAGACATTCTATTCGCTGTATGCATGTGTGCTAGATACCAGGCTAAGCCTACCAAAAAGCACCTTGAAGCGGTTAAACGGGTCTTTCGATATCTCCAAGGAACCATTAATATGGGACTTTGGTATCCGAAGGACTCCGGTATGTCTCTAACCGCCTATGCAGATGCTGACCATGCAGGATGTCAAGATACACGTCGAAGTACGTCAGGTGGTGCTCAATTTTTAGGTGATAAGCTTGTGAGCTGGTCTTCAAAGAAACAAATGAGCACTTCCATATCCTCTACAGAGGCTGAATACATAGCCATGTCATTGTGTTGTGCTCAAATCTTATGGATGAGATCCCAACTATCTGACTATGGCTTTGTATTCAACAAAGTTCCTATGTACTGTGATAACAAAAGTGCCATTGCTCTCTACTACAATAATGTTCAACACTCTCGAGCAAAGCACATCGACATTCGACATCATTTCATCAGGGAACAAGTGGAAAATGGTGTGGTTGAACTATACTTCGTAAGGACTGAATATCAACTAGCAGACATCTTCACCAAAGCTCTTCCTCGAGAACGCTTTGAGTTCATTCTTCCACGACTAGGATTAAAGAGCCTTTAACCAGAAACGCTCAAACGTCTTCAGGAAGACGTCGAGGAGTAAAGGTGTTCGACTTTATCTATTCTTTGTATATATTTTTTCTAAAACCAAATACAAAAATATAAAACCAACAAAACAAAAATAGAAAAATAGAAAACTTTTCAAAAATCCATAAAAATCAGAAAATCTTGAAAATCTTCAAAAAATATTGTTTATTTATCATGTTTTTCTTGTCAGTTCGATAACATCTACGAACTTTCAGTTGCCACTCAAAGAATGGTACGGGTCTCTAGATGAAGTTCGAATCTTAAAAAAAAATGGTGTCTTGCACAAAGATATGTTAGGTGGTTGAGAACCTTCTGTTGTTGCTGTAGGGCTTGGAAGAAAAACCGTCTGCTGATGCAGTGAGACTTCTTACGTTGCATATATGCCAACTCTCCATAGAAGTCCAGTTAAGCTCTGTTTCTTCATATGTCCACCCAAGATATAGTTACCCTTTCCTTTCGGCATCCAATCATCATCAATAGTGGGATCCGGATCGGGAACATTCTTATACCAATATACCTGCATACGTTAGTGAACATACATACAGATATATGGTGGTCGACATCACCCAAACAACAATCGACTAATTCAAGTCAATTCAACATATCAATCAGTTCATATAAGGTATGGGAATAATGTGTTTATCAAACTCTAATCATCTAAACCTAACAATCACATCCTAGAAACCTAGTCCTTCAACATAGGCAATTGTATTTTACATATAAGCACGTAGGATGATTAAGATAATCTCGTTAGATGATACAGATTTGAAAACATTCTCCCCCTCAATCAATGACTCATTTTCTAAAAGGTTTAAACGCGCTTAAACAATGCTTAAACAATGCTTAAACAATGCCTTACAGTTACGTCAGACTGTAACCCGTGCCTAAACAATGGCTTGCAGTTACTTCAGACTGTAACCCGTGCTTAAAACTATGGTTTGCTATTATTTCAGATAGCAACCCGCTCTTCAAGAAGGAAAGTGTTGCGCTAAACAATTTTTCAAATATTTCGTGCACTTATCCTAAATCAAAAATGAGGAAAGTATGTCGAAGGACTGCTGTTCCTACTTAAATGTTTTTCCGTCTATAACTCTTCAGAAAAATATTTGTAGTATTTCAAAATGGTGGAAAATGAGTTGCTTGTTAATTCAATCAGTTTCAGAGTTTTCGTAAAAATTGAAAACTCAATCAATGACTTCAGCGCGTTTAAACCTTTTAGAAAATGAGTCATTGATTGAGGGGGAGAATGTTTTCAAATCTGTATCATCTAACGAGATTATCTTAATCATCCTACGTGCTTATATGTAAAATACAATTGCCTATGTTGAAGGACTAGGTTTCTAGGATGTGATTGTTAGGTTTAGATGATTAGAGTTTGATAAACACATTATTCCCATACCTTATATGAACTGATTGATATGTTGAATTGACTTGAATTAGTCGATTGTTGTTTGGGTGATGTCGACCACCATATATCTGTATGTATGTTCACTAACGTATGCAGGTATATTGGTATAAGAATGTTCCCGATCCGGATCCCACTATTGATGATGATTGGATGCCGAAAGGAAAGGGTAACTATATCTTGGGTTGACATATGAAGAAACGGAGCTTAACTGGACTTATATGGAGAGTTGGCATATATGCAACGTAAGAAGTCTCACTGCATCAGCAGACGGTTTTTCTTCCAAGCCCTACAGCAACAACAGAAGCTTCTCAACCACCTAACGTATCTTTGTGCAGGACACCATTTTTAAAAAAATTGATTAAATTGTTTTGAAAATGGAAAATATTGTTTTGAAAATTAATTGGACTAAATCTTGAAAATCATCGGACTTCATTTTTATCAAAATCTAAGTCACTCAATCAACGACTACGGTCATCGATTGAGGGGGAGAGTGATTTAAAATAAATTATTTTCATACAATATTTCTTCATAAAAGTCCGTTTTGTACTATAAAAAGTGGTGATCTAAAGATTTAATGTTATGTCATGGTATGATTTTCTTTAAAACTCAAAGATCTTGCAAAATGAAATTTTTTCTATTCTTGTTTGATTGTGAAATTGTTTTATTTTACTTAAAGATCTCTTAAAACAATCATACCTGACACTAACAATCTTTAATGTCTTAAAATGGTCCTTATCTGTCATTTTTCAAAATCAAATCTTGCCACGTCTTTCCCCAAAATTTTCTAAATGATTTAAATCAATCGGGATCAAAAATCTCAATTGGTTTGAAATTTTTGATCGGGGGAGAGATAGTGATTTAAATATCTTATCTGTTTAAATGGAATTGGTTTTAGTCCTTTAAAGGCACTCCTGCCTCCATGTGCCAAACGATTTCAAATACACGATGAACATGTTGAGGAGGAGGATTTATCCAAAAAAAACATGATGAGTATTTAAACCTGGCCACATATTCTCCAATGTTTTATAAACCTTATTAAATCACTTGGGATCCAAAATCTCAAAGGGTTTGATATTTTTGATCGGGGGAGAATTTGTGATTTAATAATGAAATTTGATAAAAGGTGATTATTTGATTCAATTGTGCAGGCTGCTCTCTCATATGTGCTAAACGCTTTCGAATCTCAAAGCATATATTGAGGGGGAGCGAATGGTTTCTTAAATGGCTTTTGTGTTCGTGGATGTGCTTCAAAAGAACTCTTGCCTCTATGTGTTAAAATGATTTCTCTTATCCCATGCACACGTTGAAGGGGAGCATTTATCTTAAACCACAACAATTTGAATCGTGATCAATGTGCAGGTTTCCTCTAGTATGTGCAAAAACTCTTTCAAACCTTAAGGCACATATTGAGGGGGAGCAAGCTTATGAAAACCTCATCCGTCCCGGAAATGCTTTATCTACTTGATTTAATTAGGGAAGTGATGTTGATATCTTTTAGACAATGATAATCAAAGAAGTTATTTCTGTCTCTTGCCTCCGTGTGCAAAATGATTTCAAATACTTGATGCACATGTTGAGGGGGAGCTCTTGTTCTAAAAATATCAAAAACAATTCAGGTACAAAATGCTTTGATAATATATCTTAAGTATCTGGATTGATTTTCAAATGGTTTTCAATTGGTTCCAATGGCAGTTGAACAATACCACATAGACCGACCAATTTTACTTTATGTATGGTGATATAAGGATGATAAGGTTAGGTATTTGTTCCCATGATCCGCCAGAACCGGAGGGATCTACCCAGGGACAATCCACTAGATAGTGTAGAGTCCTTAGGTATATTGAAAAAAGGAGAAAAGTGAGAAATTGGAAGAGTGCGGACTGAGATAGAGCTAGTACTGGAATAAACCCAACAAGGTTCTAGTTATGAAGTCTCAGTAAGCACCGAAGGGGTTGAAGAATGAAAAGGAATTGGAATGTGAAAAGGGTGAAAAGAAATAGCCCTCCAACAATTCAACCTTAGGGCAGAAACCGGGTTCAATACATATGCTACTAGTGGTTACTAAGGTAACACTGGTATTGAAGACAAGACGTCATGGACCCAGTGATGCACTGCACTAAACTTCCCAAGCTACTCAAGTTCCTCTTAAAAGGACTTGTTTCATTCTCACGGGGAACCGACATTATCTATCGACTTTCTCTTAGAGATTGTTGATATTGAAGAAGGAGACCCTCTCCCTAGTCTCCGATATAGGATCCAAATATGCACAAATTGAGTCTAGAACCACGAGATCATCAATAAATCTCATTAGGACACGTTCAATGAAGACTCTCTGTTTCACACAATGTGGAAAGAGAGATTATATCTTGAGTCCTACGCATTATCCTTGTGATATTGCCAGAACATCCGAGTGATATTTTAAATATTCACGATGAAGATGGAAATCCTTCTAGAGCCAACATCAAACAAGCTCTTGGTGGGTGACATGTGAGATCTTGCAAAAGATCAAGCTTGTGACAACTGGATAGAAACGATGGGGCGATTCATTCTTGAATCAACCTTGGTCCAGGAAATGAATTGACGGATACCTTTGAAAAACCGGTCATTGTGCTTAAAAGTTCTTTTCCATAGCACATCGACTGTGTACGAATATTTCAAATTTAAAGGGTATTTATGATTGATAATTGATTTTCCATAAAACCTTCGTTGTATTGCAAAACACTTTCGATTGAGCAATACACGATTGTTTTTCAAATCTCTTTTCATCAATCAGTGGATTTATATTCGCTGGTTCACTCACTCCGTGTTGTCTTCTTTGAGACGTTCCGGTTTGAGAACAACTAGAGCAGCTGCGAAACCCTGTCAAGGAAATTCTTCGGAATTATACCTGATCACAGGCAGTACTTGTACTGATCAACGAGGAACCGTGGGCCGTGTACCTCAATTCATCGAAAGTATTCAAAGACACTTTCGTGCACTTTATTGCTAATTGTTGTATGCAGGTACGCCCAACGTTTGCAGCTGATTAGAATGATGCGGTCAATCCATAACCACATGCTCACTCAATACATTCTTCTCTAAAGAAATCATGATAAATGCATCAATGACTCTGATATTTTCACTCCATGCTTCTGCTACGCTGCTTCAAATATCATGAATCAACAAAAGCTTCCGCTCTCTGATAATAAGATTTCATGATCCTGAATGTGAGCATGTCGGTCCAAAAGTCATAACTTCACATACTATCAACACCACAATGGAAGAGTCAGAGATTTATGGTAGCTGATGATCTCAAAGCTGGTTCAAATACACAAGCATCACGTGGATCAGTTAAAGACCTCCACTTGAATTATCAAAACATGCAGAACTTGATGAATCAAAGACTACGAGCTAATGATCAAAAGTGCTTAATCAAAGAAACCAAGAACAACGAAATGTCATATCAGTTTGTAATCATTGTAAATCGAGGTCAAGTTGAGGTGACCTCCCTTAGGGGGAGATTGTTGGGATTTAGTAAATCCAGTACTTAAAGTGTCGGTCACCTCAAGTATGTATACTCGTTAGAAAGCTCGTAGTCATAGTTATTCAGTGTTAGTATTTAGTTTACTTTGTAACACCGTGGAGGACGGACGGGTCTTTACCCACTGTATGCCTGATCCACAGCCTAAAGTAGGCGTCTAAGCTTGTACCCTATAAATACCCTTTGCCCTCCAAGGCAAAGGGTTGGACCTTCATAATATATTTTTCTATATTAGGTTTTGATATAAAAACCAAGAAGTTATTAAGCACCTTGTAACTTTAAAGCTCATCATACTACTAGTAAGCTTCTCATAATTTTTACTACTCTTTCATAATCATACTTGATCTATTTTATTATGCTAGTACAAAAATATGCAAGTATTTTATTATGCTAGTACAAAAATTATGCTAGTACAAAAATACTTGATCTATTTTAAAGCTCATCATACTACTAGTATGCTAGTACACAAATACTACTAGTAAGCTTCTCATAATATACCACTTTTTACTTGTTTTTCTACTTATAATGAATATTAACTATCCTATAATTATTCCCATGAAACTTATCATTTTTGATGAAGTTTAGGAACCCATGACACCCTAAGAAGGTGTATGGTAGGTTTAGAATAGTTTTGGTGTTGATTGGAAAGGGTTAGAACAAGTTCTACACTATAAAAATCATTTTCGACAACATGAAATTGAGGTCTGTCCATTTTTATAAAATCTGGAAATTTCAGCAGGTCATGGTCTATTTTGGTTTATATTTTCATAAAATATACTTTAAAATGAAACCTTGGTCACTTGAACGGGTTAAAACGGGGTTTATAACGAAAAAGATACGCTATATTCAAGTTTAACGACGAAAACTAATTTTCTGAAATAATACTTGTTGTCAAGGGAATTTTAAGGGGAAAAACTGAGTTTTAAACATAATCTAAATGAGTCGATTTATCAAAAATATATTAGTATACATTAACACGAAACCAAGGATATATAGATCGTAGAAAACGGAGCTAAAACGACTAAGTTACACACGTTTTAATTATGACTATCGTAATTCTTTTCACAAATATTAACACTTACATATTTTCTATTAGTCAAAAATGGTTATCGCAAGTGACCATGTTTGGAGTCGTTTTTCATATTGATCGAGTACTTTTGAGAAAACGATGTCTGCAAGTAAAAGTGAGTTCGCCTATCCTAGTTTCCAAAATGTTTAACCGTTCGTTAAACGAAGTTATTACGAATAATTTACGATCACTCAAACGTTGCCGAAAATCTAACTTTAAACTATAATTTCTTGATAAATCACTAAGCAACTACTGTAGGATGTCGTTTCAATGTAAGTACTTGTAAAGTATTTTATAACATGACGAGATGTCATAAATGTATATTTCGACGATAAACTTCATTTTCAAAAATGTACAAGTGGTATGGATATCATATGAGTTTGCATGCACAACATTATTTCATGACTTATATTAGAGCATATCATTCATATTAGGTTGCGGATAGAGATTGCACCTCATTTCAGTGTATCCACTTTTGTCATCATAATTATTGCATCAGGTGAGTAATCACAATCCCCTTTTTACCGTTTTTACTATATTTTGGGGTGAAATGCATGAATCATACTCGAACTAAATTGATTACTATTTTTTGAACTCTTTTGACTTGAACTTTTGAACTTGAATCAAAACCTTGAACTTAATTACGAACTTATGACATGTTTTGAACTTATTGAACCGTACGTACTATGACCTAAAAGTCTCATCGTTTTGGTGGAGCGTTCTTGACCTAAAGTCTCGCCTTATTGGTTGAGCGTGCAAAGTCTCCCATGTTCGGAGCGTTCTTAATTGTATATAATAGTTGTATGATGTACCGTTCGTACATTCGCATTGTTAGTCTCCTATCAGTAGGTAGTATGGATAGCGCTATTAGAGGTCGGCCAACCTCTCGTTCACTATGTTACGGGACGCATATTATTTATTCTAGGGCTTTTCCTGGCATACATTATTATATACGGGGTGCTATTTTATGAACTATTATGACAACATATACTTGACTACTAGACATACTACTTTTATGCATAGGGTTGTGAACACACAGGTCGCAAGTTTTGTATGGGCGAAACTTGGAACTGAGTGGATTGACAACGCCTTTGCTTTGTGGACTATTCTCAATGACCAAAAACTTAGACTCTCTCTTATGAGTTTTCATATTATATAAAACGTGTACACTCACCAACTATTTTCATAGTTGACCCGTTTTATCTGATGCATTTCAGGTGATCGTTAGTAAGCTTATCTTCAAGGTCTTTGCATAATGAAGTTTTCACATGTCACTACTAATCATTATGTATTAAAACGCAATCTTTTGGGAACTAAACTTTATATTATATTTGCCGATGTTGGCTAAACTAGTATTGTAATGATGTATCCTTTCCTTTAAATCTTAAACGTTAGTATGTTCTATTATCTTATGCTTGTGTTCCTTTCCAGTTACACCTCGTGCTTTCGCCTTCGGCGGGGTGTGACAATGATGAACATGATGAATCTGCAGGTCAAACTTAGATTTCATTTATGTTCTATCTTGTCAAAAGATATTTATCAATTTTCCAAATGATATATCATGTTTTATTAGAATCATTTATTTTACTGCACATGTTTATTAATAATAAACATATATTCCAAGGTTGTATGTTTTATTTCTTAAATCTTACAAGTGAAGTTTCATTTCAATCTAAGACTTAACATTTAGCTTACAAGGAATGTTACTTCCTATATGTTATACAACATATAAGATTTAAAACCTTAACATAATACTCCCACTAGCTTTCAGGAATACTTAAAATTTATCTTATTCCAATTATAAATCAAAACTAGGATTTAATAATTAAACATAAGAATAATTTCATAGATGCATGCATTTATCCATTCATGAATTATTGCACTTTGTACACTTCCAAAGATTATAAGAAATTAAAAAAATCTTTCGATTACTTACCGTCCTCGCTCAAGTAATTTCTCAAGAAAGAGTTTTGATATTCCTTTGTCATATTTCATATTAACGAAAACAAGTATGACAATTATCATCTTTATATATTTAATGTGTCTAGGAAAGAATATTCAATCACAATTAATTGCTTAAGTATGATTAATAATCTTGTCATAAAACATGCATTAAATATGTGTACAATTTTGTCCATATGATTTCTACACAGAGATTTAAACCACTAGAGTTTTCCATCTCTTTGAAGAAACTTATCCTCATTCTCTAGTCTAACTATTAAGATAAACCAAATTTCCAAAATTGATTATCTTTATGGACAACATCTTTAACATTCATAGTATGAGTAATTTACCCAATTCAATATTTGGTAATCCATCTTAATGATTATCAGGTTTACTATAATCATATAACTCATGTTCTTCTCAGCATATAAATCAAATATGTGAGATATCCTTGCAGATCTATGAATGAAAATTCCATCACCTTGAGGTTAACATTTCATATCTAGCCTTATCATGATATTTACTGAAGATTATGTATCTTGTAATTTTATCTTTCAAAATAAAAAAAACTTCCACTTGCCTTTTGCAATATATAGACTATCTATATATACTTAGCAATTAGAGCAAAACTACATTGTTTACTTTTTGGGATATTACAAATACACATTGATAATTCCTGACTTTAGTTTGTTAATAACCTATTCATAAGTAGTTTAACAAATTAAGAATCTTCAATCTTAAAACTTAATGTGATTCATCACATTCCATAATAAAATGGTGTTTTATTAATCTTCTAGGTTGGAGTCATATTGAGTATATTCAATCCATACTCAATTTTCTGACCTTGTTACTTTTTAAGAAAGAAGTTATGGTTATCTTGAATCAAACAAATCAAATAGAGTTTGATTCTCCTAACTGAACATACCATCAACTTGTGGTATTCATTTGAATTAATATTGTAAGACAATCTAACAATATATAAGATAAACATATTCCTTTTGACTTACCTATTTACCAACTAAGTCAACTTAATGGTATAATAGACTTTTCAAGCTAATTGCGTGCTTTATAACACAAGTACTCTTTAACCAAGTCACTTCATATCCATGTCTCATCAAGAAAACATAAACTGTTATAATCCCATTATATGTTATAAAACATTGATCAACTCAATGACATCTTATATATGTCTTAATTAAAAAACATAACAAGTTAACGTCTTACTTTATTATAAGTCTTAAAAGACTTTATGTTTATGTCTTTACAATAAATCATAAACATGTTTAACTAAAGTAATTATGAACACAACTCTTGGTTTCAACAGTAATTTCAAATAATTTATTTACTTCACAATAATGTAGGACTACATTATTTCTTCATTTATTTATGTCATTCCATAAATACATAAATATACAAATTGAAGTAGTATTAGATTACTTCATTTATTTATGTCATTCCGATAATACATAAATATTTAGTTTGAAGTAGTATTGTATATCATTTTTGACACATGTTCTAAATACTTGTCTAATTTGGAAACTGTAAATTTATTCCAGATACGATCCCACGTAACATGGAGATTTACTTTGTTGTTGCAATCTTGCCATGTTCTCACATGACGTAAATTGTAACACCAAGTGTTTCTTGAATTAGATATGTACAAGTCATATTAGAATGTTAGTCTCTTACTTTGCAGTCAAGAGAATCCGTTAAATCATATACCTATATGTTGTACCTTGCACATAATATAGATTTCTCCCACTTGTGCATGGAACAACATCATGTAGCAGATAAACAACACGACATATGTTTGTTTATGTGACTAATGTGATTGTGTCATTGATAATAGCATAACTAGTAGATGTAGAACCACTTCATTGTCTAATAAGGAAACGTACATGACTATCCTTGAAAACATAAGTGTCTACAAGTGGAAAGTAATTATCTTAAGACATTCTCGAGATAATTTGGGTTACTACCAAGATGACAAAGCTTGTAACTCCTACTGAATTAGAGATCATTACATTAATTCCTTATTCAGTAATAAGAACATGATACTCCCAATGGATTTGACAACATTGTAAGTGTTTCATTAACCAGTGAAAGAAAATAGTGTTCTATTTACTTCCCTACACTTTTGAGAAAGTCCATACATAACAATTACTTATGTACTAAAAGAGTGTATTCTACTATGTAGATGATGAATTATCCATCAATGCTATTAACTTGAAAAACTGGGCATGCAATTTCTTTCTTAATAGTTCTACTATTCCAACAATTGTAAGTAGTACTTTTAAATGGTTAAAGCACAACAACTAGATAAAATATGCTAGTTTGTCTTTTATCAATTTTTGCAGTAAATTAGTCTAGCTTCTAATTTAATAACTCAGAAAATATGAAATTTTCTTAACTATTAAAATTTTCTTACGAGTTATGTATTTAGAATTTAGACAATTCTAATTTGTCCTATCATACCTTTCTCATTCATGAAAAGGAATAAGATTGAATCTCACTATTTCTTGTGAAAAGATGACTAGAGTTAAGGGCTAAAAAATTATCGAAGGCAATATGGGTAGACACGACAAAGGTTAAGGGCCAAATCCATATCCAAGACACCAAAGATTGCTCGTTGCATCACCTAGACACGCTTCATGACTAAAGGGTAGGATAAGACATGGGATATATAATTGGTGTAAAATGAAAAACAAGCAGGTAGTCTAAGTCTATAACCAAGTGTAACATATTGGATTTCACAAACACATCATATCATAATCACAAGTAGGCGTATAATTAAAGGTTTTAGAGAGAGAAAGAGTTAGAGGTTTGGGAACTTAGTGAGAGAAAATGAAAGTATTATTATGAGCTCCAACTCTCTACCTTGGGAGGTAGAGAGTATTTATAGTCTTACACAAATCGCCACCTACGGGGTGTGGATCAGGCATACAGTGGGCAAAGACCCGTCCGTCCTCCACGGTGATCCTTAACTAAATACTACTTAACATAGAATAACTACGACTACGAGCTAACTAACGATTACATATACTTGAGGTGACCGGCACTTTAATAACTGGGTTTACTAGATCCTAACAATCTCCCCCTAAAGGAGGTCACCTAAAAAATACATTGAATACAAACAGATATTACAATAAGATTGTTCTTGAATTCTTGTTAATGTTCTTTGCTCTGTAGCTCGTAGTCATTGATTCTTCATTTTTGCGTGTTTGGTTAATCCAAGTGGAGGTGTTTAACTGATCCACGTGATAATGAGTTTTGAGCCAGCTTTGAGATCATCAGCTAATATAAATCTCTGACTCTACCATTGTGGTGTTCGTATTATGTGATGTTGTGACATTTGGACCGACATGCTCACACTCTTGATCATGATATATTCTCATCAGAGTAGCGGAAGCTTTCGTTGATTCATGATATTTGCAGCAGCGTAGCAGAAGCATGGAGTGAAAATATCAGAGTCATTGATGCACGAATCATGAATTCTTTAGAAGTGAATGTGTTGAGTGAGCATGCGGCTATGGATTGACCACTTCATTCTGATCAGCTGCAAATGTTGGGCGTACCTGCATACAACAGTTAGCAATAAAGAGCACGAAAGTGTCTTTGATCACTTTCGTTGAATTGAGGTACACGGCCCACGGTTCCCCGTTGATTAGTACAAGTACTGCCTGTGATCAGGTATAATTCCGAAGAATTTCCTTGACCGGGTTTCGCAGCTGCTCTAGCTGTTCTCAAACCGGAACGTCTCAAAGAAGACAACACGGAGTGAGTGAACCAGCGAATTGAGATTCACTGATTGATGAAAAGAGATTTGAAAAACAATCGTGTACCGCTCAATATAAATTGTTTTTGCAATACAACGAAGGTTTTAATGAAAATCAATTATCAATCATAAACACCTTTTATTTTGAAATATTAGTACACAGTCGACGTGCTAAAGAAAAGAGTTTTTAAGCACAACGACCGGTTTTTTTTCAAAGGTATCCGTCAATCCATAACCTGAACCAAGATTGATTCATAATTATGAATCGCCCCATTGTTTCTGTTCAGTTGTCACATGGTTGATCTATTGGATAGATCTCACATGCCACCCACCAAGAGCTTGTTTGATGTTGGCTCCAGAAGGCTTTCCATCTTCATTGTGAATATGTTTGCATATCACTCAGATGTTCTGGCAATACCACAAGGATAATGCGTAGGACTCATAAGATATAATCTCTCTTTCCACATTGTATGAAACAGAGAGTCTTCATTGACAGTGTCCTAAAGAGATTTATATGATGATCTCGTGGCTCTAGACTCAATTGTGCATATTTGGTTCCTATGCCGGAGACTAGGGAGAGGGTCTCCTTTTTCAATATCAACAAACTCTAAGAGAAAGTCGATAGATTATGTAGGTTCCCCGTGAGAATGAAACAAGTCCTTTTAAGAGGAACTTGAGTGGCTTGGGAAGTTGTAGTGTAGTGCGTCACTGGGTCCATGACGTCTTGTCTTCAATACAGATGTTACCTTGGTAAACACCAGTAGCATATGAATTGAACCCGGTTTCTGCCCTAAGGTTGAATAACTGGAGGGCTATTTATTTTCACCCTTTTCTCATTCAATTCTTTTCCATTCTTCAACCCCTTCAGTGCTTACTGAGACTTCATAACTAGAACCTTGTTGGGTTTATTCCAGTACTAGCGTTGTCTCAGTCCGCACTGTTAATACAAATAAACCGTAAAAACGTTTATTAATATTTTGCGATCTCTTTGTGTTTTGTTGATAAAAAATATAATGTTGTCTTAAGTATAATTATAAGGATACATGTTAATTTTGTAAAGTATTTACATATAGCCATTTAAATACAAAAATGTAATAATTAAGCATTTGTTGTAATAGTTTATTAGGATGGGTAAAAACCATAACCCATGGACCATAACCCATGGATCATACCCAAGAAGACTAGATACAATGTATACTTAGATACATTGAATTTAAAAGAAAAACCATGGAACAACCCATAACCCATGACCCATAACCAAAAAACCCATGGGCAAAGAGGAGCGTTCCACGGATCCCTAGCTTTGTGCTAGTCGGATCCCAAGTGGAAGGGATCCGTGGGATCCGGGGAACAGTGAGGAAATTTGCCTATAAATAGAGAGCCATTTCTTCATTCTAACTCACCCCTCTTCTTACTAAATCTCTCATACACTCTCATTCTCTTCTAACATATAGATCTCTTGATCTAGAGAGTTGTTCTTCTTTCTTTCTATTTGTGATCCTCATATAGGTCCTTCTCTAAGGCGAGATCACGAGCATTCTACAAGTCATCCAAGCAAGGGGTCCTTGATTGATTTTTCACTCCGCAAGATTTCTGTAGCGAAGATCTTGTATTTCATATTTCACATATTTGTTGTGTAATAGTTGTGTTGGTTTGGTCCACCGTGCTACGGACTCGGTATCTAGCTTTGTACCGGAAAAAGTGTAAGCAACGTTGTGAAGGCTTCTCCGCCAAGTGAAGGAGTTTGTTGACATAGTGCTTGAACTCTCGAGTAGGTGACTCGGGGAGTGGAGTAGGGCAAGGAAGGTGTCCTTGTAGCCGAACCACTATAAATCGGTTGTGTCATTTCTATCCCTTATCTATATTTATTTGCTTGCATTATCATTAGATCTATACGTTCTCAACATCCATACGATTTCACATAATATCGGATCTAAAGTTTTTGAAATCAACTTAAAATCGGCAAAACTATTCAACCCCCCCTTCTAGTTTTTCACAATTGGCATCAAGAGCTAAGTTTATAAAAGTTTTAAAGTAAAATTGTATTTTAAAAACTTTTCGATCACTATGGGTTCTGAGAATTATAAGGAAGGGCAATCTATGCAACGACCACCACTACTTGAAACTAATGGTTTTATATATTGGAAAAATAGATTCGAAACATATGTGAAGTCTAAAGATATTGATCTTTGGTACATTATTGTTGAAGGTGACTTTGAGGCTACCTCAAATGATGATAAGGGAAATTTAGTTAACATACCTTATGATAAACTAAATGATGAAATGAAGAAAAAGCTTTCTAAAAATAGTGAAGCAAAAATGGTTTTATATAATGCTTTACCGAAAAAGGAATTTGAAAGAATCTCTTTGCTTAAAACCTCTAAAGAAATTTGGAATTCTTTAGTTGTAACTCATCAAGGAAATCAACAAGTTAAAAACAATAAAATTGATTTGTTTGTTCAACAATATGAACAATTTTCAATATCGGATGAGGAAACTATAGATCATTCATTTGCTAATTTCAATACTATTATTACATCTTTACAAGCACTTGATGAATCTTTTTCTAGCCGTAACCATGTTAGGAGATATCTAAGGGCGCTTCCATCAAAGTGGAGATCTAAGGTAACGGCGATCGAAGAGTCAAAAGATTTGACAATCCTCACCCTTGATGAACTCATAGGAAACTTAAAAGTCTATGAGCTTGTTCTTGCTAAAGATTCTGAAGCTTCAAAGGTGAAAGAGAAACACAAATCTCTTGCCCTTAAAGCAAAGAAAGTCTCAAGCGATGAAGAGAACTCCTCTTCGGATAGTGATGATGAGGAATATGCTATGGCGGTAAAGGACTTTAAAAAGTTCTTTAGAAGAAAGGGAAGATACGTCAAACAACCATATGACGATAAGAAAGGCTTTCGGAAAAGCAAAGAGGACGAGAAGCCAAAAGATGACCGTACTTGCTTTAAATGTGGGGATCCAAACCACTTTATTAGTAAGTGTCCCAAACGGGATGATCAAAAGGCGTTCGTGAGCGGTACGTGGGAAATGAGCGATGAGGAGGACGAAGAAATTTGTCTCATGGCAAATGACGAGGTATGTCACGAATACTATAGTAGTTCATCACTTGATGACGACTCATTGCATAATGAATATGAAAACCTATGTAATATTAGTTTAAAACTAATTAACAAAAACAAGTTGTTAAAGAGTCAAAATCAACGTTTAGATAAAGAAGTCATAGAATTAAAAGCAAAACTAAAACGTTTAGAAAAAGGTAAATTAGCAAATGGTGAATGTGAACTTTGCGTTCAACTTCAAACACTAGTAGATCATCTAGATTCTAAATTTGCTAGAATGAGCACAAACACCTTAGATACGATATTAGTTGGTGTTAAAACCGGTAACAATCAAAAAGGTTTAGGTGTTCAACAACTTGATCCATCAACTAGTGAAAGTAAAGAAACAAAATTTGTTAAGGCACTAGAAAAACCAGCCACTGTTGTGGCGGATCCCACGGATCCCCCAAAAAGGGAACCGGCTAGTGTACAAACAGGGATCTGCTGTAGCAAATAGTGGTAATAACATAGCTTCTTCATCTAGAACTGAATTTGTTATCGTAAATAAGAAGAAACCAACTCATGTCACCACTAGACAACCACCTCCAAAATATAATCCTACTTTTGCAAGAAACAAAGCACCATCTTTTTCAAAACATAATGCATATAGGAGACCTAATAACGTTTATCCAAGAAGTAACCATCAAATGGGTTGGAACCCAAATATGCAAAACGGTTTACCATTTCAAAACTTTGCTCCATGGAATGCATACTCATCTTATCCATACATGTCTAACATGAATGGAGTGTTTAACACTAATGGACCCATGAACAAATGGGGACCAAACTTTTGAGTTTATTATTGTTTTAGGTGTGCTTAAAGGTCGACCTAGACCCCGATGAATGGGTCAAGGATAGCGGGTGCACGAGGCACATGACCGGCAATAGGGATCTATTCTCCACATATGAATCCGTAAATGGAGGTAATGTGGTGTTTGGAAATAGAAAAAGTATAATCATCGGTAAAGGTACGATTTCTAACAAATCTCTAACAATTAACGATGTGTGTCACGTAGAAAACCTAAACTTTAACCTCTTAAGTATAGGAAAAATATGTGATAAAAAGTGCAATGTACTTTTTACCGAAACCGGTAGTAAGATACTTAAAAATGGCATAACCATAGGAAAGGGAATTAGGAAACATGGAGTCTATGTCATAAAAATCGGTAATGAACCTAAAGACAAACTTTGTCTTACCTCTATGGATGATACTTCGGCCTTATGGCATCGAAGATTGGGTCACGCCAACATGCGACTTCTTCAATCGCTATCATCCAAAGATCTAGTAAGAGATTTACCTATTTTAAAATATGAACATCATTTTTGTGATGCTTTAATGTAGGAAAACAAGCTCATTCAAGTCATAAAGCTAAAAACATGGTGTCTACAACTAGGTGTCTAGAATTACTACATATGGATTTATTTGGTCTATCCGCTATTCAAAGTTATGGAGGGAACTACTACACTTTGGTAATAGTGGATGACTACTCTAGGTATACTTGGACAAAATTTTTAAAGAACAAAACGGAAACCTTTAATTATTTTGAAATATTAAGCAAAAAGATCCAAAGACAACTAGGAAGTCCTATAGTGTCCATTAGGACGGATCATGGTAGGGAATTCGATAATGAAGTGCAATTTGGAGCTTTTTGTGACGCTAATGGTATTACTCACAATTTCTCAGCTCCACGCACTCCACAATCGAATGGGGTAGTAGAAAGAAAGAATAGAACCCTTCAAGAAATGAGTAGAACCATGCTTAATGAACAATCCATACCTCAAAATTTTTGGTGTAATGCCGTTGATACTTCAACGTACATACTCAATCGAGTTTTAATTAGACCAATCTTAGGTAAAACTCCATATGAGTTACTCCGAGACAAAAAGCCTACATTAAATCACTTTAGAGTCTTTGGAAGCAAATGTTTTATTCTCAACACTAATGATTACCTTACAAAATTTGATCCTAAATCAACCGAAGGTATCTTTCTAGGTTACTCGCCAAATAGCAAAGCTTACGTCATATTAAACAAAGAAACAATGAAGGTAGAAGAGTCATTAAACATAATATTTGATGAAAGTCCACCCAAACCCTCTCCACCTCTTGTCGATGACGAGATCATAGAAAGTGAGGCTATTGTAATAAAGAAAAAGATAAATGAAGAAGAAGAACCTTTAAATGATGAAATCATAAATATTAAAGAGTCCAAAGATCACCCCGTAGATAAAGTCATAGGAAAACTAAACGAACGAACATTAAGGTCTCAAGTTCAAAACCAAAGTAACTTGTTTTGTTTCGTTTCAACCATAAAACCTAAGAACACACAAGAAGCCATAAAAGATGAAAGTTGGGTAATGGTTATGCAAGAAGAACTAAATTAATTCGTTTCTAATGATGTTTGGACACTTTTCCCTCCACCTAGTAATCAAACCATAATAGGAACAAAATGGGTTTATAAGAACAAATTAGATGCAAACGGAGTAGTGTCTAGGAACAAGGCTAGACTCGTTGCCCAAGGGTATAACCAACAAGAAGGAATAGACTTTGATGAGACCTATGCCCCCGTGGCTAGATTAGAGTCTATAAGAATACTTCTTGCGTATGCTTGTGCTAATGATCTAAAGCTTTATCAAATGGATGTCAAAAGCGCTTTTCTAAATGGTTTCATTAATGAAGAAGTATATGTAGCTCAACCTCCGGGCTTCATCGATTTTGAAAAACCCAAACATGTTTATAAATTAAAGAAAGCCCTCTATGGTCTTAAACAAGCTCCAAAAGCTTGGTATGATAGACTCAAGTCCTTTTTAATTAAAAACAACTATACCATGGGGTTAGTCGACAACACACTTTTTACTAAGAAAAGAGAGTTACATATAATTATAGTACAAATATATGTAGATGATATTATATTCGGATCCACTTGTCAAGACATGTGTGATGATTTCTCTAAAATCATGCATGACGAGTTCGAGATGAGTATGATGGGAGAACTTAGTTTCTTTCTTGGTCTACAAATTAAACAAGTAGAAGATGGTATCTTCTTTAACCAATCTAAATACATAAAGGAGATGTTAAAGAAATTTGGTCTAGAAGAGTCGAAACCTATTAGGACACCAATGTCATCCGACACCAAACTCACAAAAGATGAAGACGATGAATCCGTAGATAATACTAAATATTGTGGCATGATAGGTAGTCTTCTCTACCTCACGGCAAGTAGGCCGGATATCATGTTTAGTGTTTGCTTGTGTGCTAGGTTTCAAGAAGACCCCAAAACATCACACCTAGAAGCCGTAAAAATAATATTTAGATACATTAAGGGCACAACACAATTAGGATTATGGTATCCTAAGGGCACGGGAGTAGAAACAATTGTATATGCAGACTCTGACCATGCAGGTGATTACGTTGATAGAAAAAGTACAAGTGGGGTGTGTACTTTCATGGGATGTTGTTTAACATCTTGGTTTTCTAAGAAACAAACGGCACTAGCAATATCAACAACCGAAGCAGAGTACGTCTCCGCCGGCAAAGCATGCCAACAAGCACTATGGATGAAACAAGCGTTAGTAGACTACGATATTCATCTAAGTGACATAGCCATCCTATGTGACAACAAAGGTGCCATCGATTTAAGCAAGAATCCGGTATTGCATTCTCGCACAAAGCATATAGAGATTCGTCACCACTTCTTAAGAGACAATGTTCAAAAGGGGAACATTTCTATTGAGAAGGTAGCATCCGAAGATAACATAGCCGACGTCCTCACCAAACCGTTGAAGCGGGAACAATTCAACCTACTTCGTCTTGGTCTTGGTCTAATGGAACATACGTCGTAAACACTAGCCTTCTTCTTTCAGAGTCTAGGATCTCTATTTCACGCACAACTCACAAACAATACGGGAATTTTCAAAACCCAAGATGAGTTTTCCACTTATAGCTTTCTTATTTTTCTTTACACATTTTCAAAGAAAACCTACTATCACAATGTTTTCTAAAAAGATGATACCTTCCCGTATCAATTTCACAAAAAGCAATTTCTCACGTCTAGGACAAATCGCTTTTTCATTATTAATACAAAGTAAAAACCCGTTTTCATTGCATCTCATGTCTTTTGAATGCTAAAGGAGACACATAACTAATATGTGTTTTCGGGTACATTCATTTAAGCAACAATGAATTAGGAGCATCGATAACACAAAATTATGTACTCATGTACCAAATATGTGTTCGCGGGTTATCTCAATAGGATGTTTTTATACTTCTAGTTTATTTTTTATTTCTTTTTAGGGGTCGAGATAACCGCAACTCCAAATAGTTTGCATATAGGCAAAAATGTTTCCAAACAGAAAATTTTGTGCTGCCTGAATCACCAGACCCACGGATCCCAACCTTCATGCTGGACGGATCCCTAAAGGGAAGGATCCGTGGGAACCGTGGAACAGAAGCTGATTTTACCTTCTTATTTTTTTCACTTTGGATGAAAAATCCACATTTGTTTCATTTTTTTTGGAGTATGCTCTTTAATGTTTGTGTTCTCATGATCACATGCCTTGAATTCATTTCTAATCATTAGATTTTAATCCACATTTTGGGTCAAGCATTCAATTCAATGATTTGTTTTTCTCTATATATAGAACTCCAAAATGCTTGCATAATCCAACTCATCCTCACATACACAATACACCATGTCATCCACAAACCCTCTAGATAAATCACCTAGTACAAACAATCATCTTCATGAT
Organism: Chrysanthemum seticuspe; assembly: GCA_019973895.1. Classification (NCBI taxonomy): domain Eukaryota; kingdom Viridiplantae; phylum Streptophyta; class Magnoliopsida; order Asterales; family Asteraceae; genus Chrysanthemum; species Chrysanthemum seticuspe. The sequence goes on along the minus strand of BPTQ01000002.1, from coordinate 217,336,497 downwards.
ACCCAAACATTTGTACTACCACCATCCACAATACCACAATCCAACTCTAGGATATCCGCACGGATTAGTATCCGATCTTGTTGTTTAGCAAAACCAACCTCAAATGATTCATCCTCAACAAATAATTCACCACAAGATGCTTCCATTATAGCACCTCCCTCATCACCAACAAGTACACCAACTTCATCACCACCTAAAATCACTCTTTTGGAACTCCTTAAGACTCCAACAAGATCTACCCAACCTAAAGAAAAAGAAATAGTCTTTTCAACACCTCCCACATCTCCAAATACCATATTTCAAGATCTTGAAACATCACCACCATTAGCTCCCATCACATTACAAGAACATATAGGTTCTTTTCCACCACCATTTACAAACATTCCGGATATTGATCCATATTTTCCTATCTTTCCACCACAACTTCCGCATAACTCAAATCAAAACAACCCGGAAAACTTCCGCACTCACTATCCACATCATTTACATTGTGAACATTGCCAATCCACTAGGGAAATTGCAATAGAAGTTAGGGAAGAAATGCGTTTCATACTCAACCTCATCCTTGATCGCATCAATACCATTACTCATCAAAACCTCCATCCATAACCTTATGAAAGCATGGAAGGAATAACTACTACTACTTTTCACTTTTAGTCTTATTTTTTTTTGTCATTTTCAAGAACAAGTCTTGTTCTTACTTTTACATGCTTGTAAGTGGCATAACTACCACTACAATTTGTCATTTTATTACAAGGCCTTGTTTACATACCTTGGCTCCCAATCTTGATTCTCGGCAACCACAAGATTATTTAAGCATGTTACTAACCTTTCTTTTTGTAGGATTTTTTTTCTTCACTTGACGCCCCAAACAAGGGGGAGCTACCGTCAAGGGGGAGTAAGAAATATGTAGACTACTTTTTCCTCCAAGGGTTAACTTTTTGTTTCGACAAAAAGGAGGAGAAGAAGTAAAACTTAGGGGCTTTCAAAACTTACATCTATTCTTAAGTTTTACTCATCATAACATTATGTTTTGTCATCAACAAAAAGGGGGAGATTGTTAATACAAATAAACCGTAAAAACGTTTATTAACATTTTGCGATCTCTTTGTGTTTTGTTGATAACAAATATAATGTTGTCTTAAGTATAATTATAAGGATACATGTTAATTTTGTAAAGTATTTACATATAGCCATTTAAATACAAAAATGTAATAATTAAGCATTTGTTGTAATAGTTTATTAGGATGGGTAAAAACCATAACCCATGGACCATAACCCATGGATCATACCCAAGAAGACTAGATACAATGTATACTTAGATACATTGAATCTAAAAGAAAAACCATGGACCAACCCATAACCCATGACCCATAACCAAAAAACCCATGGGCAAAGAGGAACGTTCCACGGATCCCTAGCTTTGTGCTAGCCGGATCCCAAGTGGAAGGGATCCGTGGGATCCGGGGAGCAGTGAGGAAATTTGCCTATAAATAGAGAGCCATTTCTTCATTCTAACTCACCCCTCTTCTTACTAAATCTCTCATACACTCTCATTCTCTTCTAACATATAGATCTCTTGATCTAGAGAGTTGTTCTTCTTTCTTTCTATTTGTGATCCTCATATAGGTCCTTCTCTAAGGCGAGATCACGAGCATTCTACAAGTCATCCAAGCAAGGGGTCCTTGATTGATTTGTCACCCCATAATATTTCTGTAGCGAAGATCTTGTATTTTATATTTCACATATTTGTTGTGTAATAGTTGTGTTGGTTTGGTCCACCGTGCTACGGACTCGGTATCTAGCTTTGTACCGGAAAAAGTGTAAGCAACGTTGTGAAGGCTTCTCCGCCAAGTGAAGGAGTTTGTTGACATAGTGCTTGAACTCTCGAGTAGGTGACTCGGGGAGTGGAGTAGAGCAAGGAAGGTGTCCTTGTAGCCGAACCACTATAAATCGGTTGTGTCATTTCTATCCCTTATCTATATTTATTTGCTTGCATTATCATTAGATCTATACGTTCTCAACATCCATACGATTTCACATAATATCGGATCTAAAGTTTTTGAAATCAACTTAAAATCGGCAAAACTATTCAACCCCCCTTCTAGTTTTCCACACGCACTCTTCCCATATCTCACTTTTCTCCTTTTTTTCATCATACCTAAGGACTCTACACTATCTAGTGGATTGTCCCTGGGTAGATCCCTCCGGCTCTGGCGAGATCGTGGGAACGAATACCTAACCTTATCATCCTTATATCACCATACATAAAGTAAATTTGGTTGGTCTATTTGGTATTGTTCATCTGCCATTGGAACCAATTGAAAACCATTTGAAAATCAATCCAGATACTTGTGATATATTATCAAAGCATTTTGTACCTGAATTGTTTTTGATATTTTTAGAAAAAGAGCTCCCCCTCAACATGTGCATCATGTATTTGAAATCGTTTTGGCACACGGAGGCAAGAGGAAATATTAACTTCTTTGATTACCATTTTCTAAAAGATATCAACATCACTTCCCTGATCAAATCAAGTAGATACAGCATATTGGGGAAGGATGAGGTTTTCATAAGTTTGCTCCCCCTCAATATGTGCCTCGAGGTTTGAAAGAGTTTTGCACATATTAGAAGGAATCTGCACTTAGATACAAATCAACCACGTTTCAACTCTTTGTGGTTTGAAATAGATGCTCCCCCTCAACATGTGCATGGAAAATTTTGAAATCGTTTGGCACATGTGGGGAGGAAGGCTTGCTAAACACTTATGAAACCATTTATTGAATTATCAGTTTAAATCTAATTTAAATAACAAATTCTCCCCCGATCACAATTTTCAAATCATTTGAGATTTGTGATCTCTGTAGATTTAAATTGATTTTGAAAGCTTTTGAGGAGAATTGTGACTTGATTATGAAAACATTTTACCTGATAAGGATCGGATTTTGAGACTTTACACTCCATTGAATAAACATGCATGATTATCTTTTGAAAACAGTTGTATGACAAATAACCTTTTGATTTAATTGAAATCATTCTCCCCCTTAATCAATGACATAAGTTATTGATTGAGAGATATATATTTTGACAAATGATAAGTCCAGATGATTTACAAAAATTGAGTCCGAGTTATTTTTCAAAGCAATTAGTTTTTATTAGATAGCAAATATTTGTTTATAGAATCAGAGCATGAGATTTTAAAAACAAGATAAAGCATGGCTCTGTTCTTTCTATAAAAAACGGGTTAATGCCTGAAATGACAATAAACCATAGTTTCACTTTCTCCCAAAATATATATATATATATATATATATATATATATATATATATATATTTAAGAACATTTGAACAACATCTAAAGTCCCGTGTCATTCTTTGAATGACAGCACAAAGACCGTAGATATTATCGAATCGGAAAAAAACATGACAAAGAGACAATATTTTTTGAAATTTTTCAAGATTTTCAAATTTTTATGGATTTTTGAAAGTTTTATATTTTTCTATTTGCTTTTTGAAGGTTTTGTGATTTTGTATTTTTCTTTTCGAATAAATATTTACAAGAGATGGATGAAGAAAGACCTTTACTCCTCGTCTTCCTCTTGAAGACGTTTGAGTGTTTCCGGTTGAAGACTCTTTAGACCAAGTCATGGGAGGATAAACTCAAAACGTTCTCTAGGAAGAGCTTTGGTGAAGATGTCTGCTAACTGGTATTCAGTCCTCACAAAATAAAGTTCCACCACACCGTTTTCTACTTGCTCCCTGATGAAATGATTTCGAATGTCGATGTGCTTTGCTCTTGAGTGTTGTACGTTGTTGCATGAGAGAGCAATGGCACTTTTATTATCACAATACAGAGGGATTTTGTTGAATTCAAAGCCATAGTCAGATAATTGGGATCTCATCCATAGGATTTTAGCACAACAAGATGACATGGCTATGTATTCAGCCTCTGTAGAGGAAATACAAGTACTCATTTGTTTCTTTGAAGACCAGCTCACAAGCTTATCACCCAAAAACTGAGCACCTCCAGATGTACTTCGACGTGTATCTTGACATCCTGCATGATCAGCATCTACATAGGCTATTAGTGACATACCGGTGTCCTTCGGGTACCAAAGTCCCATATTGATGGTTCCTTGAAGATACCGAAAGACCCGTTTAACCGCTTCAAGGTGCTTTTTGGTAGGCTTAGCCTGATATCTAGCACACATGCAAACAGCGAACAGAATGTCTGGTCTACTGGCTGTGAGGTACATCAGGGATCCAATCATACTACGATATTTCGTTTGGTCTACCATGATCCCTGAGTGGTCCTCATCCAGTTTAGTACGCTCTATCATGGGAGTGTCAACAGGGTCACAAGAATCAAATCCAAATTTCTTTAAAATCTCATTTGCATATTTAGATTGATTTATAAAAATGCCTCCGGGACTTTGTGAAATTTGTAATCCCAATAAAAATGACATTTGTCCCATCATTGACATTTGAAATTTGGAACCCATTTCATTTGAAAAACGATCACATTCATTGGGGTCAGTCGAGGCAAAAATAATATCATCAACATATATTTGAACGTGAATTAAATGTTTGCATGACTTTCTGGTGAACAATGTCGGATCAACTGCTCCTTTGCTGAATCCAGTAGATAGAAGAAACTTTGATAGCGTATCATACCATGCCCTTGGATCTTGCTTCAAACCGTAAAGAGCCTTCTTCAAATGATAGACGTGAGAAGGATGCTCTAGATTCACAAAGCCTTCAGGTTGGCTGACGTATACGACTTCTTTAAGATCTCCGTTAAGAAAAGCCGTCTTTACATCCATCTGATAGACTACCATGTTCTTACTTGCAGCATTAGCCAAGAAGATTCTGATTGCCTCAATACGAGCAACAGGAGCAAATGATTCTTCAAAGTCAATATCTTCCTCTTGACGGTATCCTTTTGCAACCAATCGAGCCTTGTTCTTTAAAACATCACCATGCTCATCAAGTTTTACTTTGAAGATCCACTTTAGAGCAATGATCATAGCACAGTCAGGAGCAGGTACCAATTCCCATACATCTAGTCGATCAAACTAATGATTTTCTTCTTGCATGGCATTGAACCAGCTGTCTTCATTCATGGCGGTTTTAACATCTTTTGGTTCGACCTTAGAGAGTACGGAGTTGAAGAAGCACCATAAGGCATCGGTTGCAAGTTGTTTCCGTGTGGATACTGGACGAGAGGGGTTTCCAATGATGTTGTCCAATGGATGATCATGTGTCCATTTTCTAAGGTGTTCATGTGGTTGTTGTTGAGGAACTGAAGTAGCAGAGTCGATATCTCCTGATGAAGATGGTTCTGATGATGATTCAGGAGAAAATATGTTTTCAAATGGGGCATCTTCAGGAGTAGCAAAGGGATTATCTCCATCATTGGTGCCAGAAACAATTCCATGATGTACACTCGATGATTGATGATTTGTTTATGAGACAGAGTGATCAGTAGCAGGCGCTTCTTGACTTAATGACATTGAAACTGAAGGGTTAACTTCATTGACAGGGATAGGAGCAACCTCTGTTGATGGAATTGACAGATGATTAGCACTTGGCTCATAGTGTTCATCAAACATTAGATCAAATAATTTCTTCAAATCCTCTTCTGAAGGAGGTACATAAGGAGTTGCTGGTGAGGGATTAGAAAAAAGAGTAGAACTGATTGGACTACTTGATGAAGGTTGAAATGTGGGTCCAGAACTGGATTGTCCTGGAGCCATTTGCCCGGACAGCTCATCGAACGTGATGTGAATAGTTTCCATGATATCTCTAGTTCTTTTGTTGTAGATTCGGTAACCCTTCTTGTTTGATGCATAACCTACAAAAACTCCAATGTCCGCCTTAGCTCTTAATTTACCTAAATATTGACCGTCATTTGTTGGATAGCACAAAACACCAAACACACGAAGGTAGGATAGGTCAGGTTTTCGTTTATGGACAAGTTCATATGGAGTTTTTCCATGAGAGGTGTGAATAAGGGAACGATTTTGGGTGTAGCAAGCAGTGGCAATGGCTTCAGCCCATAGAAACATTGGAACCTTTGAATAAATTAGCATTGTTCTTGCGGCTTCCACAAGAGTTCGATTTCATCTTTCAACTAAACCGTTCTGTTGAGGAGTTCGTGGAACACTTCTTTGATGACTGATTCCAACACTTTCATAAAACTGAATTAAGTCTTTGTTAACAAACACTGTGCCATTGTCTGTTCGAACAATTCTAACAGTATTGTTGAGTCGAACCTGAAGCTGTTTGATAAGCTTGATGATGACATCTGGAGTTTCATCCTTTGTCCTCAAAAAATTTACCCAAGTAAATCGAGAGTAGTCATCAACAACGACTAGAATGTATTTCTTCCCATTTATCATTTGCACTCTCATTGGTCCGCACAAATCCATATGAAGGGTATGAAGAACTTCCATTACTGAGTTTGTGGGTTTTGGTTTATGGGAATATTTCGTGCTTTTTCCCAATTGGCAAGCTGAACAAAGATGATCTTTTTCATACTTTAATCTGGGTAATCCTCTGACAAGATCCTTTCTGGAAAGGTTATTAATGGTGCCGAAGTTCAAGTGATTGAGACGACGATGCCATAACCATGACTTTGTTTTTGAAGCCTTTGACAAGAAGCATATTGGAGAGGACTTCATCATGTCTTCGATAGAGATGGTGTATAGATTTGAACCACGAGTTCCTCTTAACAATTCCACACCATCAAGTTCTCTAACGAAACAAGTATGTTTTCTAAAAGCCACTTCTAGATCGGAATCACAGAATTGACCAACAGAGAACAAGTTATGACCAAGACCTTCCACATAATATACCCTGGAGATTACACTTTTACCAACAAAATAATCTCCATAACCCATAATTGCACCAAAATGGTCGTTCCCGAATCTAACAGTCCCGATGAATTTACTCATGAAGTTCATGAGCCGCGAGCGATCTCCAGTCATATGCTTGGAACAGCCTGAGTCCAGGTACCACAGAACGATTTGAATGATCTGCAGTTGAACACAGACAAGAATGGATAACTGGATAATTGGGATCCCCATGCAAGAATGGGTTCCATTTGGTTAGTAACAGTGATTGGAACACCCACATCAGAAGTAGAAACAATGGAATCATCAAAAATAGATGCAGTGCTAGTGTCCGTATTTGACCTATTCAAAGTATGTTCACTTCTTAAGGGAATAGTTCTACCAGTAGGCATCCATTTTCTAGTGGGCATTGACTTAGCAAATTTAGGGCACAGCTCATTAATCTTACGGCCAGTAGGTATCCATTGATAACCTATATTACTAAATTTCCTTCCTGTGGGTTTCCATTGTTTTCTAACTTTCTTTCGCCTTTGCCTTTTAGCCTTCTTAGCTTGATTTTTAACATTAACAGTTTTAACTGGGCATTTGACGGCATTAGACAAATCATTCACACCACATTCATGATTAGTAACAGAAATCAAGCAGTCATCATTACATGGTTTGCGGATAGTAGCAGAATTCGAATTAATTACAGTACGCTTATAGCTAATACTAGAATCAACACGATTCGTTTTATTCAACTCAAACTTAATATTCCTAGGGTGATCTTCTACTCTCTTCCAATGCACATTCTTAGCTTGCGAGGTCCTATCTTGCTTGGTATTGCCTGGAGGCTTTGACCCGCTTGCTTTTATGTCACTGATTACTCCTATAGAGGGAATTATGGGAACATTAGTTGGTTGATCTACTTTTTGCATTCCTGAACTAGACGTGCAGGGATCTGAACTACTTGAAGGCACATTAGAGTTCACTTTCTTAATACTGGGCATAGAATGGTTTGTATGCTTGGCACTAGGCATAGAACAAGGCATCACAGCTTTACCTTTCGCACCTAAGGATTTAGGACATGTTGCTATTAAACATTCTAGCAGCTCCTGAGATCGTTTGGCCTGAATGCAAGCAAACCTAATTTCTCTATCAAGCGGCTTATTTATGAAATCCTCTTCCACAATCTCATGGAGACATTCTAGACTATCCTTAAGGTGAGCAAAGTTGTAAAACCCTAAAAATATGAAACGTGTTAAGAGACTAAAATACCCTTGAAATCGAACATTTATTAAATACGTAAAAACACGTTTATATCATTTAACGAAAATTAAAAACTAACTTACGAATAATAAAAACTTAACGAATATGTTACGTGATCATTTTGGTACGACGAAAGATGTAAATGTCTCGCGTAAAAGTTTGGGCCTTGTTTTCGTTATTTGGGAACCAAGATGGGCTCGTTTCTTTTCTTGCCAAGCCGAGAGTCCAAGAAGCCCACAAGGTGGCGTTTGTTTTTGTGTTCGGTTGGACCAAGCCGAGCCTATACCCCCTCCTCAAGCCCAAACCGAAAATGCTACTACTATAAATATAACACATAAACTCAAAAGTGAAACCCTAGTTTAGTTTTTGCCTCTCTTTCTTTTCTTTTCTCCTACTCGGCCGAACCCTAGCAACCTTGGTGTCGAGATTTTGCTTCAACCAAGCTAAGGTATAACGTGTTTCTCGTCTTCCTTTGATGCACCTTAAGTTAATATATTGTAACTTATTTGTTTTAGTCGACTTGTGTTTTCTTTTTCCTTGTGTCGAGCCGTATGAAACCAAACAACACAAACCCTAATGATTTGAACCTTATAAGTATTAAAGAACATGTATGTAATATGTATTATTGAATCGGATCATGGTTAAGTCGAACTATAAAAGAACCGAACCACATATATAAATTTTATCATGCCTAATAAATTCGAAACCCTAATTGGAATGGAACCCTAAGTGTAATTAATGGTCTAAACATGTGATTATAGGGGTTTTAATAAACCCTAAAATTGGACAGCATCATATGTCGAACTTGTGCGTGTCATAGATCGAATTTTATAAGTACAATAATCTGGTTTTCTGTTGGAAAAGTTTATTTTATGTCTTAGTTAAGTTTTCCAAGTGGTTTGGTCGGATTTGGAGTTGTCTAAGTCGTATTTTTGAATTTTACAAAATCAAGTGTCAAAGCTGAGAAAACGGGTCTGAAATTTAGTTGTATTGTTTGATTTTTCATTTTCAAACCATAAGGAATTGGGAGCTCTCCTTTTACAGAAGTGATATTTATGACATAAATGAATTTCTGGGAGTTTTGGGAATTTTTCCAAGGTGTCTAAACAGGTCCAATAAGTGTAAACTTTCGAGGTGTATTTTCTGATTACTTTCTGGACAGGTCTGGACTTGTGATTTTCCATAGGCCATTTGGCATAGAGATAGAACCCACCAATTTTTGGAGACTCTTTTAAATCATATGGGAACCCCTGGGATTTTGCTTGATTTCATTTGAGCTAAGTAAGTATTTTATAAAAATCGCTAAAGTCTGGTCCGAATATGAGTTTAAGAAACTGAAAGATAAAATATGATATCAATAGGTAACACACTTACAAAGGCATAAGAAGCTTATAAAAGGAACTAATAAGTATTATACGAATCGTAATCCGTGTAGATTCATTGAAGAAGACGTGGCGTCGTATCTTCGTGTTCGTTCATTCATTTGCTTTTCCCTCATTTGCGTTAAGGTACGGATATTCTGTCTTACTTTAAGACACTTATGTTATCGTACAGATATTCTGACCTTTTCAGTAAAGGTTCCTTATGACGTTCTCTTTTCATTAGCTTTTCTATTTCAATTATTAGGATTCCCTATGCCATTGCTATGATTCCCTTCTGTTTATGTGAATCTCTGTTTGTCTGAACTTCTGTTGTTGAACCTTGCTATGTTTGAGTATGAATTCCTGATTATGAACTTCTGATTATGAACATCTGATTATGAACCTCTGATTATGAACGTATGATATGTGACTGTGATATGAATCTTTGATTTCTGAACATTTGATATGAACCCTTTTCTGATTTGTTGATCCGTTGTTTATCTGAAACTTCTGTTTAGTGAACCATTAAATATCTGATTTGGACTTTATGATATGAAACCTCTGATATATATATCTGTTGACCTTTATGATGAATTATGATCTGTGTCAATTATGACAATCTGTTTTACTTAAGTTAGTTTGACACCCGAGCCAAATATTTCACTAGTCATGGGGGTTCCATGTCCGTATCAGTGATGCACCTCTGATATGACTCTAGGGCAGTAGAGTGATGTTCTGCCACGTCCCTGGATGGTGGAGCATATTTTGTATATGTAGGAAGGGGCGTATGGATGCATCCTAGATCTGATCTGTTATCTGATATGATTTGTCTGGTGAATGATGTCGTGTGCAATACGCGTCTTCACAAAATTCTGGGAGCTAGCTACTCCATTGGTTACTTGAGGTCTCCCCTCATATTATATATGGTATTCCGAGGTCACCCCTCCGAATACAATGGTTACTTATGATATGTTATGTTCTGATATGTTTCTGGGCTCGTGGTGGATGACTAAACCTTATCTGTTAATTCTGTTTTATGAATTTTGTTTATGATTCTGTATTTGCCAATACTTCTATTTGCCTACTGAGTTATTATATGTTTATTGAAGATGTTTATGCTTTTACATGTTTATGTGACTACCGCTTGCCATGCTAGGATAGGATTAATACTTTAAAACATGATTCGTATATCTGATATTATGATTTGTTATCGTTACGTGAATGCTTGATCTATGAGATGAGTGTGCTAGTGTGTATTTGAGTGTTTTGAAGGTTAACATGTATGATGGTTCAGCTAAATTTGTAAACCTTGTCAATTGGTTAATTATCTGTCTGTATATGTGACCTGCCATGTTAAAACTCTGCTAAGGTTAGGATTTGATCTGAGAACTGGTTTAGCTATTATGCTGCCATGACCTGTCTGCTATTTCCGCTGCTATAATATTGAATTAAGTGCTTTAAATGTTGATTAATTGATTTGTATGAATGCCATGTTTATTTTCTAGGAAGCGTTTCCGTTAGTCCTTAGACTTTTCGTTTGGTTTATATGTAATCTATCTTCTTGATATGTTAAGTGTCTGGATATTCTAATGTGTTTGCGTTTGTGTCATCAATATGCTATGTGAGTTTGCTCTTGATTGCTAGTTGTTCTTCCGGATTTCTGTGTGTTTGTGTTCCGCAGAATCCTCTATGATTCATTATGCTCACTCCGCTGCGACTTCGTTATTCGTTTCATTTGTTTCAGTTTGCATTTCTGTTTTGTTTAGTTTCCGTTTCTGTTATATCTGTTCACTGGGCTTTGTAAGCTCAGCCGCACTTTTCTTTTCATGCGGCAGGTATTAAGCATTCAAGATGAGCTTGTGGGATGGCTGATCTGGGTTTGAGAGTAGAGTTGAGAGCAAGACTTTACCCTAGAGATCCTAGATTTATTTTGATTATTAAGTTATTATGTTTTCTTTTGATTATTTTGTAAAGGCTTCCGCTATTGTACATTAGTTAAAGTTCTGATATGAAACCGTATTGTGATATCTTTACCCTTGTCGGGTTGGGGTGTTACAAAAGTAGTTATGAAACACAAGTTTATTATTTCTAAGATGAGGAGGAATGTATTTAACAATCACAGTATATTTGCAGTCTGAGGATGACTTTGATGCAACATTCTGATTAAAGACAAGTGGCAGTTTCCATTTTTCCTGTCTCCTCAGATTCTCAATTTCCCTTTGTAAAGACGTTATTTTTTCGTTGTTCTTGTCACGAGTGACTTTCATTGAATCATATAAATCTTTAAAGTGTCGTTTAACCTTTTCATTTTCTTCTAAAAAACTCTCATTTTCCTTTTGTAAAACATTAACCATGTTTTGAAGATGAAAAGTTTGAGAACACTGAGAATCTAAAGGAGGAGGCATTTGGGAGCCAGTCACATTGTTCTTTTCAGCCTTTTATTATGAAATTTGGGCTTTCAACTTTTTGATCGTGTTACAATGAGCTTGAATCTGTTCGTCATGTTTGTTTATCTGAAAAACTGCATCAAACTCTGGAACATTTGAGGATGTCTTGATGTTTGAGGTTTTGACATTTTCTTTAAGATGTTGATATTTTAGTTGCAAATCAAAATGTTCAACTTCTAGTTTAGAAAGATGTTTTACCAAATTATCGTGATCATCCTGATCAATTTTCTCATTTAGTTCTGAGTTTTTGTTTTCAAGCTCAATGATACGATCATGGGAAACTTTCAATGCAACAGATAATTCATGAAATCGAGAAGCAGTAATAGAGTTCTTAGTAACAATATAAAACACATCTTGAGCAACACAACTCGAAATCAAATTCTCATTTAAGATATGCAAGTTCTTCCTTTCAACTTCATTATATTTGAGTTCCTGTTCATAATCATTGACCTCAACTATCATTGCATCAAATTCCTTTTCCATTTCTTTAATATCTGAATTTATTCCTTTTTGAAGACTCTCAAATTGACCTTTTAATTGTTTAAAGAAAGGCATGACCTCAGTTAAATAACATTCTTTAGTTTGCTCAAAACCCCTTTCCCCCCCAGTTATCTCTGTAGGTGTGATTCTCTTCTTACACGTTTTCTCAAAATCAACAAACAGCTGATAAACAACATATAGGCTGATTAAGGTCTTGCTACTAGTGGCAATAGATCTAGGAACTAAATGCATTGGTGTATTAGGAGGATACACAGTTGCTGGAGGCAATTTCCTACAAGGGGGATTTTTTTCAACAAAATTTTCAGCTTTTTGCATATCCATATCCTTTTTCCAGAACAATTATTCAGGGGTTAATAGAGTCTGAGGCTTAAACTTGTTCAAGGAGATCCAATTTTCCTTAGTGTAATCATGGGGTTTGATCGTTATGTTTTCCTTTTTACACACAGGATCGTTCAGCTTCTTATCCATTTTCTCCCTAGAGGCATCATCTAATTTTCTATCCTCTTCCGTGCTTCCAACACATGATGGTGTTTGCCTAGGCTTAAGAATCTTATTACCATCATATAGTACCTTATGAGCAGCTTTAGCCTTCTTAACTACCTTGGGATTAGGTTCCTCAACAAGGGGAATACTATGCTTATCGCTTAAGACTCTATGCTTAGTGATCAAGTGAGCAGTCTGAATGGTATTCCCTTGTACGTACAACTTATTTTCAAGCTTGTTTTTCAAAGTTTTTAGATTGGAAAAATCATTCAAAAGTTTTGATTCCTTAGCATTGAATTCTTGCTTAAGAATTTTCACATTTTCTTGAAGTTCTTGATTTTGCTTAGCAGTTTTAGAAATCTTTTCTTGTAAGGAGTTTAACTCTTGTTTTAATACTTCTTCTCTAAAATTACTTTTTCTAATAATTGTACGCATTTGGTCATCCATTTCCTTCTCACGGGTAGTTAACTCAAACTTAGCCCGCTGTTCATAAATAGCTACTTGTTCTTTATAGGCATTCAGTTTAGAGATAACAGAATCATCAGGGGCACATGCAGTGTATTCATAAAAAACATAGCCATCATTGACTGCAGAAGATACATCACTTGGCACAATCTCATTTTCACTTTGCTTCACATATTGATCATATGGGACAATATTGATATTACCCTCATCATCAATATCTGATTCATAAGTTTCAAGAGATTGTACTTTATTATGCATCTTTTGCTCATCAACTTCATCATATAGTTTTAATACCTCTGAAATGATTGAATCTTTGGATGGACCAGCCTGTTGTGGTGAAGAGACCTTTGGAGAGACCATAGGTGAGATGCTAGCCATGAAGATAGTTTGAGCAGTAGGTTCATCATCGACATCAGAGTCAAATGCATCACAGTCAGCTACTTGAAAGGCATTTTGATGATTGTGACCTATTTCCTGAATTGGCTGTTCATCAACATCAGCATCATAGGTTTTGGCATTTCCCTCAGCAAGAAACAACAACTCCTCTTCATCCAAAGTTGCTCCATTATCCTGAGCTTGCACGAGTAACATCTTGACTCTGAAGTATTCTGCATTCTGTGGACGTTTTGGAGATGTGCAGTTCCTCGCAATATGTCCCTCACCACCACAGTTGTAGCATTTGATTGGCTTTGATTGTCCTTGATTTGGATTCCTTCCACAATTCTGATTTGCCACATATCTACTACCAACTCCACCTCTTCCCTGTTCATACTGCCTTTCTTGAACTGGTTGCACCATAACCTTCCCATCTCTGACAGTAGCTTGATTGTGTGGATTGGATGCTGTTATGAGGTTATTGTTGGTGTGTGGGAGAGAATTCATGTTTTGACTAACCATGAGAGATAGTTGATTGATGAAGTTTTCCATGAGTGTGTTTGAGTCGGGAGGCTTATATGCTGGATCAGGGATGAGCTTGTAATTACCATTACCCATGGGTATAACTTGAGAAGCTTTGGTGGTAATTCCAACATTGGTGTAAAAAGCTGTAGAGTCATTTGATGAACTAGTTTCTCCCTGCTTAGGTTTGAACTGTTCAAGAATCCTTCGCTCAAACATAGCATGTCTCTCATTCTGAAGAAGGAAGGCATACAGTTGCTCATAGTTGGTGTTCTTTAATCCTTTGGTTAGCTTCACAGAGGTGACAAACTTGTGCCATTCGGGATTCATGTTGTTCACAAACTTAGAGTTTAGCTGAATATTTGGCATAGTCATTTTGATATTCCTCATATCATTCACAAGCTTGTGGAATCTCACGTAATATTCATAGATACTCTCTTCTGGTTTCATCTTGAAGTTCTTAAATTCATCATACAGCTGTGATTCTCTGTCTTCCTTAGTTAATTCAGAACCCGAGAGAAGCATCTTGACATTATCCCAAACAACCTTGGCTTTAGTGTTGTGATTGATAAGCTTGTAGATATCTTTTTGAAGACCTTGAAGTATAATGTTGGAAGCCCTGATATCAGCATCGAATCTCTTTTTCTCCTTATCACTGAGCTCATCATACGTCTTTGGTCTGTCCAATCCAAAGATCATTGTTCCATCTGCAGCAGTATCAATTATGTCTCTTGTAGTCTTAATCTGATAAGGTCCTTCATCAATTGACTTGAGAATGTTGACTCTATTTTCCTTTCCTAGACAATACAACCTAATTCGTTGAGCCCATGAGTCATAGTCAGTTCTGTCAAGCATGGGAGGACGAGTGTCTGAACCAGCTGCTTGAACGTCCTCAGCTACAGTAGAGATGATGGTAGGCATGTTGGTAGACATGTTTACAGATTTCACAGGATTTTATAACTCTATGATTAAACCGGGAAATAGATTCTTTCACGGGATTTTACTAAATCAAGAGAAAACCGTATTAGAAACAAAAATCAACCAAGTCGCTATAATCCTTGAACCAAGTCGCTAAGCACCAAGTCGCTAAGTAGCAACTCGCTAAACCTCAAGTCGCTATGAATCAAGTCGCTAAGCACAAGTCGCTAAGACCTAAGTCGCTGAACACAAGTCGCTAAAGCACTAAATCGCTAAGCAGACAAGTCGCTAAAGAGCAACTCGCTAAGTATCCAAGTCGCTAAGAGTCAACTCGCTAAGAACAATAAGGACAAGTCGCTAGAAACAATAGAGTCAAGTCGCTAACCTAACCAAGTCGCTAGCCGAAGTGGAACCTCCACTACGTTGTACTGTTTTTCGGCTTGTCTCAATAGACAAGTCGCTAGGCTCAAGTCGCTACTACTTCAACTTCAAGTCGCTGGAAATTAACAAAGCAAGTCGCTATGATGAAAACAACTCCGAGACTCAAGTCGCTAGGTAGAAAAACTTAAAAACAACACTTTTAAATCCAAAACAAGCTCAACCACAGTGATTCAAGCTTTCCAAATCCAAACCCAAGCACTTACAATGATTCTAAACACAAAAGTACACTCAAAATTCAAACTTTAACACAAGAATTGATCCAAATGATGCAAAAACCACTAAACTTTCTCAAACCCAAAAACCATATAAAATTACTAGAAATCCAAGGATATGAAAGAGAGATGATCAGACCATGGCTCTTGATACCATTTGTAACATATTGGATTTCATAAACACATCATATCATAATCACAAGTAGGCGTATAATTCAAGGTTTTAGAGAGAGAAAGAGTTAGAGGTTTGGGAACTTAGTGAGAGAAAATGAAAGTATTATTATGAGCTCCAACTCTCTACCTTGGGAGGTAGAGAGTATTTATAGTCTTACACAAATCGCCACGCTATGGATCAGGCATACAGTGGGCAAAGACCCGTCCGTCCTCCACGGTGATCCTTAACTAAATACTACTTAACATAGAATAACTACGACTACGAGCTAACTAACGATTACATATACTTGAGGTGACCGACACTTTAATAACTGGATTTACTAAATCCTAACACCAAGTCATCACCACTTACCATCCGCACAAAGTTCAAGCTTAGAAGTCTAGAGACCGGATCATGAAATGCAAGGTAGATGCGTCATTAGATGACGACGTGATGGGCACACTACCTTTTCTTCTTCTGTTGGCAAAACTACCAACTCCAATCTTCAAATGTGACCGAGGTGGCCTCCTCGATACTAATCAATAAGGCTCATACTACAGTGCTTATAACATCGCACTTTACAATATCATAACTCAATCAACTTTTTTTTTTCGAATCATCATCATTTTTTTTTCAACATAACATAATAACATAACATCCCACCACTTGAGATGAACAATGGGAATTCGGGGGGTCTTCAATGATCTTCATAAATTTCGTCGATGAAAGTGTGATTTCCAAACCTTTCCACTCGAACCTTGAACTTAGGCAAATGATGACTTCCCAATCACAAATAAAGACTACATGGTAGGCTAAGGTGTATAGGTGTAACGAAACAATATATTGGGTTGACAAAATGAAAGGAATGGCTCAGATGGGTGTATCTAGGGGTATCTTGCACTAAAGGGGAGTGCAACAAAAGGGTTTCACATGGGGGTCGAAAAGTCGAGGTGACTAGTCGATAAACTCACAATGGTAGGCTGTTTGGGTGATAATCCTATAATATTGCCTTCTAAAACTGAAAAGTCCAAATACATCAAGCTAACTCAACATACCTCGTCTATGTTCTCGAAATGATGCAAAGGCCAAGTTCTAAAGTTTACAAGCTACCGGCACACTCATAATTTGGTGGATTTGGGGTAAAATATTGGAAACGGATAAGGCTAATCTCACCATGTAATGTCAAGGGTTGTATGTGCTCGGCTAAGGTCTAATCTAGTTAGGTTCGGAAAAACATATCAAAATTTTAAAAATGACATAATTTTTCAAAATAAACTAGAAAAATGAGGGCGAAATAAAGTTCAAAAGATAATTCTACTCCCGTCCCCCCACTTGAATTGTACAAAGTCCCTTTTGTACTAGGCATTAAAATAAAGGTGAAGAGAAAGGTAGAATTAGAGCGAGAACTTCCCTGAAATTTGCTCCAAAAAGAAGAAGGCCCACGAGAAAGAACCGTGCCTTCGTTTAAGCGTCATGAACAAACTTCAATCCCTGAAATCACAATACCGACAAGCATAATTCTAAAAAGAAAAAATAAAACAAACCTAACTCACTTTCGTAGGAATCACGGTTGCATTTAGCGAATGCAACAAGCCTTTTAAACCACTTGGTGTCCCAAGTGGACGAGTGAAGTCTCGTGAGGGTTTACAGGGAACACACCCACAAAGTTCATTTAAAAACTAATACAAGGTTACTGTGTTTTAAAATGAAAGAATTAAAGCAGAGGAGAGTTACGTCGTAACTCCTCTGAGGGAGTTACGCCGTAACTGGCAAAACCTGGTATGAGCTGTAAAGCGAGTAGTTACGGCGTAACCACTGAGAGGGTATTACGCCGTAATTGGTAATGCGTCAAGAATTCTGCTGCTAAAATGATGGTTACGGCGTAATCACCAAGATGAGTTACGTCGTAACTCTGTTCAGATCAGCAACTGCAGCAGCAATTAGTTCCTTGTTTCCTGCAAAAATGGTTAGAAAACACAAAACCCAACAGAAAGGAAATAAAAACAAAAGAAAGGGATAATTTGGGTTGTCTCCTATGGGGGCCTTTGAACATCCCCGACTTCTTCAATATCTTTCATCAAATTATGCCTCATCCATGCAACATTCAAGGCAGTTCGGAGGTATTCAATGGTTTCAATTTTTCGGACTTTACAAAATTTCTCTTCCGGCCCCAGGTGGTAGCGAGTGAATTCATATTTTTTGACAATAATTGGAGGTGGTCTTTTGTAGGGAATCCCCAGGAGTTTGCACCTCCTTTGTTCGTAAGCTTCGTCATCGGGATCAATGAACTCCTCATTTCCTTGCAACTCAAGGTAATCTAGCATCCCTTTGATATCATCGTCATCAGAAGCAGTGTCCTTGAACCATTCTTCATCGAGCAGATTCTCCACTAGAACGCGCTTGCATTCTTCTTTATCATTACTAACCCGCTCTTTGTCATTGTCAATTGTTATTTTACTCGTGTTCTTAAGACTTTTGTCGTTTGAATTTTCTCGATCCATGTATTCCTTCCAAATCTTCTCTTTGGTTAATGTGTCCACATGTCCATACTTAATTTTCACCCAACTATCGAAACCTAGGTTGTCCAGCCAAGGCAAACTCGTTCTCTCCTCATCATCGGTCGAGGACCAAAAGAATTCATTTTTTCCTAATCTTCCAGAGTTGCTTCCCCCATTACACATATCGTCATACGGGTTGCATGACGCCCAGAAAATTTCCCCAGGAGATTTTACTTTTTCGCACCAGTGACTGCGTAATTCCTTGTCAGTTTCACTTAAATGCTCATCCGTGCAGCATATGTCTTTATTAGTCTCTTCCTTTTTCTTTATGTGCTCCGCGTAATTAATTTTTAGCTTCGTAAGAAGATTTGGATTGATCTTGGCATCCCCAAATTGAATTGCGTACCAATCTTTAAAGGCCAAATCACCGAATTTAATACTATGTCTTTCACGCTCATGAGGGCATGTCCATTCTTCCTTTCTTTCATCGTCTCCTCCATTTCAATACTCGTGGAAGGGGCTGCATGTAGGCCATGCCCTTGTGGTCTCTTCATCGGTAATGACGACAGGAGTACACCAGTGAGTGATAAGTGGCTCTTCTTCATCTTCAAGGGAGAGTTCCTCGAGTTTTTCTGACTCGTCCATGTCGAGGAATTTTTCTGCCCATGTATCCCAGTTACGCCGTAACTGAGATTCTTGGTTACGGCGTAATTCGTTAGAGTCTCTTTCTTCAGTATTCTTCACAACCCCGTTGTCGTTGTCAAACACAAAGTTACGCCGTAACTCATTAGGCATGTTACAGCGTTACTCAGATTTGTCGACGAAATAGTCCCCTAAATTCGTATCATTGACATGAACCTTTAAGTTATCATCAGAAAAAATTACCTTACATTCCATAACTGGTTTAGATCCTTCAGGTTTATCGTTATTTCTCCTTACTTTTTCACTGAGCTTTATTACCATGGATTCTAGGTTTTTCAGAGTTGAGTCGTGTTTGGAAAGGTTTCTGTCAGTGTTTTCCTGGAATTCCTTCAACCACTCATCTTGCTCCTTTTGTCTTTGGGCTGAATTTTCCAGAAACTTATTAATTGTTTCTTCAAGATTGGGCTTTCTTTCTCCATAAGGCCCACGGTTGTAATTTCCACGATAACCATTACTATTTCGATTATCACCGTAAAATGGTCGATTTTCTCCATACTTAGCTTCTTCAATATCCTCTTTGTCCATATGAGGACAATTCTTCGTAAGATGTCCTCCTCCACAGCTTTCACAACCCACTTGGATGGCATGAACGGTTTCTCTGGCCTTTAGCATATCTCGACTGAGACTTTCTATTTTACTAGCGATTGCTGCAATTCCGTCGAAACTTCCACCTTGGTTTCTTTTACTCCCACCGTCGTGCCATTTTTGAGAGTGGTCCGCCATTTTTTGCAAGGCTTCAATTGCAGTAGTAGGAGTCATGTTTGGGATAGGTCCTTGATAGTCCAGCATCTGTCTTGCAGTTACATTTATTCCTTTGTAGAAAATATTGACCTTCTTCTGGTTATTTAGATCATTGGTAGGACACTTATAAAGAAGATCGTTGTATATGTCCCAAGCTTGATACAGAGTTTCGTCGTCTTCTTGTTTGAAATTATGGATCTCCAAAAGTTGATTAGAAATCTTTGATGGCGGGAAATATCTTTGAATAAAGTGTTTCTTTAGTAGCGCCCAAGTATCAATTGCCCCGGCGGGCAATCTTTCGATCCATCTTCTGGCTGCTCCAGTAAGAGTCATTGGGGATACCCTAAGCATGACAGCATCATGAGACACTCCCGGAATGTTGAAAAGGCTAGCAATGTATAGGACATTTTCAACGTGCTCATATGCGTCTTCGTCCCTGTTTCCCGAAAAAGGGTTAGCGCGAAGCTCCCTCATAAATCGGTCTTTAATTTCGAAATGAACATCCGCTCCGATTGCCGGTCTTACGAGACCCGGCCCTTGTTCCGCTCTTGTTGTAACACCCCCAAATCTCGGTACAGCGGACGACTTAATCAAGTTTTCGGGGCGTTACTATTGGATTGGTATCGCACACAAGTATAATAAAAGATAACCATTTAAAACCAATCACAAATCAAATATTCAAACATTTAATCCGAAAGTATAAATACTAGGCCCAAAACATAGTTTAATAAAATAGGTCCCTATAGTTTATCAGAGTAAGAAATGATCCTTGAACCACGCCTCCATGCCAAGCTTCCACCAATCAAGTAATCCAAACATCTCTCAAATACCTGAGAAATCATGCTAAAAGGTCAGCTTATGCTGGTGAGTTCATAGGTTTAAGTTCAACAAAATCATAGTGGACCAATAGGAGTTGATTTGCTATACAAGACCTAAGATAGATAAGCACCGTTTTCACACTGATCCATGCCAGATCACCAATCATAACACACGTCCCGCATCCAGGGAAAACTCGAGCTCGCGACTCTAGTCCAGCACTGTCGTGGCAAAATCTAGAACAATTGCCAACCCCGGACTAGGTCGATGTAGAAGTCTATTCTTAGTTAGGCACGGCTAACCTAAACTAAGGCAACAACTACCCCACATCTATCTAAACAGTCAAGCATATAAGCAAATCCAAATAGTTTTTAACGGTCCAAAAACAGCAGCATGATTCTCACCCCAAAATAGTTCAAAACGTAGTTAAAACGTATATAAAAGTGGGGCTATGAAACTCACCTCAAGGAATCAACGCAAGAAATCAACGCACAATAACACTAGCAGAAGATAACAATATCACAGCACAGCAACTATCGACTCGGCACAACCTATTAATGTAGACCAACTTTAATACACATATTCCTCAAAATCAACGTTATCTACCCCAATATATTCCATTCCTTTATTTCCAAAAACGTCTCGTTTCACCATTAAATCCTAGTGTTTGGTATCCTCATGTGGGTGTATCGACTCAATATGATGCCATGAATGCACTCAAACAACCAATATATATAACTCAATGCGACACAATGAGACCTCTAAACGATAAGCTCCATAGTTCAATAAGTTTCGGAATAAATAGTAGACCTTATCGAATTCGTCAACTCGATAAACTCATTTATTTATTGTTGGGGTTTAGGTTCTTTGAATCATGAATTACTCTAAGTACTGGAACCACGGACAAGCTTGGTATAACTGCTGACAGAAGAATGTAACCACGGATGAAGACAACCGCGGCTAGTAGTATTGTGTAACTATGGATAGTTTATTGTAATCACTGCTAGTCTTGTATAGTCGGTTAGTTTATTGTATTAGATAAATATGGAAAAGATATTTATCTTGTAGGTTAAGTATTGTATAATGTATAGGACTCCTTAGCCTATTAAAAGAGGTCCTAGGTTAGGTTAGATATACGTAAGTTTTATATCTAAGGTCGATACACTTCAAGGTTGCAAAACCCTAATACTGTAAAGAGTATTCGTATTAATAATATTGAGGTGTTGAGTGTTTATTACTGTTCTTCTTCTTAAGGTTAAGTATTAAATTCCGCGTAATACTTAATAAGTTCTTTGTTACAAGGCATTTTTCTATACTAGATCGTTTGCTCAACTGGGATCAACAAGTGGTATCAGAGCTTGTGATCTAGAAACTGTAATCAAGAAGAAGTTCTGTTAAGTTCTTAACTGCTAAGATGTCTGACGAAACTCATATGGTGACTGCTTCAAAGGTGCCCATGCTTAAGCATGGTGAGTATCAAATCTAGAGAATGCGAATGAGGCAATACATTCGCATGATTGATTATGCTCTCTGGGATGTTGTTGAAAAGGGAGATACTCTTCCAAAGAAGGGTGAAGATGGTCTAGAGATTGCTATTGTTAGTGAACTCGATAAGGCTAAAAGGAAACAAGAAATCAAAGCTCACAGTATTCTTTGCATGGGAATACCTAATGAGTATGCTTTGGATTTTGAACAATATGAGTCTGCTAAAGAGTTACTGGATGCTCTTGAATTAAGATTTGCTGGTAATGAAGCCACAAAGAAGTCACGGATGAATATGCTCAAGCATCAATTTGAAACCTTCACTGCTCTTAGTGGAGAAAAACTTGATGGCACATACAACAGACTTCAAAAACTTATCAGCCAATTGAAGTCAGTGGGTCATAAATTTAAACAAGGAGATATAAATTTGAAGTTTATTAGAAGTTTATCATCTGAATGGGCTGTGCATACAATTGTGTGGAGAAATAAGGATGATTTTGAGGAGATGACTCTTGACAATCTCTATAACAACTTGAAGGTGTATGAGTCTGAAAACAACTTTGGAGGAGCATCGTCTGCTAATCAAAACATTGCTTTTGTCTCTACAAATCACAAAAATTTACAAGATGTATCCACTGCTGCCTATGGAATAACCACGGCTATAGCAAACAATACTACTGTTAGTGATACTGTCAGTGATGGTGCAATTTGTGCCTTTCTGTCAGATTTAACTACCAGTGTTAATGTTTTGAATCAAGATCTAGATCAAATTGATCCTGATGATCTTGATGAGATCAATCTTCAATGGCAGATGGCTATGTTGACTCTTCAAGCAAGGAAGTTTCTAAGAAGGACTGGAAGACAAGTTAAGTATGATGGACAAAGGAGAGCTGGTTTTGATAAGAGCAAGATGGAGTGCTATAACTGCAAGAAGAAGGCTCACTTTGCTAGGGAATGTAGAGCTCCCAAGAGAACTGAAGGCATAAAGAAGACCACTGAAGAGCCTGCTACTTCTTCAGCTATGATTGCTCAAGATGGGATTGGTGATTATGACTGGAGTGATCAGATTGAAGAAGGTTCTAATGCAGCTTTTCTTGCTAGTGAAGCTTCAAAAGAGCATAACTTTGATCTAATGGCCTATGCTTCATCTTCTGGTTCAGATTCTGAGGTATCTAATAATTCTACTTGCTCATTTAAATCATGTCATGATAACTTAGAATCTCAAAAGGCTGTTACTGAGAGTATGAGGAAAGAAGTAGATAGACTATCTAAGGACAACCTAGGTTATAGAGTTGCTTTAGAAAGTGTGGAAGAAAAGTTAAAATACTGTATTAAATGTGAGTTTGAGTATGTTGATAAGATTAATATTTTAGGTGGTGAAATTGATCTTAAGAATAGAGAGATAAAGATGCTTAAAGATAAACTAGCAGAGGCAGAGAGTGTAAAACAAAAGGCCCTAGAAGAAAAAGAAAAACATGTTGTTAGGGTAGCTAAAACACAATTTGCTTTTGATCTGGTTCATAAATCTATAGAGAATCATTTAATGAAAAAGGGTTCTGGGATAGGATACAATGATGTGCCACCACCATCTCTCATGAAGTTTGCACCACCAGCTAAAGAACTATCATTTAGTAGTGAATTCAGTTTTAACAAACCTGTAGAAGGGTCAAGTAATACTGAAACATCCAAGATAGGTTCTGTTAAGTTATCTGATGCTCCTATTATAGAAGATTGGGAATCAGATTCTGAGGATATTAGTACTGAATCAACTAAGTCTGAAAAGATAGAACAAGTTAAGAAAGTTGATTTAGAACAAGCCAACCTTGTACCTAGATTTGGAGCTAAAATTACCAAGAAAGTAGTTGAGTACAAGGAAATACCAAGGGAACAGATGAAACAATACAAACCTAGGGGCAACCAGAGAAGCTTAAATGGCCTAATTTCTAGTAGATTAGGTGATGAGTTTCAATATGTTAAAAAGGCTTGTTTTGTATATGGTAGTTTTGAGCACTTACAGAGAGATTGTAATAAAAACAGACCACAAGTTTGGAATCATTGGAGGAGGGTAAATCATCAAAACTTTTCAAAGAAAACAAATCCTCATCCAAACAGTAAAATGATTCCTAGGGCAGTGTTGATGAGGAATGGGAATACTAAATCAATTGTCACTGCTGCAACAAAATGGATTCCAACCACTGCTAAGCAAAATGTAAACACGGCTAAGCAGAGTCAAACCTCTGATAAGCCAAAAATCACCACTGAAACAAAAGAAGTTTTAAAAATTCCAAAGGTGATTACTGACACAGTGGTTGGAAATCATTTTTATGTTGTTAAGGCCTCAGCAAGTTGGCAATGGAAACCTAAGACCAAGGTTTTACCACATGTCAACTGTGCATCAATGGACCTAAAGAAATTTGAATATTTTGATGCACAGGGCAGACCCAAGTCAGTATTGGCTTGGGTCCACAAAAGGAACTAATTTGTTTAATTTCATGTGCATGGCAATCTACAAGATGAGCTAAAAGATAAAGGTGTTTTTGATAGTGGTTGCTCTGGGCACATGACTTGGGATGGGAGCAACCTGGAAGAGTTTGAAGCTTTTGATGGAGGATATGTGGCATTTGGCAATGATCCAAAGGGAGGAAAGATTCTTGGAAGAGGAACAATCAGAACAGGGAATTTAGACTTTGAAAAGGTCTATTTGGTACAGGGACTGAAGTACAACTTATTCAGTGTTTCTCAAATGTGTGATAAGAAAAACTGGGTACTTTTTGGTAAAGATGAGTGTGTGGTGTTATCTCCTGAGTTTAAGATGCCTGATGAAAAGTTCATACAACTTAGGGTACCTAGGAAGGAAAATATCTACTGTTTTGATCTTAAAGATGTTCTTCCAAATAGGTCCTTAACATGTTTGTTTGCTAAAGCATCTGTAGATGAGTCTATTTTGTGGCATAGAAGACTAGGTCATCTAAATTACAAAACAATCAATAAACTGGTAAAAGAAAACTTAGTGAGAGGGTTACCTTCTAAGGTTTTTGAGTGTAAAGATTTATGTGTGGCCTGTCAAAAAGGAAAACAACATAGAGCTTCTTGTAAGACCAAAACTGTAAACACCATAACACAACCACTGTTTATGCTTCATATGGACTTATTTGGACCTACAAAATGGTGTAGCTGAAAGGAAAAATAGAACACTAATTGAGGCTGCTAGGACCATGTTGTCAGAATCTAAGTTACCAACTACCTTCTGGGCTGAAGCTGTAGGAACTGCATGTTATGTGCAGAACAGAAGTAAGGTAGTGAAGCCTCATAACAAGACCCCCTATGAGCTGTTACATGATAGGAAGTGTTGAAACCAAGATCCGGACTCAACTAGGGTATAATAACAATGATTGAATAGATGCACAGCGGATAATAATTAACACAATCAAAGTTACCAACAAGGTTTTTCACTATTAAAACAATGATCCTCTATGGATCTTTTTCACTCTCTCTCAAGAGATGTTTTTCTCTGGAATATTTTTCTCCAGAGGTTTTTCTTTTTGTTCAAGTCTGTCTAATACAAAAGACATCAGTTCCTTTTATACACAAGGAACCCTAAATAAAACAATAATATAAAATAAATGCATATCACTACCTAAAATAGCTCATGCATATCCTAACAAACTAATAAATATACGGAATATCTATATCCGTAGAAACCAACTATACTATAGTATAACTTCAGCAGAAGTCCTTCTTCAGCAGAATCCATATACTTCAGTAGATTCCTTCAGCAGAATCCATGTACTTCAGTAGATTCCTTCAGCGTTATTTTCAGCATAATTCATACTTCACAGAATTCCCAACAATCCTCCCCTAAACTGGAATTTGACATGGTTAAGTTCCAGTTTCCTGATAGTACTTTAACGTGTCAGAACTTGAAGATTGTACTCGAACATCAGCAGCAAAGGATCAAAATAAATACATCTCTATGATGACAAACTTTGAAACTCCAGATCTTTGCAGCAACAAATGACAAAAGATACATCAAAATAGATTAGTTTCATACTATTCTCATCACATCCAGGTGTGTTAACACCTGTGAGAGGTGAATCATTGAAAATAATGGATTTGATGTCTCTTTACCAATAGCCATCACTACTGGAGTAGCCAAATGTTTTAGTTCGAAAACCATGGTAAACTGATAACCATCTGATTTATTAGCAAATCAGCAACCATGAACGGATTTGATATGTCTTTACCTGTAGCCGTTTGCTCAGGACTAGCCAATTCTTGGATTCCAAAAAGGAATAAACCATGGTGAATTGATGACCATACAACTCTCAGCAATTAAGCATGGGTGAGATGCATACCCTATGATTTTGAGCAAACCATTACAGCTATCAACGGAATTGAGATGTCTTTACCAAAAACCATTTGCTTTTGGACTAGCCAACTCTTTGATGGAATGTCATCATCATCATGGTGAGTTGATTACCATTTATGGATTTCCGCAGCCTTTACCACAAGCCATAATCCTGTGGGCTAGTCAACTCTTGTGTCAGTAAGACATGGTGAGATGAAAACCATTAGTTGTGTGGTTATTAACCAACACCAAAACCTGCAAGCAAGAAAGAGTAGAAACTGAACACAGACAGGTTAGAGCCTTTTTTTTTTATCACTAAAAGAAATAACACGATTTTTTTTTTTTTTTTTTTTAACGAAATATAAAACAAATAAAAAATAAATAAATAACCAAAACATGGAAAATAAACCATCAAGCATCAGTAGAAACCAAAGACAGTGGTAGTGTCAGCAGAAACACTAAGCCTCCCCTTAGGCGTATGAGGATCCAACATCTGCAAAAATGGTTAGAAGACAAATATACAATAATAAGCCTCCCCTCAATCAATGCACCTGACAAAGATTATTGTTCTTGGGTACCCAAAATGAACCTTTTCTTTGAATTTTCCAAGAATAACCTTTTGAGGGCTTAACAGCAGTTACCACTCTAACTCCACCATGTGCCATATTCATATGAGATACATAAGGTGTATAGGACTGAAAATAAGAACTAGTAGGTCTATAGGGCCTAAGTCTAGCTTTACTGTTCCACCAACCAGTAGTAACTGGTGAAGAATATCCTCCACCAGAGGGAACTGAAAAAGGCCTATTAAGCCTTTCAGCAGAAACAGATGCATACACCTTAGGCTTACTAGTGGGAACTGGTTTACCTACTCTCACATGTGCAGCTTTGGGAACAAATGGAGGAATACTAGCAACATTAGTCCATGTGGGTCTAGAAGTCTTATGGCCAGAGGAAACACCCATCCTTTTCTCATGATAATCACAGTCTTTAATAAGATGGAGTTTACTACCACACACAAAACAAGATTTCTTCTGAAAAGGCTTATTCTTAACACAACTTTGTTTATTACATTTAAACTTATCAGAAACAGAATTAGAAGCAAAATTGTGTTTAACAGAATAAGTAATTGGCTTTGTTTTGGGCTCAGCAATATTAGGCTCAGCATCAGCTACTTTGGACTTGGGTGTGGTCTTGGGTGTGTGCTCAGATAAGTCAGACTTGTCAGTTGAATCACATGAGGCATAGTCAGTGGACTTTAGGTCTGATGACTTGTCACTTTTAGAACAAGAGACAGAGTCATTAGTTTTGATACTAAGGTCTGGCAAGTCACTTAACTTTTTGCCATATAAATGATGTGATCCATCAAAGTCTTCAATTTTGGACAGGTCAATAGGCATATGTTCTCCTCTAATAGGACCAGGGACAACATGTAATTGACCTTCTTTGACAAAATTAGCTAATCCGGCTGGTGTAGATTTACGTGTGTCATCCCTAGCTTCTAAGCCAACATATTTCTTAAAACCTAAAGCCACCGTAGAGTTAGTAGCTTGACTACTATAAATGAAACCAGCTAACTTGTTTCCATTCATTAACCATTCTTTATGCCTAGCTACTTCCTCATCTAGTTTCTGTTTAAGCTCTAAATTTTCTGACACTACATCTGCTCTTAACTTCTCAGACCATTTTAACTCATTTTTAGCACATTCGAGATCCCTTTCTAAAACACCTATTTTCTCATCATAAGCTATTTGATTCTTCTGAAACCAAACCTTTTGTCTTTCTAGTGTTTTTAGAGCCTGTTTATCAGCTTCAACTTCCACATAGCATTCATTATATTTAGGTTCCAAAATTTCATAAGCTTCTTTTAGTTCATTGTATTTATCACTACAACCAAACATACAATTTTGTACCTGAGAGATGCCCATGAATGCAAAGTGTGGACTGGCAAGTTCATCAGCATAACCTTGAGCATCAGCTTCCTTGCTCATCTTCTTGAATTCAGCCTTGCCACCATACCTTTCTTTGAGTGCATTCCATATACGAATTGCATCATCCATATAACTAAAATCTGCTACATGATCAGCAGGAATAGATTTAAGCAAGATAGTTCTGGCCTTCGACTCTCTTTGTACAGCAATGTGTTCATCTGCAGTCGTTGGAGGAAGATAAAAGAGATTTCCATCACGATCACTTCCAGTCCTTTTCAAGCTGTTGCCATTTTGGATCACCTTCCAGATATTCATATCATTATTTATGATCCAGTGTTCCATCTTCTTAGCCCAAACATCGTACTCATCATCCATCAAATAAGGAAATATAACATCATCCTTTTCATTATCAAATACTGCCATTTTAAAAGTACCAAGCAAAAATATGACCAGCAAACAAATTCAATATGTATCCACGTGACCTCTTCAGCAACAACGACCCACTATCAGTGGAAACAAAATAATATACGTGACTGCAGCAACAAGTCACAAGGTCAAACAGACCCACGTGATGACCTGATTATTCCAACCCCTTGATTCAACCAATCACACAAAAGTCAATTAGACCCTACGTGAATTAAAATACAAAACGTCCCCAAACTGTAATCGGTAGCCACAAAAGGATGACCAATCATGACAAATTAAATGCCCATTCCCACGTGATCCACTTAATATACCAATTATTGTTACTGATGTGATCAATCGAACCAATCAAGAAAAAATATTACCTACACGTAACCCAATTAAAGCGTAGGCCAATAAAATATGGGACAATAATGTGTGCGTAACAAATCAGATCATGAAGTAGGACCAATCAATTAACCAACCAATAACAAGGGTCCTGCTATTACTCCTCCAATTCCACTATTTAGACCTAGTCAAACTTGAAAGTAATTTTATTGGGATAAGTACCCTAGTATTCATACTTTGTATTTAATTACTTTGACTTACTTTGACTGATCCATTATATAACTAAGACTTTTTATATCGGAAAATTAAAAAATATTTATTACAATATCCAACTACTAACTAACTTTTAGTGAAAGATAACATTATATAAACATCTTACCATCATCACCGGTAAACAACAGCATCACCCACATAAAAATAGAGAAGAGAGAAGATATCATGTAGAGAGAGAAGGTGTTTTGCTTTCTAAAAAGTTGTCACAATTACAGGTACAACATGTTTACCCTTTTATTTTATATTATATATTGTATAGTATTAAGTTATGGGAATTGATATGTACACATATCAATTTGATACATACACATAAAATCAATCGTGAATTGACCTTTATGCCCCTATAGGTTTTTAACCCCTTTTTTGTGTAACACGAGATCTTCTGCCTCCTCTAGTTAGGTATCACTCACAGCCATCGTAACCATTTCAAAATAATATTAACTAATCGAACACATGTAATGGTATTCAAAGACGTTTTTTTTTATTGTTTGCATGATTATTTTGCTCCTAATTTTTAAAAGAATGTTAACTACATGAAATACATATGACTTCAACTCATGTATAACACCAACATCTTCATGTGAATATCCAACATTATATGCAGTTTGCAGGCAACACATGAACGGACTCGTCAAGTCGAGTCATTCAAAATGAAAAACTTAATCTTAATAGCTTTACATTTGAATCGGGTGATGATTTATTAAAAAGTTCATAGGAATTTTCTTACGCTAGAATATATGGGATATCTATTCGTGATTTGAGAGAAGACAAGAATGTTTGTAACATAACCGATGGTTCCTATTGAGATGTAAGCATTATTGGAGAAAATTGAGAAAGGAATTGACTATACTTGGATTTCTTGACCTGATGAAATGAATTGATGACATTGCATATGTATGTATTGAGTTATACTTCTGTTTGTTGAGATTAAAACATAAAAAGTTATTATAATCTTGATTTTATGTAAAATCGACCCACTGGTGATCGTGGTGAAATTCTGGCGGTCAAAAGGAAGTGATTGGTCAAAAGGTCGTTAAACTGAGGCGGAAGAAATTGAGGGGGGCAAAAATGAAAGATGAGTTCACTAGAAGTTTTAAAAGGAGGTCAAATGAAACATAAGGGAGGGTACAATAGTCTATTCACAGTTATTTTTATGTGCATGAATCAATTTTATATGTGTACATATCAATTGCCTTAAGTTATATTAAAACTAGTCACTGTCATAGCATACGTGGGACACTTTGTATATGCGTGGGACACTTTTGTTAGCATTTTGAAATATCACACTGTCTTGAAATATATATTGTATAGTATTACGTAAAAATGTCATACGTAATTTTTTGTTAGCATACGTGGGACCATTTTTTGTTAGCATACGTGGAACATTTTTGCCTATCTTTATTTACGTAAAAATGTCATACGTAAAAATATCAAACGTAATTTTTTGTTAGCATACGTGGAACATTTTTGCCTATCTTTATTTACGTAAAAATTCATACGTAATTTGTCTATCTTTACTTTGTTGCAGGTATTTTTTTTTGTTAGCATACGTAAAAATGTCATTTTTTTATGAAAACAACTCGACTGAAGATGATGAATTCCCTGCATATGTGTCACCATTTTTTACCGATGAGGTATTGTACTAATATTCTATATGTTTTATATTTATAGTGTTATCATGTAATTATAACTCATTGTTAACAAAAACAATCTCAATTTTAGGTGTTTAATTCTCATGAAGATTTAAAAACTTGGGCACAAAATAAGGCACGCCCTCTCGGTTATGTCATCATAACTAAAAGATCAAAGGCGAACACAAGTAGTTTTACAAACGAAGTCGATCTTATGTGTGATCTTTGTGGTCAATATAAAGGGAAGCAATCAAGTAAAGATACGGCAACAAGAAAAACTAACTGCCCATTCCTGTTAATAGGAAAATATTCATGGGTCCTGCTATTACTATTCCAATTCCACTATTTAGACCTAGTCAAACTTGAAAGTAATTTTATTGGGATAAGTACCCTAGTATTCATACTTTGTATTTAATTACTTTGACTTACTTTGACTGATCCATTATATAACTAAGACTTTTTATATCGGAAAATTAAAAAATATTTATTACAATATCCAACTACTAACTAACTTTTAGTGAAAGATAACATTATATAAACATCTTACCATCATCACCGGTAAACAACAGCATCACCCACATAAAAATAGAGAAGAGAGAAGATATCATGTAGAGAGAGAAGGTGTTTTGCTTTCTAAAAAGTTGTCACAATTACAGGTACAACATGTTTACCCTTTTATTTTATATTATATATTGTATAGTATTAAGTTATGGGAATTGATATGTACACATATCAATTTGATACATACACATAAAATCAATCGTGAATTGACCTTTATGCCCCTATAGGTTTTTAACCCCTTTTTTGTGTAACACGAGATCTTCTGCCTCCTCTAGTTAGGTATCACTCACAGCCATCGTAACCATTTCAAAATAATATTAACTAATCGAACACATGTAATGGTATTCAAAGACGTTTTTTTTTATTGTTTGCATGATTATTTTGCTCCTAATTTTTAAAAGAATGTTAACTACATGAAATACATATGACTTCAACTCATGTATAACACCAACATCTTCATGTGAATATCCAACATTATATGCAGTTTGCAGGCAACACATGAACGGACTCGTCAAGTCGAGTCATTCAAAATGAAAAACTTAATCTTAATAGCTTTACATTTGAATCGGGTGATGATTTATTAAAAAGTTCATAGGAATTTTCTTACGCTAGAATATATGGGATATCTATTCGTGATTTGAGAGAAGACAAGAATGTTTGTAACATAACCGATGGTTCCTATTGAGATGTAAGCATTATTGGAGAAAATTGAGAAAGGAATTGACTATACTTGGATTTCTTGACCTGATGAAATGAATTGATGACATTGCATATGTATGTATTGAGTTATACTTCTGTTTGTTGAGATTAAAACATAAAAAGTTATTATAATCTTGATTTTATGTAAAATCGACCCACTGGTGATCGTGGTGAA
Source organism: Chrysanthemum seticuspe (assembly GCA_019973895.1). NCBI lineage: Eukaryota > Viridiplantae > Streptophyta > Magnoliopsida > Asterales > Asteraceae > Chrysanthemum > Chrysanthemum seticuspe. The sequence goes on along the minus strand of BPTQ01000002.1, from coordinate 217,303,909 downwards.
ATTCTGGCGGTCAAAAGGAAGTGATTGGTCAAAAGGTCGTTAAACTGAGGCGGAAGAAATTGAGGGGGGCAAAAATGAAAGATGAGTTCACTAGAAGTTTTAAAAGGAGGTCAAATGAAACATAAGGGAGGGTACAATAGTCTATTCACAGTTATTTTTATGTGCATGAATCAATTTTATATGTGTACATATCAATTGCCTTAAGTTATATTAAAACTAGTCACTGTCATAGCATACGTGGGACACTTTGTATATGCGTGGGACACTTTTGTTAGCATTTTGAAATATCACACTGTCTTGAAATATATATTGTATAGTATTACGTAAAAATGTCATACGTAATTTTTTGTTAGCATACGTGGGACCATTTTTTGTTAGCATACGTGGAACATTTTTGCCTATCTTTATTTACGTAAAAATGTCATACGTAAAAATATCAAACGTAATTTTTTGTTAGCATACGTGGAACATTTTTGCCTATCTTTATTTACGTAAAAATTCATACGTAATTTGTCTATCTTTACTTTGTTGCAGGTATTTTTTTTTGTTAGCATACGTAAAAATGTCATTTTTTTATGAAAACAACTCGACTGAAGATGATGAATTCCCTGCATATGTGTCACCATTTTTTACCGATGAGGTATTGTACTAATATTCTATATGTTTTATATTTATAGTGTTATCATGTAATTATAACTCATTGTTAACAAAAACAATCTCAATTTTAGGTGTTTAATTCTCATGAAGATTTAAAAACTTGGGCACAAAATAAGGCACGCCCTCTCGGTTATGTCATCATAACTAAAAGATCAAAGGCGAACACAAGTAGTTTTACAAACGAAGTCGATCTTATGTGTGATCTTTGTGGTCAATATAAAGGGAAGCAATCAAGTAAAGATACGGCAACAAGAAAAACTAACTGCCCATTCCTGTTAATAGGAAAATATTCATGGGTATACAATGGTTGGACGTTAAGTGTGATATGCGATGAACATAATCATCCTCCTGTGCAACAAATGGAGGCGCATCCCTATGTGAGGCGATTGACAACAGATGAATATCAATTGGTGGCAAATTTGACAAGGCAGAATGTGGAGGCCCGAAACATTCTACTGATGCTAAAAAAGCAAAATAAAGATAATGTGTCAACAATTAAAGACATATACAATGCCCAGTCTAAAATTCGCAAGGCCGAAAAAGTCGGAAAAACTACGATGCAGGTAAAAAATTACACAACCTTTTATGTTTTTTATACTTTGAAATTTATTCAATTGATCAAATATTAATATAGCTATAAATATATTCAATGCAGGTTCTTATGTCACTTTTACATTCAAATGGTTATGTTCACGACTTTGATGCCCATCCAGTTACAAGCAAGTTGGAAGATTTTTTTTTTGTACATCCAAAATCTTTTAAGATATGGCGTGAATTCCCGCACGTTTTGATTATAGATGCTACATACAAAACGAACATATACAAAATGCCTTTTGTTGAGATTGTTGGCGTAACTTCAACAAGAAAAACATTTTGCATAGCTTTTGCATTTATAAGTGAAGAGAAAGAGAAAAACTATAAGTGGGTGTTAGAGCGTTTAAAGCAAACATTAGAAGGGTGCATGGATCCACGTGTTATAATCACGGATCGAGAGTTGGCTCTCATAGGTGCATACAAAAAAGTTTTTCCGAATGCTACTAGATTGCTTTGTAGATGGCACATTCAGCAAAACATTATCAAGCATTGTAGGCCAATGATCAAGACACAACATGATTGGGACTCATTTTATTCGACATGGAAGTTACTAGTAGATTCTTTGACTTGGACATCGTACTTGGAAAACTACAAGCAACTTCATTTAGTACTGAGAAATTATCCACGTAAATTTTTCTAAATTTCACATATAATATACATTTTATTCCTTTATATAATCTTCTAAATTTCACATTTTATTTTGTCTTTTCAGGTGCTTTAAGTTACGTGCAAGAGCAGTGGTTGAATAAACATAAAGAGATGTTTGTGTCTGCATGGACTGATCAGTCTCTCAACTTTGGTAACAACATAAGCAATAGAGTTGAGAGCCAACACGCCAAGCTAAAATTGTACTTGAAGTATAAAAAATATAGCTTGGATCAATTTTTGGGTTATATAGATCAAGTCGTGCAATCTCAAGTTACGGAAATCAACGCAAGCTTTGGAAGAAGTACAACTTATCGTTATCATCATCATAACCTACCGATTTTAACTTTATTACGGGGTCATGTTTCGAAAGAAGCTCTTGATTTGATTGTAAAAGAACTTCTTCGGTTGGATGATATTGAGTTCGACTGCTCAACATGTGGTTGTCGACTTCGTAGTAGTTGTGGGTTACCATGTGCTTGCATACTTTCAACGTACTTGAATTCAGGTTAGTATATTTAACATCAATTGGTTGATTAATGTTTTTAAGGTCTTGTTTTTTCAACAACTTCAAAACGATTATTTTTAATTTGTTACAGGAGAGTATATTCCTTTGGATTCAATTGATATCTTTTGGAGAACGCTAAACGTTTCATGGTCAGAACCGGTGGAAAATGAAGATATCCGATGTGACGAAGAATTGCACAGTTTCAAAGAAAAGTTCAACGAGCAGTCAAACGTTGTTAAAAAGAGTCTCTTAAGAAAGCTTTTGGATATCGTTAATCCAAGTAAAACCGTGATTAAAGAACCATCGATTAAGAAAAATACGCGTGGACGGCCAAGCTTGAAGAAACAACAACAAAAGAAGCGTGTTGACCCGAAAAGTCAAGATCATGGTAAACATAGTTCTTCATGCAGGTTTTTCGAGATAGATCCAAATATGCAACCTAGAATACATAGTTCATTTTCTCAAACAGGTCGGACGCATAACTTAATCCCAGATCTAAATGAAAAACCGCCAAGACACAGCTCATTTATGAGCCAAACGTCTACATTGCATAGCTTAATCCCAGATCTAAATGAAGAAGAACCAGAAGAAAAACTTCGTAGACAAATTCCGAAAGTTTTCGATCCTTATTTCTTAGGCCTACAAGATGTCGAACCAGATGGAAATTGTGGATTTAGATCTGTCGCTCTCAATCTTGGTCTCACTGAAGATCATTGGTCTAGAATTCGGTCGGATTTGGTGGGCAAGTTAGAGTCTCGCCAACAACAATACAAGTATATATTTGGCACTACAGGTTATAACGAAATATATAGGACCGTGAGATTTGCTGGACAATGGATGGAAATGCCAAACATAGGATTGGTAATTGCTTCAAAGTATAACAAAGTGGTTGTAAATCTCTCCAACGATGGAGGTTCTACTACGAGTTTTCCTCTTTGGTCTAGTCCACCGCAATCAGACTCACATGAGTTCATAGTGATTGCACACGTAGATGGTGACCATTATATTAAAGTTGCATTACGGGAAGGTTTTCCTTTACCGTTAACTCATCCACTTTGGATCACATATAAAAACAATATTGCATCTGGATGGGAAGCAAAATATGTTAGTCGTCAAAATGATTTTCGCAAGTATCATTATCGTGCTGCTAAAAGTTATGATTTAACTTAATGTAATTTTTGTAACATTTAATTTTGAATTAATAGAAGTTGTAATATTTAATTTTGAATTTTATGTTTATATATTTGTTTTATAGATATATATATATTTGGATAAGTTAAATTAATAAATGTAAGTGATACATTAATTAATGTGTTTTAGTAATTAATTAGGGTAAATTCATTAATTAAGGTAAATTCAATCATTGATGCATTAATTAAGGCAAATTCAATCATTGATGCATTAATCAATGTGTTTTTAAGGACTAGTCAATTATTGATATAATAAATGAAGGTTTGTTTAGTAGAATAAATGGGTTCATTTAGGAGGACCCAATAACAAATGTATATCAAGCCTTAATTTAACAGCCAATAAAGCGTAGGTCCATTGACAGCCAATAAGAATCAATATAGTCACGTGATCACCTTATGTGATGAACAAAAATACGACAAGAAAAATAGGTACGAAACATAAGCAAACGTAAATCATATGCACCTTTGTTGACCCCACCGACTAATCTTTGCCAATCATAATCGTGACAACCAATGAGAAACTAGCCCCACGAGATCAATTACGTATCAATTGAATATTGAATTGATAACTTTACGTTATCACACACGTACAGCAGTAATTAATATAATATCTGAATCTGCTCCTGTCGACAATGAAACCTTCAATAAACCCTAGATCGAGAGCCACCCGCTCTGATACCACTTGTTGAAACCAAGATCCGGACTCAACTAGGGTATAATAACAATGATTGAATAGATGCACAGCGGATAATAATTAACACAATCAAAGTTACCAACAAGGTTTTTCACTATTAAAACAATGATCCTCTATGGATCTTTTTCACTCTCTCTCAAGAGATGTTTTTCTCTGGAATATTTTTCTCCAGAGGTTTTTCTTTTTGTTCAAGTCTGTCTAATACAAAAGACATCAGTTCCTTTTATACACAAGGAACCCTAAATAAAACAATAATATAAAATAAATGCATATCACTACCTAAAATAGCTCATGCATATCCTAACAAACTAATAAATATACGGAATATCTATATCCGTAGAAACCAACTATACTATAGTATAACTTCAGCAGAAGTCCTTCTTCAGCAGAATCCATATACTTCAGTAGATTCCTTCAGCAGAATCCATGTACTTCAGTAGATTCCTTCAGCGTTATTTTTAGCATAATTCATACTTCACAGAATTCCCAACAGGAAGCCCATGATTGCTTTCCTAAAACCTTTTGGGTGTCCTGTTACTATCTTGAATACCATAGACTACCTAGGCAAGTTTCAAGAAAAGGCAGATGATGGATACTTTTTAGGCTATTCTACTAATAGTAAAGCCTTTAGAGTATACAATATGAGGACTAGGATTGTTGAAGAGAACTTACATGTTCAATTTAGTGAAAAGACTCCTAGTGTTGAGACCAAAGGACCAGACTGGCTGTTTAACATTGATATGCTAACCAAATCTATGAACTATGAGCCTATCATTGCAGGAAATTCCACTAATGTTAATGCAGGTACCAAAGCGAATTCTAATGCAGAAGAAAGTTCTAAGGAAGCTGATTCTCCAAAGGAATTCTATTTGGTTGAAAAGTGGAAAGCTGGTCCTGTCTCTCCATCCATTGAAATGCAAGGTCCCACTGGTGATGATGTCTTGAATACAGGAAGCAAAGTTGATCATCATCAGGATAAGGATGAGTTATTGAAAGATAATTCAGTGTCAGTAGAAGAAATTGAAAAGAAGAAAAAGCAATCTGCAAGCACTGCTAAGCCAACTGCAAGTGCTGACAAGCCATCTTCTACCACTGACAGTCCAAATGAAACTCTGGCTACAAGTTCTGGTGATAGTACTTTCTTTGGACCACATGCAAAGCCATTATTTAATGATGAGGAGTATCCACATGATCCAGACATGCCTCCTTTGATTAAGATTGATACTCCTACTGATGATGAGGACTTGGATGATTTCTTCAATGCTGATTTGACTAATTTGGAAACTGTCATCAATGAAAGTCCAATCACCACTACCAGGATTCATAAGATTCATCCCAAGGAACAAATACTTGGCAATTTGAATACTCCAGTTCAAACAAGAAGCAAGGTTAAGAACACAGAACCCTTTCCTGAACATGGGTTCTTTGCAAGATCTCTTCACAAAAGAAACAGTCATAAAGATCGGCAAAATTGCTTGTTTGCTTGTTTTTTGTCTCAAAAGGAGCCCAAGAGAGTGGAAGAAGCTCTCACAGAAGAAGGATGGGTAGAATCAATGCAAGAGGAGCTACTACAGTTTAAGCTTCAAGAGGTTTGGACATTGGTTGATCTTCCTAATGGAAAAAGGGCAATTGGGACTAAATGGGTGTTCAGAAACAAGAGGGATGAAAGAGGAATTGTGGTAAGAAACAAATCAAGGTTGGTTGCTCAAGGATACACACAAACTGAAGGTTTGGACTATGATGAAGTGTTTGCACCAGTTGCAAGGATAGAGGCTATTAGACTGTTTTTGGCTTATGCTTCATTCATGAATTTTGTTGTGTATCAAATGGATGTTAAAAGTGCATTTTTGTATGGCACAATTGATGAGGAGGTTTATGTTTGTCAACCTCCTGGTTTTGAGGATCTTGATCACCCTGACAAGGTCTATAGGGTGAGGAAGGCTATGTATGGTTTGCATCAAGCTCCTAGGGCATGGTATGACTGCATGTCCACTTATTTGATGGACAATGGTTTTAAAAGAGGGTTGATTGATAAAACTTTGTTCATTAGAAAGCACAAGGATGATATTCTATTGGTTCAGGTTTATGTAGATGACATCATCTTTGGATCTACTAACAAGGAGCTATGCAAGGATTTTGAGAAACTTATGCATGATAAGTTTCAGATGAGTTCTATGGGAGAGCTCACTTTCTTTTTGGGGCTGCAAGTTCAACAAAGGACTGATGGTATCTTCATTAGTCAAGACAAGTATGTAACAGATGTTTTGAAGAAGTTTGGGTTTCAAGATGTAAAGAGTGCAAGTACACCTATGGAGACTCAGAAACCATTGCTACCAGATGATGGAAGTCCCAAAGTAGATTTGAAGTTGTATGGATCCATGATTGGATCTTTGATGTATCTTACTGCATCTAGGCCAGATATAATGTTTTCAGTATGTGTGTGTGCAAGATTCCAAGTCACACCCAATACCACACACATGAATGTTGTTAAGAGGATCTTTAGATATCTTAAGGGTCATCCTAAATTGGGCCTTTGGTGCTCTAAGGATTCCCCTTTTGACTTGGTGGCCTACACAGATAGTGACTATGCTGGAGCTAGCTTGGATAGGAAGTCTATTACTGGAGGATGTCAGTTTTTGGGAAGCAGGTTAATATCTTGGCAGTGTAAAAAGCAAACTGTTGTGGCAAATTCTACAACTGAAGCTGAATATGTGGCTGCTGCTAGTTGTTGTGGTCAAGTTCTTTGGATTCAGAATCAATTGCTGGACTTTGGGTACAATTTTATGCATACTAAGATTTACATTGATAATAACAGTACAATTTGCATCATTAAAAATCCTGTTTTACATTCTAGAACTAAACATATTGAGATAAGGCATCATTTTATTAGAGATTGTAATGAGAAAAGGCTGATTCAAATAGTTAAAATCCATACTGATTTCAATGTGGCTGATCTTCTCACTAAAGCTTTTGATGTGGGAAGGTTTCAGTACCTTGTTGTTAGTATTGGAATGATTAATCTCTAAACTCTCAAATTGTTTTGTATTAGTTTGTATAAGTATTGGACTGTTATTATGTAAACTTAGTTTTTCTATTCTTGTTTCTAACCACTGATAGCTTTGTTCAAACCACTGTTAGTTGTCCTGTGTTTCCACTAACCATTGTGCAGATAAAATACAAGTCATTATAGAGATTAAAGAAGTACTGAAGTTCATTCATCAACAGTTTACAGCTTACAGCTTACAATGGAACTTCAAGTGCTAAATCAAAGTCTACTTCTATACATGATTTTCTCCTAATATTTCTACTACTGCTATCCTTGCTACTATTGTTCAATACTGGCTATGCTTTTGTGACATGCATAATCAACCCTAACAAGCAGCTAAGGATCAAAATGGGAAGGATGGATTGATGAAAACGAAGAAGCTGAAGCTGATTGTGGCAGATAGATGAGTGAAAAGATCTTCCTTTTGTGCTTCATCTACTTGTTCCACCATAAAGCAACTTACTCCATCTTCCTTTTTCCTTTCCCTGTTACGATGTGTGAAGAAGCACCATGACTTGGTACACAAAGACCAAGAACCACCTCTCTGTCTTTAGGGAGTGGTGGGTTTCTTGCTCGTGGTCTTGGTTGGGGGTTGGATGATGAAGGTTTGGGGTTTGTAGTCTTCTTCTTAGAAGAGTCATCAGAGTCTTCAGAAGCATCACTTGGATCCACCATACTATCATCTTCAGATGATGGGAGAAATGGGGATTTTAATGGTCTTGGATCTTGAGGAGGAAAGTAGAACTGCCATGGGTTATCATCTTCACTGGATGATGAAGATGATGAAGAGGAGGAGGAGGTTAGATCAACCACCTCTGGTTTATTCCAACTAGAGTTCCACATGGTGATGAAGATGATTTTGGAGAAATTAGGGTTTTTAAGTTTGATTGGTTTGGGCTTTATGTGATATTTGGGTTCTTTTTATAAGCAATGATATGGGTTATGCGAGTTAATGAGGGGCAGGTTAAATGTGGTTGCGAAGTTAATGAGATTCTTGGGAGTTGGATTAATAACAGTTCTAGAAGTTGACCATCTTGACTTAACTGTGCTAACCACGGATAGGTCTTTTGGAACCACTTCTGGTTCTCTCTAACCACTTCTAACTATACTCTTCCACTTTGTGTTTGTTTTGTGTTTGTCTTGCAGGTATGAAGGATTTGTGTGCATAAGGAGCTGGTGTGTTTGCTGCTTGTGTTTGTTAAAAAAAAAAAAAAAAAAAAAAATTGTGTAATCCTTCATATTTCTGTGAGATCCTCTTTTATTTGGCACAGATCTACTTGCTCTATTTAGGAAAGTTGGAAGGCAGGTTACTAAGTATCCACTGATGAGTTGTTTCAAAGCGCGGATGGTACTTTCGGATCCGCGGATAGCTTGTTGTTCTGTTTTGGATACTCCAGGGGCTGTTTGGTAACATTGGCAATCATATATATTTTTCCCCAAAATCACGGATGGTTAAATTAATTGATCTTCAAATCCCTTCCAATTGGCGCTTATCTTAACCCTACTCACTTTCTTGGCATAATTCATCAAACCCACATCATACCAATCATTCATCACAATGGCAGAAAAGTATTCCACTTCACATAACCTTGTTGCTATTCTCACCAAAGATGCTCGATCTGAATGGTTTCATCAAATGATTGATTTCCTGGTTAATAGTCCTATTCACTATGCTTTAACTGTTAAATCCACCATTCTTAAAGCCTACATACATCAGTTCTGGAGGAATGCTACAATTGAAGAGGTTGATGGCATGGAGGTGTTTAGTACTGTTGTGGATGAACATGCTATTTCTGTTACTGAGGAGATCATTAGAGAGGTTTTGAAACTTGATGATGCTGATGGGGTTGATAATCTTTCAGATGCTGAGATTGTTGCTGGTTTAGAGAAATCAGGTTACACACATAGGGGTGAAAAGGTACAATTCTTTAAGAGTTTGTTTTCAAAACAATGGAAGTTTTTAATTCACACCCTGTTGATGTGCATGAGTAATAAGACCACAGGTTTTAATGAATTTATTTCAAAAATTGCAACTGCTATTATTTGTTTCTCTGATGGAAGGAAGTTCAATTGGTCTAGAATGATATATGAGGGGCTAGTTCAAAACATTAGGAAGAAGGGTAAATATTATTTATATCCTAGGTTTGTTCAACTTATTGTGGAAAGCCAAATCCAAGAACCTGTTGAGCATACTAGAGAATATGATGTACATCATTTGCTTCCTAAGGTTTTTGCACATATGAGGAATCAGCCACAGAATGTAGATATTATAAATGTTCCTTTATTTCCTCACATGATTGCTTTGCCTGCTAGTACTGAACCCACTGCTAGTACACCTCAAACAACTGACAGTATCATAGTATCCCCTTCTAGTCAAAACCAAAACACTGTTACACCTATTGTATGGACTAGGAGACGAAAGGGCACTAAGCTTCCTCAGGCTAGTGTTAGTGGTGTTGTACATGAGGCTGTCACACGGAGTGTAGGTGACATGATTGGAAGGGCTTCCACTACTGAGTCATGCTTAGATGCTGGTCAGGATAGTGGAAACATTAATAAGACCCAACCTTTGGCAACTCCTAATGTGGAGAGTTCTTTGGAACTCAATACAGGTGGAGGAATCCCTAGCCAACTGGCTGCTACAGGGTACATAGATGTTCAGGCAAGGTCTGATGCTATGTTTTCTTTATCCAAGGATTCACCTCTCGGAGCAGGTTACACAGCTCGAAGTGATGAGGATAGTTTGGAACATACAAATGAATTGACGGATCCTACACAGGTACATGCTGCCTTTTCCAATGACCCACCTCTCGGACCAGTTAACACAGGTTGAAGTGGCGAGGATATTCTTGAACGCTTAAATGAATTGACGGTTAAATGTACCAAAATGGAGAATACAATTTCAGGTCTACAGGAGTTAGCTGTGTTTCAGGGTAAGGATATTCGAAGGCTGAAGCATAGGGTCTTGGTTTTGGAAAACATGAGAAGACCTGGGGTTGCTGTGTTGCGATCCATGCGGCGAAAGACAAAGGTGGTTTCCTCTCCAGCTCTGAATATGGAAGATGTATCCAAACAGGGGAGGAATGAAGGCATGAATTCAGGGGAGGCTGCTGATGTATCTATGAATGAAGATGGTGATAGTGGAGATCAAATGTTTTTGGTGTCTGATAAAGATGGGAATGAGGTTGTTCTTGAAAACTTGAAGAATGTTGAAGGAGTGTAGACAACAACCACTGACAGTATAGCTGAAACCACGGTTAGTTATCATGCAACCACTGATGTAGTTTCAGATTTACCTATTGTACCCACTCCTGTCATACCTATACCCACTGCTATCCAAACCACTTCCACTGTTGTCACAACTCTCTCTGTATTACCACCTAAGCCTAAAGAAGTAGAGAAGGAAGCTGCTAGTACATTGATTAACTTGAGTAAAACATCATCTATTCCTACATCTATTATTACACCTGCTTTATCTGTTCAATCTACTGCAACCAAACCCAAAGGAAAAAGTTTAGTTATTGGTGAACTATTGAAGAAGAAAGTAGTTCAACCAGATATTGGAAAAGGAAAAGGGGTTGTTGTACCTGAGCTGAAGTTTAAAAATAAAGCAGAACAAGAAGCTTATGATGCAGAGTTTTCAAGAAACTTTGGTTGCTACAGAAGAAGCAGCTTTGGAGAAAAGAAAGCAAGAAGAAGAGGAAGCTAGTGAAAGATTGTTAGCTATATGGTATGAATCACAAAACTATCTTGAAGCTTCTCAAAAAATACTTAATGAATATACTGCACAAGAATGGGCATTATTAGATGATGAGGAAAAAGCTAGACTGATGATTGAATGGGCAAGGAATGTTAGCAAAACAAAGAAACAGATTATAAGAAAGAAACCTCCTACTATGGCTCAGATGAGAAATGTCTTGATGAAGATCATTAAGAATTCAGGAATTCATATTTCTGATAATCTTAGTAGATGTTCATTTGAAAGAATTTTGGAGATTTATCGAAGATGTATGAAGATTAATAATGATGATTTCTGTCCAATGAACTCTACAAAGGAAGAAGAGTGGATTAAAAGTAGTCAAAAGAGAAAATATGAGACTAAGGAGACATCTGATGCTAAAAAGTTGAAAGTTATTGAAGATGTTAACCAAATTATCTCTTATGAGTTTAAGCTGTTAGTTGGAAGTGAAGGAGTATGGAAAATTCAAAGACTCAACAATGAAGTTTGTGAGTATAATAATTTTTCACAGATGCTTCAGTATTTTGATAAAGATGATTTGATAAATTTTTGGATACTTTACAAGAATAAGTTTGGTGAAGTACATCCAAATGATTGTCATGAGAGACTGGTTTATCACAATTTGAAGATTTTATTTGAACCTACTCATGATGAACCTGAATGGCAAGTACTCTACAATGGACATGTTACAAGATGGTTTTTCTATCAAACTTGTGGAGTTCATGTTTTAACTGTTTCTGGGAAGATTATTCACATGCTTGTAGAAGGTGATTATCCTCAGTTGAATAAGCATCCTGGAATCATTGCTCAGATGATAAAGCCTGGTTGTATCAAGATGTTGTTACCCTATGATGGTCAAGCTTATCAACTGTTGTTGAAGTATGAGAACATTCTCAAGGCTAGTAAGTGTTTGGCTACATCCTCCAATTCAGATGTTTTGAGCTTAAAGGAAACTTGAGAATTCTGTTGGAATGTATCAAGTTTAGGGGAGGATTGTTGGGTTTTAGGTTCTTTGAATCATGAATTACTCTAAGTACTGGAACCACGGACAGGCTTGGTATAACTGCTGACAGAAGAATGTAACCACGGATGAAGACAACCGCGGCTAGTAGTATTGTGTAACTACGGATAGTTTATTGTAATCACTGCTAGTCTTGTATAGTCGGTTAGTTTATTGTATTAGATAAATATGGAAAAGATATTTATCTTGTAGGTTAAGTATTGTATAATGTATAGGACTCCTTAGCCTATTAAAGGAGGTCCTAGGTCAGGTTAGATATACGTAAGTTTTATATCTAAGGTCGATACACTTCAAGGTTGCAAAACCCTAATACTGTAAAGAGTATTCGTATTAATAATATTGAGGTGTTGAGTGTTTATTACTGTTCTTCTTCTTAAGGTTAAGTATTAAATTCCGCGTAATACTTAATAAGTTCTTTGTTACAAGTCAGTTTTCTATACTTGATCGTTTGCTCAACTGGGATCAACATTTATTCGTGTCGCTTATTATCCCATAAATCAATCGTATCCTAAAAGAGTCATAAGGATAATTCACCCATTAATAGGGTTACCCAACGTACCTAGCGGGCTCTTATTAGATTCGTCAACCTAATAAGTCCGCTACCCACGTGGATCAACACTATTAATGCTAGGTTATCCGTAACCCATGCACACAACATAAGCAATTAAACACTCAACTAATATTAAATGTCCACGATTGACATTTATTGATAAATGTGTACTCGAAACATTAATTATTTATTTATTACAAAACATTTCCAATTTAGTCGTTAGTTTCCACTTAAAAATAGTAAATAACAAGATAAATCTTGTTATCGATCTTTTTGGTACAAAAGCCCATTATTTCTTACATTTCATAGTTTTATTAGCATTTTCATATATATATATTTCGTCAAATTCCAATATTAATCTCATATCGTTATTCGTTTCGAGTCCACAAGCATGAGTCATAACTTCTCGGCTTTTAATCAATCAATTGTCCAAATTATTCTAAAGTCCATGTTACGGCTTTGTCAGAGTCAACTATTGACTAAAAAGTCAAAGTGACGCCGACGTAGCTCAAAGTCAACAATATATATATCAAGTCCAAATTAAATGTCACAATATCGCAATTCAATCCCAAACCAACTCAAAACAATCTCGCCAACCAATCAACAAGCTACCAAATTGACCCGACTCGGACCCATGACCCCAGTGGGTCTCGTACACCAACCCATGGGTCACGTACGTGACCATGGTGGTGCGTACGCCATCCCAAACCATTCCAAACACTACCAAATCCAATCCACAACACTCAAATCCAATCATTCAAGCTCCAAACACTAACCAAACACAAAACCCATCAACTATTCTTAATCAAGAACATGCAACTAAACCCTAAATGCACAAATCCATCAAATTAATACACCACACATGTACCAAACACTAATTACTTGTTTACTTAGTCACTAATTTGCTTTAATTTCATGTTCCACCCAAAAGCCCCAAATTTCATTCATGGGTCGAAACCCTAGAATTCAATTCGTGGGTTTTTATCACCCAATCAAGCTCAAAACATGTTCCCTTTACCTTATCTACTCACCAATTCCAAAAGCCCTTTGAAACCCTAGAAGTACGAATATTAATTCTTGAATTTGAAGGTGTTAATGAAGTCCAAATGGAGTGTATGATATATGGTTGGAAAGAGGAGAAAGAGATCTATATTTTGGTGGTGGAGGTGGTGGTGGACGCGCCGGTGTGGCGGCGGTGGTGGCCGGAATATGGCCGGCGGCCACTATGGTGGTGATTAGGGTTTTTAGTGAGAGAAAGTTAGAGAGATAAAGTGGTGTGTGTGTTTTCTAGAGAGAGAAACAAATGAGGTGAAATGAGGTATTGAGTGGGTATTTATACATAGGAGCTAGGGACCTCAAAAATAATTAAATAGGAGGGGGGGGGGGGGCCGGTCAAGCTAAAAGGGGAGGGTTCGGGTTGAAACTTTTCGTATCTATCTCGTTTACCCATTCCTGAGCTCACATATCGTCCCCCGAGTGTCCCACGACATTTATTTAACTTTCCAACATCGTTACTTACATTTTTCCACGAGTTTTGACTATTTATTTGTCAATTTTCGAGTTACGGTCTAAAAGTTACAATAACTCTTGTTTTAGGCTTTTCTAGTGCCGAATCGAATAGTGCCTACCAAATAGAGTTAAAACGCATACGATAACTCATTTAATAATGAAATAAACCGTAAAAACCAATCGAAGATATAAAATCAAGTCACGGTTTATAAAATAGTGATAAAGGCAAAAACTCAGTTTAATTTAACGTAATGCGGTTACCAAAAATAGACTCCCTAAATTGCCAGTTGTCACACTTGTCAACGCCAAGTATTCCTCAAGAGTGAGGCCATCGATGTTAAAAACTTCCATGGTACCTGAAAACTTGAAATATGATCGTGTGAAAAGTTTAAAAACAAAATGAAAGACTTAATATCAATCCTAATATAACTCCCCGGCAGCGGCGCCAAAAACTTGATGCAGGTTTTACTGACCGGGTCTTAATATTTATAGTGTCTCGCTATACCTATGGTCTACCCTAATGCACTAACGGGCAGTGTACCCGGTCGTGTGTAGTGTAGTAAATGGTAAAGCCGAGGTCGTCCCAAGAGCTATGTGTGTTGGATTATTATAAAGTCTAATTGTCACAGAATAATAATGGTTTTGATAGGGATTTAATTAATTAAACTACTAATGCAGAATAAAATAAAAGCAGATAAATGGTAAAGGGAAATCAATAGAGGAATAGTGGTGCTAACCTAGTCAATCCTCCTAGCTAGTTATGTCTACGTCTACCTACTTCCAATTACTTCAGGTGGGGTCAAATTCGAGAGGACAACATTTGGTCAATTCGCCCTAACCTATCAGCAAAGATGCCACCACAGGAGAAATCAGGCGCACCGTCATAAGTCCTGTTGTTCCTGGTCCCCTAATCCGAGTCATTAAGTACCGCTACATGCTAGATTCGAAATAGTGAGTGCCTGGCCGTTAGGAACTTAGACACTACACCCCCCAATTCTTAAGTTCATCCAAACGATAGGTGATCAGTTGGTCAAATCGCACAAGTAGAAAGGGTCGTCAGTTGGTCATATCTTACCCTTCCCGTCTCAGTCCGCTCACCTAGGGCCAGTTGGTCATATCTCCTAGGCAATTGGCCTCTACCGCCATTCAAAACTACCGAACCAAGGGTGACTACCAAAGAACTATGCATGCATACACTTAGAAATAATTTTACGGAAGTAAAGGTAAACGCAAACAAAACAATTAAGGAATCATAACTAGGCTAGCACCAAAGGGTGCATAGCCGCTCATATTAATCATGCAAATTAATTCAATATTCAAAGGTACGAAATACATGAATTGAAAGTAAAAGAAATATAAAACGCTAAAGCTTATCGTAATGGTGTGACTTCTCCTTTGGAAACAGCTCTGTATGCTCCCCTAGACCTCCCTTGAGATTTTTCCCACGTTCTCATAGTGTTGTGTGTGGAATGGGATGCTTTGAAATGCTGGATCTCGTGGGGTATTTATAGGCCAGGTCTGGGTTACGGCGTAACCAATAGAGGAGTTACGCCGTAACCTTCTATTTCTTCGTAAATGCACTAGATCTGCTAGTTATGGTGTAACCTTATAAGTGGTTACGCCGTAGTCTTCAATAAACTCGGTTACGTCGTAAGCGATGCAGTAGTTACGGCGTAAATAACAACGGCGTGGAACCTCTTTTGACCTAATGGAGTTACGTCGTAATCCTTGGGAAGAGTTACGCCGTAACCTCTTGATAAGTTGGTATTCTGGGTCACGCAATAGTTACGGCATAATGTGAGAGATGAGTTACACCGTAACTTCTTCAAAATAGGCATACTGTGATACATCTTTAGTAATGTCTCCATTTTAGCGTCTCTTTAGCTCCAATGCTCATAATTTACCTGAAAGTGGAAAACAATGGAAAACAAGCGTAAATCCATATAAATGATATAAATAACGAGCATTATTGGGGGAAATTGACACTTAATATTCAGGACTATTTGATGTTATCATATGTTTTAGGAGCTTTTGATAGATTTGGTTGAAGATATACTTGTAAGATTGGATGGTGAAGATCTCATTCGATGCAAAAGCGTTCGTAAGTCATGGCTTTCTTTGATCTCCAGCTCTCGTTTTGTTAAAAATCATCTAGATTATACATGCAACAAAGATCACTACAACCATGAACTTGGACATAGAAGAATTATTATGCCAACATATGGGGACAAACGCAATGGAAAAACGCTTTATAACTACGAATGCTATCACACCAGTGATTCGTGTATTATTGGTTCTTCCAATGGCCTTATATGCTTTTCTATCTCTATCTTTAATGCTCAAGTTGTAGTAACAAATCCTTTAACTAGAGAGGTTAAGAAACTGCAAACTGCCCCCGAGATCCCCGAGACATCCAAGATTCCTAATAGGACGTCATTATGTTGGGGTTTTGGTTATGATTCGTTCACAGATGATTACAAGGTTGTTATGGGTATCAAGATGCATAAGGGAGGGACACTTTTTCGAGTGTTGACATTGAAATCAAATATTTGGAAAGTTACGAGTCAAGTGAAGTATGAAGTTGATGGTCCAATTGGTATCTTATGGAATGGAATGCTTCACTGGTTTATGGAGGATTGTTATACCGAGAAGAGAGTGATTCTTTCTTTTAATTTATCTCGAGAGGAATTCAAAGAAACCTCCCAACCACATGACTCACGTTATGTATGTGATTGGTCAAACTCTTTGGGGATTGTCGAAGGATGTCTATGCATATTTCGTAACCATCTCCCGTATCAGAGATGGGTAATGAAAAATAACAATGCTAAACAATCTTGGGAACTAATACCATATTATTGTGAGAGGAACAAGTATGATGTTGCACGCGTGCTCAAGCGTTAGAATCTACACAACAATTGGTACTTATGTGAGAAATGTGATAAATTTTTCTCCAATGACGGGAAATACATTGCTTCTGCTATATATGTACCGAGCCTGGTTTCTCCTCATCTTAATGGGAAGCCGAAGAAAAAGAGGCACACAAAGAACAACAAGAGGAGTGGTAAAGCGGTTTCTAGTTATGATGTAATTTCAAGGTTTTTTCGTTTTTCACATGACATACTCAAGAGAAAGAGGTGGATGAAGAATAGGACGATGAATGGTAAGTTTGGTTCGAAATGTTATATTGATTTTTGACCTTCCTTTCTTTTACTACCCCGTAGTATTAGATCTCCTAATTTCTTAATTATGTTAATGATAATTGTTATATATTGCTTGTCAAGATACGTCTCTTTTCCAAATATAATATCTATGTCCATTTGAGGAACTTGTACTGTATTTTTCGTTGATGGTTTTGAGGAAAACTTTGTTGCTTGTGTTAAAAAATGATATCTCATTGTGTTTACAATATTTATAAGCATTATTAGTTACAATTACAATTTACAAATATATCCAAGTTGTTGCAAAACATTTTAGCGTGTATTATTTTCTTTCCTATTAAGTCCACGAAACTTGCTAATTATACATCCTATAATAATTAGTTAAAACTTAAAAGTTGTTGGGAATTCTACTAAGTAAGAATTCTGCTGAAGATATTGCTGAAGAATCTGCTGAAGTGCAAGGATTCTGCTGAAGAAGAGATTCTGCGGAAGTAGTGAAACCGCGTAGTTTGTTTCTACGGAAATAGATATTCAGCGTATTTTATAGTTAGTTAGGATATGCATGAGCTTTATTAGGAAGTGATAATGTATATCTTCTTTAGTTTTATGTTTATACGTTTCTTGGGAAACGGTTTAGGGTTCCTTGTCTATAAAAGGAACACATTAGTATGAAGGATGTACGAGATTTGAAAAACAAGTTTTAGTATTATTCAAAGATCCATAGAGGATCAAAGTATTCTTAGTTATCTATGTTTGTACTTGTGTTTGATTTCCGCTTTAGAATACAAGTAATAGAGACTTTCTATTAGTGTGTTTGTGATTACATAAACATTACTAACGATTCACGAGCGCTCAAAGATCTATCAAGGTCTAAGGTTCAACAAGTGGTATCAGAGCCTCGGGAGAGTCTCTGTGATACTAAGAAGATTCTTTTCTTTACACCCTCACAAAAGTGTATCTAAGTTGTTACAAAATACTTTAGCGTGTATCATTTTCTTTCCTATTAAATACACAAAACTTGCTAATTTTTATCTTTATCTTGAATCCTTTTTTAAGCTATTATAAAACATTTAGATTTTTTATTAATTTTTTTTAATAAATTAAGTTTATACACTTTCTATTTAAATACTCTAGTTTAAAATTTTTGTAATATATAATAATTCAATGCAATTATTTGAACTTACTCATGATAATTGAAATAATATTGTTATTAAATATGACTTATAATTGCATAATTAATTTTTAGCTAATATCATGATTTCAAAAACTTATAACTTTTTGTTATTCATACTATAATTTTACTATATACGTTACTAGTTATAAGTCTCGTACACATACGGTGTTTACACATGTATTAAATTTATTTTTAACATTTTAGTTTAATATAGAGACATAAGACTTAGCCCGTGTTTAATGTTTTGTAATTGTGATATATGCAAAACTAATAATTATGCAAGGGTTTTTACATAATTTTTTTTACTACAACAGCAACAGCACCACCATCACAACCAACAACAATTCTTTATAGTGATCATTCTAAATTTGGTGCCTAATAATAACTTTATCAATCATGTAATTAATTTGACAAAACAAATAGAGTATACGAGGAGAAAAAAAATGACTTTCATGGATTTTGAATTAGGCGAATGAACTTTGGCTTGGCACTAATACATATTTCTTTAGGAACACCTTTATTCTTTTTTGTGATTGACAAGCCCATATGGATAGGGTGCAGTGGCAAGATTGCGATACAATTAAAATGTCATAGCCCCCAACTAAAAGATGTCGTTAACGAATATCAAAGTTAGTATTTGGAATGATTTTACACAAGTCAAAAATTTATAAGAAGAATTTGTGACTCTAATAATTTTAAAACTATAGAACAATCTTGAGGCATGCAAACTTGAAAAATAATATTCTAGATAGTATATTATAGTCATATGATTAATCAAGTCTTAAAACATCAATATTGGAAGTGGAGTGTTATATAAGAGGGAGATTTCATATTGGTAAAACCATCTTGTACTTATGTAGCGTCTTTTCTCAAATCATTATGGGTGAGCTTGGTTCATATGTAACACTTAACCAAACATGTACGAATATGTGTTGAAATATCAAAAGTTTTCGGATAGGTAGAAGGTCAACTTTGAAAAACCTAGCGCACGAGAACCCGACGCTCTGGGCACTGGCATGTAGGTCCAGCGTGCTGAACGTGCTGTCTTTGTTTGCTTCCGTTTTAAGCTATCGCTAACGACAAAAAAACTTTGTTATAGTGATGTTAATTTCATTTAACTTAACAGATGAATCGATAATCTATCATCTAATTCATGCATAAAAAAAGTAAAGTAACTCCCAATATCGTCTTCCACGGGTTATGGGTCCCAATACCGTCTTCAACGATGTATGGGGAAGGTTGAGACGTAGACAGCCTTACCCCTACCTAAGGTAGAGAAGGTGCTTCCGGTTTTACCAAAGATAAAAAAGGACCTCCGGCCTTACAAGAGTGAAGATCGAACCCTTTCATGAATAAACTACATATTAATCATAATCACATATAATATTCATAAACAACAAATTTCGCTTCAACTTTCAGTATCAATTTCCTCAAAATTAACGAGTTAATCGCTCCTCATCGTCGAAATAATACCGAACAAATCCACGAGATTATAGATAATCAAGGACGTAAATAAAAAAACGAACACAATAGTTAACGATATAAACTTTGTTTTAATTCTCGGTAACGACTTTGTCAAACTTAACGAATCTAATTCTAGCTAATCAATCACAAATCATAATGTTCATCTACTGCATGTATATTTTAATCGCTTATTATCATTCTCATTTCGAAATTCGTAATGATATAAGCGATTAAGGCTTTGAAGATTATACCTTTGAAAACTCGTCTAGCACATCGTCTATTTTTCAGTTTTACGACATTTAGAGAGAGAAAAGAAAAAAATTTGCTGAGGGAGAGAGAGAGTGACAGAGTGTGTATGGGAGGGAAAAGGATGTAAATTGAGTTTAAATCTTGCGCACAAGTGCGTGCAATCACTCGTGTCATTTTAGGACTTGTGTTTTTAATTATAGTATATATTTAAACATTAGAATCGCTGTTCATTAAAATAATGGGTTATCAAACGACCTACAGGGTCCGGTTACAAATTATTGTGGCCCATGATTGTTGGGAGCACTGTTGATCCAACTGTTGTTCCCTTTTGATTTTACAAAAATCATATACAAATTCAACCTACAAGATCCTGTTACAAATTATTATGGCCTATAATCGTTTGGACCACTGTTGATACAACTGTTGTTCTCTTTTCATCTTACAAAAATCATATACAAATCCATATACATATAAGTACAATATATTGTGGTCCAAGTTTTTTCCTATCAGTGTTAAGGCTACTGTTTTGATTCTTTCCTTTCTTTCTATTTTTTGTGGCCACCGTTATCTTACCATCACCTAAAATTTCCCATTGTTTTCTTCCTTTGATGTCATACCAAGAAGCTTCCATCAACCATTTGTCTCTTCTCAGCTACTCTTTAGTGAATCATGAACAAACAAACACAAAGAATCTATCTTTTACGAAGGTTCCTTTCATCCATCCACACTATTGGTTAGACTTGCATGTTATATATCTTTCTTTTTTTGGATAGTTCCTTTTCTCATTTAATGCTACTTTCATGCAGGATACAAAGGTGGCCACTCTAGCATACCACAGGTAATTTATCATTGAACACTGCCTACTTATACCAATGTCTGCAATTTTTTTTTTGATATTTTAGTTTGTTTATATGAATTTAAGTTTACTAATGTTTTCAGTGTGATTATATCCATGAAAAAAATTATCTTGAACTCTATGATGCATAGATATTTAACACAACACTATTATGCTTCATACTCTATAACATGCCTAAGAGGCCTTTAAGAATAGATTCATCTCAAGAATTTAAGGATTATATGCATAACCTGAATAATAAGCATGGTCTGCATATTGAACCTCCCAATGAGCTGAATCTCACAGACCGAGAAAATTGGTTGAAAAAACGTCCGCGTTACATTTCGTCAAAAAACATCCACCCAACAGAAAGTTACACCAATAGCCATTTGCATGCAAATGAATGCATGTTGGCGTTAAATGGATTAAATAAATTGGGTCAGCAACAACAGATAATACATTCAGAGTGTTATCAGACTTGCAATTACAAACAAGGTAATTATTGCTTTAATGAAATTTGTAGTTGTGAATATTGCATAAATACATCCTGCCGGTATTCAATTGGTCTTGCCACAAGTTATGCAGCTACAGGGGTTAAAAAATTGTATGGCAACACATCTATTCATTCAGCAGAACCCGTTGGAAAAGAAACAACAGCTAGCACATGCAATATTGAACTAAAAAGTCACTTACCAAATGAAGATCGAAACCAAGTTCAAGAACTGCAGCAACCAAAAAGCCAATGTCATCTTACCAAAGGTCAGTGCAATAGCCATTTGCCTGCACATCAAGGAACCTTATCCATAAGTACATATGGTGATCAAAAACATATAAAACCTTCAGGTTCTGGCGAGAACCACAATAACAGACAAGGTGATTAGAATTTCTTAATACGAACAAGGGGCAACAAATATTATGACACTAACTATTGACAACCAACTGTTATTTCATACATGAATTGTTAAGAGTAAAGGCAAAAGTATATGATCTGAAACTCCAATTAGTTGTCCCACCAACAATTATTGCACAATTCAGAATAACAAACAATTAGCAACAATGACAGTAATACCATTTTCTTTATTTTTTTTTATGAAATATGTAGTTATAAATATTGGATAAAGATAGAGTAATGGTATTGAAATATAACATTTAATTCAATACATGTATTGTGCCAGGTTACGAATGTACAGAAGGGCAGAAAATAACGGCAAAGACATACAATATTCAACGTAAAAGGCAGTTAACAAACAAACATCCGATCCAACATCAAGAACCAAGCATATCAAAAAGGCAGCATACAAATTACCAAATGTCTGATGATTCAAAAACATTTTATAGTGAAGGTAAGAAAAAAAAAATACTATTATGACAATAACAAAAAAAAAATTTGGATCAGTATCTTTATTTTAATGGAGTGGTGTCTATAATACTGTTTATGGTTTCTAATTTCTTGCTACACAACATGGCTTCATACATGAATTGTTGATACTAAAGGCAAAAATATATGCTTTGAACCCTAAAATTGTGGCTACAACAACAATTCTGAAGCGTTTGAGAATAACGGAATCATTCAAAAAATTCACAGTAAGCCTAGTCTACCACAACATTCGCTTACTACAAAGAGATGAATATTTGGTTCCGGAGAGGATTCTAGGGAACATAGGCTAAGACGAATTAACTATAGGAGTCTTAGTGATATTTACCCAATATATGAAGCTAATGAAATTAGAATTGAAAACATCTAATGTCTTGGTTAAGCTTTATCTTCCTATTCTCTTGTTCTTTATTTTAATTATGTTAAAACCAGGATTTTAATTAGTACTATACCTTTTTAAATCAAACCTTCTATACAAAATACCTTAGTTCTTTAGACAACAACTCTTAGGGGACGACACTCGGATTTACCTAGGCTTTACTATACTCGATCGGGTCCTATGCCCGTTAGTATGTGTTAATCTTTCTATGTCTTTGTTTATAAATTTAAATCAGGATGAAAAATACGCATCAGGTTTTTGGCGTCGCTGCCGGGGAGCAGTTTATTTGAAAAGATCTAAGGTAAGCATGAATTTAACAATTAATGTTTGACCTATTATATGAGACGTTTGTACTCTACAATTCTTCGGATATATCCTACATTATAAAAAAAAATATTTTTGGTACCAATTATGGCGTAAGCCATAAGACAAGTTACGCCGTAGATGAATTATGTAATTAATTAATAAAAATATATAAAAAACTAGATTATGGCGTAACTGGGTAACTAGGTTACGCCATAACTCTTTCCCAATATAAATATAAACCTACGACGTAATCACATTTTTTACCGCATATTTTTGACCGACGCCGCTACAGTAAAAGTAATTTTCGAAGCAATTGTTCTTTGTTTGTTCCTAATCATATCTAGGATCCACAATGGTAGCTAATTGTTTCTGTTAGGAATTGGAAATTCCATAGTGAAGTGTCGGTCACCCCATCTATAGTCTAGCATATGTTAGCTCGTAGACATATCGTTATTTACTGTTTTATTAGTTAGTTATTAGCCTAGTTTAGCGTAGTGTAACACCGTGGAGGAAGGACGGGTCTTTACCCACTGTATACCTGATCCACAGGCCGTCAGGAGGTCGTTTTGTTTGTAACCTATAAATACCCTCTACCTTCCAAGGTAGAGGGTTGGAAATTCTAATCTAATATTCTACACTTTTTTTATCTCTCTAGAATTCCCTCTCTACTCTCTTCATCTCTCTAACCATGGCATTCATATACTATCATCATCCTAGACCACCCAAATCATCTAAACAACATAATATTCACGATCCTACAATTGGCATCAGAGCCTCGGTTTTGTTGTTTGGGTTGATTCGAATGGTTTCTTGATGCGGTTTGTGTGGTTTGATTCATACAGTTGTTCTAACAAGTTTTCATGATGGTATGTTGGCCGAATATGGTTTTAAGATATGCTAACTGTTGGTTTTTTAATGTCATTTGGTCAATCAGTTTTTTACAAATTTCATATCTGTCTTAAAGTTTGTATATGTATTGATAAATGTTTCTAAAAACTGATGGTGTGGTCAAAATGGTTAAATCCTTGAGGTGAAATACGTCTTATCAGTCTTATATCAGTTGTAACGGCATCTTGTTAAAACATTTTCTGGTCATACTCTTGGGGTCAATCAGTGGTCATAAGATGGTTTTTCTCTAAGCTGTTTCTGGGTTATTCATCTATGCGAGTTGGGAAACAATTGGATGCGTGTTGGGTTAACTAGCATGCGTGTTGACTGAATGTCCAGATTCTAAGTACCTGATGCGTGTTGGTAAACAGATTAATATGCATGTTGTAGACTCGCATTTTTGAATGCGAGTTGAGTACTAGCAGTTAAGAAGCGAGTTGTGTTCATGTCCAGATTCAGTGAACCAGGAAGCGAGTTGGGTACTAGCTTAAAGGAAGCGAGTTGACTATTTAGTCAACTGCGAGTTGGTATGGTCAACTGTGAGTTGCTAAGATGCGTGTTGTGAATAGCGAGTTGGGTATGATGCGAGTTGGGTAAGTTGCGAGTGGGGTAAGTTGCGAGCTGGGTAAGATGAGAGTTAGGTGTGATGCGAGTTGGGTAAGAAGCAACACAAACCTATTGAGGTTTGTAAGATTGAGATGAAGAAGTAATGACAGATTTGACCATGACCTCACAACCAAAACATCATAACGCTAAACTATGAAGTATTCATGACTGATATGATTCTAAGACTCAGCAACCAAAACGAGATACCAATATACACTGAGCTCAGTTTTATTTCGTGGTATGCAACAATTCATCAAGACTCTAATAGGTCTACTACCACGAAACTCAATCATCACAGCTCTTTGTGACCTCAGGTTTAGTTTATTACCATCATCGGTCCATCATCAACACTATATCAAACTGAAAACACAAGTCTGGATTCAACCATATGTACAAACAACAATACAGCCTACAACAATACCACAACTATTCACCACATCTTATTTCATCTACATGTAATCTCAGATTTCTTTGTGCTTTGTGGCTAACTTTTTCAGATCCAAACTACAACAAAGAATCTCATCATAGTTCAAAATGTTTTGTGAATATCCGATTGTTTTTTAAATAAAGAAAAAACCATGAGTGACTTCGTCATCCACTCTTATTCGGTTAACAAGAAAAAAATGAAAAGACTTTTAATTATCTCAGATTCAACGTGTATATTTTTGGAACCGATATCCGTTCTCTATTAATCATTCACACGAGATAATCCATCATTGATCAGTGTCTTAATGTTAATATCCGAATAAATTGAAGTAAGGACAAAACCTTTCATGGTTTCATCCTTCTTTTTGTTCGGTTAATAAGAACAAAGGTAAACAATAATTAATCGATCATATAATACCCATTACCTTGGATTATTACTCGCTGCCAACTCAAAGTACATCAAGCCATCCCTGTGGCTATGTCATACCTCGTCCCTATACCATCTCTGTGGCAACAAAGGTGAAATGATTTGTAACAAGGAAAGATGAGAGGCGAGTTGACATCATTTGGAAGAATGATAATACTGATTTGATAAAGAGTTGTTAGAGAGAGTCAGATTTATTTTTGACAGATTATTTAGGGTTTGGATGAGAGGGATTTTAGGGGGCGTATGTTATAATGTGAGACTGTGATTAGGGTTGGAAGGGTTGAGATGCGATCATTTAGAAAGCAAGAAAAATTAAAAAGGCTAGAAAGCCACTCACAATGTGACAAATTTCCCCCATTTACTCCCTTCTTTTTTTCTTATTAAATTCGGTTAGGGGGTATTTTTGTCATTTTAACCCGTTTTTTATATTCCACCCCAAATTTCAAACGCAAATAACTTTCAAACGACAAACTTTTACGAAAAACCGATTTCACCATAATTTTTAAAATTCGATTCTCTTTAATTTGGTATAAATCTTTTTAATTATTTCGAAACTTTGTTTTTTGACATACCAAATAGTTCTTGATTTTCTTTATTTTTTTAGCATTTTCGGCCCTATTTTTTACATTCATAAATATCGAATCGTGAAAAACTTAAAACATGAAAGTTATAGATTTTTGTTCACTCTTTACCCAGAAATTTAAATCACTCAAATTCGATGTCATATGGGTAAGATATCACACGTTAAAGATGATGTTTTACTCATATTTGTTGCATACAAGGTGTTTGATGAAATGTCTAGCTTAGATTTTTAGTGTTAAAGTTGAGCAAAATGCACTAATTTTTGTCCCACAACGTATCATTAATCATTTTATTAATGTAAGATTCAAAAAGTGAGATTTTTTAATAGCTAATGTTTTTAACTATTAAAACGGATGAACCAAACTGATGAACTGATGAACCAAACCAAAACTGATGAACCAAACCAAACTGTTTAAAAAAAAGCATAAAACCAAAACTGATGAACCTAACCAAACTGATGAACCAAACCAAGACTGAAACTATGATTGATGAACCAAACCAAACTGATGAACCAAACCAAAAACTGATGAACCAAACCAAAAATGAAACTATGATTGATGAACCAAACCAAACTGATGAACCAAACCAAAAACTGATGAACCAAACCAAAACTGATGAACCAAACCAAAACTGAAACTATGATTGATGAACCAAAATAAACTGATGAACAAAACAAAACAAACACCAACATGTTAAGCTGAAACTATGATTGATGAACCAAAATAAACTGATGAACTATGTTTGATTTGGTTCATCATTTTTGGTTTGGTTCATCAATTCGTCAGTTGGTTTGGTTCATCAGTTTTGGTTTGGTTCATCAGTTTATCTGTTTGGTTCATCAGTTTTAATAGTTAAAAACTTTAATTATTAAAAAACATCACTTTCTGAATTTTTTATTAATAAAATGATTAATGATGCGTTGTGGGACAAAAATTAGTTCATTTAGCTCAATTTTAACACTAAAAATCTAAGCTAGACATTTCATCAAACACCTTGTGTGCAACAAATATGACTAAAACGTCATCTTTGACGTGCGATATCTCACTCATATCATATCGGATTTGAGTGATTCAAATTCCTGGGTAAAGAGTGAATCAAAATCTAAAACTTTTATGTTTTAAGTATTTTATGATTCGGCAATTTTCAAGGTAAAAAATAGGATCGAAAATAGCAAAAATATCAAGAAAATCATGACCCAATGAATATGTCAAAAAAAAAGTTTCGAAATAATTAAAAATATTTATACCAAATTAAAGAGAATCGAATTTTAAAAATTATGGTGAAATCGGTTTTTTCTAAAAGTTTATGGTTTAAGAGATATGTGCGTTTGAAATTTGAGGTGGAAAAGAAAAAATGGGTCAAAAGACCATATTACTCCTAGGCGAATTTTATGTATAATTTAGAGTGAGGGACACGTGTCACACTATGAATGGTTTTCTACACTTTTTAATTTTACCCACTTTGCAATAGATCCTCATTCAGGGTTGCAATGTTTAGGGGAGTGACTTTATATACACTTGTGTATTTAGGGTATCCTTTCCCTTAGTTACTGATTTCTCACATGGGCTAAACGGTTTGGCATTATAATATGGACATGGGTCGGACATTGGTTGAGTGAATATGGGCCGTGAACTATTGATACTTGGTCTTGTGGGCTACTACTTGTGTATTTGGAAGTGTAAGTAATATTAACTGATTGGACTGTAGGCTCACTTCTAAACATGAATATATATCTAAACGTCTAAACTTAGGATATCATGTTTAGATGCATAAACAGATTGGATATCTTGATAATCATACGAGACATTTGGAGCTGATTTTCTTTGGACCATGAATTTAAATTTGCAAGTTTTATTTGGACCATATTGATATTCGGATTTGTTGAAGATGGGAGGTTGTTTGGATCGGGTATTAATTGTCTATTGACTTGAACGGGCTGATTTGTGTTTCAAATGTGATTTGATATTTGAACCAGTTGATAACTATTTTTGCATATGGACGACTAGTAGTTTGATGATAATGAGATTTAGATGTTATGAGTTTTGATGACGAGATCCGATGATGAGATTTGGTATGATGATGATTGATGTTGTGGTATGAGGGTTGATACTTTGGTCTATGCATTTTCACAAAGAATATTTTTTCTCGGCTTGAATTTCTATTGGAACTAGGGTGACTACAGAGTTGTTTGGACGATATTTCTTATTTGGGTTTGAAGTGAAGATTTCCGGGCGAGTCTGCTTATTTCGTCTTCTTTCTTTCTACCCTTCCGCGAAGATGACTTGTTTGGGCGTTTATAGAGGGTGATAAAGACTTGGCTATTTAGTTGCGTTTGTGATTCTTTCTCACTTAACCCACAACGTAGCTATCACTTCGGTGTCTCACTCAGTTGAGAATGTCAAGAGGTTTTGTACATTGGGTACATCGTTTCTTGTTCACGAGGATTAGTACAAGTTTAAGTAACAAATTTGGGGAATTTTACGTCATGTTCGAGTTTGATATATCGGGTTTACTTCTCCATGTGGTCACTGCAATAGCCGACAGATTGCGTGAATGATGTGTTTACCAATGTGTTTACTGGATGGTTGATGTTACTGTTGATGTTGGTTAATGAACCGTTGATGAACCACTGCATGTTCCCCTAAAACAGATATTCACAGAAACCAAAGTTGTCAAAACACATTCAAGCTGACATTGTTTACGGTTTTGTCTTGATTTTGTAAAATCCCGCGAAAGAACCTATTTCTCGGTTTAAATCATAGACCTGTAAAATCCCGTAACAATGGAAACATCCTGGTATTAGTAAAGTGCATTTCCGGATCTATCGTACGGTTTATTCTTGGTTTTGTAAAATCCCGCGAAAGAAACTATTTCTCGGTTTAAACCATAGAGTTGTAAAATCCCGTAAGGATGGAACCATCTTGGAGAAGAGAAAGTGTAATTCTAGATCTTACTTGATGCTGGTGCTACGGTTTCTGCTTCGAAGAAGGGATAAAAGGGTGTACTTCATGAATTGGATGTGTGTTTGGATATTCGTCATGGTAGTTTGGCTATTACATGGTTTTACGGGGTTACGTACTTTTAACCATGGTCGGGATGAAACCATTATCAAAACTCACTTTTAAGGTCAAAGGAGGCTAGATTTGAGCTTTTAACCAGAAGATGTGACAACGGGGTTAATTCAGTATTATCTATTTGAGGTTGAAGTGAATTATCACGGGCGAGTGTACTTAGTATCTGAAGGTATCGGGGATGGTTGGATGAAGATTCTTCAAGATCCTTGTTCGAGCTTATTATCAAAAACAAAGACTTGGAAATCTAGTTATTGCTGGGTGACTTTTACCTTTTCTTTTTACCACTTGGGGGAATTGGGAAAGTATCACCTCAAAATAACTATCACTTTAAGGAGTTACGTTGTAGTGCTCAGTGTCACATTCAATTGTGGATTTTCAAGAGGTAAAGTACGTCTAGTACTTGATGGTTGGTTGGATGAAGAGTATAAAGTACTTAGAGAGTACTTAGAGATGCTAATGGAAATCGGCACCGCTCTTTGTTCATATGTGCAAGTATAAGTCACGAGTTCGGGTTAGTTTACTTCAGGGTCAAATTCATCATATTGGGTTATCTCCATCAGCTGTCACTACAAAGAGCCTACTGAATGATAATGGAGTTGATTACATGTTTTGCCAAGAGAGCTGAATAGAGAGAGATTATGACGTATGAACACAACAGTTCATGCCTCGCTCTCTAAAGAAAAGAAAAGTGTACGTCTCAGTGCGCTTTATCTTTGAAAGAAGAGAAATCTTCTTATGACGTTTCAATACTTCCGTTCAAAGCCTCGTACTCTAAAGAAAAGAAAAGTGTACGCTTCAATGCGCTTTATCTTCTGAAGAAGAGAAACCTTCTCACTAATGACCATTTTCATCAACATGCTTCATGCTTTTTCCATGCGTTTCAGTTATCAAGTGAACCGGGCTACTGTTGATTGTTTTCTTATTCCACTTGCTAAACTATAATGACGATGGCGACATCATGTGCTAATTTTGCGGGGGATAAGTGTGAATAGACTACATTTGGATGATTTCACTTATTTAATCAAGAATGGCAACTCCGTATGCAATTCTTGAGGGGGAGAAAAAGTGTGAATTTACCACTTGGTTTATCGATATCTGAGAATAAATGGTCAAACGGCTCTAAACTCATGTAAAAACCGAGCTTCTTCTTATCGGGTCATCTTCACATGGAGTTTTTCTACTAAGAGTCGTTGGTTAACATCTTCACACGGGCTGATATGATTAATGACAAAGTGTTCCAGTTGCGGGGTTGATTTCCTTAATGAACATCTTTCTGTTCTTGTTTGATTGGGAGGGATTTGAGTTAAGGGGATTTGCTATTTTTATGTTTACGGGAATGCATTTGGTGAGTTGAAGATGTTGACTTTCTATTCCCCAACTGGACAATCTTGAAGAAGATTGTCGGTTTAGGGGAGAGCACTAATTGGGGGAGAGTGAAATGTCTGATTTAATCCCCAATTAGACTTGCTCACACTGTACTTCAGCAAGTTGATTCTCACAAAGACTTCAAGCGTTCTTCTCATCAGATTTCAAGTACTTGGGCTTATAATATATTGTTGATTCTGAAGTGTTAAAACCAGCAAGGGGGAAGGAGACACGCATCTAAACGCGAGTAAACATTGATGAGCTTAATACTTCTAAGTGATTGAAGAAATCCCGGGAAGACATATGTCATTACCGCAGAGAAACTCAAATTTTGACTCATGGCATTTAGTGTTCTTATTCCAACTATGTGGGGGAAGAGATGGAAGAGTTAGTTTATGGTGATAAAAGAGGTACACAAGTGTGTGATGATTTCGATGCTATCGCAATCATCAGGGGAGAGAGATTGTGTACATTGGGGACGCTCTGCTGTTTCACTTGAGTGCTTAATCAGTGATTCAGAGATATAATCACTTATTCTGGAGTTGAAATCCGCAGAGATAGTCCTCCGCAGAGATAATCAGTGATTCGGCATGCTTATTCAATGTTATCGTTTATTCTCTCTTTGGGCATTCGGGTACTTTGGGTTCTTGAGCTTCATACACTTTCTTCGGGGGGAGAGAAAAGTATACATCGGGGTTATTCTTTGGCTATTGGACTTAATTTGCTACTTCGATGGTATAAGTTTCTTTGTCTTCGGGTATGTGTATTCAAGTTCGTGAGCTCTAATCTAAGAGACTGACTGCGTCAATTCATCTACTTGGGGGAAGTGTTCTCTTGACACCTTTTGGAATGGATCGATTCAGACTTCAGTGGAAAAGGAATTTGAGAAGAGTTATTTAAACGTGGGATGAAACGTTGTTGTTCTTCTATTGGATGATATAGCCTCAAACGAAGAATCACGGTGATTATTCTTAAAAGGAGCAGCAGGATCAATGATAATGGTGTGCTTCTTGGTGCACCTGGCTAATGGAAGCTTGAATGAAAGCTTTGAATCTGCTCAACTAAAGGATTTTCGGTTTGGGGGGAAGCTACCAAAGTCTCACTTTCAAATATTTCAATTTCTCTCTTCGATTCAAGAGCCTTGGAAGCTTTGGTGGTGAATGTTTAAGAGATGATGACTTCTATCTTCTACAACGGGGTTGCTCAATATCCTTATCTCGATACTCGTATCATCATCTTCTTATTCTATATCATCTTCTCTATCATTGTAAATATTTATCAAAAAGAAAATACAAAAATATGAAACCAGCAAAACAAAATAGAAAAATATAAAATCAACAAAAATCCATAAAAATTTGAAAAATCTTAAAATACCAAAAATATTGTTTTTCTCAAGACATGTCTTCTGGCATCGATAACATCTACGGTCTTAGAAATGTCATTCAATAATGACACGGGACCATAGATGAAGTTCGAGCAGGAGGTGGAAATATTATTTTCTAAACATGTCTCAAAATATGGCTTACAGTTATTTCAGACTGTAACCCGCGCTTCAAAAATGGCTTGCAGTTACTTCAGACTGTAACCCGTACTTAAACCATGGCTTGCTATTATTTCTGATAGCAACCCGCTCTTCAAAGAGGAAAGTGATGCGCTAATCCAATTTTCAAATATTTCGTGCACTTATCCTAAAACAAAATGAGGAAAGTATGTCGAAGGACTGCTGCTCCCACACAAATGTTTTTCCGTCTAAAATTCTTCAGAAAAATATTTGTTGTATTCAAAAAATTGGTGGAAAATGAGTTGCTTGAAAATCAATCAGATTCAGAGTTTTCGTAAAATTTGAAAACTCAATCAATGACTTCAGCGCTTTTAATCTTTTCAAAAATGAGTCATTGATTGAGGGGGAGAATGTTTTCAAAATATATATCATCTAACGGGTTTATATAATCATCCTATGTGCTGAAAAGAAAAATATGCTTACCTACGTTGAAGGACTAGGAGTCTAGGATGTGACTGTTAGGATTAGATGATTATAGTTTGATGAACACAATATTCCCATGCCATTGTATGATCTGATTGATATGTTGAATTGACTTTTATTAGTCGATTGTTGTTTGGGTGATGTCGACCACCATATATCTGTATGTGTGTTCACTAACGTATGCAGGTATATTGGTATATAAGAATGTTCCCGATCCGGATCCCACAATTGAAGATGATTGGATGCCGAAAGGAAAGGCTAACTATATCTTGGGTTGACAAATGAAGAAACGGAGCTTAATTGGACTTCTATGGAGAGTTGGCATGGAAAAATGCAACGTAAGAGGTCTCACTGCATCAGCAGATGGTTTTCTTCATCAGCAAATGAAGAAACGAAGCTTAATTTGACCTCAGTTGGCATTAAAATGCAACGTAAGAAGTCTCACTGCATCAGCAGACGGTTTTTCTTCCAGCCCTACAGCAACAACAGAAGCTTCTCAACCACCTAACGTATCTTTGTGCAGGAAATTTGATACCATTTTTTAAACAATTTTCAAATAATATTGTTTTGAAAATGGAAAAATATTGTTTTGAAAATAAATTGAACTAAATTTTGAAAATCACCGGACTTCATTTTATCAAAACTTAAGTCACTCAATCTTCGACTACGGTCATCGATTGAGGGGGAGAGTGATTTTAAATAAAATATTTTCACACGATATTTCTTCTTAAAAGTCCGTTTGTACAATAATAAGTGGTGATCCAAAGATTTAATGTTATGTCATGGTATGATTTTCTTTAAAACTCAAAGATCTTTCGAAATGAAATTTTTTCTGTTCTTGTTTGATTATGAAATTGTTTTATTTTACTTAAAGATCTCTTAAAACAATCATACCTGACACTAACAATCTTTAATGTCTTAAATTGGTCCATTTCGATCATTTTTCAAAAACAAATCTTGCTACGTCTTTCCCCAAAATTTTCTAAATGATTTAAATCAATTGGGATCACAAATCTCAATTGGTTTGAAATTTTTGATCGGGGGAGAGATCGTGATTTAAATCTCAAATATGTTTTAATGGAATTGGTTTTAGTCCTTCAAAGGCACTCCTGCCTCCATGTGCCAAACGATTTCAATATACATAATGCACATGTTGAGGGGGAGCATTTATCCAAAAAACTAGATGAGTTTTTAAATCAGGCACATTTTCTCCCATGTTTACTAAACCGTATTAAATCAATTGGGATCCAAAATCTCAAAGGGTTTGATATTTTTGATCGGGGGAGAATTTGTGATTTAATAATGAAACTTGATAAAAGGTGATCGTTTTGATTCAATTGTGCAGGCTGCTCTCTCATATGTGCTAAACTCTTTCGTTTATTGATGCACATATTGAGGGGGGGGGGCAAATGGTTTCTTAAATGGCTTTTGTGATCGTGGTTTTGCTTCAAAAGAACTCTTTCTTCTATGTGATAAAATGATTTCAAATATCCTATGCACATATTGAGGGGGGGAATTTACCAAAGAAATTCAAATAGCTTTTTCTACGGAAATTGTGATCAAGGAATTATTTCAAAGAACTCTTGCCTCCATGTGCTAAACAATTTCAAGATCATATGCACATGTTGAGGGGGAGCATTTCTAAATGATCAAAACTATTAAGGTACAAAATGCTTTGATCTCGTATGACAAGTACCTTGATTGTTTTTCCAAATGATTTTTCAATTGGTTTCGAGAAGAAATGAACAATACCAAAAGACCGACCAATTTACTTTATGCATGGTGTTATAAGGATGGTTAGGTTAGGTATTCGTTCCCACGATCCCGCCAGAGCCGGAGGGATCTACCCAGGGACAATCCACTAGTTAGTGTAGAGTCCTTAGGTATATTGAAAAAAGGAGAAAAATGAGAAATGGGAAGAGTGCGGACTGAGAAAGAGCTAGAACTGGAATAAACCCAACAAGGTTCTAGTAATGAAGTCTCGGTAAGCACTTAAGGGGTTGAAGAATGAAAAAGAATTGAATGTGAAAAGGGTGAAAAGAAATAGCCCTCCAATAATTCAACCTTAGGGCAGTAACCGGGTTCAATACATATGCTACTGGTGTTTACTAAGGTAACACTGGTATTGAAGACAAGACGTCATGGACCCAGTGACGCACTGCACTACATCTTCCCAAGCTACTCAAGTTCCTCTTAAAAGGGCTTGTTTCATTCTCACGGGGAACCGACATTATCTGTCGACTTTCTCTTAGAGATTGTTGATATTGAAGAAGGAGACCCTCTCCCTAGTCTCCGGCATAGGAACCAAATGTGCAAAATTGAGTCTAGAGCTAAGAGATCATCCACAATATCTCGTTAGGATACAAAATTAATGAAGACTTGCTGTTTCACACAATGTGGAAAGTAAGAATATATTTAAGAGTCCTACGCATTATCCTTGTGGTATTGCCAGAACATCCGAGTGATATGAAAATATTCACGATGAAGATGGAAATCCTTCTAGAGCCAACATCAAACAAGCTCTTGGTGGGTGACATGTGAGATCTTTTCTAAAGATCAAGCTTGTGACAACTGGATAGAAACAATTGGGCGATTCATTCTTGAATCAACCTTGGTCCAGGAATTGAATTGACGAATACTTTTGGAAAAACCGTTCGATGTGCAATTCTTTTCTCTAGCGCATCGAATGCGTATTCATATTTCAAACTCAAAAAGTATCTCTGATTGAAAAATGCTTTTGGAAAAACCGTTCGATGTGCAAATTTCTTCTTTTCTCTAGCACATCGAATGTGTATTCTTTTTCAAATACAAAAACTATTTTTGATTGAAAGTTGATCTTTCTCATAAAAAACCTTCGTCGTATTGCAAAACTCTTTCTTCTAAGCAATACGCGATTGTTTTCAAATCAATTTTTCATCAATCAGTGAATCTCAATTCGCTGGTTCACTCACTCCGTGTTGTCTTCTTTGAGACGTTCCGGTTTGAGAACGGCTAGAACAGCTGCGAAACCCTGTCAAGGAGACTCTTCGAAATTATACCTGATCACATGCAGTACTTGTACTGATCAACGGGGAACCGTGGGCCATGTACCTCAATTCAACGAAAGTGATCAAAGACACTTTCGTGTGTTTTATTGCTAACTGTTGTTTGCAGGTACATTTGGACGGTTGCAACTGATCAGAATTGAGGAGTCAATCCAAAGCCGCATGCTCACAGCATCCACACTTAATTGAAGAAATCATGACTGGTGCATATCTACATAACCTGGTTATGATATTTTTATACTGTGTTTCTGCTACGCTGCTGCAAATATCATGAGCCAGTAAAGCTTCCGCAACTCTAATGGAAAGATGTCATGATCCTGAAAGTGTGAGCATGTCGGTCCAAAAGTCACAACATCACATGAAGGCAACACTACAAAGGTGATCCAGAGATTTACTGTGGCTGGTGATCTCAAATAAAGCTCGAAGATCATCAAGATGTGGATCAGTTCAAAGACCTCCACTGAAAGTACAAACTAATCGGACTATGAAGAGTCACTACAAAAGCACAAAGATTGCGGACAATGAAGAATTGAAGTCTACGAGCTCAGAACAGAAGACAAAATAGAATGCTAGGATTCGAAATGTAAAACATGGGGTGACCTCCCTTAGGGGGAGATTGTTAGGAATTGGAAATTCCATAGTGAAGTGTCGGTCACCCCATCTATAGTCTAGCATATGTTAGCTCGTAGACATATCGTTATTTACTGTTTTATTAGTTAGTTATTAGCCTAGTTTAGCGTAGTGTAACACCGTGGAGGAAGGACGGGTCTTTACCCACTGTATACCTGATCCACAGGCCGTCAGGAGGTCGTTTTGTTTGTAACCTATAAATACCCTCTACCTTCCAAGGTAGAGGGTTGGAAATTCTAATCTAATATTCTACACTTTTGTTTATCTCTCTAGAATTCCCTCTCTACTCTCTTCATCATCTCTAACCATGGCATTCATATACTATTATCATCCTAGACCACCCGAATCATCTAAACAACATAATATTCACGATCCTACAGTTTCTAATCTCTTCCAATTTTCAAATTTTCAATTAGGGTTTTATATTTTATTGAATATTTGGGGATCTAGGTTTTTTACAATTTGTTTCATGTTTTTGACCACGTTAATTGATGCCTTTATTGAATCATTCATGTTTCTGTTAATTAATTAGGATCCATTTGATTAATGGTATTGAACTGGTTATCTGGGGATCTAGAAATATACTTGAGTTAAATAGTGTAAGCATGAGCGTATTATTATAATATAAGTATATTGGTAAATTTATTGAATTTGCGTAAATTTTTATAGTTACGGCGTAACCAATCGTCGGTCGTAACTATTGCCAATTTTCGCCATCTGATAGGGTTTACGACGTAACTATGTGATGAGGTTACGCCGTAGCTTAAGTTTCGAATTTACTTTATAAGTACTGGTAAACACAAAGTTACTGCGTAACTAGTTATTGAATTACGTCGTAATCTTGGTACAGAGTCAGTTACGGCATAACTAAGTGATGATGTTACACCATGACTATTATACAGTCTACTAATGTTTATTCATATCTTTTCGGGAAACAACAACAATCCCGCTACCTGGTTTCAGTTTCTTGGTTACAATGAAACATGGTATGCTTATCTTTCAAAGAAAGAAATTGATAGGCCCGAAGCACTTGATTTTGACACCTTCAAAACCGTGAACAATGGAAGGGCTTTGAGAGAGTTGAGAAAGTTTTGCAAGATTAAGTTCTCAAATGAAAATGGGAACTTTACGTGCTCCGCTTGGTTGAGGTTGTTCCAAATTAGGGAGCCGTTTATTCCGGAGTATGTAAGGGAACTCTTGGCTAGTGTGGAATTTTCAGAGGACGTCGTCAGCATTACTGAAACATCCTTTTACTTTTAGCTTGGCGGTGTGGTAAGAAATATTACCATGAGGTAGTTTATGTTTGGGTTTGTACGCTGAAGAGGAGTTGAACTCCGATATGTTTGAAGACTTTTATGATGAGTGTAGGAGAGGAAGGTCTGACTCCTACAACCCTACAGCTTACTTCAACAGGATCTCTTCTATTCTTGGATACAATTCTAAGCACCCACCTTCCTACACATTGATTAGGATCCTGATCCGTCAGTTGGTGCATAGGCTTATTGTTGTTTCAATAAAAGCAAGGCATTCTGCAAGGGAGAAAATGACTATTGATGACATGTTTCTTTTCAATAACATGGATGGAGGGAGTTTGATTGATGTTCCTTGCACTTGGCCAAGTTCATGTCTGGAGGAGCCAAAGGGTTCCAGAAAAGAGCATAATCCAAGGTGCCCATTTGATTGGAAGGCTTGCGAGAAGTCTTGGCTTGATGACTCCTGAGAATTTATCGTTGGTGACTATTTCTATGGATATGAGCTTGATTGGGATTAATAAGCTTGTTGAGTATAGGATTTGTAAGCACAATGGAATTGGTGGAGGTGATCTGATTCCTGAAACTCCACGTGGGAGCGGAGAAGGAGCTAGTGGTAGCCAAGCGAGTGGTAGTCAGGCTAGTGGCAATCAAGATCGAGCTGAGGAGGAGTAAGTTAGGGTGAGGCTTAACATGAGCATTCGGGATAGGCTTAGGGTTATGGGTGGCCGACTGGGGCATATGGAGAGTAGTATGACCCATTTTAGTGAAGACATGGATGATTTGGCTGCTTGTATGTATGGTATGAGCCACAAATTGATAGTTTTTATAGTGATTTCAAGCAGATGCAGGTACAACAGCAGCAACAGTACTACTAATGGAATGCTGACCGCACCAGTGAAATGCTAGCCAGCATGCACATCAGTCATCCTCGCTGGTCCGGACCACCATATGTGTATGTGCCTGATATTCCAGATTTCGAGGTGCAGCAAGGAGTCGCTTTCATGCATCCTCATCAAAATCCTGGTAGCACCTCCGGCACTCCCTATGATGCTTCTCAGTACCGATCCCCATGTACCACGACCACCATCACGAGTGAAATCTCCACTATTTCAAAAACAATTTCTATGGTTCCTTATAAACAATTTCCTTGGCTCTCTTAAAACAATTTTTATTTGAAATATGTTTGTAATAATAGAACATCTAAGAATAACAATTATGCATATTTAGTACCTCTGGATACAATTTTCTTGATGTTTTAGTATGCATATTTAAATTACTGGAGCTAATTACTGCGTAACTAATAATAGGTTTACACCGTAACTTTTACACGGAATGGAGGCCTGAGATAAATAAGATTACGGCGTAACCAATAGTTTCAACTACACCGTAACTTTTACACAAAGAGATGAGTAATTGGAGATTGAAATTACGACGTAACCTGTAACATGAGTTACGTCGTAACCCTTGTGACGACCCTAGGTTGGACTTCCTTGACGAGTAATTTTGAGGGGAGTTTTCTTTCTATTCTAGTTTTTCATTTCTATTTTCTTTTTCTTTACTTTTATACAAAAGGGACTTTGTACAACCTAAGTGAGGGGATAGGTATAAATGACTTAATTTTAAAATTTTATACTTAGCTTTCTTGCCCTTGACTTTCTAGTTTATTGTGGAAAAAATGTGCCATTTTTAAAATTTGACATGTTTTTCTTAAACTTAACTAGAATAGACCTTAGCCGAGCACACATATTACCCTTTATTTCATTGGTGAGATTTAGCCTTTCCGTTTCCTCGTTATTACCCCAAATCTACCAAATTATTGTAAACTTTAGAACTTGACCTTTACATCATTTCGAGACTATAGACGAGTAGTGTGTCAAGTTTTCTTGATAGATTTGGAAAAGACAATTCGATAAGGCAGTGATTTAGGATTAACACCAAAATAGCCATTATGCGCTTATTTGTGTGTGTTTATCGATTAGTCACCTAGACTTTTCGACCACCGTGTTAAAACCCTTTTTGTTGAACTCTTCTTTAGTGCAAGATACCCTTACATACACCCTTCCGAGCCTTTATTTTCGTTTCTACACCCATTTAATCTATTATTTCGTTACACCTATTCGCCTTAGCCTACCATGTAGTCTTAATTTATGATTGAGAAGTCTCCGTTTGCCTAAGTTTGAGGTTTGGGTAGAGAGATTCGGGAATCACGCCTACATTGAACATATATTAAAGATCATTTAAGACCCCCAGTATTCCTCATATATGTTTCATCTCAAGTGGGGGGATGTTTATTTATCATTTTGTCAAAAAAGTAGTGGTTTATTTAAAAAGGATAGTGCATGAATTATAAGCACTACTCTTTGTGCATTGGAGCTTAATGGACTAAAACCGAGGAGCTTACCTCGTTCACATTCGATTGAAGACTAAATTTGATGGCTTCTACATCAACTATTTTTTAAGACAACTAAGTTAGTATGCACCTCGAATTGGCACACTGACGTATTACATCATGATCCGCTTTTTACGTCTTAAAGCTTGGACTTTGGATGGACGGTGGGCGGTGACGACTTGGTTATAGGCTAAGACTATTTGATTTTTATTTTATTTTTACACCATTTATGTGCATCCCATGTCTTATCCTACCCTTTAGTCGTGAAGCGTGTCTAGGTGAAAAAGCGAGCAATTATTGGTGTCTTGGCCATGGATTTAGTCATGTATAATCAGTTTTGTCCTCTTTGTCGTGGCACGTTAGTAATAATGATTCACCCTAGCCTTTATACTTTTTTCACCCAATATTGCCTTCAGAGATTGTCTTGACCTTGGCTCTAGTGGTGGAGTTTTGTGTAACCGCCAAGCCTACGATAGAATACATGCTATGACTGTGCAATTGAGAGATCACCCCGAAATTGAACACTTAGAATAGGATTGAGTGTGAGAGTGTTTCATTCCTCATTTGGCGAGGTGTTCGGCTTTGGTTATTCTAGCATAGGAAATTCTTATTCTTATATTCTCCTTAGCATTCGGGGAATATCTTTTTAATAATTTTTCTAATGAAGTCTACTTAAGGGCCAGTAGAATTTAAGTGGGGGATATTTGATAACATTAAATAAAATTGATTTTCTAAGTGTCAATTTCCCCTTTATGTTGACAAATTTTGTTAATATTATTATAATTTATGCCTTATTTCTTCATATTTCGTTTCAGGATTATTATTGAAGTATGGAACGACGTTTGGACAAATTAAGGATTAAATCATTCTCTTCCATGAAGTCTACGGCGTAACTAAGTTATGATGTTACGCCGTAATATATTAAAGACTACGGCATAATTAAGCGATGGTGTTACGCCGTAATATATTGAAGACTTGTTTACCACGTAATGAAGATTACGCCGTAACCATCTACTAAGGTTACGACGTAGAAGTTACTCAGAATGATATTGTGAATATTACGCGCAATTGGCATGGAGATTACGACGTAGCATTCCGCCTATGAAGATTACGGCGTAACCACTTTCTAGGTTACGCCGTAAGTATGGATAAACTTTAAATTTTATCCGTTTTTTAAGGGTTACGGTGTAATTGGTGGCCATAGCTTTGTCGGGTTTTTTATGCCTATAAATACCACATGAATTTTACATTCCAAATCATCTCCACTTTCCCAAACTTGAACTAGGGTTTGGGGAGAGCAATCATAGAAGAAGAATCAAGGCTTAGGAGGTCGGAAAAATGAATTTCTCATCTACTACTTTCATTGTATTCGAGTTTTGATTATTTATGTTTTTCTAGTAATCATATGATGAATTCATTTTGTTAAATTCAAGTTTTAGCTGCATTATTTATTCTCTTTTCTTTCTTTATATAGACATCTTCTTTGCCTATTCGTAGATCACTAGTTTTGGTAGTATTCAAAGCTTGTTAGTATCTAGTGGGATAGGGAAATTGACAATAGGACCTAGCCAACTAGATTGTGTAGAATGAAAGGAATTGGCCATAATACAACCATACTTTGTGTGCTAATTGACCATAGGATCACCTATCAAGTGGAGGTACTTAAGAAGTTGGGGGAAATCTAAGATCCGAGAGGTCAGATTTCTATAGAATTAGGTCTATTAGATTTGGCGCTTAATGACTCAACTTAGTCTATCACAACCTTCGCTTACTACAAAGAGATGAATCTTTGGTTTTGGAGAGGATTCTAGGGAACATATGCTAAGAAGAATTGACCATAGGAGTCTTAGTGATATTTACCCACTATATGAAGCTACTGAAATTAGAATTGAATACATCTAAAGTCTTGGTTAAGCTTTATCTTCCTATTCTCTTGTCCTTTATTTTAATTATGTTAATAACATGATTTTAATTATTACTATACCTTTTTAAATCAAACCTTTTATACAAAAAACCTTAGTTCTTTAGACAACAGCTCTTAGGGACGACACTCGTCTTAGGGACGACAATCGGATTTACCTAGGCTTTACTACACTCGATCGGGTCCTCTGCCCGTTAGTATGTGTTAATCCTTGTATGTCTTTGTTTATAAATTTAAAACGGGATGAAAAATACGCATCAACTGCCAAAAACTCCTTTACATAAGTAGTAAAGCCTGGTGTTTGGCAGAAAGAGTCTTGCTCAAGTATGCCAAAGGATGGCCCTTCTGACATGGCACTGCACCAATGCCTGTACCACTTGCATCAGTTTCTATCACAAACTCGTGAGTGAAGTCTGGTAATCCCAAAACACAGAT
Organism: Chrysanthemum seticuspe; assembly: GCA_019973895.1. Classification (NCBI taxonomy): domain Eukaryota; kingdom Viridiplantae; phylum Streptophyta; class Magnoliopsida; order Asterales; family Asteraceae; genus Chrysanthemum; species Chrysanthemum seticuspe. Next base: position 217,261,792 of record BPTQ01000002.1, on the reverse strand, counting down.
GCCTCTGACGCGTTTTTGAGCTAGTTGAAGGCCAATTCAGCTATCACAGACCATTTAAAAGCATTCTTCTTCAACAAGACTGTCAGTGGTTGACTTATATTAGCATCACTTTTGATAGACCTTCTATAGTAACCAGTCAAACTCTGAAATCCTCTCAATTGCTTAAGTGTAGTAGGCACTGGCCAACACTTCATAGCCTCAATCTTTGTTGCGTAAGTAGTTGCACCTTTTACAGACAAGATATGACCCAAATACTCTACTTGTGGTACATCAAAGGGGCATTTGCTCTTTTTGGCAAACAGACTATTGTTCTGCAAAACTTGCAGCACCTGTGACAGATGGATGCAATGTTTTTCAATAGACTTGCTATACACCAAAATGTCATAAAAAATACCAATACAAACTTCCTTAGAAAAGGCTTGAACACAGTATTCATAAGAGACTGAAATGTGGAAGGTGCATTGGTGAGACCAAATGGCATAACTAAGTAGTCATAATGACCTTCATGTGTTCTAAAAGCAGTTTTGCAAATATCATCTTCCTTCATTCTGATTTGGTGGTAACCAGACCATAAATCCAACTTAGAAAGCATTGCAGCCTCATTCAATTCATCAATAAGCTCCTCAATTACTGGAATAGGAAATCTATCCTTGATAGTGTACTTATTCAGCTGTCTATAGTCTACCACATTCTCGGTGACCCATTTTTTTTTATTAACCATGACAATTGGGGATGAAAAAGCGCTTTGACTTGGTCTTATCACTCCTGATTCCAATAAATCCTTAACCATCACTTCAATTGCATCTTTCTGGTTAGGTGGGTGCCTATATGGTCTAACATTGATAAGAGTGTTTGGCATTAGAGGAATTTGATGGTCATGAGTCCTTTGAGGGGATAATTCAATAAGTATCTCAAATACTTTCTCATATTGAGTTAAAACCTTCTCCACTTCTTGATTGACCTCTTTCTCACCATTCATCTACCACAATTCCACTGGATATACACACAACCTCATAGAGGACAACTCTATCTGTCTAAGAGACCCTTCTTTGTGCACATGTCTACCTTGCATCCAGTGCACAACAAAATTTGTAATACCCCTTAACACCATTCTTCTCCCATTGTACACAAACTTGATAGTCAAATTCTTGAAATTACACAACATATCTCCTAAAATGTAACAACATTACATCACTAGTAGATGTTTCACCATGCAAGTTTCACTGAAAGTCTACACATTCATAACTGCTGAACTGATAAGGTTTTAAAAGGTACCATTTTGAGGGGTCGTTTAAGTCCTTATTTGATCACTTTTGTATCCGTTATTGCTTAATATCGTTCCTTTTCACTTTTTAGGTCTCGTGAAGGCAAAATGCTGAAATGACACTTATTTGGACAGAAAGGCGCGAATATATGAAGAAAATGGCCAAAGTCGAAATCAGACACTCACAGTCGCTGAATGTAGAAGGCGACGGCGTCAGGTGCTATGTGCGACGCCGTCGGAGAATTATTGTGACGGGTCAGAACTCAAAACTCGTGTTTTAAAGAGACGGCGTCTAGTTGTGAAAGAGTAGGCCGTCGCTACTCAGACGGCCTAGATGCGATCCAGACGACGTCAGAAGCTGAAGAGGACGGCGTCACGGACATAAGGTGACGCCGTCGCAAGGTTAACGTGGCCAAGACGAAACCCTAATGGCGGCGACACGACGGCGTCACTAAACATAAGGTGACGCCGTCGCAATTGTAATCTTATATATAGAATCCGAATTTTTCAGTTTTTGTGTGGAGAGTCTTTGGAGTAAAAACCTAAAACCGAACCTAAGGTGTCTTGTACAGTATTTTAGGGTTTTTAACCCTATCTTACACCAAGATAAGTCTTTGCTTCATTAATTCAATTATGTCTTTGATTATTTGTGTGTATGCTTGCATGTTCTCCATGTCCGGCTAATTTATTTGTGTGTTTGCTTAGGAAGTATGAAACTTAATTATTGAATATTGATTGGTTGTTTCTTATCTTAGTTGATTAATGATCTAGTAATGCGATAGGTCATTCGTTGTGTACTTAATGCTTGATTCATCTTTGTGAACCTTAGAGTATGATTACCTGAGTGATTGTAGGCTAAAACATCCGAAGAGTGCCTTAGAGTAGGAGTCTATAATCTCTAAGTGGATTTGTAGACAAGACCCTTTGGTAAGTTCAAAGAGTTAGGGAGAAACGCATACCCTACAACTTTAGAAGCACAACGCAACTAGGAATAAGACGTGACACTCAACCATCAATAGGAGATAATTAAGGAGTAATACAAACTAAGTAAACACATCTTTAAACTATCATACGAGCACACATTAATTAGACATAGACTCCCACAACCTTAGTTTAGATAATTAGATAATAGTAGAAGTAATCGGTAGAAATACCAACCCCCCAAATCCAATACCCGAGATTCGTACCTTTCCATTTTCATAAAATATAAAAAGATAAAAAATAATCTTCCTCAACCTTAACCTTAGCGTAGTAACTCCCTACTAGCATTCCTATTCCCCTAGAGAACGATATCAATACCCGTGGCTTACCCTAATTACTACACTACAACGATTAGGTTCACTGCCTAGGGTGTTATAAAACTTGCTCGAAGAAAAGGAAGTTTCCTTGACCCCGAACGACGCGTGTAGCGTTATCATGAACATACTTTGACCATTAACAACAGAAACTTGTAGTGGTGAAGTACTTTTCAATTTACAGCCCAAATTCTTAGCAGTCTTAACATCTAAGAAATTATGAGTACTACCACAATCTACCAAAATATGCAATGTCTGTTTCCCCACTTGACCCTTCACCCTATAGTTTGGTTAGACTTAACACCAGATAAAGCATTTAGAGATATTTCTAGACCACTATCTAGTGAAACAAGTTCATGTTCTTGACAAGTCAAATCATCATTATGCTCACAAATATCTTTAGTGTCTTATTCCAAACACACATTTTCAGTATCACAATTTACTTCCAAAGAATGCAATTGATCATTACACTTATGACCAGGAACATACCTCTGATCACAATAGAAACATTGAGTTTTTGCCCTTTTATCTTCCAATTCTCTTAGAGTAAGTTGTTTTCTAAATTGTAAGTTATTGTTATAGACTGTTTTAGGTGCAGGTAAAGCCAAAGTGTTGTTAACAGGTTTAGGCAATACTCCATTGCTCATATTGCCATAACCAAAATTTATAGGTTTAGTAAATGATGATTGAGGATTATACCTTGGCTTCATAGCAGCATTTGTAGATTCTTGAATTCTTGCCATACAGAAGGCATCAGACAAATTGGTCAGTTTGAACATCCTGAGGGGCATAGAGATCTCATCCTTCAACCCACCAAGAAACAGACTCACAATGTAGGATTCAAGCAAATCCACCTTATTCAACAACCCTTCAAACAAATCTTGGTAATGCTGCACACTCCCAGTTTGTTTCAAATTCTTCAGATCCACCATAGGATCATCAAAGGCTGCACCAAATCTACTTAGCACTTTTTGTTCATACAATTCTCAAGAACTTCCTTCTCCATACCTTCTGGTGAATTGTTGATGCCAAGTGCGTGCTCTATCATACACATGCATGGCTGTCATCTCCACCTCCATGCCTTCTAGAACATTATAAATCTTAAAGAACTACTTACACATGAACACCCACCCCTTCACATCTTCTCCATTGAATTTTGGAAATTCAATCTTGGAAATCCTCCAATACTTCGCATTTTGTGACACCCTTTGTCTGCCTGAATTTTGACTACTATCACTTCCACCAGTGTTGCCATTACTTGTGCCTTCACCACTGTGGATATTGTTCAATTGATTTTGGAAGATTCTGAGTTGTTGGGTGTTATCATTGATTTTCCTATCTTGATCAATATACTTTATGGTTAAACCTTTCATCATACCCCCTTAATTCAGCCATAGATTCTTGCAAAGTATCCATGGTAGCCACAGGAGGAAGATTAGTTGTTCTTGTGCTCCCCATCATACCAAAATCACTATTACTCATCAACAATTGAATAACAACTATTGGCACTTTTCTTGATTATTCAAACCAACTGCTTCTAATCATCTTGTTCAAGAATAGGGAAATTAACCACTAATGGGCTATTCTTGTGACCGTACATATGTTTGACACTAATCAGATGTAAAAGAATAGTTGAAGTTAGTGGTGACTAACTTCGCTGAAAAATAACCGTTTCTTGCCGGAATTAAAACGGAGAAGATGACTGGAAAATCAAGAATGTGAGTGTAACACTATTGACGAAAATATGGTGTCAGAAAAGGGCTCTGAATACCAATTGAAACGTATAAGTTCTAGAAATTAAGGAAATGAAGAACTTATTTCAATGGAAACAAACTCACAAGGAATCTAATGAGAAGAAATTGACTCGAAATGATTTGTTATTGGTTGTAATTTGTTGACAATGATACAAGAGATTAAAGGAAGGAAATGTGTTTAACAAACTGAATGAATGATTTTGATTACAAGTCCAATGGTATTTAAGCTACTTTTGGTTCTACTGGTTTTCCCGCCAAACTTACTAAAACATAATTATGAATTTCGTTGACTTTACGTTGACTTCCTAATTGTAGACTTTAGCTAAATTGGCTTGTATCACTTTTGACTAAATCTGGGTTATGACCGTGAGTTCACCAAGTAAATAGTCGAGAACAAAGCATGTATGCTATAGTATTAAAAAAAAAAAAAAAAAAAAAAAAAAAAAAAAAAAAAAAAAAAAAAAAAAAAAAACTCCTTACTATTTATATAAGATATTATAGCACAAGGGACATACTAACTATATTTTTTTATTCATCCTTTTAAATTATTAATATTTATATAAGATATTATAGCACAAGGGACATACTAACTATATATTTTTATTCATCCTTTTAAATTATTAATATCCAACCGGCCCACATGTACGACCCAATACGTGAGGATGCTTGGCTCAAATTTCTGGCCATGACTTTCTTGACCGTCTTTCTAATGATAAAATATCAGATAGAAGATTTCTTCTACACTTTTCCACCGCTTTCAAGATTTATCCAAAGTTTTCTCTAAACATGTGTCTTCAGTATACCTGATGAGGTATGTCCTCCTCTGGATACTCCGGAGGAAACAATCACAATTAACTCTAAATGTTTCTAAGACAAAACCACTCCATGATGAAGCATTGTCTGGTCAGGAGATCAATGACTGCTCAGGAGAGCATTGTATGCTCAGGAGAGTTGTCTGCTCAGGAGAGTTGTCTCCTCAGGAGATCAATGTCTACTCAAGAGAGCTTTATCTGCTCAGGAGAGCTGTCTGCTCAGGAGATCAATGTCTGCTCAGGAGAGCATTGTATGCTCAGGAGAGTTGTCTGCTCAGGAGAGTTGTCTGCTCAGGAGATCAATGTCTGCTCAAGAGAGCATTGTCTGCTCAGGAGAGCTGTCTGCTCAAGAGATCAATGTCTGCTTAGGAGAGTATTGTTTGCTCAGGAGAGCTTTCTGCTCAGGAGAGAAATGCCTGCTTAGGAAGCATGATGACGGAGCAGTGCCTGCATCAGAGCTAGTACAATGGCCATAAGAGCTAGTACACTGACAACTGACATACGTACTACGATGGCGTACAAATAGCACAGACGCTTGGTCCACAAACTAACATGGAGACAACTTTGACCCCGAAGACCAAGCCTGATGCTTATCAGCACTTTATGTGCTGCACCTAGAAGACAACTTAGCTTCCACAAAGGGTTTTGTCATGGAGCTAATCACAGGTAGTATAAAAGGAACTATTCACACACATAAAGGGGATCCTTTACACACACATACTCCGATAGAGACTTCTCTCTACCCTTACTCCTCTTTACTTATCACTTATTATTTGTCATTCACTTATACCAAGTACTTACTCTCACGCCGGAGCTTAGTCTCGGACTAAAAACCGAGGGCGAGCTAACGGTGTTCTCTCTTATTTTCAGCCTACAAGAAGAAGGAGCTACCGCAGAGTCTCCTGAAGCTTAGGGTTGAAGAGCATCTACTAATATTTGCTCAAACAATACCAAATTATCAAATAAATATACTAATATCAGTAAGTGTTTTGTTCATATATTAGTTAGGATCGTAAGGTTTTAATTTATATTGTTTATATGTTAATAGCTTTTTATAGTTTTTTCTTTGAATAGGTTTTATGTTTTGCCCTTGATCTACGTTGTTGTATCTGACTTTATACTCTTCAATAGATTAAGGGTTAGTGTGTTAAATAAATATAAAGTTTAGTATTTAGTATTTTATGCCTTTTTGGTGATGATAATTTCTGATTGACTTCTTCTAATCTTCTTTGTTATTTGATCAACTGTGCCTTTTCAGGAACGTAAAAGCCTCGATTCGTATTTTGTTGAGAACGAAGTTATGAAAGCGGCAATCAAATGAAAATATATGTAAGTTAGTTGTTGTTTTTAACGGGTGTTAGGATACCTATAATGGGAATTCGGGTGATCTTTAAGTCTGCTGCAACAACAGCAGTACATGAGTGTTTGGGTTGTTTTTGTAAGGCACTTTGGGTGGTATAAATTGGTGTTCAGGTCTGCTGAAAAACTGTAATAATATTTATGATTTCCTTTGTGTTTGATGAATTATTTTTATTTGTTTATCGGTCTTTGCAAAGCATACTAACTAACGTACCCCTATCATCTATCTGCTGTGTGTGTTTTTGTCTTTGTGTTGGTATGTCGGTTCACTTATTTATGAATAGAGTTTGTAAGTCAATGAAAATGTCCTTTTTTGGATTCTTTTTCAGATACTGATAATAACTGTGAAGCATAGCGCTGCAGTGAAGTAGATCAGGGCTCAACATTAGTTTTGAAGATATGATTCATAGGTACGGTGCATACATGTTTAGGAAGAAGTTATAGCATGCAATTCTTTAATATTTTGGTTATGCTGAATGTGTTTGGGTTTTATTGCATTAACTTTTGCAGGTTTTGAAAGATAGGGTTTTTGTTGCGGTTAATTGTTCTTATGGCTTGGTCTTTTTTGGTAGCATCAGGTGGTGAAAACTGGTGAGCTGGTGGAAGATATCAAGGTACCTCTAATATTATCATTGTCCTTTTTCCCTATTTAGTTTTATGTAGTTTAGTGTTTGAGTGTTGTTCGGGTCATTTGTTCTAGGAGTATTGCTTAAGACCTTATTATCTGAATTTGGAATAGACAAGGGTGAAAAAGGATAATGGAAAAGAAGTCTAGATTGATTCATTTATGGATGATGATGTTAATGTTGGATCAGACGAGACAAAACCAAGGTTCTGCAGTCCAATGATGCATTTGAAAAGCTTCATGTGTTGGTTGTAGAGAAAAGTAATTGCAATCCAGTGCTTGAGTGCAGTCCGGTGCTCGAGTACGCTGTGGACATTGCTACAAATGAAACCTCTAATCCATGTGAGGAATTGAAGGTTGAAAAGAAGTTAGATCTGGAAGAAAAGTACAACTCTGAGAGTAAAATAGATGGTAATCAGGCCCTGGTCTTAATTAGTTGTATGCCTTAATAATTTTTATTCTAGACATTACAGAGTGTTTAATAAGTTTTAAATCACAAAATAAATGGTGCAGGTATGTATGAACGTAGGAGTTACAAAGGTGTCGCTGATTGTATCATCAGGATGGTAAAATAAAAGGCTGTCACCTGCCTATGGAGCAACTCATCCTTAACCATATACTAGGTAGCTTGCGTCATATGATCATATCAAGGAAATGATATTAGTAAAAGGCGTGATGAAGGATGGCTTAGGGACACATGCGACTGCGAGTTTTGCAGCAGGGTTAGTAGCTGCAGTTGCGTCGATTCCAGTGGATGTGACCCAGTTATATTTGGTTTATTCCTCACCAGTATCGGTAAGATTTAATACTTATTTCACATATATACTTTTTGGACCATTTTTAGTTTTTTACTTCTCATGAAAGGATAAAAGCCGTAAGTATTTTTGAGTCACTTACAGTATACTATCTGACTAGAGTGACAAACTAATTACAAGTAGAATTTCACGTGTACAAGTTGAGATTGCGTCCCTTTAGTAACGGGTTATGGAGCTATTTATTTTAATGTAGGTCCCCATTCAGAAATTTGGGTTGTTTAAGTGGTGTTATGGGCCCCTACAAAAGTGCAGTTTTAACATGTTGTTTGATTTACTAATGTTATGTTTTGGCCTCTTAAAAAAGTGTCATTTAATGGGTGTTTTGGCTACTGAAAAACGACCGTTTAAAAAGGGTTTTTGGTTTCAATAAAGTTTATTTTTTATTTTTTTTATTATTTTTTTTCTGCTAAAAAGTTGCAGTTTAATGTGCTGTTTGAGTGGGTTTATGTGCGGTTCCTGGCTACTGCAAGTGTCCAGTTTTAAAAGGGTGTTTGGTTCTATAAAAGTTGTATTTATATGGATTGGTTATTCAAAACGGGTATAATGTAAACCCAATGATATTGGTTGTAAACAAGATGATTTAGTTATGAAATGGGTATAAAATGAATATGTATAAATGGTAGATGTCTGAAAGTATTGTTAATAATAGATAAGGCTTTGTTATGTATACTTAAGTGTCATGGTATCCATATAAAGTTTTTTAGAATCAATATGCATACATAGAACTGAACCATCTTCAATTCGTCATGTACAATCATTAAAATGTTTGTTATTAGAGTTAATTACATAAATCGTCCTTGTGGTTTGGTCAAAATTACGGATCTTGTCCCTATACTTTTTTTTTCAGTGCGTTTCGTCCCTGTGGTTTACAAATCTTACGGATCTTGTCCCTGATCCGACCCGGTCCAAAAAAAGGACCTCCCTTGCAAATTCTCTCTAACGTGAGGGACTAACATCATATTTTGGTTTTAACGATCGGAGTTAATTACATAAATCGTCCTTGTGGTTTGGAAAAAGTTACGCATCTTTTCCTTGTGGTTTATTATAAAATTAAAAAAAAAAAAAAAAAAAAAAAAAAAAAAAAAAAACTGTTTTATTAAAAAAATTAAAATAAAATTAAAAAAAAACAATTTTTTTTTAATTTTATTATAAAACGGATGAAGGCGTATAAAAAAACGTTTTTATACGGTTTTCTCTATTTTTACGTTTCATTTGTTTTTATACGGTTTCGTTCGTTTTTGTATGAAAATGTATGAAAACATTTTTGTACAAAAATGTTTTCATTTTTGTTCAAAAATGTACGTTTTTGTATGAAAATGTATGAAAACATTTTTTCATACAAAAACAAATTAAAATAATTAATTTAAAAAAAAAAAACTGTTTTTTCTTTTAAAAAAATTAATTTTATTAAAAAAATTAAAAAAAATTATAAAAAAAAAAAAAAAAAAAAGATTTTTTTAATTTTATTATAAAACGGTTGAAAATGTATGAAAACATTATTTCATACAAAAACAAACGAAATGTACAAAAATGTACGTTTTTGTATGAAAACATTTTTTCATACAAAAACAAATGAAATGTACAAAAATGTACGGTTTCGTTTGTTTTTGTATGAAAAAATGTTTTCATACATTTTCATACAAAAACGTACATTTTTGTACAAAAATGTTTTCATACATTTTCATACAAAAACGAACGAAACCGTATAAAAACAAATGAAACGTAAAAATAGAGAAAACCGTATAAAAACGTTTTTTTATACGCCTTCATCCGTTTTATAATAAAATTAAAACAAGTTTTTTTTTTGTTTTTTTTTTAATTTTTTTTTAAATTTTTTTAAAAGAAAAAACAGTTTTTTTTTTTTTTTTTTTAATTTTTTATAATAAACCACAGGGACAAGATGCCTAACTTTTTCCAAACCACAAGGACGATTTATGTAATTAACTCCGATCGTTAAAACCAAAATATGATGTTAGTCCCTCACGTTAGAGAGAATTTGCAAGGGAGGTCCTTTTTTTTGGACCGGGTCGGATCAGGGACAAGATCCGTAAGATTTGTAAACCACAGGGACGAAACGCACTGAAAAAAAAGTATAGGGACAAGATCCGTAATTTTGACCAAACCACAAGGACGATTTATGTAATTAACTCTTGTTATTATTATTTTTTAGTACGAACATTTCATCCATCATGCTTTTGTTACTGAATTGCTATATTTATTAAAACTATTATAAAAAACTGCGTCACAAGGAGATGTGAATAGTATTTAGGCACCGAGCAGCAAGTAATCTTGGTGCACGAACTAATTACATATGTTTCAACTGCAGGTACATTACCATTATATCAACTCCTATACATGCTGATATGGGGTGTTTGGGATAAGAATTAAGTTTTCTTGGACATAAACTACAACGGTTAGAGTCGTGAGCGTTGCTACTCCCATACAAAAATAGTACCAGTTGGAGAGCTACAGTTGAGATGAAGAGGCCAATGTGCAGTTTTCTTTAGTGGGACCAGATGGTGGTGTTAGTTGTGGTAAGATTGAAGAGTCAATGTTGAAAATGTGCAGTCAATGTTGAATTAGTTTGCATTATAGATTGAAGTCATAGTAACTGTTCAATGTTGTAATAACGTTATACTAGATGAGTTTAGATACCAAAAAAGAGCACTTGCAAAAGTCGACACTTTGTAGAATTTCCGAAATATTTTATTGCAAGTACTATACGTGAGTAAATATGATTACTCCCCATCATAGGTTGAATTGTTCTCCATAACCACAAGTAACTAATAGTATATAATGCTCACGAGTTCTTTTAACATGAAAATATATTTAGAGTTATGTATTTTCTGAAATGGTATGTCTAATAACATCGGCCACTAAAAAAAGAACCAATCCCCCGCCGCATGAAGATATCTTTAGAGTTATTTATTTTCTGAAATGGTATGTCTAATAACATTGTAAGGGGTGAATGAATTGTTGTCATTTGTCGTAAGAGCATCCACAATGATTCTACCTTTTAAAAGATTTGAAGCATTTATGGTAATAAATGCTAAAGGTAGTATGACTTGATATATTTATTATTATCCTTCCAAGTACAAAGCTTTTCCTTCAAACCACTTTGCACTAGTCAAGTATTTGTTTCAAGTCTTTCAAAAAGTTGTTTCATGCAATACTAAAAAAGCTTTTGAAAAGCTTTTTCAAATAGTAAAAAGCTTTTCTATTTGAGCCCATTGCAGATGCTCTAAGGTTTCTTTCTAAGAGCATACGTAATGGCAAAAACCACCAATAGCTTTTTGCATTTATTTTTTGTACTTGTTGCATTTAATGAATGAGTTTTTTAATTATATATTTTGTTTCACAATGAATGTTTAGTTCATTTTGGTGCAATAGCTTTTCACTTTTGTTGTCAAACGCTTGCTACTGCACAAGTCATTGCTAAAAAGTCATCAACCAAGTCTTTGTTCCAATGCTAAAAAACATACTAAAAGCTTTTCTAAATAGTAAAAAGTCTTTTAAAAACCACCCCATTACTTGTTTTCCATGGTATAAGCGTGGTTATTTATACCATGATTTTTCTAATCTATTCGGATGGTTAATGGTTTTTGAATGTTAGTTTTTTTGTTAAATTGAAGTGGAATTTAGATGGGCTTATTGTTTCTGGGCCAGGGACTTAAATGGACTCTATGTATATATCTCGATGCTTAACAGTTAACCTACGTGTTTGTGGGTTCTTGTTACAGAACAATTATCAAAAAAGGTGTCGCATCTTGTTTTATGTAAAAAACAAAAAAGGTGTCGCATCTTGTTACAGAAAAATTATCAACTGGCTTTTGTTTTTGTGGGTTCTTCTTATATGTTCAAACACAGATTAACCTTAACAACAAAACTTGCAGATTTTTAAGGTGCTTGCTACTCATCAAGATATTTAGTTAAAGGTTATTTTTGAAGAGTTAATTTGTGTGCTGTTTGATGGCTCCAAGTAATGAAATCAACTCATATGAAGCTAAGGTAATTTTTTACTTTTTATCTGTGTCATCTGTTATGTCCTTATTCTGTAGTTTTTTGGTTTCTAATTTATGTGTTCAATAGTTTCTTCTCATCTTTCTCTTTTCTAAAGATTTGCCATTAAAACGAAAAAGTTGTATTTTTTGTTTTGATTCTTTGTAATTTTGTATTGTATTTTGTTTTTTGGTTTCTGATTATGTTTTTAAAACCCTTGAAAAAAAAATTCCCCTCTAATTTTGTCTTTTGCTTATCATTTGGAAAATATATCTGAATCAAGATTTCAAAGCTTGCATCTTTTTAATTTTCAATATACTTCTGAGATTGGATGGTGAAGATCTGAGTCGATGCTTAACCTATGTATGTATGTATGTATGTATGTATGTATGTATCATCTACTTCCGCCCTCTTTCAATCTCTCATTATTAGGTAATGTCTTAGGAGCTTTTGATAGATTTGGTTGAAGATATACTTGTAAGATTGGATGGTGAAGATCTCATTCGATGCAAAAGCGTTTGTAAGTCATGGCTTTCTTTGATCTCTAGCTCTCGTTTTGTTAAAAATCATCTAGATTATACATGCAACAAAGATCACTACAACCATGAACTTGGACATAGAAGAATTATTATGCCAACATATGGGGACAAACGCAATGATGGACAAACGCTTTATAACTTCGAATTCTATCACACCAGTGATTTGTGTATTATTGGTTCTTCCAATGGCCTTGTATGCTTTTCTATCTCTACATTTAATGCTCAAGTTGTAGTAACAAATCCTTTAACTAGAGAGGTTAAGAAACCGCAAACTGCCCCCGAGATCCCCGAGACATCCAAGATTCCTAATAGGACGTCATTATGTTGGGGTTTTGGTTATGATTCGTTCACAGATGATTACAAGGTTGTTATGGGTATCAAGATGCATAAGGGAGGGACACTTTTTCGAGTGTTGACATTGAAATCAAATATTTGGAAAGTTACGAGTCAAGTGAAGTATGAAGCTTATGGTCCTATTGGTATATTATGGAACGGAATGCTTCACTGGTTTATGGAGGATTGTTATACTGAGAAGCAAGTGATTCTTTCTTTTAATTTATCTCGAGAGGAATTCAAAGAAACCTCCCAACCACATGACTCACGTTATGTATATGATTGGTCAAACTCTTTGGGGATTGTCGAAGGATGTCTATGCATATTTCGTAACCATCCCCCGTATCAGAGATGGGTACTGAAAAATAACAATGATAAAGAATCTTGGGAACTACTACCGTATGATTGTGAGATGAACAAGTATGATGTTGCACATGTGCTCAAGCGTTGCATTCTACACAATGATCGGTACTTATGTGATAAAGGTGATAAATTTTTCAACAAGGACGGGAAATATATTGCTTCTCCTATATATGTACCGAGCCTTGTTTCTCCTCATCTTAATGGGAAACCGAAGAAAAAGAGGCACACAAAGAATAACAAGAGGAGTGGTAAAGCGGTTTCTAGCTACGATGTAATTTCAAGGTTTTTTCGTTTTTCACATGACATACTCAAGAGAAAGAGGCGGATGAAGAATAGGAAGATGAATGGTAAGTTTGGTTCGAAATGTTATGTTGTTATTTGACCTTCCTTTCTTTTACTACTCCGTAGTATGTAGATCTCCTGATTTCTTAATTATGTTAATGATGATTGTTATATATTGCTAGAATCTTGTGTTTGGTAGCAATGTTACTGGATGTGAATTATAGGTATTTATGTAACCCTGGCTTTTTATTACTAACGAAAATGAAAGTTTTAGTAACTCGGTCTTAGTTTGTAGTACATGGAATATATATGCAGTACGTCTTCGGTATAGCTGTGGTATTGAAGTTTATTATTTATCATTAGCAAGTGTCCCTTATTTTTCTTCTTAATGTAAAAAGTGTTCTCAGGTCTAGACATTCTTTTAGTTTTAGCCCTTTTAGTTTACTACCTTTTGGATATTAGAAGCTTTTGTGCTAATAACATGTCTTTCAGTTTCATTTATCTAACTTGATTTCTAACTCTATTCACTAGCTTATTGCTTTGTTTTTTCAGGGATATCTTCCCGGCTACAGGGCCAAGCACCCAGTTTAGTGTTCATAAAGTAGTCAAGCTTACAGAACATTTATGTATGAATCTTGTCTCGGTAATTTTTATAGTACTAGCAGAGTACCCGCGCGTTGCAGCGGCGGGTACCCTGAAATAAAAGTTCCGGAGGAATCATATATTTTAGCTTATTATGTTCTTTTTGACAATAAATTTACGGATATCAAGAATTTCGTTTATCGCGTGCCCGTTTGGCCGTTGCCTGTTCGGACTTGAATATTTGTATAATATACTTTATTATTTGTACTAGTTATAATGCCCATGCACGCACGGGGTTTTGACATAAATTTTTGATCATTTATTAATACCGAATATGTATTGTCTTAAGATTGTTCACAAATTAGATACCTTATTTTGTTATGTTAGCATGTTGGTATAAGTATACTTTTAATTAATTTATAATTGGTCAAGTTTTAAATGCATTGGTTCTCGATTTTAACGGGTCAAGAGAACATTCGAATCAAACTTTTTTCTTTGAATCTCTCCTTAAGATCAACATCTTCCTTTAAACAACAATGTTTCATCACATGATTGATTAATATGGATGGGACATATATCAATTTGAAATGAAAAACAGTTCAACATTATAGTAACTCTCGCATGTAAACAACAAAGTGTCTTGAGTAATATCACAAAGCATGGGACGAAACAATTTTAAAATTAATGGCAACTCAAGTAGCTTCTATATCCTCCATGCACCCACGCAACCATATCTAGAGCTAGCAAACATCTGTTGTAAGCTATTTAAAAAAGAATTTTTTGTTTGCTAAAGCATCATTTTCCTGAACCTACAATAAAGTCACAACCCCAACTAAGCTAGTTGATGTATATGCCCAGGAGTGTTAAAAAAAATGTTTGACATAAGAAAATAAGAGCAAAATCACATAACTACTTACGATATACATATAAACATAACACACCATTACATGTTTACATGATCCTGAAATTCTTAAACACTTTTTCCATCCGTTATACAATTGGCTGCTGGCAAATTATCTTGTGAACCTTGTCCACAATGTAAAAACAAAATAACAAATGAATGGTCGGACCAAGGGTCGTTGCTCCTGTAGCTGTTTTGTATTAGTATAATGTCGAAGAACCTGAAATACATCATATATATTGTTGCATTATGGGTATCTCATTAACATAAAAAAAGAAGCCAATAGACATGCTAAAGATGGATCTACTCACAAGTCCAAGAAAATTTGCAAGTTTTTCTGGATATCTTCATCCAACAAACTTTACTTGCGATTCTTTTTGTGTTTCTTTGATGCATTTAATCATGTTGTTGAGGCAGCATGTTGTAGTACAATATCGGGTAAAAGACTATTCACCAAAATAGTAATACATTAATAATCACCTATAAGCAATTTGCAAGAGAGGTCAGATGGTCAGCAGAAAACATTGTATTAGAACTGTGTGGATCAGGCAAAAGCTTCAATTCCCAAACTGTTTCGTCTATCCTTGAAACATATTTTAGTAGAGGAGCCCATGGTACCTAATATTTCTAAGTCCAAATGTCTTAGAAAATGAATATCATGTATAGTATGTGGCATTGTGTCTTGAAAGCCCCCGTCTAGTTATTGTGTTATAATCATGTTTGGTATGTGGCATTGTGTCAGGCCCCTTTACATTATCTGGAATATGGTTCTTGCATTACAACAATCACAATTAAAACCTGACAATACCCTTCTGCAAAACCATGCAATATCATTTTCTTTCATCTTTGATAACTGAGACTATTAACCCTAACAATATTGCTAGTATTCGCTAGTATAAGTCCATGATCTAATGCCTCTTGATTATATATCATTACATTTTACAGGAACCTTAAATCTAAATACTTTAACTATTATTTGTAAATTTTCACTACATAATTCATTAGTTTCTTGACGACAATAAGAAAAACTTCGTCGTTTAGTAGTTTTTCCAACGACACAGGTTATCTTCTTCTCTTGATTAAAATTCTCTGTAAATGCAAAAGAAAGTACAAAATGGGTACACTTATACGATCCATAAATGCGAGTAAACTTACTTAGATGTCGATTGCAACCTTGAATGCATGACGTTGTGTGCTTCAAAAAAAAAAAAAAAAAAAAAAAGTTGTTCATTCTAATCAAGAAAATGAGCAATTTCAAAATGACCTTCAATTATCATAACATAAAATTGGCAACAAAAAGTATGACGGTAATATGTGAGCATATTTGATTAAACTAAAAGTGTCTCTCAGATGATTAAAATGCTATTGGCCATCTAATGAATTCACTAACTTTTATAATAGTGAACCTAAACTCACTCTACTAACTTCACACCGCATCTATTATTAACAAAGAAATCTAGGAAGTTGTGTAACAACACAATATAAGGTATACTCGACTGGAAGCATAGGCTAAAGACAAAGACAACACATACCTAATTTTGGATTGTTGCAAACATCTTTAATTACCCATCCTTCATGTGAATGATTATGTCAAATCCGTTTTAACTTCTTGTCCCACTGTCATAAACAATCGCACCAAGCGATTCTGAAACAGGAGCAATATAGCGCATTCGGTTCCCACTGTTATATACCTGATTTTAAATTCAGGAGGCTCTTTAGCAACGCACATGTATTTGGCTGTTCTAAGTAGCTTGACCAATCATTAAATTCATCAAGGACCTGAATTGAAGTCTTGACAATTTCAGGTTTCAAATCCTGCGATTCACCTCCACTAAAATAAAGAAGTCTGTTAGAGACCTCATTGTCAGTGTCATAGATATAAATTTGCAAAAACCTTGGATTTTGATCCGGTGGTGAACATAAAGATCCCATCCAATGCGAAATTTATCCTTCAACCTTGAAATACATAAGGCCCTCAGTCATTATTAACTGAATCATCCACATTAGCCCCAAAGGAATGCATGCATGGCGAACATCGTGTTGTAAGCACGGGTGTTCTCCATGAAGTGCCTATCTTTGAAGAGTTCTTTAATGATCTCTGGAGGATTTCTTGGAAGTGGTAACCTAACCCGACCACCTCTACAACATCGGCTATATTAAATCCTTCCATTAGGAGAATAACCTTTGAGGCGTTCCGGCATACCAAAACTCAACATGACAATACTCACACACTTGATCACAGTCTCAAATCCAAATCCAAATACAAAGAAGCGGTTCCTGCAAAATTAGCAAATTAATAAACACGCTAAATAAAAGAGAATCATGCTATAATATAAAAGGGTAATGTGTGTACAAAAAATACCATATAAAGAGTGTGAAGAAGATGGGCCTACCTGAACATCAGGAACAACTTGAGGTGTTGAATCTTGTAAGTACGATAATCGTGTCGAGGATCGCGGTCTTGAAGATGGTTGAATTGGTGAGCTTTTAACAACAGGTGTTGAGGCATTTGTATCTTGAAAGAAAGAGAGCCTTCTAAACACCCTCGGTCGTAAACGTGGCAGAATTGGTGAGCAATCAGGAACACTTACACCTGACTGCAGATTTTTGCGAAGATGTTCCTTCGATGCGCCTGCACATAAAACAAAAAGATGTTAGTCTAAACATTCTTCAGGTGGAGCGGCTACTTTCATGCCCAAATTTAGAAGTCTTTCATCTACCATACTCATTTCCATGACTGATTCATTAGAATTTGGAGGGCGAAGCTCACTGGAAGATAAGATACTCGAAAAAAAATAATGTCCATATGAGCCTCATCTCTATTAGTCAATACATATTACCAAAGGCCTCTTGGCCTAGCGGTATGTGAGTGGCCCATCAACCTAGAGGTTGTGGGTTCAAGTCTCGTTGGAGACATGTGAGATAGAATTTGGACATTTTTTTTTTCAAATAAATTTGCTTTGGCAAAATCACTCTAAAACGATGTAATTCTTTTATTATATAAAAGACGACTGAATACATACCTAAGATTAGGATTGCACCGCGAAACCTTCTGGCCATACGTACGCCAACAATATCCATCATCCACTATATCAACCTCATTGGTCCTACGACAACCACATGGTATGTTTCTTGGCCAACTAACCCCCATGGACCATCCAAAGCGTCCTTCCAACCAACTTTTGTAGCTCAAAAAGAGTTAATAACACCTACTGAATACGTAATAAGTATAATAACCAATCTAAATGTTCACCCAGGATCTCCTTTATTTATGGCAAGGTGGAACGTATCCCTGAATTCACAAAAAATAGACTCAATAAGTCTTGCATTATTATTAACCAAATTTAAAAAGATAGAAAACTTAGCAACTATCTTGTAAAACAAACTTGTGCGATGTTGTTGAAGAAGCTCTTGGACGCATTCAGGAAACACATATGTGACATAATACTGTAAAAAACACATTCAAGAAACATTCGCGTTTGACTTAGGAAGCATCTCGCCCAGGAAACATTTACGTTTATGATAAGATCGTTTATGAGCTCTAGGGGATAAGAATAACAACAATTATAATGCACAACGGAATAAGAAAACATCGTTTGTTATTATTAACAAAGTTCTTCGTCATCATCTCTACCACTAAACACTAACCTAGGCGTTTACATGAACATACGCCTAGGAACTACCTAACTAACCATCACCCAAGGCGTTCTCCCCTAACGCTTGTACACACACACACCTTTGGTGTTCACATCTTGACACACACAAAACCTAATTCCCTGCCTCTTTTTATATACTAGAGAGGCTAGGGTTACAATTGACTACTAGGGACTAAATAATAAAGTCTTTTTTAACAAGTAAGTCCCTTGTCTTTCTTTCTTCATCAATTGTCTTCATTAGTCCTTCATCTTTCATATTTTGTCATAATCAACTCAAATATAATTCCTAACAATCTTCCCCTAGTTGATAATGAAAAAACCAAATAAGCACGAACTTCCCTGAAGTTAAGATTTTATGAAAGATAAGAACTTCCCCTTAAACATGCAATATCACCAAGGATCTTCAAGTTGCAAATCTTCTATGTAATGCCTTCTTCCCCTTTTTGTCATAATCCACTAGGAGATGCTAAGTAGAAGCAACTTTGATTCCAACCACCACAAACCAATATCATACGACTAATCCATCCTTCTAATGCCTCAAGATACCCTCCCTGAAGTTTTCCGCAACTAAAAATGAAATTAAGGCAAAAGAAATTTGAACTAATAGTACAAATACCAACAAGTAGTAGTAAAAATCTTCCCCTTGAATGATGCATGTAAATAACCATAAGAACTTGTCGAATAACTAACCACCATGATCACAAATACATTGTAGTTCCAGCCATGAAGAACATAGTACCACCCCAAATACTAATAAAGATGACTACAATCGCATTTGAAACCAAATAGTAGTAATATGAAGAATAGTTCTTTATCTTGAACCTGATTCATAAACATTAGGTCACAACTAAAAACTCAAAATCCAAAACATCATACGTGTGTCGTCCGACAAATAAAAATCCAAATCTGTCAAAGTATGTGTGTCGACTTCCCCTAAAATCAATAACCATATTCTATCCAATATCCAATCACGTTCTACCCGAGATCCAATCATGTGTGTGTGTTAACCAATAATCTCTGTGTGTGTCGCCAAAAATCTCAATCCGAGAACCAAAACAATCTCGCGTGTGAGTAAACTCCATACCAAAAACTTCTGTCCTGTTCACAAAATTTTAATACTAAAACTTGAATGTTTTTCTCCTTAAATCCAATCATTGTGTCAAATCTCCTCGTACTCCCAACCTTAAAATAATACAATCGAATCTGTTTATCAATTATTGAGTATACGTTTCATCAATGTTGGACCCACGTGATGTCAAAATACTTTCAACAAACCAACCTCGTCTGATCAAAAACTTATAGCTTCGTGTGATCATGTGGCACGTGTACAATGTAATCCAACAACAAGAATATTGACAATTCAATATCAAAAACTTATACCTTCTTTGCTCATGTCTGATGAGCAGCAATTATAATATATCCCACATGATATGTCACCATCACGAGAATCAAATACACAATCTTCATTCAACATCAAACTTCGAGTACCCATGTTACATGATACTACTCTTAGACCATATGTGTGCTATCATGCAAAGAAAAATAATATGTGTGCTTCGTTAAACCACTCTTCTGTCGTGGCATCATGAACAAAGCATCAAGCTTCTTCGTGCAAACAGTACTTGAAACGCAGCAGTACTTTCATATCAAACGGTACTTTCATATGGTGGAGCAGTACTTTCAAAAACGCAGCAGTACTTTGATAGGAGAACAATACTTTCGTAACTAAGTAGCAGTACTTTCGTATAAATAAGCATCATCAGTACTTTTATCTCGTTCAAGCAGTACTTTCACAACATCCAAATCGTCTTTTGTGTGTCCTCTTATAACAACAGAATATTACTTGAATAGAAACACCTTGATGATCGCAACTGTCTTCGAATAACCAGTAGCTTCAGTTTTATACACAACACACCAGTGCATCAACCGTTTACTGAATTTAAACTAGGGTTGTTGTTGAGATCAGTATCATCCAACCGTAACAGCCATCGATCACGCAAATAGACTCTAACCCGTCGTCGATATCCAACGTCGCTCCTTTAGTATTCTTAATTAAATATCATGCAAGTGAAACCAGCCACAACAAAAAAAACGAATACCAAAAGTTGAAAGTATATCACCGACATCAAATAACTCCACCGTCCAATGATGAGCATAAACCAATTAGAATTCTTCAATATATAATAAAGATTGTTATAAACCTATTGTGTCTTATCAAGCAATTAATGAATAGCATAACCAATCTCAACTTGAACCTTGAAGACCAATAAAACCATGAGAAGTAGTTTAAATATAATGAGCAGTACAAAAACAAAGCCTTCATCAATTAGTATATGTTAACACCAACTCATTATAATAAAAATACCATGCACCATTCACGATCACCAATCAATGTTACATGCAACAGAAATCAATTATGCATGAATTTAAACTCTCAAAATTCGAAACTTTAACCTGTTTCTGCAGCCAACTTCGACAGTTAATATCTTTTGCATAAAAGCTCAGATAGAAAATCCCTCCAGTGGAAAGTTAAATTGGTATATAGAGAACATCCACCTAAAATTTCGTCCCGATCCAACGGTTAACGAAAAAGTTATCGCTGTTTGAAAACAGCCCTGCAGAAACCTTACGAAAATTTTTTAAATACGAATTTTTCTTCCTCCTTATTCGAAAAACCTTGTAGATCCCTATATCAAGAGCTCCCCGCTCTGATACCAATTGATAAGATCGTTTATGAGCTCTAGGGGATAAGAATAACAACAATTATAATGCACAACGGAATAAGAAAACATCGTTTGTTATTATTAACAAAGTTCTTCGTCATCATCTCTACCACTAAACATTAACCTAGGCGTTTACATGAACATACGCCTAGGAACTAACTAACTAACCATCACCCTAGGCGTTCTCCCCTAACGCTTGTACACACACACACCTTTGGTGTTCACATCTTGACACACACAAAACCTAATTCCCTGCCTCTCTTTATATACTAGAGAGTCTAAGGTTACAATTGACTACTAAGGACTAAATAATAAAGTCTTCTTTAACAAGTAAGTCCCTTGTCTTTCTTTCTTCATCAATTGTCTTCATAAGTCCTTCATCTTTCATATTTTGTCATAATCAACTCAAATATAATTCCTAACAGTTTAACTTATGACAGTTTACATCTCGCCTAGCACACGCCCATCTCGCCTTACATTCGCCCAGCACACGCCCGTCTCAAATGTTACCTTTGGCTCCAAACACACTCGCTTTTTTTGTGCACGTGAAAGAACCAATGCTGAAAATCAAAGTTCGTCACGATACAACATAATATCCTTTTTTTAACTCAGACTTGGTTCCTAGAAACTGCCAAGCACATAGAAGAAAGCCATCTGTCACGGATGATTTCACTAAATGCAACAAATCCTACTTTAAGCAATGGTAAATGAAAAATTACAGTTATAAGTAAAAGAAAAAAAGATTGTACCTTTTAAGAAGAAAAAGCTTTTCTAAAATTAACAGCTTTAGTTGTTTAGGTTGGGCGGCCAAAGAGGACTGTATAGTTGTAAAGTGCTCATCCGCTAAAACTTGGTCATATAGTTGTATAGTTGTATAGTTGTAAAATTAACAGCTTTTCTAAAACTTGGTCTCGGGTCATATAAAAAACGTTTGAAAGTGGAATGGGTTAGCCAAACTCGGCCAATTTAGACCCTTATTTAAATAACGAATGGATAAGCTATTAAAAAAATTACATATAGCATTTTGTCAACTGATAATTTACAACGATGGCGCACATGTGCAACTGAAATAAAATAGTTTTCTAATTTCTATTCGGAGGTTCGTGATAAGCTAATAATCAACCTAAACAAAAAGCAAGAAAGGTCTAACATTTACTTCATTAACAATCTTTCTAATATAATATTGATTCATTCATCCAGGAGGTGCATGAAAATTTCAAAAAAGTTAATCTAATTTAGATAAGACAATAGAACAACTATCCACAAAAAGATAAGCTATATATACTATTTATTTTTTATCAGTAATGTTGATGCAATGCTTAATGGCTTAATGCTATGTTTCTATTAATAAACTGTTGTTCTTGTGGGATACACACCTTGCAGACTATGTTTAAACCAACATTATAAGAAAACAACCATGTCGATTGCTATAAAATTACTTCACATATGCTATGCGTATGTCTCTATGTCTACTCTTATTTTCATGTTGTAAAAGTCTGTGTACATTCAAATATTCTAATAGTGAGTCAAGTGATGACCCTAACTTGGTGGCATGATCCTAATAAGAGTTGGCACTGTGGCTACTCATTAGTCAAAGTATGGCCTATGTCTTCGAGATCGTTTATCATGTTCAACGTATAATCATTTATCATGTTCAACATATCATGTTCAACATATAATCGATTCACTGATCTGCAACCTAAATTAAGCAAACTATGTCAAGATTGATCTTATAAGGTACAGTTAAGCAATGGAGTTTTATGACTCAAACTCATACAATCTTATTTTAGATAGTCAACCATCTAAATACTTACACGCTTAATTGATTAATCCAAAAAACATAACCAAGCAGTCAAAGTACATTATACTTCAAATATTTACGCCATAAAGATGCAAATACAATAACTTGCGTGACTAAAAGCTTTTCGCATAGATGATTTGTGCATGCTAGATCAACTGTAATTCTTCCCTCTCCTAATATTTCAGCTGCTGGTTATTCAACAAATAAAAGAATATGCATCAGGTCAATATCGTCTCTATAAATGAACTCACGATACACTAAAATCCCTTTATCCACCCAATCCAAAATCACCAGTAAAGTAGAATGCAATATTTTGGAATAGTCATTCTTTGCTATGTCTAGTCTACTTAACTGCATGGAACATTATTATAAAACCTCAATACTCTAATACCTTTTAACTTGAACCTGATAGCCCCTGATGTTGGTATTCGCATAAATATAACAATGATAATAATTAATGTGTACCAACCGCAAAATACTTATTGGTATGAGTGATGAATGCGTACCAACAATGATAATAATTAATGTACCTTAACCTTGGAAAGTCGAACAACAATAAGAAGCATCAGATGATTAATTTGGGCCGATGGTTTTTCTTTTAAGTTACAAAGTGTTAGGCCGATTCCCCGATTCCCCTATTCTTTCATTGCAGATCGTTAATAAGAAGCACAAATGTAGAGTGGGAATTTGATGAAGGAGCTGATGGTGGATGAATTTGGGATAATTGGTGTTGGTGGTGATGATGAAGTGATGAAAATAATAGAACTCCGTGTTGTTTTTAAAAATTACATTTTAGACAGTAGCATCAACACCCATGTGTATTTTCATCTTTTTTTATACATGTAAGTAAAAGACGTTTTTTTTAATTTTTTTAGCCAAATTAGGAAAT
Organism: Chrysanthemum seticuspe; assembly: GCA_019973895.1. Classification (NCBI taxonomy): domain Eukaryota; kingdom Viridiplantae; phylum Streptophyta; class Magnoliopsida; order Asterales; family Asteraceae; genus Chrysanthemum; species Chrysanthemum seticuspe. The sequence continues at coordinate 217,237,800 of BPTQ01000002.1, read as the reverse complement.
AATTAGGCTTAATTATTTTTCAAAATATAAGAAAAAAATAAAATTAAAAAAATTATTACTAAATAAGGTATGGTTTGATTTTTTTTTAAATGAAAAATTCCCACTAGGGGTTTTGTTTTATTATATAAAAGATTAGTGACATTTAATAATTGTGTTTGAGTTGGTTGTACAATATGCTTAATAATTTGTATTTCTTGTGTAAGGGGTGTTTTAATAAATGTATTAATTGTATTTATTGACTAGTTAATTAATTGACTATATTAAATGTCTTGTCGACATTAATGTCTTGTTAATTTCTTATTATAGAAATGTTTTTTTGTCTTATTTTTTTTAAGACTTCTAAATATAGATGTCCTAAATACATTATAAATTAGTATAGATTTATGTATGAATCTGGTCTCGGTAATTTTTATAGTGTATTTTTATGATGGGTTTGAGGAACTTGTACCGTAAGGATTCAATAACTATCTTCTATGATGGTTTTGAGGAAAGCCATAACTTATCGATACTATATATATATATATATATATATATATATATATATATATATATATATATATATATATATATATATATATATATATATATATATATATATATATATATATATATATATATATATATATATATATGAGACTACACATGCCACATGTATAATGCTTACTAGGCATTTTAATGATGACATGGCGGCTCTATGATGAGGTGGAAATGCCACCATGGCACTACATCCGGATACATTATAATTTTTTTGTAGCAGCCAAGATTCGAACATGGGTCTCAACATTCACAGCCTCAAGCCTCAACCACTCAACCACTGAGGCAATCCATATATTTGTTTATCATCTTCTACTTCCAAAGTAATATACTTAACTTTGTACTCATATATGCAACTTTTTCATTAAAAATTCAATGCCAGTCAACACTTCTTCATAACCTCCCCATTTCATTCGCACATTCCAAAATTTTATCAAAACAGAATAATCATCAAATCAATTTAACTGAGGATAATCCGGGGTTTTGATTATATGATTTTCAAAATCATGACAGAAAATCATGGAGTATTTCAATTTCACAATCATAATCATCAAATCATCAATCTGCCTTTCAAAACCCTACTATATATCTATAAATACCAACTACAAAGTAAACCGTAAATCACACCTACAATTTGTAGTTTGTAACATAAAGTTAATCGGAAAAAAATGCAAAGGTTTCCTAAGGGTTCCAAAATGGGTTACCAGAAATCACCCATTACTCTAGGTAGCAGTTCCATATTTGGTTCGAAAATGGGTTACCAGAAATCACCCAATTCGCCAGGTTCGATTCTTATTTTTTTTCTTCGTATTTTGTATTCAATTTTATTTTTTATGGTTAATTAATTTGCATTACTCGATGAACAAGCCTTTATTATCATTTCTATGGTGTATAGATTATCTGAAACGTTGGTTACGACGTTTGTAACAATTGAAATTCAAGCCTTTATTATGTGCGACATTAGTTTGTGTTTAATTTGTTGACATACCCATATATGTTCTTCGTGTCTTAATTAGTACCATGTTTCTCATATTCTACGATCAAGTATTCATGATTAGAAGCCTTTATTATGATTTCTATTAAGTTTAAATATGTATTTTTGCAATGTGGTTTTTTAGTGTTTAGATTCGAATTACATTTTTTTTGTGTATTTTTGCATCATAAGTGTATAGTTGGATGGACTTAGGGTTTCTATGGGTGAATATTGACCTAGGATTGGGTATTATTTTGGGTTAATTTTTGTCTGTTCATGATTGATACAACACAGGAGTTAAGGTTTCGATTTTGGGGGTTTTGTTTGTTCATGATTGATGCAACACACGAAGTGATGCCTTTGGATAAGAATTTTGAGTTTGTGACGAATTTTCGGGTGAAATATTAGTTGGGGGAAGAAATTGGAAAAGGGCATTTTGGGCATACTTGTAGAGCTAAGTGTAAAAAAGGTGCTTTGAAGAATCAGTTTGTTGCTATTAAAATTATTCCAAAGCTAAGGTATAATTTATCAAGTTCATTTTAACATAGTAAGTAAAATGATGTATGTTACTGTAAAAGTTTGAGTCTTTGATGAAGTTGTCACTTGCCCATCTCATATACATGGATATAGTTAGCAAATTGGTGTAGCAAATGTAAGTTTTAGATTTCTTGAGCTTATCCACTTCAAATCTTGAATAATTTTACTGATGTTTATGTATAGTAAAGTTTGAATCTCAATTAATCCGTGCACTTACAATTTCAATTCTTGAACAAGTTAAGTGAATTGGATAAGTTATGTGAATTGCAATCAATTACTATATGTTTCTAAGTGATATGGTTGATGTATAGATTCATGTGTTTTGAACTACACAAATATGGTGCTATGATACCTTATTGATAGTTATTTTACTTTTGATCCAAAGTCAATCTTTCTAATATGGCTTACCTATAAATATTCTCATTGTTACAGCCTTTCAAAAGGACCAGAAAATTACTTTGATCAAAGAAATTGATCCAATGCTTGATAACATTTCCGTTCAAGGGAGATGTATTTCTATTTGGCATAGCCATAAGCTCAATGAAAAGCACAATCCTTATAGTCTGGATTTGGTCTTGCAAGATGCCCAAGTATGTACAAACCTGTTTTATTTTTTTAATTTAACTTTATTGCTTTAAATTATTGTGTACTGATATGAACTATAAATTGTATTACAGAATGACAGGATTCAGATATATATCAAGAAAGATTTGATGTTTCGATTTGAACCTCTGTTTGAAGAGGGTCAATGCTATGTTATTTCTAATTTTGGCATTGCAGAAAATAGTGGTAGGCTACCCCTGTTGCCACACAAGTATAAGCTGAGTTTTTTCAAAGGGAACCAAGTGACTAGAGTTGACCCTTTTGATGAGAATGTAAATGGCTTGATACTTGAGCCATTCAACAGCTTATTGGACGGCAACCGTGAATACCATGAACATGAGGCTGTTGGTATGTGTTTTAAAAAACATTTTATTTTACAATTTACTTTAATGCATAACTCCAATTATTTACTAAAATCTGTTGCAACAGATGTCATGGGTTCTGTGATCGCGATTGGGGATATTGTCCTCGTTCAGTCTGCTGCTGGTCTAAAAATACGTAGAACTGTTGTAATTGAGGATGTTGAGTAAGTATACTAATATTATATAAAATAGATATTATACACAATTTAAGTATACTATGTCAAATAACTGTAACTATATTTCAGGGGAATTCGCTTGGATTGTACATTCTGGGACAACTGGGCAAAATTGTGGGATGGATATGCGAGTAAGTGTGAGACTGTGGGACATGTGGTTTTCGTACTACAGCTAGGAAAGGTTAAATATTGGGACGGTACGTAGTTTTCATTATTTTTATAAATTTTGATTTCAAAATTATTAATCTATATATACACTTATGATAAATTTAGCGATACGTATGTATTACTAAGTGGCAAACAAAATTCAGGCACTCCTGCTGTTCACAATGCACTATTTGGCACTAAGATTTACATCAACCGGGACATACCTGAGATCACTTCATTCAAGACTAGGTTTGTATCGACTTCATATTATTAAAAGTCTATTGTTCCTGTCTTTGCATATCTTTGCTCAAAAATCATATATTCAAAATTATATATTTGCAACTTGTAATGTCTTTCAGAGTACAAGAACGTGATGGCTATGACGAAACTCAATTTAAGATTGAGTTTGTGGAAAACTAGAAGAAGGGGGGTTGAATAGTTTTACCAATTTTAAAACTTCTTTTTAAAACATTTAGATCAACTTATGTTAATCTATTTAGATGTGTATGTTGGACGTTGATAGATAGATATACAAATGTGTAATGAAAGATAAAGAGTAAGAAGCACATAACCACGACACAAGTATTTATAGTGGTTCGGCTACAAGGACACCTTCCTTGCCCTACTCCACTCCCCGAGTCACCTACTCGAGAGTTCGTAATCACTACACCAACTCCTTATGGCGGAGAAGCCTTCACAATGTCGCATACTCTTTTTCCGGTACTAGGCTAACCACCGGGTTCTTTCACACCAAGGTGAACCACACCTAACACAATGTCGCCTACCCTTTATCCGGTGCTAGGCTAACCACCGAGTTCTTTCACACCAAGGAGAACTAATCCTATCACAACGTCGCCTACCCTTTATCCGGTACTAGGCTAAGTACCGAGTTCCATTACAATGGAGGAACTACTACCCAACACTACACAACACCTAATCCCAAAGGAGACCATCTCCTTATTACAACATCATCAAGGATATCAATATCCTTGGATTTAATACTAATCTATCTTGTACATCGAAACACACCATATCGAATGTACATCTTAGGCACCTTTCACTAATGCCCTTGGCTTGACTTCTAGGCATCCTTCACTAATGCCTTGTAACTTGACTTCTATATCATTCTTCACTAATGCTTTAGACACGGACGTTAAGCACCTTTCACTAATGCTCTCGTCTTGACTCTTTCGGCATCCTTCACTAATGCCTTCAACACAACACTTCTATGGAGAAAGAAAGAACTATCAACAAGAAAACTTCAGTAGTGTTGATGATGACGAAGCATGGCAACTCATGGACTTGAGCTTGCTTGACTTCAAGAGGTGGTGATCTCGTCTTCAAGAGGAACCTAGAGAATCACACAAGAACAAAAGACAAACTACATAGAAAGATCCCTTAGGATCAGTGGTTAGAGAGTTACAATACTTGGGGAAAGTATATGTGAGAGTGGCAAGCTAAAAGGAAGAAATGGCTCACTATTTATAGAGGAAAAATACTTACTGTTCCCCGGATCCCACGGATCCCTCCCACAAGGGATCCGTCTAGCGTGAGGCTAGGGATCCGTGGGACGCTCCTCTTTGCCCATGGGTATTTTGGTTATGGGTCATGGGTTATGGGTTGATCCATGGGTCTTTTATTAGATACAATGTATCTAATGAGTGCAATGCACCTAGTCAAATGGGTATGAGTCAATACCATGGGTTATGGATATATTCCATGGGTTGTAGTTTTTTTACCCATTTTATATTACATACTAGTTATGTATATATTTTGCCAAATATGTAAACACTAGTTGTTGTACATATGTATTACTAAATCATAAAATCACTTATACTTGTTTTAGTGTTTTATGTGAAAATGTAAGTGTGTTATAAAACCATTGACTCAAACTATTTACGTATTTTATTTGTTTCGTTAAAATGATTTTACGTTTGTTATCGACAAAACATTAGAAGATCGTAAAATATAAATAAACGTTTTTACGGCTTATTTGTATTAACAATCTCCCCCTTTTTGTTGATGACAAAACATAAAATAATTTTAAGGAAAAACTAAAATTCGTAAAAATTTGAGTTTGGAGTTTTTACTTTCTTCTCCCCCTTTTTGTCGAAACAAAAAGAGCTACAAAAGAAACTAACACATTTGTTTTAAGAAAAACATGTGAAAAGAAAATATGTAAAGAGAGCAAGTGACGGGAATGGTTCTCGTCTTAACTCCCCCTTGACGAGTCCATCCTTTTGTTAGGGCGTCAAGTAAATATAAACTAATAAGCTAACGAATTGCAATTTTGTTTGCAAATGATTTCGCCCTTGTGACGAAAATGCTCCCCCTAGAAGATTGCAATATTGCAATGGGGTGTCATGAAGTATAATCCAAATTATGTTGCAAATGGTTTTGCAATGTATGGTTTGACACAAAGCTCCCCCTAGCTTAGTGTGTCAAGGTCTTCATGTGTATTTTGAAAATCTACAATACAAAGGTTAGAAAACAAGTACATAGTGTATAATTTCCTGCAAATAAGACTCAAGTTAGTAGAATTTTGTTCTTCTGTACCACGGATCCCACGGTTCTCTTTGTGGAGGGATCCGTCTAGGAATTTTGCAGGGATCCGTCTGTCTAGTGACAGTTTATTCAGCAAAGGTGATATACCAAACAATGCTAAATATAAGAGTGAGATATGTATACACACAACAAACATATACTCAGAGAAATATGGCAAATAATTTATCATTCAATAAAACGAGATAATCAACAAATTTCCAAAACTAAGAGAATGATCTAGCCATATAATATTCTACTTAAAGCTAATTAGTGACTAAGACGTAAAATGCAACAATGTGCTTGAGTCTAGGGATGAGTAGACTTGTTGATTTGATCCAATCTTTCAAGAAGATGATTAAACATGAAATGTAATTTATTTCGTACTTCTTGAAAAAGTCCTTGGGTGATTAGACAATTTGGGCAACTATTGTCTTGATTGGGAACCGGGGAGAAATTGATGTTTTGAGGAGGTTCTACGAATGATTGTGGGGTTTCATTTTGAGATATGGGATGAGGTTCTACTAAAGGTGAGGGTGGTGGTAATGGAAAGTCCTCCATATGATCGTGTCCATGGTTGTTCCTTGTTTCCCGTGATGGACTATTCGGTGTTGTGGGTGGTTCCCTATTTAACGACAAAGTTGGTGAGTGGGAGGTTCTCGGTGGTGAGGACTCTAATGAATAGAGATTTGGGGTGAGGAAGAGGCTCGTTAAATTTATGCTCAAGGAAGGAGGACTTAGACGGCTTGCTAGAGCTAGCTATGTTTGGTTTTGAACTAGATGACCCTTTTTCTAGTCCAAAAGGTTTGATGCTAATTCTTGCGGTTCTCTTAGCAATTGTTGAATGGGTTTGTTGAGGTGGGATTCTAGTATTGTTGTCTCTTACGGGAGATGATTCGGTGGATGATATCTCATGAATCATGTGACCCTTTCTTTTGGATGAGCCTTTGGTTGAAGAGTTGTTGCTAAGGGCTTTGGTCATGGTGATGCTAATGATGCAATAAGAGCTTCTAACTACTGATTTTTGAGAGCTAAATGAGAGTGATGGTTTGTCCTTAGGAGTGTTTGGTTTATAAAGGATAATTTTGAATTAGGGAATTAAAAACTTGACCACTAAGGAGATTAAACATGCACTTTAGGATATTGATCAGCTCTAGGAAGATATTAATGGTAACTAAAAGTGGTTAGAAAACCAAAAGATGACTTAACCTTTAAAAGAGAAGCTGATTTAAAGCTTTCTGCAGACACGGATCCCACGGATCCCTCTCACCAGGGATCCGTCTGTCAGATAGATTTTTGATGAAAAGATTATGCTTTTAGCAATGTCTAGTACCTATGTATCTGATAAGGTTTTAAAATGTACCTTTTTAAGGGGTCATTTAAGCCCTTATTCGATCACTTCTGTATCCGTTATTGCTTAATATCGTTCCTTTTCACTTTTTAGGTCTCTTGAAGGCAAAATGCTGGAATGATGCTTATTTGGACGAAAAGGCGCGAATATACGAAGAAAATGGCCAAAGTCAGAATCGAGACACTCAAAGCTGCTGAAACATAAGGCGACGGCGTCACTGCATATCGGCGACGCCGTCAGGAAGGCATTTTGCGATGGCTCAGAGGCGAAATTGCATGTTTTCAAGGGACGACGTCAGGTTCTAAAGGAATAGGCCGTCGCTACTCAGACGGCCTAGATGCAGCCAAGACGGCGTCAGAGCTGAAGGGGACGGCGTCACAGTCATAAGGTGACGCCGTCGCAAGGTTTACGTGGCCAAGACGAAACCCTAATGACGGCGACACGACGGCGTCACAAAACATAAGGTGACGCCGTCGCAGATGTAATCTTATATATAGAATCCGAATTTTTCAGTTTTTGGTGTGTAGTCTTTTGGAGTAAAAACCTAAAACCGAACCAAGGCTTTCTTGTGCAGTATTTTAGGGTTCTAAACCCTATTATACATCAAGATAAGTATTTACTTCATTAATTTAATTATGTCTTTGATTATTTGTGTGTATGCTTGCATGTTCTCCATGTCCGGCTAATTTATTTGTGTGTTTGCTTAGGGAATATGAAACTTAATTATTGAATATTGATTGGTTGATACTTATCTTAGTTGACTAATGATCTAGAGTGCGCTAGATTATTCGTTGTGTACTTAATGCTTGACTTTTCTTTGTGAACTTTAGAATATAATTATCTAGGTAATTGTAGGATAAAGTATTCAAGGACAACCGTAGAGTAGGCGTCTATAAATCACTAGAGGATTTGTAAACAAGACCCTTTGGTAATTTCAAAGAGTTAGGGAAACAAGCACGCCCTATAGCCTTAGAATCACAACGCAACTAGGAATAAGGACGTGACAAATCAACCATCAATAGGAGATAATTAAGGAGTAGTAAAACCTAAGTAACCACATCTTTAAACTATCATACGAGTACACATCAATTAGACATAGACTATCACAACCTTAGCTTAGATAATTAGATAATAGTAGAGTAATCGGTAGCAATACCAACCCCCCAAATCCAATACCCGAGATTCGTACCTTTTCAATTTCTAAAAAAACATAAAAAGATAAAAAAATAATCTTCCTCAACCTCAACCTTAGCGTAGTAACTTCTCACTAGCATTCCTATTCCCCTAGAGAACGATATCAATACCCGTGGCTTACCCTAATTACTACACTACAACGATTAGGTTCACTGCCTAGGGTGTTATAAAACTTGCTCGAAGAAAAGGAAGTTTCCTTGACCCCGAACGACGCGTGTAGCGTTATCAGTATCTCGAGGTTTTGACTCTATTTTGATGTCATGAGAGGTGGATGTCTTAAATGCCCAACCATAAGGGTGATGGTGCTTTGATGATGGTTTTGGGTAGGAAAGTTGACTTTAGATAGTCTAACTAAATGCTTGGAAGGGATGCCATTTGATTTGAGGTGAAAATGGTGGTAATTATTCCTAGAAGTCAGATGATGACTCAAGAAAAATTTACTAAAATCTTAAAAAATAAGGAGAAATGAAAAACTAGTCTTATGCCTATCCTTGAATTAATGGTGACTAAAATTAATTTGCTAAAATTGATGGATATGTCAAACTAAGTGTTATGAGATGTGAGAAATAAGGTGTGAGCGTTGGAGCGGAAATATGATGATTTTTGATGAGTTGATAAATCAAAAACATTTTGAAATAGATCCTAAGTAACCTATGGGTGAGTGTGAGGCTTTCAAAAGTTTGAGGAAGACTTAGTTGGTTCTAATGCCTTATGTTTGACTAGTGTGAGGTGATCTAGTGAGCTATTTTGATGTAAGCAAGTCTGTATTGCTCATCTGTAGTCACGGATCCCACGGTTCCCTTCTGGGAGGGATCCGACTAGTTATAATGTTGGGATCCACCTACTGCAGATCAGAAGGCTTTCAGCAAATGTGCAATTTTGCACTTTCTAGCAAATGCTTCTCCTAGCTGTTTATATAAAGACTAAATGCAACAACACATCAAGCATAACGCATAGCAAATGTGGGAGAGCTAAAATTTCCTAAAAATGAGTGACGAAGACTACTTGAATGCTTTCAAGGAGTCATAAAATCTCATTCTACACGTTCCTAAGATAAGATTGTTTAATGCCAAGTTATCGCAAAACCTACATACTACATCCTATTCTACATAAGTATTGTTTAAGTGTTACAACCCATTGTTTGAATTTTTTTTCACAAGTTTAGGTCCTACGACCTTACCTTCCTTCTTCACCACTTCCCGTCTTCACTCCTCCTCCACTCTTTATCACACCATCTCTACTTCTTTTTCTTCAAGAAGTTGGCTAAGCACTTGAAGATTCCCTTGGGGTGATGGGCTTGGAATGTCTGACAATTGATTGATGTAGTCCAAGGGGTCGAGATTGGTATTTCCGAGTGGGTTGCTACTACCTTCACCTTCTCTTTGCCTCTCCTTTTCATCCGAGGAATTCATGGGTGGGTGAGGCCTTTTGCCTTCCACCATAAACCTTTTAGTTCTACCCTCGGTTAATGACACCATAACTTTGTTGCAAAATCTATGATCATAGGATTGCGGAGAAGGATCTAATGCAAAGATGAATTTAGCAAGACGGGTTAGGAGCATTGCGTACGGGAGCACCATTTTGTCCATGCTTCTTACACTTGCCATTCTCTTGATCATGTAGTAAGCAAGGTTGAAGCGAGTCTCGGTCACTAGGCAATAGATCATGAAACTTGGGCATGCATTGGGATGATCTTTGTTTCCTCCTAAGCATAGCACATTTTCCCTTACCACCTTTTCCCATTTCTTATACAATGGGTACATCTCGGAAAGCTCCATTTGGAAAGGATCCCTATAGATCACTTTCAAAGTCCTAGTAACCCTTGATGGAGATGCTCTCGGCATGAACACGGTGTCCCTCACCGTGGTTGCTTCCGGGATTAGCATGTGGTAGATTTCATGATGATCAACCATAGTATGTAACTCCTCTAAAGACCACTCATTAGAAAACATACAAACACCTTGATATGGAACCCCTACTATTCTTCCAAACTCCACAAGCGAAAGGGTGAACTCATGCTCATTAATGATGAAGACAATCGAGATGGACCCATCATCATTTCTAACTATCCTCATTGTCTTGTAGAACTCGAGTACGAAAACCGGGAAAATTTGTTCGTTTATGTCCAATAAACAATCAAAGCCAATGGTCCCAAAAACTTGTCTTATGTCGGTGTTAGCAAGAAATGATGGTTCTACTACTCGACCTTCGTGAAAGAGTCTCCTTTCGAGCATTTTGAAGGCTTTCCTATCTTCGGGACTAAGTCCATTTTTTCTATGATACATCGGTATGTAATGAGCGGTATCTTGATAGTCTTGTTGTAGGTTACTTGGCATGATTGTTCCTAAACAACACAACCACAATGTGGTGTTAATTATGAATAGTAACCTAAAGGGTTTGATCACAATTTTTCTCAAATCATTTTTATTGAATTCAAGAAATGAGTTTAATTTGTATTAACAATGTTAATTCTTTGATTTGGATTATCTTAGAAAACAATGTGGTGACAAATTATGATAAACCCATTTGAACCCAACTTCTAAAAATGAAGAAATTGTAATCCTAGAAATCAAGGAATCACATTAACAATGTAGTGAAGATTATACTTACACAAGTGATTGTTATGCTTCTGAGAAATGATCAAATTGCTCCTTTGAACAGTAATTGTATTTTTGTTCGTGAGTCTTTGAAGGGAAAGTGATTGTGGAACATCCACAGTGATCATTAGTAACTTATGATGTCTTCCGTTCCAGGGATCCCACGGATCCCTCTCATTTGGGATCCGGCTAGTTCAAGCTCAGGGATCCGGCTTGACAGCAAAAAATCAGTTTACGCATTCCTTGATAACTTTGGTTTGGGAGTTCTAAAACGCCTAGAGTTTGATGTTTAAGCTCTATAACTTTGTAAATTGAGGTTTTGACGGTTTAATACTAATCCTATTTGACGTGGTTCCTTTCTTAAGAATTAGCCACAATTCTTGGGAGGTTTATCAAAGATTATGATAAAATCACAATTTATTATAATATAAGAAGTTTCACATGGATATTCATTGACATAGATGTAGTGTCAATAATCCCTTTGTGATGAGTAATGATTGAGGCTATCGAATAACCAAGATATCATTATTACTAGTTTAGTAGTGTAGTCTATACAAATCAATCGAAAGATACCATTCTTGATGATGGCTTTAATATAGATAGCTACTTAAGTAATTACTAATAGAGATTTAATATGCAACTAAGATTTTAATAAAAACAAATATAAATTATTAACGATCATACCTTTGCTAAATATTCTTCTTTAAGGAAAGAAGTATTTAGAGGAAATGCTTTGTAATCTTCTTGGAATCTCCAGATCCATGTGTGAGAAAAACAATGCTAAACATTCTTTTCACGAAAAGAAATATTTAGATAGTTTCTTCATGATCTTCTTGGTATGCCCAAATCCAAGTATGGAGAGTACTTAACAAGAAAAGTGTTAGAGTGTTCTATCATTGTCCAACAATAAACATTATAATGATTTTTAAAACATGACTTGAAAAATCCCCCCCCCTTTTTTTAGTTTTCAAACCTAAACGAATCGTATCAAGTTTTTAAAGTACAACCTACTTTAAGAAACTTGGTAACGAAGCTCTGATACCAATTGTGAAAAACTAGAAGGGGGGGTTGAATAGTTTTACCAATTTTAAAACTTTTTTTAAAACATTTAGATCAACTTATGTTAATCTATTTAGATGTGTATGTTGGACGTTGATAGATAGATATATAGATGTGTAATGAAAGATAAAGAGTAAGAAGCACATAACCACGACACAAGTATTTATAGTGGTTCGGCTACAAGGACACCTTCCTTGCCCTACTACACTCCCCGAGTCACCTACTCGAGAGTTCGTAATCACTACACCAACTCCTTATGGTGGAGAAGCCTTCACAACGTCGCCTACTCGTTTTTTGGTACTAGGCTAACCACCGGGTTCTTTCACACCAAGATGAACCACACCTAACACAACGTCGCCTACCCTTTATCCGATGCTAGGCTAACCACCGAGTTCTTTCATACCAAGGGGAACTAATCCTATCAAAACGTCGCCTACCATTTATCCGGTACTAGGCTAAGTACCGAGTTCCATTACAATGGAGGAACTACTACCCAACACTACACAACACCTAATCCCAAAGGAGACCATCTCCTTATTACAACATCATCAAGGATATCAATATCCTTGGATCTAATACTAATCTATCTTGTACATCGAAACATACCATATCGAATGTACATCTTAGGCACCTTTCACTAATTCCCTTGGCTTGACTTCTAGGCATCCTTCACTAATGCCTTGTAACTTGACTTCTTTAGCATTCATCACTAATGCTTTAGACACGGACGTTAAGCACCTTTCACTAATGCTCTCGTCTTGACTCTTTCGGCATCCTTCACTAATTCCTTCAACACAACACTTCTATGGAGAAAGAAAGAACTATCAACAAGAAAACTTCAGTAGTCTTGATGATGACGAAGCATGGCAACTCATGGACTTGAGCTTGCTTGACTTCAAGAGGTGGTGATCTCGCCTTCAAGAGGAACCTAGAGAATCACACAAGAACAAAGGACAAACTACATAGAAAGATCCATTAGGATCAGTGGTTAGAGAGTTACAATACTTAGGGAAAGTATATGTGAGAGTGGCAAGCTAAAAGGAAGAAATGGCTCACTATTTATAGAGGAAAAATACTTACTGTTCCCCGGATCCCACGGATCCCTCCCACAAGGGATCCGTCTAGCGTGAGGCTAGGGATCCGTGGGACGCTCCTCTTTGCCCATGGGTATTTTGGTTATGGGTCATGGGTTATGGGTTGATCCATGGGTCTTTTATTAGATACAGTGTATCTAATGAGTGCAATGCACCTAGTCAAATGGGTATGGGTCAATACCATGGGTTATGGATATATTCCATGGGTTGTAGTTTTTTTACCCATTTTATATTACATACTAGTTATGTATATTTTTTGCCCAATATGTAAACACTAGTTGTTGTACATATGTATTACTAAATCATAAAATCACTTATACTTGTTTTAATGTTTTATGTGAAAATGTAAGTGTGTTATAAAACCATTGACTCAAACTATTTACGTATTTTATTTGTTTCGTTAAAATGATTTTACGTTTGTTATCGACAAAACATTAGAAGATCGTAAAATATATATAAACGTTTTTACGGCTTATTTGTATTAACAGAGTTGTTCGCACCTGTCAAACCCGTGGTTACAATATCATAATTCTTCCATGGTGCGGTGAAAAAAATGGTCGGAGGAATTCATGAGTGTGGACAGGTTGGTTAATTATCCATACTTTTTACATTTATATCTTTCACGTATCTTGAACGCGCACCAATATTTTTGATAAATATTCCCATTTATTTATCTCAGAAATCACACTGTATTGTCCTTGCAACAATTCATAAATTTCACAAAGAAATGGGATGGGCATACACTGCCTGTAAGGAGTGTAACAAGAAGGTTGACGTCCTAGAAAGTAAAGGACCCTCGTCTTTCAAAAATCGCAAGCCCGCCTTCTATTGTGAAGATCATGGCCAAGTTCAAGTTGCTTCTAGGTGACTTTTACTTATTCATTATGCACAATCATCTAATGTTTATTCATACATGATAATTACGTCAAATTGGTAGTAACTTTTTGTCATTAATTGCAACAGATTCAAAGTTATCATGAGGATAATTGATCAATCTGGCTCAACACCTATTTTGTTTTTCAACTCAAATTTCCATAAGCTATCTGATTACACTGCGTGGGAGTTAATGAAAAACATGGAATGGCTGTCAACAAATACTGGCCAGATGACTTGGATAAACTTATTGGAAAGAAGCTTTTTGTAAAACCTTAAAAATATAAACACATAATAAGACTATTTTACCCTTGAGATCAAAATTTTAAAACACGTAAAATATAATAAAATTCATTTAACGAAACTAAAAACCTAACTTATATTTTATTTGAAAAACCTAACGTGTATATATATTAACGACATTAGTACGACGAAAGAATATAAGTCACGCAACATAAGTTTGGGCCTCGTTTTTCTTTTGTTTGTGATCCGATCGGTAGCCAACCCTCATGTTGGGCCGAGATTTGTTTGTGAGCCGGTTGGGCTTTGAGCCGAGAACCAAGCCACCCCAAGCCCTAGACCCGATCGGGTATACATATACAATATAAATACAAACACAATACATAGAATTGGAACCCTAGTCTACACAAAGTCACGGCACAATCTTTCTCCCTTTTCTTTTCTACCGATCGCTGCTACTCTTGGGTTCGGTGTGCTTGAATCGAAAACCTTGCCAAGGTATAACCACATTCTTCCCTTATCTCACTTATGTTACATGCCAACGTAAAACCTTTTAAGTTGTGAAGTATGAATCGAACCATAACTATGCCGAGCCATGTAAATCGAACAAGCATATATACGAATCGGTTAATTATTTGTAAAACATGCAAACGTAAAGTCCTTAAAACTGTGAGTCGAGCAATACGAGATAACCGAACCTTATGAATAATAAACCGTGAGTCATGCGTGAGTTGTGAAGCATGTGAGCTTGTCGTGTGTACATATTAGGTGTTCATGTCTTTTTCCGAAACTATGTATATGTGTGTGTCGATGTGTGTTTAAATCGGTTAGCAAGTAACTTGGGTATGGTCACATGAAATCATAAACATATATTATACATGTATGAGTTAACGCATGGTTAGGTCATAAGTTGTGTGGTTATAAGTTAAACGGGAATAAATGTGGATCATGAAACTTTGATTTTTGCGTTAAGAAGGTTTGTGTCGATTTGCATGCATTGTGAAAATATATGTGAGCTTGGGTTGACTTAAGAATGGTTAAACGTATATGTGTGTGTGTGGGTGTCGATTTGTTGGTGAGTCGGGAAACACGTGTATTAAGTTGGGATTTGCATGAGTGGCGTATATGTTGAAACAAGGGAGGAAGAAAATGATTTTGGTCTTGTTAACATAGGGTAAAAAGGGTCGACATGTGTGAGTTAATTGTGTAAAGGCATGCATGAGCTTTGTTCAACTTCCGTTTATTTTTCACAAGTTCTAGGTCAAAGTGATGAGTCATTAAAATCTGAAACATGTCAATTTAATGCGTATTAATGTGGTATTTAAAAGATTGGGAAAAACCCTAGAAACATAAATAGGAAGTCGGTTAGGGTTAAAAGCTAGGGGTGTAAATTCGTTATTTCATGTGAGAATGGTAAGTCTTGGAGTCATTAATAACTAATAATTAAGAGTATAATGAGCTAGTACTAAGCGTGATGTAGACATGCGTGAGTTATGATTTTATGTAAGGAACTAAGTGTCATGAATTGAAAGTACTGTATGCATGGTCTCATTTAGGTTGCGTTCGAATAAATGTTACATGTGAGTCATGGTTAATCATGTAAAGCATAAAGGCTTGTGTAAACTAATTTGAAAGAGAGTCCTAAAATCCGTTCTTGACATTTGTAAACCCTATACTTTGAATGATGATCATATAAGTCCTCAAATAAGATATTTGTCATATTAAACCCTTAAGTTTACCGTTTGTCATTTGCAACCCATAGGTCTGGCTAATTAATAATTAATACTCTAAAAATGTCGTAATTTCCGTCCGTCACTAAGAATAAGGATGTACTCACAACTCTAAGAATGTTAATGCGATGAATCCGTTATAACTTTAATGATACTAATAAGTATTAAATAAATCATAATCCGTGTAGATTCGTTGAAGGAGACGCGACGTTATATCTTCGTGATTCACTCGTTCGTTTGCTTTTCTCTCATTTGCTTTAAGGTACAGATATTCTAACCTTTTCAGTAAAGGTTTCTTATGACGTTTTCTTTTCGTTAGCTTTCCTATTTCAATTATTAGGGTTTCCTATGCCATTGCTATGAACCCTTTCTGATTGTTTGATCTGTTGCTTGTTTGAAACACCTGTTTTATTGAATCACGCAATATCTGATTTGAACGTTATGCACAATTGTTGAACCTTGATATATTTGATTATGAACTTCTGAATTGTGAACATTTGGTTATGAAATTCTGATTATGAAAGTATGACATGTGACTACGACATAAACTTCTGACTTCTGAACCTTTGAACATGAACCTTATGATATGAATTATCTGATATGTTATCTGTTGAACTTTGTGTTTGATTATGATCTGTGTCATTTATGACAATCGGTTTGACCTAAGTTAGTTTGACACCCGAGCCAATATTTCACTAGTCATGGGGGTTCCATGTCCGTGTCAGTGATGCACCTCTGACATGACTCTAGGGCAGTAGAGTGATGTTCTGCCACGTCCCTTTCCGTTATCTGTTTATAGATAGTATGGCCACTATCCGTCTGTTGGGGCGTATGGATGCATCCTAGATCTGATCTGTTATCCGATATGATTTGTCTGGTGAATGATGTCGTGTGCAATACGCGTCTTCACAAAACTCTGGGAGCTAGCTACTCCAAATTATTTTCTGAGATTAATTCTGAATAAGTATGATGTTCCGATATGATATGTTCTGGGCTCGTGGATGTTAACTAAATCTTTATCTGTTATTTTTGTGTTAAGTATTCTGATTTTGTTCGGTATGTTCAAGTGTTTATGATTATGCGCTAGGCTTATTATATGTTATTATATGTGTTTATGCTTTTGTATGATTATGTGACTACCTTCTATTATGTTAGGAAATGTTAATGTGTTTGAATATGATTCGTATGTTGTCATCTGATGTTATGTTAGTTTATCGTATGTGAAATTCGTTGATCTGTGAGGTAAATGTGCTAGTATGAAATTAAGTATCCTGAAAGTTTAGTAAGTATGATTGTTCAGTTCATCTGGTGAACTTTGTCTATACGTTAGGGTATTTATCTGCTTATATTTGATCCGCTATGTTAAAACTCTGCTGATGTTAAGATTTGATCTGAGAACTGGTTTAGTTATGATATCAGTTCTGATAATTGCGTATGGCTATGCTATGTTTTGTTTGGTCTATTTAGTTATAGTTTGTCTACTATGTTTTCTATTTGCATGTGTGACTGCCATGATTTGACTGTTATATCCGCTGCTGTAAAATTTGATTAAGAGTGTTGATTTTAGATTAATTGATTTATACGAATGCCATGTTTATTTTCTGGAAATAGTTTCCGTTAGTCTTTAGATTTTTCGTTTGGATTATATGCACTCTACTTGCTGATTTATTATGTGCTTGGTTATTTGATGTGTCTCCGTCTGTGTCCTCAAGATGTAATGTGGTTGTTGTTAATCGTTGTGTGTTTCTTCCGGATTTCTGGGTATGTGTGTTTCCGCAAAATCTTCAATGATTCATGATTCCCATTCCGTTGTGATTTCGTTATTTGTATATTTGTTTTGTTTAGTTTTGTTTCGTTATATCTGTTCACTGGGCTTTGTAAGCTCAGCCGCATTTTCTTTTCCTGCGACAGGTTTTTAGGTATTTCAAGATGAGCTTTTGGGATAGCTAATCTGGGTTTGAGAGTAGAGCTGAGAGCAAAGATTTGACCATAGAGATCTTGGAATTATTTTGGTTATTAAGTTATTTATGTTCTCTTTTGAAATTTTGTAAAGACTTCCACTTTTGTGTAGTACTTAAAGTTCTGATATGAAACTGTATTTGTGATATCTTTACCCTTGTCGGGTTGGGGTGTTACACTTTTGTTCAAGGTTTTCTTTTCAGACTTTAACGTATATAACAACCATCACACTTATAGGTGTGATGCCTTTTCAGATGATCCTGAGTTGATCAAACATTTCAAAAATGGCTTTCTAGAAGATGAGGTATAGTGTCATTTCATGTTTTTTACTTTATTCGTACATTTAAAAGTTTATATGTAACATATATTTTTTCACAAAATCAGGATGACCAAGAATTTACCACCCCTGCCAGTCTGATCAAGTCAACCAACTTTCAACAAACCAGCAGCAGCCGTGTGCTTGATTTGAATACACCAGACAAGGTATTGAGTGCGTCAGCGTCAGGAAGTAAAGGCAAAGGTGTGGATACGGAAGAAACTGAAGAACAAGGTGAGGATGGTGAGGATAATGCAGGAAGTGCTCAAAGTTCCGCTGGTAAAAAGAGACGCGTGTTTATCGATCTAGATGACGTTGAATCTGAACCAGAAGATGAAGGAAGCAATTCAAAGGTTCAAAAACTGGTCCAAGTTAAGATGGAGAAGGAAGATTAAGTGGCGGCAAAACATCTCCATGGTTTTTCTTTATTAGTTGCTTTACCTTGCCAAGTTTGTCTTGCATCAAACATTTTCTTTTTCGTACTTTTGATTATATCCCCAATAAGTTGGCTTTGGTCAGGATCATTGGTTATAGTTTTTTACCATGGAGATGGTATTTTAGTTAAACAATTTAGCCTTTCTCTCTCTTTCTTTTCTCCTCTCTCTTCCTCATCACGTTTTACTCATCACCATCTTCAACATCAAGTATTATCACATTTAAACCATACCATCATCTTCCCCATCTCAGCCCGATATCAACAGTACCAGTCGATTAGTCGCCGGACCTCCGACGCGCCAGCGACAACGTCGCTGGAATTTATATTTCCGGCGATATAGAGTATTTAAGCGCGCCGACTGTTTGCCCTTTGTGATTTCCGAGCACCTACTGCCAATCCGGTGCTGCCTGTACCTAGATTTTTCGGCCAAGTTCCGGCTTACTTTGTGTTTTCTGCTGTTGTTTTTCTTTGCAGGTTGGTTGAGTTTTCTTTGGACTGATCCTCCGCCGATTGTGGAAGGTTTTTGCCGGAATCCGCTTACTGCCACCGCCGGCCGCCGGATTTCTCCACCGGCTAATTTTTCTGACCATCGGAATTTTTTCCGGCCCAGCTAAGTTCTACTATTATTATTATTATTATTATTATTATTATTATTATTATTATTATTATTATTATTATTATTATTATTATTATTATTATTATTTGTTTTCTTTACTTACTTCCTTTTCAGTTCGTGTTCCTACATATTTTTCTATTTTGATTGTTGGCTTTCTTTGTGTTATTTCCTTTGTGGTGTCTTGATTAGTGTGCTTGTTTGGCTTGCCCCTTTTTTGCTGTTAGTTTTCTTGGTCTAGGATAGACCCCTTGGCTAGTGATGGTAACCTGAGGTCATGTCTTGCCGAGTTGGGCGGGGTAGACGGGGTAGGCGGAGTAGGCGTAGTGGGCGGGGTAGGCGGGGTTAGTGGAGTTGGCGGGGATGGTAGGGTAGGCGGGTTTAGGGTGGGTAGGGTTTGTGCTAGGGCTGCGTCTTCTAGTAGGATTAGGGTGGGTAGTTGGAACGTTGGGTCTCTTACCGGTAAGCTCTTTGAGCTTGCAGATGTGTTGAGGAGACATAAGGTTGACATTGCGTGCTTCCAGGAGACTAAATGGAAGGGTTCGAGCACGAGGGAGGTAAACGGCTACAAGCTCAGGTACTCCGGCTCTAGGTCAGCGAGAAACGGAGTTGGTGTTATTTTGGCGGCAGGACTCAAGGATAATGTAGTGCAAGTGACCCGGAGTAGCGATAGGATTATGGCGATTACTTTGGTTATCCATGGGGAGACCGTCAACGTTATCAGCGCATACGCACCACAGGTGGGCCGGAGTGAAGCAGAGAAGAAGAATTTCTGGGACGATCTCGACGAGCTCGTGAGGGAGTGCCCGTCGGATCGGCGTTTGTTTATAAGTGGTGACTTGAACGGCCATATAGGTGCGGACGCAGATGGTTACGAGGAGATACACGGAGGGTTTGGCTTCGGAGTTAGGAATGACGAAGGCCGATCGATTTTAGAGTTTGCTACCGCTCACGACTTGGTAGTAGCGAACTCTTCAAGAAGAGGGATGTCCACTTGATCACTTTCCGGAGCGGGGGTCACAACACCCAGATTGACTATCTGTTGGTGCGAAGAAGTGACCTTAGTAAGTGCAGGGACTGTAGGGTTTTCCCAGGCGAGACTTGCTCATCCCAACACAAATTGGTAGCAGCTGACATGCTTGTCGAGAGGCAACAACCAAAGAGATTAGTGACCGGGGTGCCGAGGATTCTTTGGAAGAATTTGAACGGCGAGGCGGCAGAATCGTTTAGAGTGAAAGTCTCAGAGGGACTTGCTACTCAGTCGGATGACTTGACGGCTAGAGACGCGGACCAGTTGTGGGGCACTCTTGCCGGCATTATCAAAGATGCAGCAAAGGATTCCCTTGGGGTGGCTAGAGGGACATCGAGGTCCCAACCGGCCAACAGAGAATCTTGGTGGTTTTGCGAGGAAGTGCAATCCAAAGTCGCCGAGAAACAATCTAGGTTCAAAGAGCTTCTTTTGTGCCGAGAGTGTCGCCAAGCAGACATTACTGCAGCAGAAGAGAGGTATAAAGTAGCTAAAAGAGAAGCGAAAAAGGCAGTAGCTCTGGCAAAGGACAAGGCGTATGAGGATTTGTATAAGAAACTGGACTCCAAAGAGGGGGCTAACGACATTTTCAGGATTGCTAAAGCCCGAGAGAGGAGAATGAGGGACTTAGGATGCGTAAAGTATATCAAAGATGAAGGATGACAGACCATTGTGAACGTAGAGGATATCAGGAAGAGATGGGGAGAGTATTTCTCCTCACTTTTCAATGTAGGAAGGGCTGAAGGCAGCGCGGAACAAGAGAACCTTAGCCAAAGTACAGAGTGCTACGATTCAAGGATTAGTCAACCAGAAGTGAAGGTCGCACTACAGAAAATGGGAAGAAACAAAGCGGTAGGACCGGACCAAATCCCCATAGAAGCTTGGAGGTGTCTGGGAGATAGGGGGTTAGATTGGTTGACATGCCTCTTCAACAAGATCTTCTACGGGAATAAGATGCCAGAAGAATGGAGACTCAGCGAAGTCATCCCCATCTACAAGAATAAGGGAGATGTACAAGTGTGTAGCAATTTCAGGGGCATTAAGCTCCTCAGTCACACAATGAAGCTTTGGGAGAGAGTTATTGAGAGAAGGTTGAGAAGGGAGACGAGGGTGGCAGAGAGCCAATTTGGTTTTATGCCAGGAAGGTCCTCGATTGAGGCTATTCACCTCCTCAGAAGTCTCATGGAGAAGTATAGATAAAGACAAAAGGACTTGCATGTGGCGTTCCTTGATCTTGAAAAGGCCTATGATAGCGTTCCGCGCGAGTTGATTTGGAGAACTCTTGTCGACAGAGGAACCCCAAATAGATACGTGAGAGTTATTAGGGACATGTACGTGGGTGCTAAGACTCGTGTACGGTCCACTGCGGGGACCTCAGAGTTTTTCCCTGTGGAATTTGGGCTCCACCAGGGATCCGCCATTAGCCCTTACCTCTTCGCCTTGATTCTATATGAGTTAACTAGAGGGGTACAAGAGGGCATCCCGTGGAACATGATCTTTGCTGATGACATTGTGTTGGTGGCAGAATCGGCGGAATGGTTAAACACCAGACTTGAGCACTGGAGGGAGGCTCTTGAAGACAATGGCCTTCGGGTGAGCAGGGAGAAGACTGAAAACCTGATATGTGATTTTGGGAGGAGTGAGCCAGACCACCACGAACAAATTGATATTCATATCAGTGATCAGACCCTGACACCCAAGGAGTCATTTAGATACATGGGATCGATAATACATAAATCCGGGAGGATAGAGGAGGACGTAACCCACCGGATTAGAGCGGGGTGGGCGAGATGGAGGGCGGCTTCAGGAGTCCTTTGCGATAGGAACATCCCTTTTAAGTTAAAGGGAAAATTCTATAAGGTGGCGATTAGACCGGCTATCTTGTACGGCTCTGAATGTTGGCCCATATTAAAGGCACATGCTAACAGGGTAGAGGTGGCAGAACTAAGGATGCTAAGATGGACTTGTGGTAAAACCTTGCTTGACATGATCCCGAACGGAGTTTTCAGAGCAAAACTTGAGGTCGGGAATATTGTTTCAAAAATGAGAGAAGGAAGGTTGAGGTGGTTCGGACATGTCAGGAGAAGGCCACAGTCAGCGCCAGTTAGAAGGGTCGAAGCGCTAGATGTAGATGGCGTGAGAAGGAGAGGCAGACCCAATATCAGGTGGGAGGATAGACTTAAGCTTGACATGATGGAGCTTAGTTTGACCGAGGACATGATCTCAGATAGGAAGGGGTGGAGGGATAGAATTAGGATTTGCGGGTAGTGGGGCTAGGTTCCTGGCTTTTAGGTGTCCCCTTTTGCCTCCTTGCGTGTTTTGTTTTGTGGCCTCTTTTTGCTTTGTCGTAGTCTTAGGCCCCGTGCGTGGTTTGTGTTGCTCTGTTGTTGCTCCCTCAGGTTTTGCCTGCTTTTTCTTGCTCCCTGCATCTGGATTTTTGGTACTACGTGTTTTTTGCTTTAGCTTTATGCCTAGTGTGCTACTTTGCTTTTCACTGTGTTGCCCCCTTTTGTTGACTGCTTTTGGTGTGCCTGGGCTTTTGGTTTTATTTCTGTTGCGCTTTGCTATTGGCTTATTTTAGGTGTGCTTGTGCGTGGCTCTTTTTCCTGTATTGCCCTGTTTGCTTGTTTGCTTTCTTTCTTTTACTTCGCTTTTGCCTATTGTTTTGTCATTTGCTATCTCTATACTTTCGCACTAGCACACATGCACTTGCCGGAGGTCTCATTGGAAGCAGTCTCTCTACACTCGGGTTTACCCTGGTGTAAGGGTAGGATCTGTCTACATCTTACCTCCCCCATACCCTGCCTAGGCGGGATTGGGTTTGTTGTTGTTGTTGTTGTTGTTGTTGTTGTTGTAATGGCTTTTTAATGAATGTCTTTTAGGTTTGATTAATTATTCTTACTTTTTGATTATCAGTCTACTATTCTTATGTGTATGTTTGGATTTATCATCATGAATAAATCAAAAAAAAAAAAAAGACTGCTGGAATGTTTCCTTGCCTTTCTTCTGTTTGGATCTAAGTGACAGCCATAAAGAAGGAATATCATGTTTTCTTTCAGAAACTGGTATAGATCAGGATTGTTTGTGAAGTCTTTAAAAAATCCATATGCCGGAAGGTTTACTTGCCTTTCTTCTGTTTGGATCTAAGTGACAGCCATCTAGAAGGAATATCATGTTTTCTTTCAGAAACTGGTAGGGATATGCTTTGTTTGTGAAGTCTTTAAAAAAGTCATATTCTTGGTCAACTGTCTTTGTGAGGTGAGAACTCCAGTTTCTTTCTTTGATTGCCCAATTTCAGAAACTTGTCACATTTCAGCATTTTCGACAAGAGCTTGGAGATGTTTAAAGGCTGTTATCTTTCAGGCCGCATTTATCTCCAAATGTTTGGAGGTGTGGAGAAGCCAGGTTTTCAAATATCTTACTTGGACTTTTTAGTAGACTTGAGAAAGATACCGTTAATGAATACATGTAAATTTAATATTATCAATAACATATTACCACAAACTTGGACTGATATTTTTTCTGCATCATAACTATGGTATATGCAAGTCCAGATACAATATTATTTTTGACAAACACTAAAATGATGATTTGAAAAATGTTTACTAATACTGGAGAACCACAATCATTTAAGTTAATCATCCAAGACTTGCTAGACATATCAGTATTCTTACAAAACCAAAGTCTAAAAGGAGAAGTTACAAAGTAGCATGGAACAGCTAACACTAAAAATAATTGTTCACAACCAATTAACGCAAAATGCTATGTATCAAATTCAAAAGTAATAATATTGCCATCCATCACGACATCCCACCTCGCAACCATCTTTGCAAATAGTCAGCAGTGATCTTTCCCTGTTAATTTCACCTATTTGAGCATCTCATACATGAATCAAACCAGTTTCTCCAATCCAATACATAGTAAATCACAAAAGTAAGGCTTCGTAAGCCTATGAAGAAGTGTACTTTCACCTTGGTGTCCTCCCTTTATAGCCAAGGTCTTCATGGCTTCTTCTGTAACATTCAAACAAATTCTAATGGACATTTCTTTGGATTCCAAACAGAAGCATCAACAACGCTGGTCAAGGCAGAATCTGTAATAACCATGTGGCCAAATGACAAGGTCTTATATCATTCTGGAGTGGCTTCTCATTGTGAAAGCTATAATATAAGTAGAAACATCTTTTATAAGTTTAAAAATGTACCTGAAAAGGGAACACAAAAATACATACTTTGACAGTCCTGTAAAAGAATACCCTGCCCAATGCTTTATCTGGTCAAGGCATTATCTGTAATAACCATGTGGCCAAATGACAAAGTCTAACATTAAGTGGAATAGTCACTACCTCTAGCGGATTGTCATATACATTCAGTCAAGGTTGTAAAAATCGCTCGGCGGTTGACCCCCGCCAAGCGCCATAGGTGCCATGGCGGTGACCCTAAATTATAAAGGAATTTATTAAAGAAATGAATATTAGCAAGATTAATTATAAAAACTAGCTTATATTAGAACAAAATCAATAAAATCGAAGTTAATTGCCGTGAATTTGAAAAAAAAAACCCTAGATCTGAAGTTGACCGCCGTTGACCTCCGTTGACCGGCGTTGACCAAACCGCCGCCAAGGCCGATTTTGACCGCAAAGCTCCGATTTTGACCAAAACGCCATGTTAGACCGATTTGGGAAATATCGTGGCGGTGGACCGCCGATATCCGCCATGGCCTATTTTTACAACACTGCATTCAGTGGAATCCCTGATATCATTTTGGAGTGGCTTCTCATTGTGAAAGCTATAATATAAGTAGAAACATCTTTATAAGTTTAAAAATGTACCTGAAAAGGGAACACAGAAATAGGACAACCCACTAAGAAATAGCAGCATAACCTCACTAAGATGTTGGTACTCAAACTATATTATAATTCTAACA
The DNA here is from genome assembly GCA_019973895.1 of Chrysanthemum seticuspe. Lineage (NCBI taxonomy): Eukaryota > Viridiplantae > Streptophyta > Magnoliopsida > Asterales > Asteraceae > Chrysanthemum > Chrysanthemum seticuspe. Next base: position 217,212,512 of record BPTQ01000002.1, on the reverse strand, counting down.
ATAGGACAACCCATGTGTATTAAAATTAAAAACTTAGTGATATATCAGATCCTCCCAAAATGTTCATTATGCATTAGCTGCAAAGTATGTTTTCCCATGCTGATATTGATATACTGGCTTGTGTTTTACAGAGACGTGCTATCTTTGGTTCATTGCTTAGATGGACAAAGGCTGCAAAACTATGGGATCTCTATGCAACCTTAAAACTATCTGTTTTGTGGATAGCAATGCACAGATGTGCAGGGCACTAATGATTCAAACAGCCTAAAATAAGCTCGTCAAAAGCTACTTAGAAAAATTCACAAAAATGTTCAAAAATATGGACTAAAAAGACAAGCTACCAAATTTTATAATCCCCAAATCTCAGAAATATTGAATTAAAATTGAACAAATGAAAATTCAAAACTAAAATTGATTTAGAAAATGTTATGACAAAATGTTTAAGCATAATCAGTATGACAAAAGGGTTTTCGCAGAAAAATGTTTAGTGCATCGTTCTTCTGATAATTCCACTCCGACAGTCAAAGAGCTATTATAACTTTTGTAACAGAATGCTAATGATATTGGACTGCAAATTTAATTACCAATGAGAACATTGTACTTTTTCAATAGAAGATAGTGCTAAAGATTTTACATGTAACTGTCATCAATGAAAATGCAAATTAATAGGATATAAAATTGAAAGATGATTGACTTCCATGTTTTTAGGAAACTACAAAGTTACAAAGTTTAAGGAATATCATTTTAGAAAATTATAAATAATCAGTATTAAAGTTTTCATCAAAATAAGACTGATCCCAAACCAAGAACTTCAACAAAATAATCAAGTATCTCATGTCTATGGAAAAAAAGCTGCCAGACAAAGAGAACAATGCAATACCAAACGATAGTTCGTCAACACCAAACAGTATGATTTCTATACTTTTATTATACTGTTATATAAATATTTTGATTATCAACCATTTTTTATATGATCTGGTATCATTGTTGAAAATTATAGGTGACCGTGAATCATATGCGCTATGACGTAGGGGAAGACCTCGACTAACTGATATAACAAACACAAACCACTCTAACATACCTATTAGTGTTCCTCATGTTGTGGAATGCGCTACGAATAAGAGGAAAGCCAAATCCAATTACGCAAAAAAAGTGGTATCACTATAGGAGAGAAAAAGAAAACTGCATTACCGGAAAGAAATATACCTTTAAATACTGGTGTGCCATTACTTGATATTGCCAAAAGACCTGCTGGAAGACCTGGACGGAGACAGCCACATAATGATATTACACATAGTATGTTTTTTTCTTAGATCACTATCATAAAGTTCATTTTATTCTACTTCATTGCATAATCTTGACGCAACGATATTATTTGCCACTGTGTATTTATAGTTATAAATGTTTGCATATGTTATGACGTTGTAAACTTATTTTTTTGTTTCCATTGCAGACCAAAAGACTGTCTCGAACAACAGTACTTCAAAAAGTAATGTTGCACACCTATCGTAAAACTCTAACACAACTATTTATTTTATCGCATTCATTATAAGACTATATATTCTTAATCTACTAAGAATATGTTTTGTTTCAGGGCCAAGAACACCTACACAATTAACGACTAAAGCAAGTCAAGCTGCTAATGGTGTTTGCTCTGATAGTGGACTGTCGACTTTTACACCTCGGCCAAGGGGACGTCCGCGCATTAGTGACATTTCAACCCGTAAGACACATTCTGTATTCAACATTTTATGTAATTGTTATTATGCTGATAAAACATCACAAAATGTTTACGTAACAAAATATTGAGTGCCAATTAATTTTTTATATCCCGATGCTATTTGCATTAGGTACGCCTGATCAAAACAACACTCCTGTTGGTTCAATAACTTCTAAATCTACGATACTTAATGGTTCAGTTCATGGCGCTGCGTATAGTCAGACAACAACAAGAACAATAGGTATTTGTATGCTAATGTTCTTAACAACCTTAATGCACCCAAAGAAACAAACATTGTGTGCCTCTAAAAGTAATAAAGTTAATTGGCACAGCTGACAGCTTTTGGTGACTTTTAATATACTTTTTTGAGCTCTGTAGTTGCATTTAATTCTTAATCTAAATTTGTAAATTATGTAAACCTTTAATAAGTGTTATCGAATACAAATCATATATCTTAAAGATATATTTACCATTCTCCTGGCACACTGTCAAAGGCCTTACATAAACTATGATTCACTATTTTATATATTAGGCAGGCACCTTCTTGTCGAAGAAGACAAACCTTTCACACCCAGATTCACCAAAGATTGAAATAAGCTAGAATATATAGATCAAATACTAATGATGCACACACATACATAAAATACCGAAGAAATAAAATGCATACCTGTGTGGGGGTAAATCTAATAGAGTTCTGTTTTGGTTGATCTTGAGGGTATGGACCAGGATCTGGAGGCATATAGGCCTCAACAATAACCTTTTCTCTCTCAATATCAGCAACATCTTTCTTGGTAACATCGACTGAATCTGTAGTGGACTTATCATTTCCATGGAGAGCATGATAAATCCCTTTTAGATTTCTAGGAATATTGAACCGGAATGGAGGTCCTGGATTCAGGTTCTGTGTTCCATCTGAATGTGTAAATACTACATGAAAATTGTGAATCACTTTGTTAAAAATTAACAAGCTTGCCATTACGTTATATATATATTTAGTTAATCAATACATGTTTTATGCCTTACGTATGTACATATAATATGCCTTTGTTAGATACATAAGGTCAATACATGATTTCTATACATAAGCACTAAAACTAATACTGAAAAAGTAAAACAGCACCATAATGAAAGACCGTACAATATCGCCAAATACCTGAACCAATCCACCAAAGCTGAAAAATAGTCATAGTGAGGGCTAAATTAGGACAACCACTAACAAAGACCAACACTTGTCTGGACAACCCCTAGCGAAAACCAATATTCAAAAACTTTCATCGAATGCAACATGAATTTTTACCAATCACGTATCCAATTTGTTTACTTACTACTTACAATATTTGATTACTTACAGATACATTTACAAGGAACAACAATTGTTCGAGGTTTCGGAACCAGACACCAGTGAAGTTTAATATAGGTAGAGATTTAGATTATGAAGCAATCATTTAACCTTTTTATGGTTTACCAGATTTTCCAATTTTGTATCAACGTTGAATACCTTGGAACATGAAACTAATTTAATAATCTAATATGCAATAGGTTCTACATCTTCTAAAAAGGATAGACTATGCCGTGGTACATCTCCTATGCTTCCATCTAACTGGCAAAAACTTAAAGGGAAAATGCCGTCTAGCCAATCATCACGTCGTATTAACTTTACGGAACTTGAACATGAATTTGAAAGTGAAGCACAGGAGAATGCATTTGTTGGAATTTCAAACGGTATGCAATACAAAAATCAACACTTATCACAATATTAATCAAATTTCTCACATATTGTCATTAATCAGATTACATTGATCATGGAGATCCCGATTATTCATGTTCTTCTTGTGGTGCAATGCTATGGTATGCCGAGAGTATCCAAGGAGCAAACAACACATCTTCTGAATCATACTCACTTTGTTGTGGTAGGGGTAAGGTTAAGCTAACCAATGAACTGGTGGAGCCACCTCAACTATTGAAAGACCTTATTACCAAAGAACACCCTAAGAGCGCGTCATTTATAGATAATATTCGGCGGTATAATTCAATGTTTTCCTTTACTTCTATGGGTGGTAGACAAGACATGTCTGTTAACAGCGGACGTGGTCCCTATTGCTACAGACTACATGGTGAGAATTACCATTTAGCAGGTTCATTGTTGCCCGAAACTGGAAAGACTCCGAAGTTTTCCCAACTGTATATTTTTGATACTGATAATGAGGTTCACAACAAAATGGCTTCTTTCAGGTATAAAACAAATCCTATATTACATAAACAAAACTTAATGAAATCTTCCCTATTTTGTTCCTAACTCTTATAATTTTTAATATAGCAATGGAGAATCAACCTCTTCAAGAAACATGGAATTCGACTACCAGCTTACAACGGATATACGCGACCTGCTTGATTCAATAAATCCATTGGTTAGGAACTTTCGCATGGCTGGTGAACGTGTGATGTCTTCAGATGAGTCTCAAAATTTAAAGCTTTGACTTATTGGTACAAGGCAGCGAGATGGAAGAAACTATAATCTACCAACTGCTTCGGAGGTGGCTGCATTAATTGTTGGAGATTTTGACTCAACAAAACATAAGAGGGATATTATTCAACATACACAAGATGGCGATCTTAAGAGAATCAGTGAGTTGCACCCATCCTATCTTGCATTGCAATACCCTTTATTATTCCCGTACGCCGAGGATGGCTATCGTACTGATATTTACCATGAAGGCGTAACCGAATATGATGAAACAAATAGAGGAACACGTGTTACAATGAAAGAGTGGTTTGCATATCGCATACAAGACAGGCCAAATGAATTCTCAATGATGCTAAATGGAAGACGATTGTTTCAGCAATTTCTGGTAGACGCATACATAATGGTAGAAGCTGAAAGGATCAAATTTAATCGTAAAGAGCAAAAGGAACTGAGGAGTGAAACATATTCTAAGTTGGCAAAACTATCAGAGTCATCAAACTCTGGTGTTAAATTACGTGGTAGAAAGGTGATTTTGCCGTCCTCATTTACAGGAAGTCCAAGGTATATGATACAGAATTATTTAGACGCCATGACTATTTCAAATTTTTATGGTTACCCGGACTTATTCATAACCTTCACTTGTAACCCGAATTGGCCTGAGATTTCACGGGAGATGGCCAAGAAAGGTTTGAAATCTTAGGACCGTCCAGATGTAATAACAAGAGTATTTAAAATTAAGCTTGACAGTCTCATGAAGGAATTAAAAGATCAACGTACATTTGGACGCGTTAAAGGAGGTAATCACCATACACATCGATCTTATTTTATTCACTCCTGCTTTTGTTTGATTTTTTTTACCTTATTACTTAATCGCATCCTTTTTATTTTAATTGGCAGTCGTTTACACCATTGAGTTTCAAAAAAGAGGACTTTCGCATTGCCACATATTACTATGGCTTGAAACTGAAGATAAGTTAACCACTACAGCAAAGATAGATGAGTATATATCTGCGGAAATACCCGATAAGGATGAGGATCCTGATCTGTATCAGATTGTGTCAGATCACATGATGCATGGCCCATGCGGTCCTGAACATCCAAGCTGTCCTTGCACGGTTGATTTCAAATGTACCAAGAATATTCCTAAACAATTCAACGAAACCACAGTCATTGATGACAATGGTTATGCAATATATAGAAGACGAAATGATGGCAATACTATCAAGAAAAGTGGAACAGATTTGCATAACGGTTACGTGGTTCCATACAAGCCAAGATTGCTCAGGCGATACCAGTCACATATAAATGTTGAATGTTGCAACCAGGTTGGGTCCATAAAATATTTGTTCAAGTATATAAACAAGGGCCCGGATAGGGTTACTGTTGCTTTAGGCGATGAAGAGGTCGACGAGATTCAAGATTTCTATGATTGTAGATATCTTTCAGCTTGTGAAGCAGCTTGGCGTATTTATGGCTTCGACATTCATTATAGGATGCCCTCTGTTGAACGGTTACCTTTTCATTTTCCGGATGAACAGTCCGTCATATTTGATGAAATCGAAAGCATTGATTACGCACTGGATAAGTCATCGGTTAATGAGACCAAATTTTTAGCATGGATGGAACTAAACAAGACTGATGCGTTTGCACGATCTTTGCTTTATGTTGAGATCCCTAAATTCTATGTATGGAATCAGAAACTAAGAATTTGGATGCCGTGTCAGAGAGGTGTTACTCTAGGCCGTATACATCACGTGCCCCCTTCTTGGGGCGAGCTTTATTACTTATGTGTATTGCTAAACAAGGTCAGAGGTCCGGAGGAATGGGACCACCTCAAGAACTTTGACAATGTTGTCTATCCCACATTTAGAGACGCTTGCTATGCGCGCGTACTTTTGCAGGATGATAAGGAGTACATTGATGGTCTACTTGAGGCCAATCAATGGGGAATGGGCGATTATTTGCGTTCTTTCTTTGTCATGCTCCTCATGATAGATAGTATGTCTCGGCCGGAGATCGTATGGGAAAAAACTTGGCATGTTATGGCTGCGGATGTGTTGCATGTGGAGCGCATAAAGCGGAATGACCCAGGTATTTTGTCCTTTTTTTAAGCAATTTAAATAAGGGTGTGTTTGTTTAATCTTATATACGGCCTTATGAGCTTATTTTATTTTCAATTATATTTCATATGCGCGAATTTTCAGGCTTATTATGAGATTTATTTGTTTATATAAGTTTATCATATCATAATAAACTTATATAACCCCACAAGTCTAAAAATGAGCCGAAAAAATTTATGAAATAAGCCAAAACACAAATAAGCTTATAAGCTACATATATGTTTAAACAAACACCCCCTAAGTATCATATAATTCGTTGTTAAGTTGAACTGATAGTAAGCATAATATGTGATGCCACATGCATTACATACACAAAAAACAGTTCACACGTTTTTTTTTTTTTTTAAACTATTTATATAATCATTTTAAATGCAGAACTGGAGCTTTCAGACGTACAGAGGATGAACATTTGTCTCACTTATATTGAACATATGCTACTTTGTAACAACAAGAGTTTAAAATCTATACAAAACATGCCGTATCCGAATCAAGATTACACGATGGAAGGGTATAACATATTGATATATGATGAGACAGCTTACAACAAAGATGAATTAAGGGACCAACATGAAAGACTGTACGGTAGTTTGACATCCAAACAGAAAGGTATATACGCCACTGTTATGGACGCTGTTGACAAAAATAAAGGTGGCATGTTCTTTGTGTATGGTTATGGTGGCACTGGAAAGACATACCTCTACAAGACAATGTCGGCTGAATTACGTTCAAAAGGTGAAATAGTCCTGAATGTGACATCAAGCGTGTGGAAAACTAGAAGGGGGGTTGAATAGTTTTGCCGATTTTAAGTTGATTTCAAAAACTTTAGATTCGATATTATGTGAAATCGTATGGATGTTGAGAACGTATAGATCTAATGATAATGCAAGCAAATAAATAAAGATAAGGGATAGAAATGACACAACCGATTTATAGTGGTTCGGTTACAAGGACACCTTCCTTGCCCTACTCCACTCCCCGAGTCACCTACTCGAGAGTTCAAGCACTATGTCAACAAACTCCTTCACTTGGCGGAGAAGCCTTCACAACGTTGCTTACACTTTTTCCGGTACAAAGCTAAATACCGAGTCCGTAGCACGGTGGACCAAACCAACACAACTATTACACAACAAATATGTGAAATATCAAATACAAGATCTTCGCTACAGAAATCTTGCGGAGTGACAAATCAATCAAGGACCCCTTGCTTGGATGACTTGTAGAATGCTCGTGATCTCGCCTTAGAGAAGGACCTATATGAGGATCACAAATAGAAAGAAAGAAGAACAACTCTCTAGATCAAGTGATCTATATGTTAGAAGAGAATGAGAGTGTATATGAGATTTAGTAAGAAGAGGGGTGAGTTAGAATGAAGAAATGGCTCTCTAGTTATAGGCAAATTTCCTCACTGTTCTCACGGATCCCACGGATCCCTTCCACTTGGGATCCGGCTAGCACAAAGCTAGGGATCCGTGGAACACTCCTCTTTGCCCATGGGTTTTTTGGTTATGGGTCATGGGTTGGTCCATGGGTTATATCTAGATTCAATGTATCTAAGTATACATTGTATCAAGTCTCTTTGGGTATGGGTTAAGATCCATGGGTTGTGATTTTTACCCATCCTAATTAACTATTACAACAAATGCTTAAGTTACTACATTTTTGTATTTAAAAGATTATATGTAAATGCTTTACAAAAATAACATGTATCCTTATAATTATACTTAATACAACATTATATATGTTATCAACAAAACACAAAGAGATCGCAAAATATTAATAAACGTTTTTACGGTTTATTTGTATTAACAATCTCCCCTTTTTTGTTGATGACAAAATATAATGTTATGATGAGTAAAACTTAAAAATAGATGTAAGTTTTGAAAGCTCCTAAGTTTTACTTCTTCTCCCCCTTTTTGTCGAAACAAAAAAAGGTAACCCTTGGAGGAAAAAGTAGTCTACGTATTTCTTACTCCCCCTTGACGGTAGCTTCCCCTAGTTTGGGGCGTCAAGAGAAGAAAAAAAAATCTACAAAAGAAAGTTAGTAACATGCTTAAATGATCTTATGGTTGTCGAGAAACAAGATAGGGAGCCAAGGTATGTAAACAAGGCCTTGTAATAAAACGACAAATTGTAGTGGTAGTTAAGCCACTTACAAGCATGTAAAAATAAGAACAAGACTTGTTCTTGAAAAGGACAAAAAAAATTTAATACTAAAAAATAGTAGTAGAGATTCCTTCCATGCTTGCATAAGGTTATGGATGGAGGTTTTGATGAGTAATGGTATTTATGCGATCAAGGATGAGGTTGAGTATGAAACGCATTTCTTCCCTAACTTCTATTGCAATTTCCCTAGTGGATTGGCAATGTTCACAATGTAAATGATGTGGGTAATGAGTGCGGAAGTTTTCCGGGTTGTTTTGATTTGAGTTATGCGGAAGTTGTGGTGGAAAAATAGGAAAATATGGATCAAAATCCGGAATGTTTGTACGTGGTGGTGGAAAAGAACCTAGATGTTCTTGTAATGTGATGGGAGCTAGAGGTGGTGATGTTTCAAGATCTTGAAAAATAGTATTTAGTGATGTGGGGGGTGTGGAAAAGACTAATTCTTTTTCTTTAGGTTGGGTAGATCTTGTTGGAGTCCTAAGGAGTTCCAAAAGTGTTATTTTAGGTGGTGATGAAGTTGGTGTACTTGTTGGTGATGAGGGTGGTGCTATAATGGAAGCATCTTGTGGTGAGTTATTTGAGGATGAATCATTTGAGGTTGGTTTTGCTAAACAACAAGATCGGATACTAATCCGTGCGGATATCCTAGCATTTGATTGTGGTATTTTGGATGATGGAAGTACAAAGGTTTGGATATCATGATTGTTTGTACTAGATGTTTCTCCTAAAGGGTTATTGGATGACATGATGAAGTGTGTTTGTGAGAAGGAGATGGAGTATGCAAGCATTTTGGGAGTTATATATATAGAAAACCAACACATTGTAATGAATGCTTGACCCAAAATGTGGATTAAAATCTAATGATTAGATATGAATTCAAGGCATGTGATCATGAGAACACAAGCATTAAATAGCATACTCCCAAAAAAAATGAAGCAAATGTGGATTTTACATCCAAAGTGACAAAAAAAAATGTTGAAAACAGCTTCTGTATACACGGATCCCACGGATCCTTCCCTTGAGGGATCCGTCCAGCATGAAGGCTGGGATCCATGGGTCTGGTGATTCAGGCAGCACAAAAATTTTTCTTTTTGAAAACATTTTTGCCTATTGTGTGCCTATATGCAAACTATTTGGAGTTGCGGTTTTCTCGACCTCTAAAAAGAAAAGGAAAATAACTAGAGAAAAATAAATCCTAATTGAGATAACCTGAAAACACACATTTGGTACATAAGTACGTAATATTGTGTTATCAATGCTCCTAATTCATTTTTGCTTAAATGAATGTACCCGAAAACGCATATTAGTTATATGTTCTCTTTAGCATTCAAAAGTCATGAGATGCAATGAAAACGGGTTTTTACTTTGTATTAATAATGAAAAAGCGATTTGTCCTAGACGTGAGAAATTGCTTTTGTGAAATTGATACGGGAAGGTATCATCCTTTTAGAAAACATTGTGAAAGTAGGTTTTCTTTGAAAATGTGTATATGAAAAGTAGGAAAGCTATAAGTGAAAAAACTTATCTTTGGGTTTTGAAAATTCCCGTATTGTTTGTGAGTTGTGCGTGAAATAGAGATCCTAGACTAAGAAGGAAGAAGGCTAGTGTTTACATACCTTGTAGAGTCAAAATAAATTACGACGTGTGTTCCATTAAACCAAGACCAAGACGAAGTAGGTTGAATTGTTCCCGCTTCAACGGTTTGGTGAGGACGTCGGCTATGTTATCTTCGGATGCTACCTTCTCAATAGAAATGTTCCCCTTTTGAACATTGTCTCTTAAGAAGTGATGACGAATCTCTATATGCTTGGTGCGAGAATGCAATACCGGATTCTTGCTTAAGTCGATGGCACCTTTGTTGTCACATAGAATGGCTATGTCGCTTAGATGAATGTCGTAGTCTACTAACGCTTGTTTCATCCATAGTGCTTGTTGGCATGCTTTGCCGGCGGAGACGTACTCGGCTTCGGTTGTTGATATTGCTAGAGCCGTTTGTTTCTTAGAAAACCATGATGTTAAACAACATCCCATGAAAGTACATACCCCACTTGTACTTTTTCTATCAACGTAATCCCCTGCATGGTCAGAATCTGCATATACAATTGTTTCTACACCCGTGCCCTTAGGATACCATAATCCTAATTGTGTTGTACCCTTAATGTATCTAAAAATTCTTTTTACGGCTTCTAGGTGTGAAGTTTTGGGGTTTTCTTGAAACCTAGCACATAAGCAGACACTAAACATGATATCCGGCCTACTTGCCGTGAGGTAGAGAAGACTACCTATCATGCCACGATATTTAGTATTATCTACGGATTCGCCGTCTTCATCTTTTGTGAGTTTGGTGTCGGATGACATGGGTGTCTTAATTGGTTTCGACTCTTCTAGACCAAATTTCTTTAACATCTCCTTGATGTATTTAGATTGATTGAAGAAGATACCATCTTCTACTTGTTTAATTTGTAGACCAAGAAAGAAACTAAGTTCTCCCATCATACTCATCTCGAACTCGTCATGCATGATTTTAGAGAAATCATCACACATGTCTTGACAAGTGGATCCGAATATAATATCATCTACGTATATTTGTACTATGATTATGTGTGACTCCTTTTTCTTAGTAAAAAGTGTGTTTGTCAACTAACCCCATGGTATATTTATGTTTAATTAAAAACTACTTGAGTCTATCATACTAAGCTTTTGGAGCTTGTTTAAGACCATAAAGGGCTTTCTTTAATTTATAAACGTGTTTGGGTTTTTCAAAATCGATGAAGCCCGGAGGTTGAGCTACATATACTTCTTCATTAATAAGACCATTTAGAAAAGCGCTTTTGACATCCATTTGATAAAGCTTTAGATCATTAGCACAAGCATACGCAAGAAGTATTCTTAGAGACTCTAATCTAGCCACGGGAGCATAGGTCTCATCAAAGTCTATTCCTTCTTGTTGGTTATACCCTTGGGCAACGAGTCTAGCCTTGTTCCTAGATACTACTCCGTTTGCATCTAATTTGTTTTTATACACCCATTTTGTTCCTATTATGGTTTGATTACTAGGTGGAGGGACAAGTGTCCAAACATCATTAGAAACAAATTGATTTAATTCTTCTTGCATAGCCATTACCCAACTTTCATCTTTTATGGCTTCTTGTGTGTTCTTAGGTTCTATAGTTGAAACAAAACAAAATAAGCTACTTTGGTTTTGAACTTGAGACCTTAATGTTCGTTCGTTTAGCTTTCCTATGACCTTATCTACGGGGTGATCTTTGGACTCTTTAATGTTTGTGATTTCACTAATTGAAGGTTCTTCTTCTTCATTTATCTTTTTCTTAATTACAATAGCTTCACTTTCTATGATCTCGTCATCGACAAGAGGTGGAGAGGGTTTGGGTGGACTTTCATCAAATTTAATGTTTAATGACTCTTCTACCTTCATTGTTTCTTTTTTTAATATGACGTAAGCTTTGCTATTAGGCGAGTAACCTAGAAAGATACCTTCGGTTGATTTAGGATCAAATTTTGTAAGGTAATCTTTAGTGTTAAGAATGAAGCATTTGCTTCCAAAGACTCTAAAATGATTTAAAGTAGGCTTTTTGCCTCGGAGTAACTCATATGGAGTTTTACCTAAGATTGGTCTAATTAAGACTCGATTGAGTATGTACGTTGAAGTATCAACAGCATTACACCAAAATTTTTGAGGTATGGATTGTTCGTTAAGCATGGTTCTACTCATTTCTTGAAGGGTTCTATTCTTTCTTTCTACTACCCCATTCGATTGTGGAGTGCGTGGAGCCGAGAAGTTGTGAGTAATACCATTAGCGTCACAAAAGGCTCCGAATTGCACTTCATTATCGAATTCCCTACCATGATCCGTCCTAACAGACATTATGGGTTTTCCTAGTTGTCTTTGGATCTTTTTGCTTAATATTTCAAAATAGTTAAAGGTTTATGTTTTGTTCTTTAAAAATTTTGACCAAGTATACCTAGAGTAGTCATCCACTATTACCAAAGTATAGTAGTTGCCTCCATAACTTTGGATAGCGGATGGACCAAATAAATCCATATGTAGTAATTCTAGACACCTAGTTGTGGACACCATGTTTTTAGCTTTATGACTCGAATGAGCTTGTTTTCCTATATTACAAGCATCACAAAAATGATGTTCATATTTTAACTTAGGTAGATCTCTTACTAGATCTTTGGATGATAGCGATTGAAGAAGTCGCATGTTGGCGTAACCCAATCTTCGATGCCATAAGGTCGAAGTATCATCCATAGAGGTAAGACATAGTTTGTCTTTAGGTTCATTACCGATTTTGATGACATAGACTCCATGTTTCCTAATTCCTCTTCTTATGGTTATGCCATTTTTAAGTATCTTACTACCGGTTTCGGTAAAAAGTACATTGCACTTTTTATCACATATTTGTCCTATACTTAAGAGATTAAAGTTTAGGTTTTCTACGTGACACACATCGTTAATGGTTAGAGATTTGTTAGAAACCGTACCTTTACCGATGATTCTACTTTTGCTATTTCCAAACACCACATTACCTCCATTTACGGATTCATATGTGGAGAATAGATCCCTATTACCGGTCATGTGCCTCGTGCACCCGCTATCCTTGACCCATTCATCGGGGTCTAGGTCGACCTTTAAGCACACCTAAAACAATAATAAACTCAAAAGTTTGGTCCCCATTTATTCATGGGTCCATTAGTGTTAAACATTCCATTCATGTTAGACATGTATGGATAAGATGAGTATGCATTCCATGGAGCAAAGTTTTGAAAAGAGAAATCGTTTTGCATATTAGGGTTCCATCCCATTTGATGGTTACTTCTTGGATAAACGTTATTAGGTCTCCTAGATGCATTATGTTTTTGAAAAGATGGTGCTTTGTTTCTTGCAAAAGTATGATTAATTTTTGGAGGTGGATGTCTAGTGGTGACATGAGTTGGTTTCTTCCTATTTACGATAACGAACTCGGTTCTAGATGATGAGGCTATGTTATTACCACTAGTTGTCATAGCAGATCCACGGATCCCAGTTTGTACACTAGCCGGTTCCCTTTTTAGGGGATCCGTGGGATCCGCCACAACAGTGGCTGGTTTTTCTAATTCTTTAACAAATTTTGTTTCTTTACTTTCACTAGTTGATGGATCAAGTTGTTGTATACCTAGACCCTTTTGGTTGTTGCCGGTTTTAACACCATCGAGTATTGTATCTAAGGTGTTTGTACTTATTCTAGCAATTTTAGAATCTAAATGATCAACTAGTGTTTGAAGTTGAACACAAAGTTCACATTCACCACTTGCTATTTTACCCTTTTCCAAACGTTTTAGTTTTGCTTTTAATTCTATGACTTCTTTATCTAAACGTTGGTTTTGACTCTTTAAAAGCTTGTTTTTGTTAATTAGTTTTAAGCTAATATTGCATAGTTTATCATATTCATTATATTGGTCCACCAAATATGTGAAATATCAAATACAACTATTACACAACAAATATGTGAAATATCAAATACAAGATCTTCGCTACAGAAATCTTGCGGAGTGACAAATCAATCAAGGACCCCTTGCTTGGATGACTTGTAGAATGCTCGTGATCTCGCCTTAGAGAAGGACCTATATGAGGATCACAAATAGAAAGAAAGAAGAACAACTCTCTAGATCAAGTGATCTATATGTTAGAAGAGAATGAGAGTGTATATGAGATTTAGTAAGAAGATGGGTGAGTCAGAATGAAGAAATGGCTCTCTATTTATAGGCAAATTTCCTCACTGTTCTCACGGATCCCACGGATCCCTTCCACTTGGGATCCGGCTAGCACAAAGCTAGGGATCCGTGGAACGCTCCTCTTTGCCCATGGGTTTTTTGGTTACGGGTCATGGGTTGGTCCATGGGTTATATCTAGATTCAATGTATCTAAGTATACATTGTATCAAGTCTCTTTGGGTATGGGTTAAGATCTATGGGTTGTGATTTTTACCCATCCTAATTAACTATTACAACAAATGCTTAAGTTACTACATTTTTGTATTTAAAAGATTATATGTAAATGCTTTACAAAAATAACATGTATCCTTATAATTATACTTAAGACAACATTATATATGTTATCAACAAAACACAAAGAGATCGCAAAATATTAATAAACGTTTTTACGGTTTATTTGTATTAACAAAGCGGCATTGCTGCACTTTTGTTGGAAGGCGGAAGGACAGCACATTCTCGGTTTGCAATCCCAATCAATGTAGTAGAAGATTCAATGTGCAACATAGCTGCAGATAGCGACCTCGCTGATTTGATACGCCAAGCAAAGCTGATAATATGGACGAGGCACCAATGATAAACAGACATTGTTATGAGGCATTTGATAGGACCTTGAGAGATATTTGCAGGTCAGACGCGGCACTATCTTCTAATCAAGTTTTTGGCGGAAAAGTGGTTTTGTTTGGTGGCGATTTCCGTCAAATTCTCCCTGTCATTCCTAATGGCACTAGACAGGATGTAGTGCATGCCACAATTAATGCTTCGTATCTGTCGGAACACTGCACAGTGATGAACCTAAAAGTAAACATGAGGTTAGGTTCTGGAACAACAGAAAATGAAAAAAGGGAAATACAAGAGTTTGCGGATTGGATTTTAGATATCGGTGATGGAAAAATTGGTGGTAAGAATGATGGCGAGTCTACTGTCGTTTTTCCAGATAACATGCTGATTCCAGAGTCCGATGATGACGTTGGTGCAATTATAGAGGAAACCTACCCGCAATTGCTAGAAAACCTATGGAACCCTTTGTTTTTCCAAGAAAAGGCCATTCTAGCACCAACACACGAAATGGTTGAGGTTATAAATGAACGGACGCTTTCTTTAATTCAAGGAGACGAGAAGTTATACGCATCTTCAGACTCTGTTTGTTTGGCTGATTCTGATTCAAATTTTGATGACTCGATATACACAACATAATTCCTTAACGGTATAAGGATGTCAGGTGTTCCCCGACATAACTTAAAGTTAAAGATAGGTACTCCTGTAATGTTGATGCGAAACATTGATCAAAAAGCAGGACTATGCAACGGAACTAGGCTTCAGGTATTAAGGATGGGGATCAACATAATTGAAGCTAAGATCATATCCGGTGGCACGGTTGGTAGAATTTGCGCTATTCCACGTATGGTCATTAGCCCTTCAAACAATAAGATGCCTTTCAAATTGAACCGAAGACATTTTCCTCTTCAAGTTTGTTTTGCTATGACGATTAACAAAAGTCAAGGCCAAACATTGTCGCAGGTTGTTCTGTTTCTACAAAAGCCGGTATTCTCACATGGACAACTATATGTGGCGGTGTCAAGAGTCAAGAGCAAGAAAGGATTGAAGGTTCTTTGTTGCGATAAAGAAGGAAACTATTCGAACTCCACAACAAACGTCGTATTTGAATTCGCATTACCCTTTATATAAAACTAACAACTTCATAATTGTTTTTCAATTTCTGGTCTTTAAGATATTATGTAATTTTGCTATGTAAAATGCGTCTTTCTTTATTGACTAATAATAGTTTATGGTTTCGTTAATTTCTTACTTATTTTTATTTTGGCATCAAATAGAACACAACTACTAAAAAAAACAACATAATAATTAAAAAAAAATCCCATCCAACAGTTAGTGTAACATTAATCTACCACATGCATCAACAAGAATCACTTTCATGATTATTATTCAAGAAATACATGTTCAGGTTCTTAGAATGCGATTCATAGCATGTTATTATCAATGAAAAAGAATAGAAAAAATTAAAACGATCAAGTAATTGGCTTTTTTTATCAGCTAATTGGCTTCTTAGGTGTTACCCCTTTTACTTAATATTTTACTAATGAATTATCATGAGATTTTTACGACGATCAAGTAACCTTCACATTACATCAGATTCACACAGTTTAGACACAAAGAGGTTGAAGTTGTCAAGAGTAATGAAAGTGAATTTACCTGTCCTTTTTCATAAGCACATTCCTAAGTGATCCATTATGCCATAAATTCGGCCCAAGTAGCTAAAGTTAATCCAGATCAATCTGGTACAACCCCATAAATTGAAACCACATTTGGATGGTGAAGCTTTGAAAGGATGCGTGCCTCTCTCCTGAAGTCATTCGGCTGGCACAGCTGAAAATTAGTTAATAACTAATAAACAAAAGGTGAACATTTTTTATTATCTGCACATGCGATCAAGTGTTTGGTTTAGGGTAAGAGGCTAAGAGCTAAACTAACAACTAAAACGACATGGAAACAAAAGCCAACTATAATATCACGAAAAGTCATTTTCATTAAATGTGTGCATCGGAATCCAACTTCATACGATTTACGATTTACGTGAATAACAACTTATGTTTATTTACAAAAGGACCTAATTGGATTCTGAGGTGTTACCCCTTTTAAACAAGTTGGCGCAAAACAACTTACTGAAGCTACTTAAATAAGCTAATAAGCATAAATTGTGTGTCTCTATCCAAACACTCAAAAGTGCTTATCAGCTGTACTAAAACACATTAAGTTCATTAAGGCTGGTTCAATACTTGCAGTTACCACAGATACAATGGCCGCATTTGGAATTGCTCACCACAGGTTCATAAGTCTAACTGCAGCAATAAACTATTGAAATAATCTATCTTATGCTTCTATAATATGTTCTCATTAGTTTATGTTATTTTCTATAATATGTTATCATTACTATTAAGTGTTTGACATAGGTAAACAACTTATGCTCATCACTTTATTGAATCTCTTTATCAAAAACTGCCTCACATAAGCACTTTCGGCCTATATAATCACAGTTTATCAAACATCAAAAAATAAAGCTTATCAACTTATTGCACTTAATACATCTATAACCCAAACATTATATCGCACACTGTCTATGATAGCTAATAAGCACTTAGCTTAATCAACATATTTTGACGTTGTTGCTTATTAGCTTATAAAATCCATAAGTTCTTATAGTTAATCACCTGCACATTGTTTTTTTAATAATCCACTAAGCTGCTTAGATAAGATTCACCAAAACACCACGATAAGTATAAGAACCTGATTAGAAGATAGCGCCAATTAATCAGCTTATCAATTTATAATCCTAATTTGATACAAAAGCAGTCCCAAACACCCCATAACTATCATATAATCCTAATTTTATGGGTAAGATTATCAATTTATTGTATTTTTACTAACTCATCAGAGCAAATCCAAACAGTATCTCCTACATTGCATTTAATAGAACTAATAATACCTTTTGAGTATTTGGATGGAAGAAGACAATTAATCATATTATTTAACGCCATAGCCTTCATTTGATAAGAGTTGTGAGTTTGATAAGTATGTGTCTTCGTCGGATAGTGGTGACCTCATGGTGGTTTGTTGCGGTGGTGGGTGGTGGTGGAATAATTCGGACACTTTTTTGTCTGCCGTTGTTTAGTTTAGAGTAAATTACATAAATGGTCCCTGTGGTTTGTCAAAAGTTTCATCTACCATCCCTCAAACTTAAAAGTTGCATGAATGGTCCCTCTCCAGGAAAAAGAATAACATGAATGGTCCTTTTGTTAACGGGTGTTAAGTTTATTCCGTTATAATTTACACTTTAGCCCTTGTTGGTTAACGCTTGTTGCATCGTTTATCATTTATTGTAACGTCCGTTTATAGTTTAAAGTTTTCGACTTTATCTTCGTTTTTTATCCGTTTTCGTCCGTTTTTATATGTTTTCATCCGTTTTTATCGGTTTTCGTCCGTTTTAATACGTTTTTTTCCATTTTCGTCCGTTTTTATACATTTTTCTTACTTTTTCATCCGCTTTTATATGATTTCATCCATTTTATACGTTTTCTTACGTTTTTATACCTTTTCATCCGTTTTTTACGTTTTTTTCCATTTTTATATTTTTCGTCTTTTTTTTACGTTTTGACATGTTTTATCCGTTTTTATAGGTTTTTCTTAGGTTTTCATATATTTTTATCCGTTTTATATGATTTCCTTTGTTTTTCTTACGTTGTTTTTCTGTTTAATACGTTTTCGTCCCTTTTATACGTTTTTTTTACGTTTTCACAGGTTTTTATCCATTTTCATATGTTTTTGACCGTTTTAATTCGTTTCTGTATGTTTTTATCCGTTTTTATACATTTTCTTACGTTTTTATTCATTTTCATTCATTTTTATTTGTTTTCGTCCTTTTTTTATGTATAAAATGGATGAAGATGTATAAAAACGGATGAAAACATAACAAAACGTAAAAAAACTGACGGAAACATTTAAAACGGAAGAAAATGGATAAAAACGTAAGAAAATGTATAAAAACGGATGAAAACGTATAGATACGGATGAAAACGGTCAAAACATATGAAAACAAATAAAAACCTAAGAAAACATAAAAAAAACATATAAAAACGGACGAAAACGTATTAAAACAGAAGAAAAAAATGTAATAAAAATAGACGAAAACATATAAAACGGATAAACACGTAAAAAAACGGATAAAACGGATAAAATATATCAAAACATAAAAAATACTGATGAAAACATATAAAATAGATGAAAATGGATAAAAACGTAAGAAAACATATAAAAATGGATGATAACGTAAAAAAAAACATAAGAAAAATGTATAAAAACGGACGAAAATGTATAAAAACGAACGAAAACATTTAAAACGGATGAAAGCGTATAAAAAGGACGAGAACGAATAAAAACGTAGAAAACGGATGAAAACATACAAAAACGTAAGAAAAATGTATAAAAACGGATGAAATCGTATAAAAGCGGATGAAAACGTAAGAAAAATGTATAAAAACGGACAAAAACGGATAAAAACGTATAAAAACGTATAAAAACGGATGAAAACATATAAAAATGGATAAAAAAACGAAGCTAAAGTCGAAAACTTTAGATTATAAACGGCCGTTACAATAAAGGATCGACGATGCAACAACCGTTAACGAACAAGGGCTAAAGTGTAAATTATAACAGAATAACTTTACGCCCGTTAACAAAAGGACCATTCATGTTATTCTTTTGCCTCGAGAGGGACCATTCATGAAACTTTTAAATTTGAGGGACGGTAGGTGAAAATTTTGACAAACCCCAGGGACCATTTATGTAATTTACTCTTTAGTTTATTTAAGGATCTCATATTTGGTTTAAAGAATGTCAGATTTGGTTTGCTTTTATTTTAGGACATGTTTTTTTTTTGAAGTGTTTTTTTTTAAGTTTCTAAATTTTTTTTTTGTCTGACTTCAATTTCCAAATGAAAAAAAAAAAAAAAAAAAAAAAAAAAAAAAAAAAAAAAAACTTGCTTTGAAACCAACATTGTAATTTGTAAGACTAATAAGGCCATGGACAACCACGCATCCACCTTATTACCCTCGCCATGTATGACGCATCTTGGTTGCGCTGAGGGGAGAACTTGATCGTTCAGCCGACCGAATTATAGAACTTGTGGTTGTATGTATGTGATTTTGGTTTTTCGAAAGCATATTTTTATTTAATTGGGTTATGTTTTGTGGTGATGTTGGTTGTAGAGAGAATAACTAGCATGACGTTCAGGAGATAATGATGATGATGGTTGGGTGATCTCTTATTAACAGTATCCAAAAAATTGGCTTGACTACATCATACATGTTACTACACATACTACAATTACACAAACTTGATAACAAACAATGTCTTTTTTAGAATAGACAACAAACAACGTTTACAACATTCTTTGTTTCTACAAAGACGGTGAAAATACAATGTATATAACAAAAGTTGTGTATGAACAAGTTTTATTTAGTCTATTAATATGTACCATCTAATTCAGTTGTTTCTCTTACCTTTCATTATTATTTTTACATAAGATACATTAACAATTTCATTTTTTGTCTTCCAATTTATGTGCCTAAGAGATTTGTCTTCATTCGATATTTGTTTACGTCCCGTTAAACTACATCAAGTAAACTCTGCCCATCCGGGCGGGCTATAAAGCTAGTCAATATATATATATATATATATATATATATATATATATATATATATATATATATATATATATATATATATATATATATATATATATATATATATATATCTACATTATACATAACAGGAGGCGTATGACGTCATCTGGTGGTGAAGAGCCTATTGTTGAGGAGGCATCTGGTGGCCCTATGTCACCAGTTCCCAATGCTGTTGGTGCCTCTGCATCAGTTGAAATTGGGGCCTCTGATGGTCCTGATGCAAATGCATCAGTTGCCCCTGATAACCCGCAACCCCCTTCTCCTCCACCTTTTGTCTCACCTTCACCTAGAGCCATTGCTCCTGATGAGCCTGTAATTGCCTCTGAAACTCCTATAGAAACAGAGGCAAACCTTGATCAGTCTTTTGTACAACCTTCTAGTCCTCCTAGGCATTTTTATGAGGATGACACCACTTTTGATTATGGTGTTCCTATGTCTCCTCTAAGGTCCAATGAAGCTCACAAAACCACAGGTAACCCTGTTGGTGGAGCTGAGGATCCTAATCTTCTAATGGAAATGTCTAGTTTGCTTGACAGGTAAGCTAAGAAGGTTGATAACTTGGAGGCTCAACTCACAGAGACAAAGAATGAGCTAAAGGAGACCAAGCAGACTCTTGGTAGAGCTTTGGTTAAGCTGTTGAAGAGGGTCACAGACTTGGAGGTTAGGCTCAACAAAAGAAGGAGCAGGGTTGTGCTTTCAGAATCAGAGGAGGAACAGGACACTGAAAGGGCTAATATTGATCTAGAGGCTCTACATGTATTGGTTGATGTGTCCTTGAGAGAGACTCAAATTCAGAAGGATCCTGCAGTTCACATGTTTCAAAGAAGGCCTAGAAAGAGGAGCTACCTAAATCTAAAGGACCTTAAGACTAGTAGGGTGGTTTCTCCAAATAATTCTGATGCTGATGAACCAGAGCAACCTTCTTCTAAATCTATTGATACTGACACGGTTACTCTGAATAAGGATTGTTCAGTTGCTGATGATATGGGTGTTCCTTCTGATAGTGTGGCCAATTCTGCTGATAGGCCTGTACCTGCTGACACTCCATCTGTTGCTTCTGAGACTCAAGAATCCTTTCCTTATGATCCTAAAGTTCCCTCTGAAGATGTTCAAGCAGGAGTATCTTCAGTTGATAAAGGGAAGGCTCCATTGATTGAAGAAGAAGTGGATCTTAGTGTTGATAAGGCTGAACAGGAAAGACTCTTCAGGCTTCATGAAATTTCCATGAGAGACAGAGAAGTAGCAGAACAAACTCAAGCCACCTTTGATGCAGAGTTTTCAGCTCAAACAGCTCCTAAGATCACTCCTGAGAGAATGAAAGAGTTGGATGATCTTACCTTGAATTTCACTGATGACACATGGAATTCCATTGTGGCTGGAGCTTCTACTAACATGTCCCTTGCTCAGTCTATATTAGGAGGTGCCTTTGCCTCAAATATCTTTGTTGCTGACTTGAAGGCTTTGGCAAATAGGAGAAAGAAAGATGCTGCAGAGAGACAAGCTAAAGCAAGAAGGGATAGACCTCCTAGTCAAGCTGAACAGAGATTACATATGAGGGAGTTTGATAAAAATATGAGCTTTGGAGTCTACTCAACTGGATGGAGTATGGCCTTTGTTAAATCTTTTCCTGATGATAAATTGGTGATAAAATATAACAAGATCCTAGATAGGTTGGAAAAGGATGGCATTAATCCTTATCAAAGAATGAAGAGACATCAGCCATCTTTGGAAGGATCTGAGGTCAAGAAATTAAGGACTAATGATTCTTCTGACGATATCCTACTTAGTTCAGCAGATGATGGTATTCAGACTGAAGAGACTCCTAAGGCACCATCTGCATCTCTTGAGATTCCTGTTGATGCTTCTCAAGTTGTTTCTCCTGAAGGTTTGTCTACAGAAGGTGTTCCCTCTAAAGGTGTTAATAATGAAGGGGTGTCTACTGTGCCTTCTACTGCGACAGAAACTGTTTCTGCTGACATTGGTATGGATTATTCTGAGCCTCACATGGTTTCCACTGATCCTGAGATTCCTACTCCTACTCCAATGATGCCTGCTTCAGTTATCCCAGAATCAAATGTGTCTTCTCCTTCCTCCACACCTGGTGGTAGAAAGAAAATTATTGCTAAGAAAAGGAAGTCTAGGCCACTTGATCTTCAAGCTTCAAAGCGTTCCTTTATAAAAGATTTTGAGGATGATGATTCAGATGAGGAGGTAGTGGTGTGGTCTAGACTGGATAGATGGGAAATTACTCCAACAGGACTTGGTGGTCTAGGATATTGTAGAAACCAAGATCCGGACTCAACTAGGGTATAAGTGATATCAATTGATTGAATGAAAACAGCGGAAAGATTAAAGACACAATCAACATCACTAATAAGGTTTTCTTTATTGAAAATAAAAACTACTACTACAACTAATATACACACGCTATAATCGTGTTTCTAGACTCTCATTAGGAGATTACTATGAAAATGAAATGAAAAGGATTAATGAAAGGGATGCCTAAACCCCTAGACGCCTACCCTCTTTATATAGGAGAGGGAGGTTACATAAAACCTAAACTTAGCTTACTAGAAAAGCTAAGCTAACTATTACATAATAGACCCTCATTGTTTATTCTTTCTTCATTCTTGCTCGTGGTTTTGTAATCTTCAAATCTACAATTCCCAACAATCTTTCCCTAAACTGGAATTTGACTAGGTTAAGTTTTAGTTTCTTGGTAGTACAAAACAACCTCTATGAAGAAACAATGCTAAAAACATGTCATCACAAATAATCCGCTGCACATCTACTAATCTTCTACCCCTTTTTGCTAAGAGGGGTCTTGTGCAACTCGTAGACGCTTCCCCTCAAGTGATGCATGTAGATGGTAAGTAATAAGCTCCCCCTTAAAATATACTAACCATGTCTAAATTATTACTTTTTTTTTAATTTTTTTTACAACTAAACAAAAGAAATAAAATGCAGTAGCAGAAAAATCAAATCAGCAGCAGCATCAAAATAGTCTACCAGTAGGAATGGAGAACCAGTAGAAACAACAACGTATGCGTCTTATATCTTGCACTATCCACGTGACTCCAAATCTTGATAAAGCCTCAAGTAATATGAGACACTGAGCACAACAACGTGACTCCTTAAAGTGATAGCAAATGTGAGCATTAAGCACCTTCTGTAGATCACACCCCTTCACTAACACTGAGCACTACAACGTAACTCCTTAAAGTGTTAGCAAATATGCGCATTAAGTACCTTTAGTCTATAGATCTCACCCCTTCACTAGATTTATCAAGTCTTTGTCACATCATTAAAGTACAAACAAGTTACCTCAAAAGTGCCTTACTCACTTTGAGATATGATAAGACACGCACCTGATCAACCAGTAGGAACTCCAGAACAACCAGTAGCAACCAATCAGCAAAAACCAATACTACCAGCAGGAACCGAAGCTACCAGCAGGAACCGAATAATAAAGCCAGTAGGAACCAAGAACACCACCAGCAGGAACAATATAAATTTCCATGCAAGCAGTAACAGCAGTAATAAGAACCAGTACCAGTAGTAACCAAGAATGACCAATATTAAACACAGCTAATAGCAATATTATCACAGCAGAATAAATGAGACTAGGGGTGTTCATCGGTTCGGTTATCGGGTTATTCGGTTTATTCGATTCGGTTAGTTCGGTTAATTTTTTTCCTGGGTATAACCGAAAACCGAACCGAACCGAAATTAAATTTGATTCAACCGAACCGAATAACCGAAAACCGAACCCCTATAACCGAAAACCGAACCGAATAACCCGAATTACATAATTTTAATTATTATTTTATTTAATTATATATATTTTTAGCACAAAATATTATTTCAAGCTTAAATCATGTTATATTTATATTAAAAAAGAGTTTTAGTGATTTTTTTTCATATATATACATAGAAAAAATATATATTTTATATGAATTCGGTTTTCGGTTCGGTTTTCGGTTTTCATTGCCAAAACCATATCCAAACCGATAACCAAATATTTAGTTCGGTTCGGTTACAAATTCGGTTCAGTTTTTCGGTTCGGTTTCGGTTTTCGGTTACTGTGGATATTACCCAATCCGTGAACACCCCCTACTTATCACTTATCGTTTTTTGTAAAAGCATTGAAAAAATTAGCATTTTTAAAAATAGCAAAGTTTACCGCTCTTTTGCCAAACGGCTACTAAAAATCAAATTGTTCATTGTTCACCGCTTCAAAAAGCTCCACACCACTTCTTGCCAAACATACCTTCGCCTTTTTATTGCGGCTGCGTAATTTGGTGTTATGTGGTGGCAATTTAATTATCACTTAACTATATATATTTTAAAGAGACATGTTCAGGTTATATGAGGAAGATGAGCCTTTTTGACATAGATGTATGCGGTTTCATTGGGTTAATCCCGACTCTTTTCAACCCTTCTCTGGTCAGCCTTAAATGTAGGCACGTAAGACTATCTCAATATGTGTTTAGTAGTAGTAATATTATATATACATTTACAAAAGTAATAGTGTATAAAAGAATATTTTCCTCGCAAAATGTGAGTGGAGCCGGCTTGGGGTTACTGTTTATTAGTGGGCCCTCTGAGTGGAGTCGATCTTTTTTAGCTTGGCCGGTGTCTTTCTCGATGCCAACGCCCCATTATTTTCCACCGCACAAATTATCTACCCATATATTAGTCTTAAACGGTCTATTCACAAGGTTTTCTCGCCTCCCACATATAATACAATACGTAAAATAATTGTAGTTTTTAAATAGCATAAGAAAAAAAGACGTTAAAACAATTGGAAAAGCAATAATACACAAATAATCAATAAACCACATGGCACAAATGATAAAAAAAAATAAAAATAAAAATAAAAAAAAAAAAAAACTATTGGAATATATTTTTAAATACTATTCTTAAACACACTAAAATATTCCTGAAATAAAATTAATACAATCTATCAAAAAAATAAGTAAATGGCATGTATATTTTCTCACTATCTATTTTTAACATAATATATTTTAACATTGCTTTAAGTTATTAGAGCTTAAAATTCTCGTCCTATGTAACGTTATTGTCACGAAAAACGTGTTATAAAAAGTTATTGTTTGTCGAAAATTTGATCATAAGATATATGTCGCAGTAACACGCATAAATAACCCTTCTACCATTGAGCCATTGCAAACTTATATGGCATGAATCAACCGCGTTGCATGACATTCAAACCATACTGTGTTTGATGAATAAATATGCATAAAAGACTCAAATATTATCTATCTTTTGATAGCTCCATCATACTGGTAGACTCCCCACAAAAAATCGACCATTAAATCATTCTCAAATGGAAAAGGAAAACATATATCACCCGAGTTGTCGAAGACTCTCCGAATTGGTCCCCGCCGTTCTTAACAACCATGGATATTTCTGACTCGGATGAATACTCAGCCGCTAGCCCGGTAAACATGTCCGACCCTTTTTTATCCCCGACAAGGAAGGTCGACCAATCAACGAAAGATAGAATCCCAAACGATGGAAAAAGTGCCAATCATCATTCAATGGGAGACAATGCATTAACTCCTAACAACTCAAACGGCGGAAAGAGTGCCAATCATCATTCAATGGGAGACAATGCATTAACTCCTAACGTTCAAAAAAAAAGGTAATCCATCCCCCACCTCATGCATTAAATCAACAATCCCTTCCCAAAATATCCCTGGGCCCCATTCACATAACTCATCATTACCCCCACCACCTCCCCCTCCCCCTCCCCCCCCCTCCCAGGCACACATCCACACCTCACCATGCTACCCCCAACAACACCAAAAAAAGACAAAGATCCCAATCCCCTCCCATGCAAAAATTTTTCAACTGTAATAACAACTTAAACCTCAACTCACCAGCATCATCCCCTCCCCTCCCCTTTCGTACCCCTTCAAAACAATCCAGAACAGCCCCTCCCAATTTCCCCCGCCAAAATTTATCCTTAAGAGAATATCCCATGCCTATCCCCTTCCTCTCACTGGTTAACGAAGCAAACCCTCCCAACCAACCTTCTCCAACGCCCAACCAATACACTACCAACCTCTCAGTCCAATCGTCCCCTCCCCAAAACCATATAACTAATTCTCAACTCAACCCACCATCTCAGCCTACCCCCCTCACTGATATCTCTATTCAACAGGAAACCTTACTCACAATGGAGATAGGCAACCAACTCGGCATAAACCTCTCAAATCATGAAAACTTGATCCATGACCTTGTCAACAACGACCGTGCCCAATATGTTCACCAATGAATTTCATCACCATAAATACCCGTGGCCTCAAAGATCCTGCAAAATCCCGTTGGATAAATCAACTGAAAAACGAGCATAAGATAAATTATCTATGCATCCAGGAATCCCAAAAAACCAACATACCCAGTTTTTTCACTCAACAAATGTGGGGCAACTCGAACTTTGGCTTCGATTTCATCCCATCCACGGGAATTGAGGGCCGCTCAGGGGGTATCCTGAGCATATGGGACTCTTCAATCTTTACTCTAACCAACACCATCAAATCAAACCACTACCTAATCACCTCAGGATTCATAAACGGTTTCAACACCCTCTGCCATATTTTAAATCTCTATGCACCCCAAAGCCTCCCGGAAAAACAAGCATTGTGGGATGAAATAACCACTCACATCTCCTTACAAGGATTATGGATTTTATTAGGAGATTTTAATGATGTTCGAGGCCCCGAAGATCGCAAAAACGAGTCCCACAACCCCCTGGATACACTAGCCTTTAACTCCTTTATCCACCACAACGACCTTCATGAATTCACCATGCACGGAAGCACCTTCACCTATGTCAAAGACAATGGAAACCAAAAAAGCAGAATTGACCGAATTCTCGTGTCCCAATCCTTTATCGACTCTTGGCCAAACTCAGCTCTCACCACCCTCCCACGATCATTATCAGACCACAGACCCCTCATCCTATCCACTTCCACCATTGACTTCGGCCCCTCTCCTTTCCCTTTTTTCAATTCTTGGCTAGCAAAGCCAGGCATTAAGGACATTATCATAAATGGGCTCGAGTTCGGTCCACTCCATGGTTACCCAGATCAAATTCTGAATTCTAAATTCAGGCTTCTTAGACGGCAGTTGAAAATATGGATTCGAAACCTACAATCCCAAGAGACAACCGAATCCACCATTCTATCAGAACAATTGGCAAACTTGGACGCAATCATTGATATAAGGGACTACACCAATGAAGAACTGAACCTGTGGGTGGAAACGAAAAGTAAGCTCTTGGACCTTGAACGTGGTCGAACTCAAGACTTACACCAAAAGTCCAGGGCTAACTGGATAAAATGGGGAGATGAAAACACCGCCTATTTTCATCGATGTATTAACAGTAGAGCCTCAAAGAACAGACTAGTGGGACTCGAAATTGATGGAAATTGGCATATCGATCCACCCTCAATCCGTGATGCAGCTTTCAACTTCTTCAAACACAAATTCACTGAGCCCATTAAAGACAGGACCACTATCACCTGTTCAGACATTAAAAAACTCACCACAGAAGATGCATCTTTCCTCACAGCCCCTTTCACACTTGCCGAAATCAAACAATCAATATGGGACTGTGATAGTGAAAAAGCTCCCGGTCCCGATGGTTTCAATATGGGCTTTATCAAAGAATTCTGGGAGTATCTAAAATTCGACTTCCTCAATATCATGTTGGACTTCTACTCCTCAGGCACAATCCATCATGGGTGTGGCTCCACCCACATCGCTCTCATCCTAAAGAAAAGCTCAACAAAATCCCTGAATGACTTCCGCCCCATCACCTTAATTGGAAGTATCAAAAAAGTCATCTCCAAAACCTTGGCAAACCGACTCAAAAAGAAGGTATCAAGCGTTATCTCCTTGAATCAATCGGATTTTCTCGGTAACAGAAATATCCTAGACGGCCCACTTATGTTGAACGAAATCCTAAATTGGCTGAGGAAAATCAAGCAAAAATCCTACTGTTTAAAGATTGATATCGAAAAGGCCTTTGACACGCTTAATTTGCCCTTTCTGCTTTCAATAATAGACCAGATGGGCTTCCCACCCCGCTGGCTTATGTGGATGCAAGGTATCCTCAAAGCCACAAGATCAGCAGTTCTTATTAATGGTTGTCCCACCCCAGAATTCAACAGTGAGAGGGGCGTTCCACAAGGTGATCCCCTATCGCCTTTTCTTTTCATCATAGCAATGGAAGCCTTTACCAACATAATGAACAAAGCCTCTTCTTTGAACCTCATCTCCGGTATTCAACTTCCTAACCAGGGGCCGACAATCACTCACATGTTATATGCCGACGACGCCATTATCATCGGTAACTGGTCACCAACACACCTTCTCAACATCACAAGAATTTTAAAGTGCTTTTATCTAATCTCAGGCCTGAAAATAAACTACCGGAAAACTTGTTTCTACGGCCTAAATCTAGCCCCAGATAATTGCACCATGGCCTGTCACACCCTAATGTGTAACCAAGGAACCCTCCCCATAACTTATCTTGGCTTGACGGTGGGCGCAAACATGAACCTCACCAAAAATTGGTTGCCCGTTATTCAAACCTTTGAGAACCGTCTCGCTATATGGAAAGCCTTTTCCCTATCTCTTGGAGGGCGCATAACCCTTATCCGCTCGGTGCTTGACAGTTTGCCATCCTACTTCTTCTCCCTGTATAAGGCTCCGGTAAGTATCCTAACCAAACTTGAATCTATACGTAGGTCTTTCTTTTGGGGAGGATCCGTTAACAAAAGGAAAATTCCTTGGATATCTTGGGATAGGGTGATTGCGCCTGTTTACAAGGGCGGGCTTGGTTTGGGTAGCTTACAAGATAAAAACCTATCACTTTTAACAAAATGGTGGTGGCGTTTCCGCACCGAACCAAATAGTCTTTGGGTTCGTGTTATAACGTCCATTCACTCCTCCCGCCGCAACCTATCACCCCTACCTCTAAAGCCTAACCAACCAGGCCCTTGGAAATCCATTGTGGGTTTAAACACCCACTTGGATCAATTTGATATTGCTTTGGAGAATGTTGTCACAGGTTTACTAGGAAATGGAGAATCACTGAGATTCTGGATCGATGTGTGGAATGGTGATAAACCATTCTATTTATCCTTCCTGGATCTATTCAAGTTAGAAAAACACAAGAATTGTCGGATCAAAGATCGATGCACTGGTAGAGGTCTCTACTCCTCCTGGGAATGGAATTGGACCCGACCCCCGTCTACTACTCACGAGCTACACCAGCTCCAAAATCTCATGTTCCAAATCTTTAGCATTACTCTATCCAATACGAGTGATACATGGATATGGAAGATAGATCCCTCCAATGGCTACTCAGTTAAGTCATTCCGAAACAAACTCGAGAAGAATCGTAATGGACCCTCTCATTAGATCTTTCCTTGGAATAGACTAGTACCCCTAAAAGTAAACATCCTCGGTTGGAGAATGGAACTAAATCGACTGCCAACTACGGACCAGCTTCTCATAAGGAACATCTCTACCTCGTCGCAGCTTTGCCGACTGTGTAACAACCAAAACGAAGATACAAATCATCTCTTCCTCCACTGCCCCTTCGCCGACTCTTTATGGAGCTACATAATTTCATGGTGTCGCATCCTAGCTCAGAAACCAACCTCCATAAAGCACCTGCTTGAGTATCATCTGGAAACCTTCACGAATACAAAACATCAAAAACATTTCCAACTAGTGATCCTTGCTTACTGTTGGACTCTGTGGAAGTTACGCAATGAAAAGATCTTCTCAAACAAGACACCATCTCTCCATTACGCCATCAAGGAAGTCAAAGGAACAAGTTATTTCTGGCTCAACAACCGATCTACCCATAATGATACACTTTGGAACCAATGGAATTGTCTCCCATTTTAGATTGCTGTTTTGCTTATATCTCACTGTATTGTTTCTTGGAACCCTCCATTTTCCTTCTGTTGGTTTGTATGTTTATCTAGCTTCTTGCTAGTTGGTCATATTAATAAATTTTTCTAACGTTCAAAAAAAAACACGTTGATATATGTATTTACAACTATTTGTAAAAATGGAAGACCGATATTTTCCTCCAAGGTTTTAAACTCGGGATTCTACTCATGATTGTTTTCATTGTTGCAAAATCAAATTCGTAAGATCATATCGAGATCCTATTATAATGTTATTTCTTAATAGTCATTATTTAAATATATAAATTATTATGTATCATAAACAAAACTATATGAATGTTTCATGGAAATATTGTCCTACATTCGGAATATGAAATGTTTAAAAAAATTCACATGTTATTTTTTAAATTCTATAAAAATATAATCCATAACTTGTAGTTTTTTAGTTTGCGGTTCGAGAAAAGTAAAATCAGGTAGAATTAGATCTTAAGATCTTATTGTCAAGATTGAGATCCTAGAAGATCTTACATTTGCTAAAATCCTACATAAGATTCAATTGGTTTTTGCTTTATAGTATCATAAAATCGGGGTTTTAACAGTTATGTTTTCATGTATATCTTACTATTTTCTTTTATTTTTTTGATAATAATAATCATTGAAGATTTAAGATTGAACGTGATAAACCAAAAAAATTATCGTTAATAAAATGAGTTCAACTAATTAGTAAGATATAAGTTAATTTTCGTAATTGTTGTATTTAAGTGAGGATATAGCATTGCGTCATTTTTTTTTTACCTAAAACAAAATACAAATGGTAAAAATAATATGATATAAGATCATTTTAGCACAAAGATGAATCTCCACATTCCATCTTCTCTTCATTTTTATTTGATTCAATGGATGAAATTAATCTCAATAATTTAAAAAACTCACTTTCATCTTCTTATTCTTTTTTTCAAATATTAATATATTTCAAACCGTTAAACGTTAAGCGAAAAAAATATACCGTTACGAGAAGCATTTAATTATCTTTCTATAGATAGGCACTTTGATATACTTTCGACAAAAGTTTTTTTTTTCGTGTTTTTCACGTTTTTCTTTTTATATAATTTTTTTCATTTTTTTTCGTTAATGAAATTTGCATGAAAAAATCACATGTGATTAAACACTAATTTGTATATCACATGTGATATTAAAATCATGTATGATGATATTAGTGTTAAATCAGATAACATCACATGTGATTTAACACTAATATCACATGTGATATACATATCATATGTGATTTACACTAATATCACGTGTGATATTCAAATTAGTGTTTAATCACATGTGATTTTTTCATTCATATCTCGGATTAAAAAAAAAGACGAAAAACGTGAAAAAACGATTTTTTTTTTCTTTTTTCAAAAATATATCAAATTGTCCGTCTATAGAAAGATAATTAAATGCTCGTCGCGATGGTGTAATTATTTCGGTTAACGATTAACGGTTTAAGAGATATTTAAATTAAATGTAGGGTGGGGATAAGTCGTATGTGAAAAAGTTTGGTATGTCTCCTCAAATAATATAATGTTATTTTTATTTCTAATAATACTAGTAATTATACAAATAAAAAACTATTTTATAAAAGGGTAAATCGCATAAAAAGGTATCAAACTTATGTCTAATTTAATTTAAGGTATCTATCTTTTTTTCTCTCAATTTTAGGTACCGATCTTTTTTCTCCTTGCAATCTTAGTCAATTAATAAGTTTCCAAGTCATAAAAGTCTAATGAGTAAGTTACATTCCAAACACGACCTTATCTTTATATTAAACATAAATCCAAACACACCCAATCTCTATATATTCCACATACCCAAACACTTATCTACTTCAACATCTCTTTTTTATCACATCAAACTATTTCTAAATATTTAGACTCGCTAATATATTCAATTGCATTGTTAATCATGCACTAGTTGTTAGCCTTTTTCCAACAAGAAAATATAGAAACGATCTAATTCAAAATTCCAGTTTGCTTATCATAAACTTTAATGACAACAAACTATATTCAAAGTTATCCAAGTCACCAAATTTTCATAGTTTACTGTACACACATAAAAAACAAGTCGCATCCCTTTTATTATGACAAAATTTGAAAGTATCTTTATGTTGTCTGAGAAATATGAGAGTTGCAGGCGGGTCCAAGTTAGAGTTGATAAGGATTTGGTTTTATCATTTGTGAACCGGTGATTATAAATTTTGATGAATTTTGATAGTGTTAAGGTGGTTGATGATGGTGGATGGATGTTTAAGAAGGGTAGTGTTTGGATTTAAGTTTAGCAACTGGTAACCTAGTTAACAGTTAAAATTATCTCTAGATTACATAAGATAGAAGGGTACCCGCGCAATGCGGCGGCGGATACCCGATGACTATTTTTATGGCGAGCAAATGTTTTTTATTTTAAACTTTCTTATTATAAAGTAGTAGATAAATGTTTTTTAAAAGTAGATAGTCTAAATTATTAATAGTGTAAATGGTAAACATTTTTATTTATTTTAACATTAAATTGGTGGTTTAACTATAGTGAGTTTTTTCTTATAAACAATTTCAGGTTTAACTATAGTGAGCTTTTTCTTATAAACAATTTCATTAAAATGTATCATTATTGGAGGGCGGTTACATATGGTTTTAATGAGACTTAAATTTTCAGATTTTACATTCATTTTCTAGTTTTCCTTTTATAGTAATATTTTTGGTCTTAAAATTTTAAGACTTCCTTTAATAGAAAGTCCCAAATGCTTTATAATGTAGTATAGATAATAAGTTAAGTACTTTAAATTGAAAAGAAAAAACTCGGATAGCTTAAATTAAAATTAAACGTAAGTTCGATACCTTTTTATGCAATTTGTCCTTTTATAAAAATATTACAAATATCAATAACAACAATATTTAATTGACATTAGCTTTTATTGCTACTATTCATAAGCCTCACGTACAATTGTAGACATGAGTTGAGATCAATATAGAACCCATATTTGCCATAGAACAAATGAACCAATCATAGCCCTCCATCTTTTATTTAAATTAATAAAAAATCATTTTTCATCTTTTTTTTTAAAACAACATATCTTACAAACGGTAAATTTTCAAAATATAAAAAATACACCGTCGCGACGAGAATTAAATTATCTTTCTATAGATATGCACTTTTATATATTTTCGACAAACATTTTTTTTCAAAAATTCCGTCCGAAAAAATCATATATGATTTTTACGAATCATATATGATTTTCCAAAATCATGTATGATTCGATTTTATGAATCATATATGATTTTTACGAATCATATATGATTCTCAAAAATCATATATGATTCGTAAAAATCGAATCATATATGATTTTCATAAATCATATATGATTTTTGTTTACCGAAATTTTGAAAAAAAAAATGGTTAAAAATATATAGTAGTGCATATCTAGAGAAAGATAATTTAATTCTCGTCGCGATGGTATACTTTTTATCGCGTAACGATTAACGGTTTGCGAGATATTTAATTTTTTTAAAAAGGGTGAAAGTTTATCATAATAAAAAATGAATGGCTATTATTAGTTCATTGGATCTATGGTAAATTTTGGATCTATATTGAACTTTTGCCTTGTAGACATATGTGTTATAAAAGGTTCGTTTTGGGCCGTGTGTTGTGCGGGTTTTTTTGCTTGTAATATGTACGCGATATAAGATAAATATATCTTAAAATAATACTTGCAAATTTCTTGTTAAGAATGAATAATTAGAAGGTAAAAATTAATGATATTCAAAATTTTCACCAAACTATCCGACTTAATTTACATTTCTTATATCATTATATGTTTTAAAAAGTCATGCACATCGAATAAGTATTGTGCTATTATGCTAATGTTGTTCGTGATTCAAAAACCTTCTTTACTGTATACTTTCTACATAGGATTTTTTGTTTCCACATACATTAATTAATGAGTGGTGATATATAGACCTAACTAAATTGGCCTAAAAGATAGCCTAACACATAAATGATTTGTACAGTTATGCAATTGTACAAGTCATTTATGCGTTAGGTCATTTTATATGCCCCTTTAATTAGGTCCATTTATCATTTTCCTTAATATTTAATATAATACTTGTAATTACTTTGTCATTATCAAATACTTAGAGCATAAGGTATGATTTGGTATGTGAGGTGATGTCGTGAGAAAAGTGGTGTCATTACAACATCTTTTTTCATTATACCAAAATTTACCACAACACCAAAAGTCCAAAACCACATCTCTCTCCTATAACACCAGGATTTGGTGACATGGTGCACCCATGGACGTCACATTATTTCATTTTATTCGTTTATTCAAATAAAACAACATTATTCACTTTATACATTAAATTAAATTTTATGCATTTTAGGACATAATTATTTTTTGGTTTTTCTAATCTAAAAATGTACTTGTGCATTCTTTGGTTCACAACCTCAAACATAATTCTAGCAACGTAAAACTAACATGATTGTGAGTATCTAGATACAGATCATATACAATACTTTTATAGTTGCCCATGCCCGATACACATATTATATTAAGTGAAAGTCTTCTCTCTCATTTTTTTCTATCCCACAAGACTACCTGTTACAACTAAGCCATTAAAAAAACATAAATGACACAAATACACAAACATATATAAACATACAAATAAAAATAATAATAATAAAATACCCCATCGCGTGGGCTGTTAATGGTGGCGCGAAAGGCTAACAACCGAGATATGATATAATTGTAGCGCCGTGTGGTTGGGTTGGTGGCATGACCCGAAGTCATCTGCTCACTTTACCGTGAACTCTTACAAAGGACTTTGTCATTTAATTTATCATTATCAAACATTTATTAGTCACTTTAGTTAAAATATTATTTGTGATAAGAGTACTTCTAGATTTCTAGGCCCATAATCGTATGCAGTAGTAGGCGTGAGCATATCGGACCGACCTGAGAAATCATACTGGACCGAATCGAACCTATTTCAGTCTGGTCCTTGATTCACACTTTATCTCATTTTCAGTCCAGTCTCGTCTTTTAGACCGTGATCGGCCCTATGCAGTAGTTTCAAACTAGAAAAAGAATGCCAAGCTTTAACAAATAAACAGTTTGTGTAACTTGTTTTTTGAATAGCTAAACTATACATCTATTGCCTCATCTCCAAATCTAACTCATGTTTATTAGGGCAAATTCTCTAAATGTCTCAGTTGCCCAACTAATTTACCTCAAATGCCCCACTTTTTTTTCACTTCTCTTAATGCCCCATGGGCAACTCTATCATATATTTGGGCCCACTTTGTACTTACATAGTACAAATGTAAGAGTTGGAATGTTGGGCAACTTTGACCTACTATATTGGACAACTGACATTTTTTGTCTTTTAGTGAAAAAGCAAAGTATTTTTTTTTATTTTTTAAATACATATAACTTGGTCCCACACATATGTACCTTTTGGCAACTCTCTATAAATACCACTTTATAACATAGAAATACACCTTTAATAAACCAAATCATACCTCCCCAAAAAAAATTTATTATCCTAATACACATTTTTTTCATAAATACAAAACACAAAATACATTCTTCCCACACACAGTTGACTGCTTCTAACACACACACCTTCCCTCTCAAACTCAAACCTTCATTCTGCAACTTGAAACAGATCTTCTTCCACATCTCAAGAATCCAAAGCCCTAATCCTACTGCCTCATTCTGCTTCCACATCAAATCAATCGTTCTTCTTCTCTACATTTGTAAAACCGAAGCCCTAATCCAACTGCTCTTCTTCGTACAATCAAATCAATCCCACGCATATTCGTACAATCAATCGCTCTTCTTCCACATCTCAAGAATCCAACGACGAAAATGTTTGATGCAAAGCTAACGGTGAGATCTAGATTAGAACATATTGCTACAATTAAAGGTGCATTGAATGTGAATAGAACCAAATTGTTTAGAGACACTGTGTTTGGGCCTTGGTTAGATTTCCTAAATATTCCCCTGACCACCACTTATACAATTTTTTATATCAAAATGTAGTTGAGGTGTCTAAAGTTAGTGATTTTTGTCCACCTCTAACTTTTGTACTAGGTGATAATGTTTTTGATTTTGGCCGTGAACAATTTAGTCTTCTAACTGGGTTTCGTTTAGGACCCGTAGATAAAATAGAA
This sequence comes from Chrysanthemum seticuspe, assembly GCA_019973895.1. Classification (NCBI taxonomy): domain Eukaryota; kingdom Viridiplantae; phylum Streptophyta; class Magnoliopsida; order Asterales; family Asteraceae; genus Chrysanthemum; species Chrysanthemum seticuspe. Next base: position 217,175,841 of record BPTQ01000002.1, on the reverse strand, counting down.
AGTGACCACGGCCATGTTGTTAAGGGTTTAACAGATAGTCCTTTTTTTGATCGTTTGTTTTCCGATAAAAAAAGAATTAAGAACAAAAAATTTAAGAGTGATGACCTTTTGGCGTTGGTGAAGTCGGGGGAAAGGTGGGATTCTTTATCCGATGAAGATGCTGTGAGGGTTGCTTTGTTGGTGATTGCAACATTTGTATTTATTGGTCGGGAAGGAAGGTTTAATGTTCCTGACCATTTGCTAAAGAATGTTGAGGATTTTTGTGTATGGAATGAGTATCCATGGGGTGAATACATGTGGGCTCATCTGTATAAAATAACGGTGAATGTTGTTCCTAGGCATCTCGAGGCAGAATCAAAGAAGCTCGTTCCAAAAGATCCAAAAAAAGAACAAACATACACTCTGTATGTATTTACATGGGTGTTGAAGGTTAGATTTTACTTGTAACATACATTATTTGTGCTTGTATATATTCTGATGGTTAATCTAAATAATGTGTTATATTTTAAATTTGAGAAACATAGATAAGCAGAATAGTCATTCAGGCATTGGCATTGTTCCTTAGGCATTGTCATTGTTCCTTAGGCATTGGCTTTGTTCCCTAGGAATTGTTCTGTAGTCATTGTTCCTTAGGCATTGTAAGGCTTGGTGTAGATTTAAGGATGTTATGGTTGATGGTTTCGCACTAGATAAATACATAGAAACGATTTGTAAACGCTTGGTTCAAACCACTGCCAATGTCGCTTCATCCACTGCCAGTTCAGAAGAAACAACTGCTGCAACTACATGTTATGTAATTGTATCCCCTGTTACTACAGATACACCCACTGCTATCCTAACCACTGCAACCATAATCACAACCACTATAATCACAACCACTAAGTCTTAATACGTTGTATTTGTTTTTTCAGATTTGGATTATGGAGACATTCCCTAACAGCTCCCAGTTTTGGACCAAAGACCCAGAGAAGATCCCACGTTGTCTAGCATGGTCAAAAGTAAAAAACTTTGAAAAGAAGCATTACACTATTTTATTTGATCCGGTAAGTAAAAACCCAAAATTAGTTAAGTGTTGTATGTTTTTATTGCATTTAGCATATCAGTTTATCTCCTTTGTTATGTAGGCTGTCAGACCATTACAGAAGATTGTACCAACAAATGCCGAGCTGAGTTGTTCGTGGTACATTCGAAGTATGGACTACATCCGTGGACTTGATTCGCAACTTGTTGAAAGAAGAGAAGAGTTGGCTGACCAACTGATGGTGGAAGAAGAGGAAGCTATGGACGATGGGATGTATGTGGTGGAATTGAAGCCGATTTAAATGTTCCTTTATGTGATGCTGATGAAGTTGTTACAGAAGGTCAAACGTCTAGGGTCAATGACAAAGCTGAAAAAGAAGAGATTTTTGTTGGGTTTGGTGAAATGTTGAAGGTGAATGAGCCTGAGAAGCTTGAAGATGTTGTAGTCGGTAATGTTGAGGTTCCAGATGGGAACAAATGTGACAAAGCGGAAGCGTCACATAACTTGGATAAAGATGACATTCTAGCTGAGCTTGTGTCCATTAAGTCCAGGGTTGGTAGTATCGAATAACGTGTAGGAGACGTTGGTGTATCACAGGTGTTAAGTAAGATACACAACGTTAAAAAGAGAATTGGGGTAATTGAGGAAGTTTTAGGAATAAAGTCACAAGATGATGTTGGTGAGAATAAGGTAACAAGCTGTTATTTGAAATTTTTTGACTTCATTATGTAAAAAATGGTCTATTTGACCAAAGTACGTTCACTTTTTTACAGATGGAGAGTGTTGATGCCAACAAACCTTTGGCTACTTCTGATGCACACACCCCCATCAGGACCAATGTAGGATCCGATGAGAAGCAGAAGCTGTTTTATACGGATTTCGAGGAGTTTACCGGACCTGTGACGCAAGTTATGAAAGCTGCTTTATCGGGAAGTCCTGAAGATGCTCATCATTCCAAAAATTTTATGCAGGTGGATAACAAATTTGATTGTGCCGCCTTACCGAATTTGAATGATGCATTCTCAGACATTGCTTATGATGGGTTTGATCCAACTCCTGTTGACGTACGTATATATATAGTGTTTTTTCCCTTGTTTTACTTTTTATATTTCAATATAAAACACACACCCTTTATTTAATCTTTATCTAGGAATCGATGGATATGAATGTTGCGGAAAAAGAAATTGACCGGGAGAAGGGTAAGGAAATGGTTGTGTGGCGGCCACCTATTTGGTTTGGATGGTTTGTGCAGTGGACTCTTAAAGTGTTAAAACCGGCTATGGAGGAGGGGGCTTCACAAGTAGAAAACGTTTATGATCCGGCTGGGGAAGGGGCTGCACAAGTAGACAAAGTGGATATGGAGGTTGATGAAACGGCTAAGGAAGGGGCTGATACACAACCTGTTGAAGTGATTTGCCTTGATTATGAGGATGGGCAGGATGTTGTCAAGGTACATTTATTTATCTTATCATTTGTTATGAACAATGCATGCATAATAATAGTACAATCCCTTAAGACATGACAAACATAACTTGAGCAAAGACATTATTAGCACCTATATCACTTTTACAAACTAGGAAATATCATTTAGCTTCTTTTTCCTTTTTTCTTTGGATCATCATTACACTTGTGCAATTGGTTGACTTGCCTGTTAGGGTCTCATTCGTTTTTAGTTGCTTCCGAACATTAGTGTTACGGCTACTAGGACCCACATCTTGCGGATTGGTTCCCAACATTAGTGATTGCTTAGAGTTACCACCGCCAGTTGGTTCTATAACTTCTTCTTGTTCGATACCGTATATCTCTTTTCTTAGGTCTTCTAGCACTTCAGCTGGTAATCGGTAACTAGCTTCAGCATTTGGTCCATATAATTCATATATCTCAGGAAACATTACCTCTCTTGCTATCTTTATTGACCACTCCCTTTCATCATGATTTTTCTCAAACCTAACTCTTTTACAACTCGACATAATTCAATTAATGTGATGGAAATATGGTTATGAAACTGAAAATAAATAGGAGCAAATATGTTGAACAATTAGATCATGGTTTCACTATTAAATAGACACCACATGCTAAGTCACATGTAAACAGTTAAAACATACATATTCAACTTTGCAGAAGATTTACATTTGAAAATAATAAAGGGCCCTCAACAAACAGTCATGATTTGTTGTACATGTCCTTAAAATAGACACCACATGCTAAGTCATGATTAGAAATATTTTATGCCGTAGAATATCACATTTCCACTTTACTTCAGTTTAGTATTCAAGTTATTTAATTATTGGATAGTAGAGCTGTTTGGTAAAAGATGAATCGTTTTTGTTATTTAGGCTGCAAATATCATATTAGTTTTCAACTCGCTTAAACGGAAGAGGAAGCCAGGGAGATATTGCACCTCACCCTATACTACTCCACCAGCAACTACTCCAAAGAGAAGGCGTTCATCACGGATTAATTGTCAAAACCCATCCCCTCCTAACGCTCCAGATTTTGATGATACATTGGAACCATTTGTGGAGCTATGTGACTGTGTAAACTTATATGTCTCTTACTTTTGAATACAAACATTCACTAAAAGAGGTTATTTGTTCTAATTCAGAATCTGTCGAGAACTGGAACGGGGAAGAAAAAAACAAAAAAGGTAACTGTGCCATGTTCCATTCAAAAAATTTTGAATGAGAATAATGGTACTAGGTTTATTTTCCCATGGGGCAATGAAGACACTATTGTTGATCGCCGGTTTTGGGAGTGTTTATTGGCAACGGGTGATAACAAGGATGGATGGCTGAGGGACGAGGTGCGTATAAAATCAGTTGTTAGTTTTGTACCATAAATGTTTCTTTGTGTTTCCCGCTTGTTTTTAACAATGTGCCCAAATGTATAAACAGCACCTTGACCTATGGGTAGATTTGATGTGGCATTTCCGACCATCAGATGCCGACTGGGCTATGGTGGGTCCCTTTTTCACACCACAAGTCATTAATGACTTCGTACGAAGCTATTGGGCAAATGGTGTAAAGTACCCGGTGCCTTGGGCTGATGTCGAAAATGTGTTTATATCTTTCCATATAAAATTACGTATAGTATTGTGGTTTTACTAGATTCTTCATCGGGTGCGTTGTGCTGATGTCATAAATGATGTAGGTACTATTTCCAATAAATGAACCTAACAAGCATTGGGCGGTAGGAGAGCTGCATCTACGTACGGGTGTTTTGACATTGTATGATTCGCTGCCTAAGTTTACAAACAGACGACTTTGGTGGAAGGATACCATGCCTGCAAAATTTCAATATTGGCTGCCAAAATTACTAGACGAAACGGGAGTGTTTTCAGCAAAAGGCATAGATATCAATACTTATCAGATTAGGTTTCAAAAATGTGATGATGTCCCCAACCAAGCAGGTCAATATGGTGACTGCGGAATATGGGTTTGCATTAACCTATATCGGCTGAGTCATAACATGCCATTAAAGTCTGACGATCCTGCACAAACAGGTCTTGCCTATCGCGAAAGAATGTTTGAGTACCTATGGAAATACAATGTTGAGTATGCTGGTCATTGACTATATTTATTACTTGTTGTGGTATCGTCAACTCTCATTGACTATGTATGTATATAATCGGAATAGAAAGGTGTTAGATCATTTGCTGCCCTTTACTTTCAAGTAGCTTATATTGCTTCTATCATGGGCATATGTACTTTGGTCATTCATTGTGTATGTCTAAACAATTGTAGTAAGCATTGGAATGATAAATCTGTAAATCTCCAATATGTTTTATGAAAGTTTGTAAATATTATTAGCTGATATTAGTATTGCTTCATTGTATGATAATAATCACTAACCTAAACTAAATACGTATAAATGATAATATTACAATTAAACCAACTTCCAATCTTCTACTAGCCGTGGTTTCATCCTAGTAGCCGTGGTTCCATCCTACTAGCCGTGGTTTCAACAATTCTTCTAGCCGTGGTTTCATCCTACTAGCCGTGGTTTCAACAATTCTTCTAGCCGTGGTTTCATCATACTTGTCGTGGTTCCAACAATGATTCTAGCCGTGGTTTCACCCAGCAGCCTCCTCAGCCTTCTTATTATATATACTTGACATTCTACTTAACCTTCCTTGATACTTTTATGGCCAAAGGACCTTGTACACCAGCAATCTTTTGAATCTTCAAGAGCAATTGATCTATCATTGGAATTGTTGATATGGTTCCTTGTGGATCAAGCTTTGCTTCCAACATTTTCCTGGCAACAGTTTTGGACAATGGATAGTGTTTATCAATAAACATGAAAAACTTATCCTTAGTATATTGTACAGCATGTACTCTGGAATGTTGATAAAGCATCCATTCAACTACTTCAAATTCTTTCCAAAATTTGTCCACTGGATTAGGTTGACACATGTTTTTCACTGATGTCCACACAAACCTTGCTAATTCTCCAGTTGGCCCATGCTTTCCATATCTAAAATCCATGACTTTCCATAACTGTTCCAAATCCTCTTTAGATAGAAAGAACAACAAGCTTCCAAAATCTAAGTATGTACTTCTGCATCCATCTGCTCTTGTTATTTCAATCACTTCTCTACCATTTTCAGTGATTATTTTCCAATCATGAACTGGATGAGTTGCGCTTAGTGGTGTAGGATTAATCGGCTCTTGTCTATCACTCACCATAAGATGCACATCCATTCGTTCTTTCCTCTCCATCTCTTCATCCAATTTATGTTTCTTAGAACTCACATCCTCCAGAATTTCTGCTTTTCGCTTTTGTGCGTTCTTGATCCACTCAGCTTCTTTCTCAGAATTCATAGGATTGAAATCATCATTCATTCTTATCCAACGTTCATACATCGCTTCAATCTCTTCGTACGTGCATTTTTTCAAATCCTTGCCTTTGCACATGTCCATGTGCCTGAGAATATTGATCATTGCATTTCTCATTTGAGCCTTAGTTGGAGGTTTATTATTCTTACTATTATATTCTACGACAGTTCTTTCCTTCTGCGTTTGTCTCGCCCTCGCAGCCAGAACCTTAGCCCTTGATGGAACGTCTAATTGTGCCCATTCTTCAGTACTCCATTCCAACTTTAGCATTTCAGAAGCTTGGAGTAAAGGTTGTTCCTTGTTCCACCGTTGAATCAGTCTCAGACTAGCTTCATCATCTTCTTTCTTTTTTTTTCAAAAGAAAGATGTTTAGCCTTATACGTTTTAGCTAAGTTTTTTGAGAATTCATGATCATGTGCAATCTGATCCTCCGTACTATCAAATTCAAGTTCTTCTTCTTGAGGTTCAGCAATAGCTTTACCCTTTCCTATGTCTTGTTGAGCTACAACATTCTTAACTGGCTCCTCAATCTTCAAACTATTAGCCAATGGTTTATGTCCAGTAGGTTCAATTACAATGGGAACAGGTGCAATAACAGAATCAGGAATTGCTAAGGTTCTACATAAGTTCAGCAGTGTACCTGCAACCTCCTTCTCAACTTCCTTAGCCTTCGATGGTGGTGTTAAAGTAGTTGTGATTATCGTACCATCAGTGGTTGTAGTAGCAATATGTGTATCTGAAGTAAATGTCGATGAAATTACCTCTGTGGTTGCAGCAGTGCTTTCATTTGTAGTATCACTCGATTGAGCCTGCACAACTTCTTCCTTTTCATTTGTAGTATCACTCGATCGTACCACTTGTTCTTTTCCTTCCTCTACCAATTCTGCTTTTCCAACAACCTTCGTGACTGGCTCAACAAACTTCAAACCTTTAGCCAAGGGTTTAGGACCAGTGGGTTTAAGTATAATAGGAAAATGTGCAGTAACCGATCCAGTAATGGGTAAGGTTTTACATAAGTTCATCAGGGTACCAGCAACCTCTTTGTCAACTTCCTTAGACTTGGGTGGTTGTGTGACTGTGGTTGTCATTAAGGTAGCATCAGTGATTTCATTTGTACTAGCAGGGGATTCAGCAACAATAGGAGTGGTTGTTGCCTGCCCCACTTCTTCCTCTTTATCAACTACAACCTTCAAAGCTTCAAGCACGGCTTCTTTTCCTTCCTTGTCAGTAACCATATAGTCACCACCATGATCTCCACTATCCAAATCCAACTCAACATCCATGTTTACATCCTCCCCTGAATCAATGATCTTGCTCCTCCCCTTTGAGGACCTGGCCTTCTTAATCATCTTCTTGACTCTATTAGATGCAGCAACCCTTGGTCTTCTTAGTCTCTCCAACACAGAAACCCTGTGCTTCAACCTTCTTATTGTATTTTCCATTTGTGTACATGTAGCCTTCAATTCATTCACTACTTCTATAATATTCTCACCAGATGTGGTACCAGTGGGATTAGATATGGTGGCATTGAGTTGAGCGTCAGTGGTAGCAGTGGGTTCAGCATCAGTGGTTTGGGTGTGTTGTCATTCAGGTAAAGGTAATGGTTCAGTAGTGGATTCAGTTGGGTTAGCAGTGTGTTCAGACATGGTAGCAGTGGGTTGAGCATCATTGCTTTGGTTGGGTTGGGATTCAAGTACCTCCTCATTATCAAGAATGTCTGGCAAGTTAAGCATATTAGGGAATAAAGGTGTAAGCTTTCCTGAGAACTTTTCATTCTTTTTCCTCAAGTGTGTAAACACCCTAGGTAACATATGATGTACCTTATACTCCATTTTATGAGGAATGGGTGCCGTGATCTGTTTCTACACTATTAATTGAACAAACCTAGGATATAAGTAGTATTTAACCTTTTCTTTAATGTTCTTCATAAACCCCTCAAAGATCATCCTAGACCAGTTAAACACCCTCCCTTATGATAAACATATGACAACAGTTGCTATTTTTTATGGAAACTCATCAAAGCCAGTGGTCTTATTGCTTACACACGAGGTTGTGTGTGGTGGAATATTCTTTCGGCATTGTGTGATTTGGATGTAAAAGACGTGTGCTTTTGTGTAATTATCAGTTTGGGAGTGGTTAGGGTTTGTGTAGAGCGCCAATTTCAAGTGTTTAAAGATAAATTATTTGATCGCGCAGTGATTTGGGGATTATAAACTTTATGACCAAGATGTTACATAACAGCCCCTTGAGTTTCCATTTTCATCAATACTGCACTAGCAGTGGTTAGAAACATACTAGCCGTTGGTTGCCCACATCTAGGGGTGGTTAGAAAGATACTAGCCGAGGGTTGCCCACATCTATCCGTGGTTAGAAATGTGCTATCAGTGGCTTTCCCACAACCAGCAGTGCTTAGACCACGTTTACTCCACAACAAGTTACACCTTATTCACATTTTAATACTTTATCACCATGATGTTACACAACAGCCCAATTGGGTTTCCATCTTCATGAAAAATGCACTAGCAGTGGGATGCCCACAATCAGCTGTGCTTATAGTAAGTGCTAAACACCAAGTCAAATAGTCAATGACTTCATTTACTACACAACAACTCACACCTTCTACACATTTAACTCACTGATTTCTTTTTAACTCTATTTAATAACATATCACCCATAAACCACACATATCTCTCTTGTATCCACAAAAATTATTCTCTCTAAAAGTCTTTGTTTCATTAACTATTTCGAAAACATTTAGGCAACATGAGTGGCTCACAAAAACATCCTCTGGAAATCTCTTCAGATTCAGATTCTTCTAATAGTTCATCCTCAAACAATACTTGGGAGAACTATTTTCCTCCAAGAAAAACAACCCTCACGTTTATGAGGACAAACCCTGTTCCTGATGGACCCTCTTCCATCCAACTAGAACCACTCACATCTCCACCTATTGAAGCACTTGCAGCTCAACCACGACCAGCTGGTCCATCCTCATCAGCACCCCCCAAAAGAGAGAGAGTGAGGGGACTTGCTTGCCCAAAAGTGTGGGCTGTTATTGGGGGACAAGGAGTTCAGCAGAAGATGCCAGCATGGGCCATAGCAAAGAGGCCATAGATGGTTTAGGTGGTTATGTTGATGTAGTAGTCTTTTGATAGTAGTCCTTAGTGGATAACTCTTGATGTACTTATTAGATGGGAATCATCTAGCACTGCATCTGTTGATGCAGTTTTATAAATTAATGAATAATTTCCATGTATATTAGCCTGGAAACAAACATGCAAGTCTGGAAAGTGAAATATATGAACTTTAAAGAAGTCAATTACATGTTTTTTGAAACTAAGATTAAGTTTAGTAAACAAACATACTAGTCTGCAGGCTGATAATCTAACTTTAAATAAATTTATCCTTCATTTTGACTGTCCAAGGTGACCTTATTCTATCTTACAGAACAGCTCCTCGTGTTCCCGACCTTGCCGCATTCTCTCTTCCATTTCTCTTTCAGCCCTATCTTGTTCGGCTAGTAGTTCCATTATTGCTTCATCTTCATGCTACTTAGTAATCGACCTCTCACCATCCACATTTCCATTTATTTTGTTGTGCTCATCTTTAATCTTATCACATGTTTCCTTGACAGCCAACGCGCCTTTTTCAGCTACATCCTTCCTAGATCTTTTGTTAAGTTGTTTCCTAAATATTTCATTAAGCACGTCATCACATGGTCGTTCGACTTCAAAAGACAAACGCTTACGCACAATCCCTATTAAATATGTAAAAAAAATTAAAATTTAAAAAAAAAATAAGGATCCTAAATATATTACTAAAACTAGTTATAGCATACTAACATAAGTATACTAACAATAGTAATGATTTTTACCATTAGACATTACTACAAATATGAAATTGATAATACTCAAACAATCTATATGTAGTTGGGATAAGTTATTAGTTTCATCCAGTGGGCAGTTGGCAAGTTTAGGCAACTTAATAAATTTTTCATATAACACAAATAAATGTGTATCTTAGTAAATCTTAGGCAGTTGGCACAAGTACAACATTAATAATAAACAATCACAAATGGGTGGTTCATACTTAATACACTCATTAAAGTGTATCTTTGATGACACACTAATTTTAGGCAACCTTAGAAAGTTAACATTGTTGGGCAACCTAAGTAAATGCACAAGTACAAAGGCCTGGTAATTTGCACTTGGTTTACTTGTTAGAGTTTACTGTAAACTCAAAGAATTATTTCCACCTAAATTTGTTCAAAACACAACCATGGATTACGATGACAATTCTATGTTTAAGGTTTATTTAGTGCATCCATCATCGAAACATGCAGTTAAACTACCTAAAAATATCACTTTCAATAAACTAGTGGCGTATGTGAAGAAAAAGGTTGACGCTATGAAAGACACACAAAATGCTAGAGTGAGGTTATCTTAAAAAGATGGTTCCATGTAATTGGACGTTGTTGATGATGATGATGTCCAATTCTTCATTCATGAACTATGTTGTAAGAATGTGCAAACTCAGGCTCTGTTCATTTCAACAAAAGAACCACCACCTTCAGAGGTAAAATCATCCTCGGCTTCTAATCATTTATCATTAGACCTGAATATTCCGCTGCTTCACAAAGATGGCTATCATGACACCCCAAAGGTCAAAGAATACTCGTTTCACCAACCTGATCATTCACTTCCTCTGTCGCAAAGAAACTCATTCAAAAATATGCCCATGCCACCAACTGCACCACAACCAGAATTAAAAAAACAGCGATTCCCAGAAAACCGAAACCGTTTTTTTCAAACGTAAAGAATTTTATAATAAAGCAGAATGCATGTTTACTATTGGAAAGAAATCATTAATTGAGCGTTTTGAATACAAAGTTATTAAATCTGATCCCACGCGGTACAGCGTGAAATGTATAAATGAAGGTTGCTCATGGAACATATACACCCGTAAAAAAAACTAGATAGCACATTCTTTGTATCTAGCATCAACGATGTCCACACATGTTCAAGAACTGAATTACATCCTAATCATCGTAATGTGACTATGAAATTACTTAGTCAGTTGCTAATCGAAAAATTGAAAGATAATCGGAGGGTATATACTGGAAAGGACATACAAAGATATATGAGTCTTGAATGGAAAGTAAGCATTTCTTACAAACGAGCTTGGGGAGGTAGGAATTTGGCATTTGAGGTGTTGAACGGTAAACATGAAGAATCGTTTGAGCAGTTAGCTTTATATTGTCCATACCTAAAGCTAAAAAACGAGGGGACTGTAACACACATCGATACAGACGATTCTGGAAGATTTAAGATGGTTTTTGTAGCATTTGGTTTTACGGTAATTTTCGGGCACATTTATATTAATTGTTATTATTATTATTATTACTATTATTATTCTTATTAATATTTTTATTATTATTATTATTATATTAAGCTTTAACGTATACTAAGCACTAATATATACTTAACGATACTAGATTCGGAGTTTTATAGCCTTCATGCGGCCATTGATTATAATTGATGTTGCGCATCTGAAAGGGAAGTATCTTGGAACCAACATGCTTGCTGTTGGTATGGACGGAAATAATCAGATTATTCCAATCGCTACCGGGGTCGCATAGGGTGAGACCGCTGAAGCCTGGACATTGTTTTTGGGGTGGTTGAAAGAATGCATTGGTGAAGTGCCTAACATGGCGATTATTTCAGACAGGCATCAATCAATAACAAAATCTTGTGACACAGTTTTCCCAAATTGCTTTCATGGTTATTGTTGTCGTCACTTGATGATGAATTGCAATTTGACCCGGAAAAAGCATAAGGCTTTGTACTGGAAGGTGTGCAAAACCAATACAACTGAAGATTTTGATAAAGCAATTTCTGAGCTTTGTGAAAAAAAGCAGAAGCCGTCAAAAAACTTGAAGACGTCGGGTATGAAAAGTGGTCAAGGGCATATTGCAGTGGAAAAAGATACAATTATTTGACGTCAAACAGTGCGGAATCAATAAATTCATTAACAAGGCACGTTCGAAAGGTACCAATAACTATGCTCTTGGAGTACTACAGACGGCTTCTACAAGATTGGTATTTCGAACGTCGAGAAAAATACTACGGTATAACTATATATTCGCCGGCTCTCATTTACTTGTCCGACAAATGTAACCTGATGTATGTTTATTTTGTAGACGCACCGGAATTTGAACTTACACATTGGGCAGCTAGGAAGGTTGAGCAGAGAATGTTAAAGAGTGCTAATTGGGAAGTAAGAGGCATTGCCATGTGTGCTGTGTACCAAGTTCTAGACAATCGTCATAGTCATATTGTTGATTTCTTAAAGAATGAATGCACTTGCAGGTACCTGCAATAAACAGGTTGTTTATTACGGTAAATGTTGTTTATTCGTGTATGGTTTTTGATTACGAACAACGTGCAGGAAATGGCAACTTTCGGGACTACCATGTGGTCATGTGTGTGCCGTGTGTAGAGAAGAAAAATTGACTAACTATAACAAATGGGCGGAAACATGGTTTACAAAAACTGCCCTCAAAGGCACATATCATGAAATGGTGTATCCTTTGGAAATAGAGTCAGAATGGCATGATCCGGGTAACTTGCAAAAGGTTAAACCGCTGTTGATGGACAAGAGGCAGGCAGGAAGACCTAAAAACAAAGATCGTATCTGATAAGGTTTTAAAAGGTACCATTTTGAGGGGTCGTTTAAGTCCTTATTTGATCACTTTTGTATCCGTTATTGCTTAATATCGTTCCTTTTCACTTTTTAGGTCTCGTGAAGGCAAAATGCTGGAATGGCACTTATTTGGACGAAAAGGCGCGAATATATGAAGAAAATGGCCAAAGTCGAAATCGAGACACTCACAGTTGCTGAAAGTAGAAGTCGACGGCGTCAGGTGCTATTGGCGATGCCGTCCCAAAATTATTGTGACGGGCCAGAACCCAAAACTCGTGTTTTCAAGTGACGGCGTCCAGTTGTGAAAGAGTAGGCCGTCGCTACTCAGACGGCCTAGATGCAATCCAGACGACGTCAGAAGCTGAAGAGGACGGCGTCACGGACACAAGGTGACGCCGTCGCAAGGTTAACGTGGCCAAGACGAAACCCTAATGGCGGCGACACGACGGCGTCACTAAACATAAGGTGACGCCGTCGCAATTGTAATCTTATATATAGAATCTGAATTTTTCAGTCTTTGTGTGGAGAGTCTTTGGAGTAAAAACCTAAAACCGAACCTAAGGTGTCTTGTACAGTATTTTAGGGTTTTAAACCCTATCTTACACCAAGATAAGTCTTTACTTCATTAATTCAATTATGTCTTTGATTATTTGTGTGTATGCTTGCATGTTCTCCATGTCCGGCTAATTTATTTGTGTGTTTGCTTAGGAAGTATGAAACTTAATTATTGAATATTGATTGGTTGTTTCTTATCTTAGTTGATTAATGATCTAGTAATGCGATAGGTCATTCGTTGTGTACTTAATGCTTGATTAATCTTTGTGAACCTTAGAGTATAATTACCTGAGTAATTGTAGGCTAAACCATCCAAAGAGCGCCTTAGAGTAGGAGTTTATAATCTCTAGTGGGTTTGTAGACAAGACCCTTTGGTAAGTTCGAAGAGTTAGGGAGAAACGCATACCCTACAACTTTAGACACACAACGCAACTAGGAATAAGACGTGACACTCAACCATCAATAGGAGATAATTAAGGAGTAATCCAAACTAAGTAAACACATCTTTAAACTATCATACGAGCATACATTAATTAGACATAGACTCCCACAACCTTAGTTTAGATAATTAGATAATAGTAGAGTAATCAGTAGAAATACCAACCCCCCCCCCAAATCCAATACCCGAGATTCGTACCTTTCCATTTTTCATAAAATATAAAAAGATAAAAAATAATCTTCCTCAACCTTAACCTTAGCGTAGTAACTCCCTACTAGCATTCCTATTCCCCTAGAGAACGATATCAATACCCGTGGCTTACCCTAATTACTACACTACAACGATTAGGTTCACTGCCTAGGGTGTTATAAAACTTGCTCGAAGAAAAGGAAGTTCCTTTGACCCCGAACGACGCGTGTAGCGTTATCAGTATCCGATCAAAAAATGAGGAGCCAAAAGTTGTAAAATGTGGGAGGTGTGGTACCGTAGGGCATACCCGCGCAGCATGCATGGAACCATTGGCCAGAAAAAAGGTAACCTAGATTGTTCATTCAAATGTATATCTAATATTGTTTTTTAGTATTCTGACAAGATAGGTTAAATATGTTGTCAGAAAAAAACGAATAGCAGGACAGACAATGGTAAAGAAGTTATGCAAGAAATGGCACCAGAACAGGGAAGGCGTAAACGTAAGTCAAGTACTCAATTTCAATTTAAAGATGACCCAAAATCGCAAGTGGACGACGAGTATTTTCAAAATGGGAGAATTTACCAGGATTGGGATGCCGTACGTTGGGTTGGTGAACCAAGTAACAACGTTTGGGAGGGTGACGTAGATAATTCTGGCATTAACCTAAATTCACTCCCTGAATCATCAAATACTTATCACTTGGATGATTTCAATCACTTGGATAATTACTAGGTCAATGTTCTGTTTATTTAACTAAGGTAATAGTTGTTAAATGGTTGTGTAAGGCTAAGTATGTGTATGCTTGAAGTTAAACAGTACTGCATATGGTTGTGTGGTGAATTGTGGTTCCAAGAGTAAGTTACAGTATAAATAATTGGTGTGTTGCACTTTGATAGGTGTTAGAAGTAATTGTTTTACACCTGGTCTGTTTTTTGTTGCCTATATAAGGATGATTTTCGTTAGTCATTTTGCATGCATCTCACATCTAACTACCAATGGGTGCAACACCAAACATTGACCATTTAAAGGAGTGTTGTGGTTCTAATAAGATCCAGCATTGCTTTAAGTATCTGTTTGTGCAAGAATGGAGAGAGAATGAGAGTATGGTAATGTACATTTCGCAGAAATGTGCTGAAATTGAGGCTAACATTGAGAGAAGAGATCAACTAATTCAAGAAGGCCAGTCCTTTAGTCCATTTGATGATGTTGCTCCTGATGCAGTTGAGTGCATGTTGGAGACGCAGCAGAGAGATAGAGATATCTTAGGTGCGCTGGTTACGGTTTTGGATTTAGCTCGTGAAGGGAGGGCTGAAAAGCAACGTCATGTAGGTTTGATGGATCTAAAGGGTTAGTGCTGGTTGCCCTGTTGATTGGTGCTAGTGACTATATTGCCAGCAATGCTTCATGAATTTTTAGTTTCTTGCATTTTAATGTATTTTTCTTTAACCAAGTATTTGTATTTTGTTATGAATAAAACGTTGTGTTTGTGTATGAATGTTTCTTTAAGTTTTATGTTCAAGGGCATGGTCAATAATTGTGAAAGTTTAATCAATGCAAAGGCTAGTGAAAAACCAGCTAGCATTTGTCATGTTTTGGATGTTTGTTCAGAAATAGTAAATCTTGTGAGCATGTGTAAGTGAAAAAAACAAATATAGTGTCAATATGTGGATGGGCTTTAAAGCATTTCAAAGGCTGTAATTTTTTTTTTTTTGGTATTATTCAATAATATGGGAGCAGCTGTGCATCATGTCAGGGACTGAATTATGAGGACATGGATTGGTGTGACGAATTAAAATATTAATAAAAGATGTAATTTTAGCATGGAAAATTTAAATGATAAAACAAATGCAGTAAACAGTAA
Organism: Chrysanthemum seticuspe; assembly: GCA_019973895.1. NCBI lineage: Eukaryota > Viridiplantae > Streptophyta > Magnoliopsida > Asterales > Asteraceae > Chrysanthemum > Chrysanthemum seticuspe. The sequence goes on along the minus strand of BPTQ01000002.1, from coordinate 217,160,235 downwards.
TGTATGTATTTGCTGCTTGCCTATTTAAAGACAGCAAACCCACCTTGTTATTTAACCAATTTTTTTTTTTTTTTTTTTTTTTTTTTTGTGATAAAGTATTGGGATAAGGAAATGTCTAGATTTCCTAGGTGTAATAAGCTTAGAGCCGATGCAAATTCTAACAACTGGCCTGATATGTTAGTGTTCTATTGCTACCAAGCCTCTGGCGAAGATGTTCGTATGGCACAACAATTGAATGCGCTTGCGGGAAGATTGCTTCAAATCACTGAAGAAAGGCTTAGCTTCATTCAAGAATTGGATAGTGTTGGAAACAGGCATGCTCAAAAAACAGCAGAATATTTGAGGGGGGTAAATGGTAAAGATGATCAAAAGATCATGCAGATGCGTATCATTTCACGGGAACTGGAACTGAATGCTGTGAACAATGGCATCTTTATCGAGAAACTCAGGAGCTTGATGGATCTCTAAGTGTGTGTCTGCTAAGTGTGTTCTATGTTGTTTGTTGTTTTTGCAGTTGTATGTGTCCGTGATCTTATTATGTGTGTTCTTTTCGTGCTTGTGTGTGACCCATGAAAATCGATTGTAAGATATTCAATTGAATAAAATGGGTTGTTAAATTTGTATGAATTAAATTTTTTTTCCCTTCGCACTTTTATTTTAAATTGTATTTTGCTTGTCATTCAAAATGTGGTGCAGATTATAATGGCAGTGGTTGTGTTAGTATTGTTGTGATGGAAGTGGTTATCATAACAGTGTGTGTATATGCAGTCTCGTTGGATAGAATTACCTCAGAACTACTTGTTGCAGTGGTTTCTTATAAACTAGCCGTAGTTTCTTCTAAACTATCCATGGTTTCTTCTCAACTAGCCGTGGTTTCTTATTAACTAGCGGTGGAACCACAACCACTGCTAGAGCAAAAGAAACCACGGCTAGAAGGATGAAACCACGGCTATAAGCATTCTTGAAACCACGGCTAGAAGGATCAAAGCATTGATGAATATGTCATTTAAAAATAAGTTAACAAGAAAATTAATAAGTCGTAGTAAATAGGCCACCATGAAAAGGGCACTTATCTTGCAAAAAGAGAAGAATTCCATCAACTAAATTCTTTAACTTTGCAGCAATTGTTTCTTCTGAACAGGTAGCGGATACAACAACATACAGCAAAATGAAAATCTTTTCATTATTTAAAGATAACTTAACAAGAACATTAATAAGTTGTAATAAAAGGCCACCATGAAAAGGGCACTTATCTGGCAAAATGACAAGCATTCCTTCCACTAAATTCTTTAAATACAGCTCGATACAAAAAAATGCAACCATGCGAACACTTTTAATGACAACGATATTAAAGTAGTTGATACATCAGTTTAGCTACTACATACCGTAATACAAAATTCCTCCCTTGTTACAAATAGTTAGAATTACAACCAAATATGACAACAACATGACTACCAAACACATACTCTGTGTTTGAAAAAAAAATTTAGCCATATGCTCACGATATGCAATGGCAGCCTGTACAGGGTTATCGACGGCCAATGCCTTCCCATGTGACAATCGGTATACGAATATGCATACCCAGATACCACAATCACCAAACAGACCCCCCTGATCTGGAACGTTGGGTGCATTCTTGAAGGTAATTGCATATGTTGTCGGATTTATACCTTTCTTCTGGAAGACACTGGCTTTCTCTAGAACGATTGGTAGTCCAGCCTGTATATACATCGAAACATATTTTGTTATTTTACATACCAACTTAACACAATACATAACAACTTAAATGTTTACATCTGACACACTGAAGCTACAGCAAACACTGAAAACATAAACTACACCAAACTACAATGAAACCAGACATCCTAATAAGCCGCCATATCACGATGAGTCTGCAAAATAAGTGATTCACATAACGGTTTGAACAAAAAGGACCCAACATCTCCCTCGATGCCCAGGTGCTGGAAGTTCCCAGTAGCAAGCTTGTATAGTACAATGGTTGCGTTAAATCCTTCCTGGTTTCCAACTTCAAGTACAGGGTCGTTGTTGTCGTCAAAACCAATTAATTTGAGTGCTATTGGAGTGGTAATGCTAAGAAGCTGTGTAGAAGATGCAATCATTCCACCAACAACTGTTATAACCCATATAGAGAAAACAGAACTGACATCCCCATGAATGTTTCCAGAAACCACCAGATTGTCTCTTAGGTTTGAAACATAGAACGGTAAAGGAAGTTTGCCTATTAACCAGTCAGGTATGTCCAGGACTTGGAAACGGTGAGTGAGCAAGTCAAAAGAAACAATCATATAGCTGTCGAATGTGCTACCATCGTTAGCATACAACCGTTGATAACCACACCAATAGATATGACCCCCAACATTTGCTTGACTTGATTTTTTGATTTTTATTGTGTTAGGAAGCAAGCAATGTTGATCTAACACCGTCCATTGTTTTGAGGAGAAGGTGAAAATTAAGACAGTGCATGGCTGTGTTGGATTGAATGGGTATGAAATTTTTAGGAAGGTCGGATCAAAATTGTCAGGACGAATCCCAAAAGCCAAAAAGCGTTTTTCATACTCCTGTGATGTGTTCACATAGGGGACAAACGTGCCGACTGATCAGTTGATGGATGGGTTCCAAACGACCGCCATGGTATCACGGACATTTGGTCCATAGGTAAAACCCCAAACTCCATGTGACCAACCAATTGGTTTGACGTCAGAAAAAGATATGTTTGAGGAAAGAGGGTTCAATTCAAAATTTTGATCTACCAAACCCACGTAACCTTTAAGCCTCTGCTTGTACAGCAAAAGGTATGAAACTGGTGGAGTGATTCGAACACCATAACGGACAGTGAAATGCATGTTTTCTATGCAAGACTTCCAACCTTGCACACACTTCGGCATTGAGCCACACACCTCACTGAGAGCCTATTAACTATATCCATTTGAACTTCAATTGGAATGGTGTCAGACATCGTGAAATTTTAATGGGCAACTGTGAAATCAGTTAAGATGGGAAACTTTCACAAGAATTTTGTGGGCAACTATTAAATGTTCTTGGGCAACCTTGAATTTTTTTTAGGGCAACTTCGAAACTGTAAGTATGTGTTTAGTGTTGTATGGACAGTAAGAGTATTATAAATAGAACAATTAGAGCATTCATATCCAGGGACCAACCCATAAGATATGCATTTAAAAGAAATAGTACTTGTATTAAATGCTTAAATAGTTAAGTTGGAGTTTAAAGAGTTGACTTGTGCTTAATATTACCATCAAATTAATGAACAAGTACAGGGGGCAGGTTCATAGACACTTGAAAGTGTATGTTCCATAATTTATTATAGTTGGGCAACTATGACACGCATGGCCAACTTAGTCAATAACTAGTTTGTTTCTAACTACTAGTTACAAAACTGTTGTTCTATTAGCTAGTTTGTTAATTTTGTTGTATTGACAAACATTTATCAATTAAGAACTTAAAGCAATGGTACCTGTAAACATACCCGCATCTCCAAATACCAAGGTCGCCACTCAGGATCATGCTTATCGCCACTGTCATAAAATGTTACAACCCCCGTCCTGATATGGAATCGAGCCAGAAACCAATGTTTTTCCTTTTCATTGATAGGCATATAAACCTGCCGTATAACACCAAAGGCCAGGTTAACAAAACACATACCAATATATGTATAAAGGAATGAACACAACTATTACCTGTTCAACATCAGCCCATTGGAGTTTGTACTTTTCCCCGTTAACATACCAAATGGGGATGGATTTTTGTAAGAGCAGTTGAACAAAGTATGCAGTAACCATAGCCCAATCAGCGCCATCGGGTCTGAAATGCAACATGTATTCCACCCACAACTCTATGTGCTATAAAGCCACAATAAAAAATGATTAGGGTATAAAAGCAACGATATAAAATGAATATATTATCGGAGTGAAAGATATGCATGACTGTTACCTCGTCCATAAGCCAACCTTTCTTAGGAGGGCCTAAACACACTAAGGATTCCCAAAACCTCCGAACCACACGAACTTCTTTCTACCAAGGAAACATACATCGAAGGGGCCCCTGCTTTCCAAGAAATTTGTCGTACTCATCAGTAAGATGTACTTTGTCGATAGCCTTGTTCCTTCGGGAAAGAACCTACACACACGTTGTTACTAACACGTAAATTAAAAACAGTTTAAAAAAAATGTTAAAGTTGTTTTTCATACCTCAACCCAAGGTTTAACCTTTTGTAACTGTGCGGTCATATCTGGATCCCGGCACCCATAGGGAGGTGTTCGATTTTTTTGAGATTCCACAAATCTTTTTGACCAGTAATACGATGACTTCGCACCATCTTTTTTACTCCTCTTGTCAGGTGTTATGTCTGCCTTGGCTCTTTTCCAATGGTCTGAATTATAGAAAGCTATAGATCTCTTTTTCTTATCCTTCTCAATCTTCAACAACTTTGCCTTTTCCAACCTGCGATTCTTCTCCTCTATCAACGCCCTTAGAAAATCCTTTTCCATCATCTTTTGTTCTTCCATCCTCCACCGTTCTTCCTCTTCTTTCCTCAACCTTAATTCCTCTTCCAAAAGATACTCCTGAGTAACAGGTGATGCATTTAAAATACATTGAATACTATAGTATGGCAAAAGTGTACATTTGGAAATCACATTACCAGAACAACATCATCCTCATCATCGACATCAACCGGGTCTGAACGACTGCTAGAAATAAGAGAGTCAACCAATTCGTAGAATTCACGATTTAGTTGGTCTCGAAACTCATAACTCAGGTGGGAAAAGGATGCAGTAAAGTCCAATTTATCATGTAAGCGAAATAAAGTTCATTGTAAAACCAACAGTTTGTTTAAGAAATAAAGATACTATATCGATGAACTTATTACCCGAAATCCGCAAGTTCTTTCACATGCAAGGACCTACGAAGTAATAAAGGGTATAATCCTTAACAATAATTCTAATATAAATAAACGTATACTTATTATTTAACTTTGACTAGTAAATAACCTGAATAATAGCCTCGAGTTTGAAAACACGAGAATTAAACTCTTGAATGACACAATCCTTGAGGCTAATTTCTGTTAGAAGACTACTGGTCTTTACCCTAGCCACAATCGGTAAATACTTTTTTTCTGTCCTACCACGTTTCTGTGCAACAGCCAACTTCTGTAGATAGACATCGTAATCATGCGGTAATTTTGTTGGAAGAGTCCTTGGTATGTAGTGCATGTAAAATTCCCTAAATTGCATATACCAGTCCGACTGGTGCTCGTCTAATGTTGGTTTCAGATCATAAATTATCTTCGAGTCCTAAATAACATCATCAACCACAAGGAAATTAAATTAACTAATAACATCATCAACCACAAGGAAATTAAATTGCATATACCAGTCCGACTGGTGCTCGTCTAATGCATTGAAACATTTGAATGTGTTTTACCTTGCCAAATAGCAATCCATAATCCGATCTTGTAAACATTACTTTCCTTGACCACGCTACTGCCCTTGGTATGACATCTGGGACTTTATTCCACCAATGACTGCTTCTTTCAAACGACTCAAGAATCCATATCTATAATAATAAAGATGCATTACTCTCATACCTTGGGTTCAATAATAATAACTAAGAAAAGATAATATAACAAGGAATAACCTTGAATGCCCAAACAAATCCAGCAACCGTGTATGTTGGAACATACTTCCGATCTCTTTCCAGACCCTTTAGGTGTTCCCACTTGTGGTTTGATACAACGTCTAGTATCTGGTCGTACAAGTGCCTCCAAATGTGCTCCCCCCATGGAAAGGAATTCCATGCATCAAGGTCTTCGACCAAACGAAGGAGTGAATCATACACCTCTTCAACCAATAAGCGACCCATAAAAATAACCTCTAACGATAACACTAGTGATAACGCTACACGCGTCGTTCGGGGTCAAGGAAACTTCCTTTTCTTCGAGCAAGTTTTATAACACCCTAGGCAGTGAACCTAATCGTTGTAGTGTAGTAATTAGGGTAAGCCACGGGTATTGATATCGTTCTCTAGGGGAATAGGAATGCTAGTAAGGAGTTACTACGCTAAGGTTAAGGTTGAGGAAGATTATTTTTTTATCTTTTTATATTTTATGAAATGGAAAGGTACGAATCTCGGGTATTGGATTTGGGGGGTTGGTATTTCTACCGATTACTCTACTATTATCTAATTATCTAAACTAAGGTTGTGGGAGTCTATGTCTAATTAATGTGTGCTCGTATGATAGTTTAAAGATGTGTTTACTTAGGTTGTACTACTCCTTAATTATCTCCTACTGATGGTTGAATTGTCACGTCCTTATTCCTAGTTGCGTTGTGTGTCTAAAGTTGTAGGGTATGCGTTTCTCCCTAACTCTTTGAACTTACCAAAGGGTCTCGTCTACAAACCCACTAGGGATGATAAACTCCTACTCTAAGGCGCTCTTTGGATGGTTTAGCCTACAACTACTCAGGTAATTATATTCTAAGGTTCACAAAGATGAATCAAGCATTAAGTACACAACGAATGACCTATCGCATTACTAGATCATTAATCAACTAAGATAAGAAACAACCAATCAATATTCAATAATTAAGTTTCATACTTCCTAAGCAAACACACAAATAAATTAGCCGGACATGGAGAACATGCAAGCATACACACAAATAATCAAAGACATAATTGAATTAATGAAGTAAAGACTTATCTTGATGTAAGATAGGGTTTAAAACCCTAAAATACTGTACAAGACACCTTAGGTTCGGTTTTAGGTTTTCACTCCAAAAGACTCTCCTTAAAACTGAAAAATTTGGATTCTATATATAAGATTACATATGCGACGGCGTCACCTTATGTTTCGTGACGCCGTCGTGTCACCGTCATTAGGGTTTCGTCTTGGCCACGCTAACCTTGCGACGGCGTCACCTTATGTCCGTGACGCCGTCCTCTTTAGCTTCTGACGTCGTCTGGATTGCATCTAGGCCGTCTGAGTAGCGACGGCCTACTCTTTTACAACTGGACGTCGTCGCTTGAAAATACGAGTTTTGGGTTCTGAACCGTCACAACAGTTTTCGGACGGCGTCGCCATTAGCACCTGACGCCGTCGCCTTCTAATTTCAGCAACTGTGAGTGTCTCGATTTTGACTTTGACCATTTTCTTCATATATTCGCGCCTTTTCGTCCAAATAAGTGCCATTCCAGCATTTTGCCTTCAAGAGACCTAAAAAGTGAAAAGGAACGATATTAAGCAATAACGGATACAAAAGTGATCAAATAAGGGCTAAAATGACCCCTCAAAATGGTACCTTTTAAAACCTTATCAACTAGACACACACGGACTGCGTCTTCATCAGTTAATTTACCGAACAACTCTTCATCCTCAATAACACCAAGAAGATCTAAGTTGGAAAGTTTTACCCCTAATTATTTTGGAAATACCCTCAACTTAAATGTTAAATCCCCTGAACTATATAAATCAAAACTAGATGTCCCAAAACGAAAACCTGTTATAAGAGAAAACTCGGGTCGACCAAAATGTAGACTACGACCATCAAGAGTATATATAAGGGGCATGTCATAGTGACGATTATCCACAAAACCCTGTTTTTGTAAAACATAATCTAACATATGTGGTTCATGGTCAAAAAAGAACATATCGAGCCACCCTCCAAAACAGGTTGTCCTAAACAATTTCCTTCGAGTATGATTCAGCTTTTCTTTAATTATTGAAAAGTATTTCAATTTGCTCCTAACGATGACATTGGCTTTGTATTCCTTAGAAGAAGAAAAAAATCAAGTTAACAACAATTAATAAGTATCTTACGACAACTACAATCAATAAAAAAAACGTATAACTGACTTCCTAATACGGCAAGCATATTTAAAAAATGAAGTATTTGTATCATACTCACACCAAATAAACAATTACCCAATTTTAGAAAACTTTTTAAACATTTGAATGAGGCTCAGATCTGTATAAATCAATAGTTTACAAAACATCAGGATATAACCGCCATGGCTGCAATAGTATAAACTATAGAATTGCCACGCCAAGATACGGAATATCGCATCACTTGCATGATTTAATAAGATACATGTCGTCACAGCCTCATACACACACACACCTTATATATACATGCTCCTGTTTATTGTCTTATCAATAAAAAAACGTCCGCACCAGGGGATTTGCTATATTGTTGAACAAACATAATTATAGTTTCGCTAGATTCTTCAAAAAAGTTAAGGAACAATATGATATAGGTGTTGATTCAAACGAAAGTTGAACATACCAATGTGGCCGCGTTAATTTGTAGGTGTGTATGGAATTTCAACTTAGTGAACCCTTCTGAATCCCCCTGATGAGTGTCTAAATACTCATCATTTTTGTACCATTTAAACTGCAAAAATATTTAAAAATGCTCAGAAATGCATCAAAATACTGAAAATATCTCAAAATTGCATTTTATATGTTTCAGATGCAAAATGTTTAAAATCTGGTGAAAAACGTATCAAGTTTGCATAATTGGCAGTTTTAGTCCCCCAAGTTTCAAAAGTTGTCAAAAACAGTCCCTGGTATTCATGAGTTGTCAAAATTGGTCCTTGAGATTTAAAATTGCAAAATTACAACTTAGGTCCCTAAACTTTCAAAAATAACAAGTTTGGTCCTTGGAATATTGGAGATTGTCAAGTTTGACCCTTGGATCATAATTTCAGAATATACATGATTGGCCCCTGGAAAATCAGAATTGGCAGCTATGGTCCCTCAAGTTTGGTGGAATTGCACAAATGGTCCTTGTATACTTAACAAACCAAACGGACTCCTTCTTATTATGACCCCCTGCCATAATCTTTTGACCCCTGCCATACCTTTGGACCCCCTTTCACATATTAAACCCCCTCCCAAGTCAAACCCAGTCAAACATCACCTTCTCCCGCCCACCTTATCTCCTCTTCACCACTTGCCTGCAAAACTCAGGCATCTCCCATCAACCTTATCCCTTCCCCCTCATCATCACCTGCCTGCAAACACCTCACCACTAGCTCACATACACCCCCCCCCCCTCTGCACTCAAACCTTCTCAGTTGCTATATTAAGCTTTCCCGCCAAAATTGCATCAAACGGCCAAGATCAACTCAAGTAATCCAATGGCCAAGAAAAGAAATGGGATTTGCTTAGAGGTAAAGTGGGAGTACTTTTGCTATAAGAAGAAGGAAGAAGAGAGAGTGGACAAGTAGTCTTTAGTTTTATTTTTCACATATATGTCGTTTTTAGTATTAATGTTTTAATTTAAGTATCAATCTGTAATCTTTTGTTTCTATGTACTAAAATCAAGTTGTTTTATCAATATAATCTGCTTTCTAGTATCAATTCAAAGTTTTAATATAGTTTCAAGTCTTTATACTTACTGTTAAGGAATTCAATTTCATGCTCTTACATTCAAGCTCCAAGTAGCTTTATTTTAATCCAAATAAGCTTATTTAAGCTTCATATAGCTTTTAGTAAGCTTATAAAATAGATTTAAGCAATATATCATGTTGGTCAACAAAAGTCAAACTGAGCTCATTTGGAAATGGAAATGATATTGGGTTGATGCAGAGTTGATTTGGGTTGGATTGGTTTAAAATAGGTCAGTTTGGTTCTGGTTTATGCTGCAAAATAAGCTGGACACTTGTGAGTTTTATCTTATTTCCATTTCTCATTTAGTTTGCAAAAATCTGTTGAGTTTTGAATCTGTGTTTAGATTAGCTTTTATTTGTTCAGTAAGATGTTATTAGACCACATTGATTCAGCTTCAGTGTTAGCTTAAGCCAAATCAATGGGTAGCTTAGTTTAAATTGCAAAACAGTTGTGAAAGTTGTGTTTGGATCAGTGGGCTTAATTGAGATTGAGCCTTGGTTTACACTTGACATCTGTCTACTCAGTCTTAATATAGGTCATTTGACTCATATCTGTCTTAATATTGCATCTGCATAGCTCTTAAGTCAAAATCAACTTTAAACTGTCTTAATTTCATGACTGTTGGAATTTAAGAATTTCAAAAGCTTGATTCATGTTTAGAAATCAGTAGAGTAGCTTAATATAGTTTTATTTCACCTTAAAACAACATAATCATTCAGATAATTGGACTCAAATCTCACAAAAGTCAAAGTTTCATTTCTGCCAAAAGTCAAAAATAGTTGAAAATCTCAGTTTGTACCCAACTTGGGTGATTTTTCATAGCTTCATTATTGGTTCAAATCCAGTGAAACTTTGGACTTTAAAACTTAAGTTGGTCTAGTTTCTTAATATGATTTTTATAGATTTTTAGAAATTTTGTACAAGCTTCAAAATGGCTTGTCAAGTTGGTCTAAAATGCCATGTGCACACACTCAGTGTATACTCAGTGTATACTGAGTGTGCACAGGTTTTGTGCAAAGCTCTCAACAAGCTCATAAGAGCTTGTCCAGGGCTCACATTTGGTTTTTAAGTAGCTAGCCAGGTCTAGTTTAGGTTCCAATATCTGGTTTCAACTTCCAGCTTATTGGGTAGCTTAATTTCAAGCTCCAAAGTAGTAGCTGAAAACTAGTTTAGCACTTGGTTTTCAATTCATCAAATCTGTGTATTTTGTATTTCAGATGTTAAGGCTAGTTGTAATAAGTTGCTTTTGGGTACTTTTAGTTTATTATAGCTTCTGCTTTCATTTGGTGCTTATTTGTGGTCTTTAGCTTATCTTAAGTGCTTATTCTTAAGCACCTTGCACTGCAGTTTCATAATCCTATACATAAGCCACTGTTTTTATATTTTTCATAGAGTCAGAATATTAATTTAGACTTTTCCTGAATTTTTCATATTTTTCTAGCTCAGTTTGCTATTTTTCTTCATTTAAAACAGTTTTTAGGCATTTTTAATTAGCTTTTAATACAATTAAATCAGAAAAGTTTCAAAAAAATAATTTTTCATTTTTCCTAGGTTTAGATAAATATAAAAAGCAAAAAAATAATTTTTCCAGATTTTTCATAGTTTAATTTGTAATTTTTATCAATTTAATTAGTTTTAAATAGTTTTTAATTCATAGAAAATAGAAAAATAATCAGAAAAATACAAAATTAGTTTTGAAAATTCTCTTTAGTTATTTTAGATTTTTCTAAGTCATAATTTCATTTTTCTAGCTTTATTTCATATTTTCTTGTATTTTAGGGTATTATTAAATAAGTAAAATAGTTTTTAATTAATAATAATTAGATAAATAGTTTTAAAAATAATTTTATTTTTCTAAAAAATTTCTCTTATCATTAGAATTGTAAAAATGTCATTTTTATATTTTTAGGATTAATATTGTTTCAGTTTCACATTTTCTTTTGTACGTTACGTAGTCTTTAATTTTAAAAGAAAAATCAAAAACATCATTTTAAAAATAGTGATAGCGTTTATTTAATATAATTTATCTTTTTAATTTTCTTTAATTTGCATTTAAGCCCCTGTAATTTATAAACTTTCTCTTTAGGTATAATTATTCTTAATCACAACCCTTTTCTCGTTCAAATTCTCTCGATCACTATTCGTTTGATTATTCTCGCACAGCTCGTTGGGACATAACGACCTGGGGAAACACTATACTCCTCTAGATCTTCATTGCATTTGTTTCAGACTGTTTGAAGTTTATCACGGTTGACCATTCACAAGTGGTTAGTTTGTGTGATAAAAACTGACCGTTTGGGACTCAATCACCCCCTACAGTACCTTTTGTCGTTTCAACTCCCTTTGAGCAAAGGCCTGCACCAGGCGGATTGCTAGCTCGTTGAAAAAACAAAAGGCACTGTTTGGGAATTCAGAATGGGTAACTATGCTGAAATTCCCTACGCATGTACAAAGTAACGTGGCCACCTAGAAATGTTCTACTTCCCTTTTAATCCACAAGTATATCATATTGATCCTTAACTTTTTTTTAAAACCTAGCAATAGTCTATAACAAGTATATCAGACTCATATAAACTTCCAAACTGAGTGTGCAGTGTGATATGCATTAGCAAGGCTCAGATCTGTAAAAAAGTTGGATAAACACCGGAACATCAGGATATAACCGCCATGGCTGCAAAATAATGTAATAAAATTGCCATGCCAACATACGGTAAATCACATCATTTGCGTATCAAATAAGATAATCGTCATCACAGCCTCTTGCATATCACAAATACACACATGTGGCCCAAAATAAACCAACTACTTCAAACAATTACCTATGTAAAGGAGTTGGTTAACAAAGTTGCTTGTCAATATGTTATAAACAAGTGGATAAACGTTAGTACTTTGACCCTCCACTCGAAATCCCATTGCCATGTCAAAACCCATTGCTATGACAGTGACATAGGAATGGGTTTTCGAGGGGAAGCTCAAAGTACCAACGTCTTTTCTGCAATTCGTGGATTCTAGAAAAGCATTTGAGTTGGATAATCATGGAGTGTGGCGTGTCATGAACAATACACTCTATCGTGATCATTGAGATATTCAAAGAACATTTGAATGTAGGAAGTTGCGTATGGCCACATTGTTACTTTCAACTTGACTTTGAATCCACAAGTATATCATATTGTTCCTTCTTTGTTAAGTAACTCCTTTACATATATAAACTATTTTTTTTAAATCTATCAACAGTCTATAACAATTATATGACACTCATATAAAGTAACAAAAAATCAAAATATGATAAAATTAACTTCCCTAAATGCCCCATGGGCAACAGTCGCCTTTGACGATGGTCTAAAACTCCTCCATATACTTGTTTCTTCACCTGCAATCCAGGTTTGCTGATTGAATAGCATGTCAGATCTAGGTTGATTTATGAATCACACAAATGATCCCAGGTCTGACATGCCATTCAATCAAAAAAGCTGAATTGTAAGTAAACAAACTATCTGCATTTGGTTAACTTGGCTGCATCTAAGATATAACCGCCATGGCTGCAAACAGCCTCTTGCATGTACCAAATACAAAATACATTTCTGCTGCTAACACACACATCACACACATAAAATCTTCCCACTGAAAGTCAAACCTTCCTTCTCAAACACACATTGGCAACAATCAAACGTTCTGCCCCATGGGTACACAGTAATGTATGCTACTATAACATCAAGATATAGTAAAATAGATAACAACGATAACATAAGGCTCAGATTTGTATTAAAATAGATAACAACAATGACATCAAGATATAACCGCCATGGCTGCATAAGAATGTAATAAAACTGCCATGCCAAGATACGGTCAATCACATCATTTGCTTCATCAAGTAAGATATTTGTCATCACAGCCTCGTACATATCACAAATACACAAAACACACCTATTAAGGTTATAATAAGCGGTGTATCTGAACTAGCAGTGGTTTCGTCTGAACTAGCAGTGGTTGTTGACTAAACGTTAATCAATCTCAACTTCCAAGAGTGCCTAAATCCTTATATTTTGGGGGATTAATGGTGGATTACAGTTATCTAGGGTTGGCCAGAGCAGGTATTCATGGTGGCTTACAGTTATCTTAAGAGAAGAAAAATACTCACAGTGTTTTATTAGATAACTAAATGCTTAATAAATAGGCAAAAGTTGCCCAATAAATCAGCTATGTAAGTACAAGGTGGGCCCATGTCAACTATATGGGAGAGGTTCCACCTGCACCACATTTATTGACATATTAAGGGTAATAAATTTTAAAACTTACCCACCTTATATGTGTGAATTTAAATTCAAGTGGTGTTGCTAAATAGGTTACAAAATTCTATCAAAAATGTCTAAAAAAGACTTCAGCCAACAATTTTCGGAACTGTTTCCGGAACAAAAAGACTTCGGCCAACAATTTCTGGAACAAAAAGACTTTGGCCAACAAATTGATGAAGAAGAACTTTTAATACAAATGGGGGAGGCTGCTATTAAGGAGGAAGAAGAAAGGGAGATAGCAGAAAGAGAAGCTGCTCTTAAGGAGGAAGCCGAAAGGGAGCGACTTATGCTCCAAGATGAAGAAGTGTTGTTAGAGCTGGAGGAAGCTGCTCGTATGGATCAAGCTGAAAGCGATGAACAGGAACGTCGGGACAGAGAATTCAATGCATTGTATGCAGAGTGGGATGAGAGCAGATTTGAAGGTTGCTCTGAGTATCTTTACGACGATGGTTACGACTCTAACAACTCTCAAACTTGGGATCACCCGGATTATATTTAGTTGTGTCACAGTTTAATTTTCAGTGTATTTTGTTTCGTTAACCCAACCAGTTTGCACCATCATTACAGTGCTTTATTCACTTAGTACCAGTTATCTTACAGTGGTTTATTCAGTTACTCTACAACAACATCCATCATTTTGTTTCTCAAACTTAATAAGTAGCAACAAATCACTAAAACCAGAAGAACAATTAATCACCCAATACGTTACCAATTAATCACTATAAACCATTTAGTGGCAGTTATCTTACACTGTTTTATTCACATCCATCATTTGTTTCACAAACTTAACAAAAACAATTAATCACCCAATACGTTAACTACTTAAAAAATTAACCCTAAAATATCGAAACCCAAAATCAAACAAGAACAATTACCGTAACCCTATATCAATACGATACCAACTTAAAAAGTTAACCCTAAATTAGCGATACCCTAAATTAACAAAACCATAAATCAATAGATGAAATACGAAAAATAAAACACCCAAATAGCGAAACCCTTAATCAAAAACAAAATTACTTACCCTAGCCCAAATCGTTTTTCTTATAGACATTAGATCGGAGAGTGTCGTGGCGATGTAGTGGTCAGAGAAGTGTGTTATCTGTTGATGAGAAGTGTGTTGAGGAAGATTGTGTGTAAGATATTAACTTTTCACATACACATCAAACCATAACACAAGGTGGCGTATAAGATGGAATTCTAGAGAGAGAAAGTTAGAGGTTTAGGGAACTTAGTGAGAGAAAGTGAAAGATATTATTATGAGCTCCAACTCTCTACCTTAGAAGGTAGAGAGTATTTATAGTCTTACATAACTCGCCACACTATGGGCTGTGGATCAGGCATACAGTGGGTAAAGACCCGTCCGTCCTCCACGGTGTTACTTAACTAAAATACTACTTAACTTAAAAGAACTACGACTACGAGCTTTCTAACGATTACATATACTTGAGGTGACCGACTCTTTAATACCGGGAATTTCTAATTCCTAACAATCTCCCCCTAAGGGAGGTCACCTCAATTATGTACCAAAATTACATTGAATACAAATAGATATAACATTTAACAATTGATCTTGCATTCTTGATGTAGTCCTTTGCTCTTAAGCTCGTAGTCATTGATACTTCACAATGCATGTTTGGTTACTTCAAGTGGAGGTCTTTTACTGATCCACGTGATGATGAGTTTGAGCCATCTTTGGAGATCATCAGCTATCAAAAATCTCTGAGACATCCATTGTGGTGTTGTGACTTTGGGACCGACATGCTCACATTCTGGATCATGATATCTTCTCATCAGAGTAGCGGAAGCTTTAGTTGATTCATGATATTGGCAGCAGCGTAGCAGAAGCTTGGTGTGAAAATATCAGAGTCATTGATGCCCTAATCATGATTTCTTTTGAGATGAATGTGTTAAGTGAGCATGCGGCTGTGGATTGACCGCTTCATTCTGATCAGCTGCAAACGTCGGGCGTACCTGCATACAACAGTTAGCAATAAATCGCACGAAAGTGTCTTTGATCACTTTCGATGAATTGAGGTACACGGCCCACGGTTCCCCGTTGATCAGTACAAGTACTGCCTGTGATCAGGTATGATTCCTAAGAATCTCCTTGACAGGGTTTCGCAACTGTTCTAGCTGTTCTCAAACCGGAACGTCTCAAAGAAGACAACACGGAGTGAGTGAACCAGCGAATTTTTAAGTCCACTGATTGATGAAAAGAGATTTGAGAAACAATCGTGTATTGCTCAATAGAAATTGTTTTTGCAATACAACGAAGGTTTTATTGAAAATCAATTATCAATCATAAAAATACCTTTTGGTTTGAAAAATGAGTACACGGACGATGTGCTAAAGAAAAGAGTTTATAAGCACAAAGACCGGTTTTTCAAAGGTATCCGTCAATCCCTAACCTGAACCAGGATTGATTCAAGAAATTGAATCGCCCCATTGTTTCTGTTCAGTTGTCACATGGTCGATCTATTTAATAGATCTCACATGCCACCTACCAGGAGCTTGTTTGATGTTGGCTCCAGAAGGCTTTCCATCTTCATTGTGAATATGTGAACACATCACTCAGATGTTCTGGCAATACCACAAGGATAATGCGTAGGACTCAAGATATAATCTCTCTTTCCACATTGTGTGAAACAGAGAGTCTTCATTGAAAGTGTCCTAATGAGATTTATTGATGATCTCGTGGCTCTAGACTCAATTTGTGCATATTTGGATCCTATAACGGAGACTAGGGAGAGGGTCTCCTTCTTCAATATCAACCATCTCTAAGAGAAAGTCGATAGATAATGTCGGTTCCCCGTGAGAATGAAACAAGCCCTTTTAAGAGGAACTTGAGTGGTTTGGAAAGTTGAAGTGCAGTGCGTCACTGGGTCCATGACGTCTTGTCTTCAATACCGATGTTACCATCAGTAGCATATGAAGTGAACCCGGTTTCTGCCCTAAGGTTGAATTAATGGAGGGCTATTTGTTTTCACCCTATTTTCATTCAATTCTTTTTAATTCTTCAACCCCTTCAGTGCTTACCGAGACTTCATAGCTAGAACCTTGTTGGGTTTATTCCAGTACTAGCTCAGTCTTAGTCCGCACTCTTCCCATATCTCATTTTTCTCCTTTTATCATCATACCTAAAGACTTCTACACTAACTAGTGGATTGTCCCTGGGTAGATCCCTCCGGTTCTGGCGGATCATGGGAACACATACCTAACCTTATCATCCTTATATCACCGTACATGAAGTAAAGTTGGTCGGTCTATTTGGTATTGTTCATCTGCCAATGGATCCAATTGAAAACCATTTGAAAATCAATTCAGATACTTGTGATATATTATCAAAGCTTTTTGTACCTGAATTGTTTTTGATATTTTTAGAACGAGAACTCCCCCTCAACATGTGCATCAAGTATTGAAAATGTTTTGCACACGGAGGCAGGAGAAAGAATTAACTTCTTTTGATTATCATTTTCTAAAAGATATCAACATCACTTCCCTCAACAAATCAAGTAGATATAGCAATTCCGGGAAGGATGAGGTTTCCATAAATTTGCTCCCCCTCAATATGTGCCTCGAGGTTTGAAAAGAGTTTTGCACATACTAGAGGGAACCTGCACATTGGGATAAATGATCACGTTTTAAATCAAAGGTTTTAAGATAGATGCTCCCCCTCAACATGTGCATTGAAAAATTGAAATCGTTTGTCACATGTGGGCGGGATAGCATGTACATCCTATTATAACCATTTACCTAATTATCAGTTTAAATCCAATTTAAATCACACATTCTCCCCCGATCACAATTATCAAATCATTTGAAATTTGTGATCTCGTATAGATTTAAATTGATTTTGAAAGCTTTTAAGGAGAATTGTGACTTGATTGTGAAAGTGTTTTAACTGATACGGATCGGATTTTGAGACTTTAAACTCCATTTATAAAACATGCATGTATATCTTTTGAAAACAATTTAATGCCAAATAACTTTTTAATTTAATTGAAATCATTCTCCCCCTCAATCAATGACGTAGGTTGTTGATTGAGAGATAGAGATTTTGACAAATAAGTCCTGATGATTATCAAAAATAGAGATTGAGTTATTTTTCAAAGCATTTAGTTTTCAGCAGATAGGAGTTTATAGAATCAGAGCATAGGATTTGAAAAACATGGTAAAACATGGCTCTGTTCTTTCTTTAAAAGCGGGTTATTGCCTGAAAATGACAATAAACCAATTTCTCTTTCTCCCAAAAAATATTTTTTGATTTTTTTGATTTTTTTTTTTTTTTTTTTTTTTTTTTTTTTTTTTAAAGAATTCGAACAACATCTAAAGACCCGTGTCATTCTTTGAATGACAGCACAAAGACCGTAGATATTATCGAACCGGAAGAAACATGACAAAAATGACAATAATTTTTTGAAGAATTTTCGAATTTTTCAAATTTTTTTTTTTTTTTTTTTTTTTTTTTTTTTTTTTTTTTTTAAATATATATGTACATGAGATAGATGAAGAAAGACCTTTACTCCTCGTCTTCCTCCTGAAGACGTTTGAGAGTTTCTGGTTGAAGGCTTTTCAAACCAAGACGTGGAAGAATAAACTCAAAACGTTCTCTTGGAAGAGCTTTGGTGAAGATGTCTGCTAACTGATATTCAGACCTCACAAAATATAGTTCCACCACACCTTTTTCCACCTGTTCCCTGATGAAATGATGTCGAATGTCGATATGCTTTGCTCTTGAGTGTTGAACGTTGTTGCATGAGAGAGCAATAGCACTTTTATTATCACAGTACAGAGGGATTTTGTTGAATTCAAAGCCATAGTCAGATAATTGAGATCTCATCCATAAGATTTGAGCACAACAAGATGACATGGCTATGTATTCAGCCTCTGTAGAGGAAATAGAAGTACTCATTTGCTTCTTTGAAGACCAGCTCACAAGCTTATCACCCAAAAACTGAGCACCTCCTGACGTACTTCGACGTGTATCTTGACAACCTGCATGATCAGCATCTGCATAGGCCGTTAGTGACATACCGGTGTCTTTCGGGTACCATAGTCCCATATTGATGGTTCCTTGGAGATACCGAAAGACCCGTTTAACTGCTTCAAGGTGCTTTTTGGTAGGCTTAGCCTGGTATCTAGCACACATGCACACAGAGAACAAAATGTCTGGTCTACTAGCAGTGAGATACATCAGGGATCCAATCATACTCCGATATTTCGTTTGGTCAATCATGATCCCTGAGAGGTCCTCATCTAGTTTGGTTCGGTCAATCATGGGGGTGTCAACAGGGTCACTTGAATCAAATCCAAATTTCTTTAAAATCTCTGTTGCATATTTAGATTGATTTATGAAAATGCCTCCGGGACTTTGAGAAATTTGTAATCCCAAGAAAAATGACATTTGTCCCATCATTGACATTTGAAACTTTGAACTCATTTCATTTGAAAAACGATCACATTCCATTGGGTCAGTCGAGGCAAAAATAATATCATCAACATAAATTTGAACATGAGTTAAATGTTTGCCTGACTTCCTGGTGAACAATGTAGGATCAACTGCTCCTTTGCTGAATCCGGTTGAAAGAAGAAACTTTGAGAGTGTATCATACCAAGCCCTTGGAGCTTGCTTTAAACCGTAAAGAGCCTTCTTCAAACGATAAACGTGAGTAGGATGCTCTTGATTCACAAATCCTTCAGGTTGGCTGACGTAGACAACTTCCTTAAGATCCCCGTTCAGAAATGCCGTCTTTACATCCATCTGATATACCACCATGTTCTTACTAGCAGCATTAGCCAAAAAGATTCTGATTGCCTCGATTCGAGCAACTGGAGCAAAAGATTCTTCAAAGTCTATACCCTCCTCTTGACGATATCCTTTAGCAACTAATCGAGCCTTGTTCTTCAACACATCACCATGCTCATCAAGTTTTACTTTGAAGATCCATTTTAGAGCTATAATCATAGCACAGTCCGGAGCAGGTACTAACTCCCATACATCAAGACGATCAAACTCATGAATTTCATCTTGCATAGCATTGAACCAGCTATCTTCATTCATAGTAGTGTTAACATCTTTTGGTTCGATCTTAGATAGTACGGAGTTGAAGAAGCACCACAAGGCATCGGTTGCAAGTTGTACGTGTGGATACAGGACGAGAGGGATTTCCAATGATGTTGTCTAATGGATGATCGTGAGTCCATTTTCTGAGGTGTTCATGTGGCAGTGGTTGAGGGACTGAAATAGCAGAGTTGATGTCTCCTGAAGAAGATGGTTCTGATGAAGATTCAGGAGCAAATACACAAATGGAGCATCTTCAGGAGTAGCAAAGGGATTAACTTCATCATTGATACCAGACATAGTTCCATGATGTACCCTCGAAGTTTGATGATTTGTTGATGAGACAGAGTGATCAGCAGCAGGCGCTTCTTAACTTAATGATATTGAGATTGAAGGATTGACGTCATTCACAGGAATATGAGCAGCCTCTGAAGTAGGAATTGTCAGTTCATTAGCACTTGGCTCATAATGTTCATCAAACATGGGATCAAACAATTTCTTTAAATCAACATCAAATGGAGGTACATATGGAGTTTCTGGAGAAGAATTTGGTATAAGGGATGAACTAATGGGACTGTCTTGAAGTGCGGGTCCTGAACTGGAGTGTCCAGGAGCCCTAGGACCACTGCGATAGAAACTCTCTCTGACTATCTTTATCAACCCATATGTAGACAATTTGAAGTGACCACTGATAAAGAAAACCTGATATACCAAACTTGAAACTGAAGAAGAATTCCATGCATTTGCATCTTAAGCTCGCCTTTGTGAATTTTAACTTCAATCTCAAATAAGTGATAATTGATTAACTCCGAAGTAATCAGCTTGTGTCAAATTCCCAACACGTGAATAAACGTACAATCGGATGTACGTCGATCCACTGAATGAACCGGAACAAATGATTTCTCGACATTAATGCATTCTTCCTAAAGGTATACATGTAGAGACTGATCTGGAAGATTCACCACAAATGTCTTCGAGCGAATGAGGTAGTCATTTTCCTTAATGTTCATGTGGTTGATTTATAGCGTGCACAATGAGAGGAACAATAATCCGTAAAGATTTGGCAAAGGAATACGAAAGAGCGGATCATTATCCATGAACTACAATCCGTGAAGATTTGGCACAGGAATACCAAAGAATGGATCATTATTCAATAGTGCAACTTACAATATCATGATAGTCATTATAAACGCCTTGTGAAATAACTGGAGATAAGGTTTCTTGAGAATTCAAAGAAGTACTTCTTAGATGGTGAACCAGTTGAATCAATAGAAACCGGAGCATGAGCTTCAGAAGCTGGATGATCAACATTCTTCGAAGGTTGAAAGTACTCATCAAACATATCTTTGAAAAACAATGAATCCCAAACATTGATTCCCAATTATCCTTAGTAAGTGAAGCATTAGGCGTTGGAGGAGAGTCATCAAAAATCAAAACAATGAAACCCAGTTATCCTTAGTATATTCACTCTTCATCAAAAAGAATATACACTCATCATCATCAAAAATTAAGTCGTATAACCATTATTCAAACATCCATCATCATGTAGTATATTCACTCTTCTCCCCCTCAAAAATTGCATCCGAAGTTGCCATTTTTGATTTAACAAGTGAATAGGAGTATACACCAATGAACATAGATCCACTTGATAATAGAATGAGCATGGAAAAACATGAAGCTTGTTGATGAAGAGTGTACATGAGTATGGCCATTCATGAGAGAATTTCTCATAAGCTGAAGATAAAGCACACAGAAGAGCGTACACTTTTCTTTTCTTTGAAGAACGGGGCCTGAAGTGTTATCTGCAGACACCATAATGATGAAGTACGAGGCCTGAACTGATTTGAACAGACGTCATAATTAAGAGCCCTGTCATATGTTTAGAGCCGCCCGAATCCAAATACCAAGGGACGATTTGTACGACCTGCTTTGGACAACAGACGAAGACAGAGAATTGGAAACATTGGATCCCCACGTGCTGATGGGTTCCTTTTGGTTAGCACCAACAGTCTTTGAATCAGCAGAAACCCTAGATGCAATGGCATTATCCCTAGGAGCTGAACTAGTAGAAGCATCAGACTTAGTCAAATGACATTTTGTGCTTAATGGGATTATTCTACCAGTTGGCTTCCAAACCTTAACAGGCACTATTCTAGGCATAGTGGATCTAGCTAAGGGGTAAGGTTTGCCATTCGTTAAAATTCGACCTGTGGGCTTCCACTGAAATCCTACATTTGTAAACACATTCCCTGTAGGTTTCCAAGATTGCTTAATCTGTTTCGCTTTCCAAACTTTCTTAACTGGGGTATGATTCTTAGATCTCAGAAATAACACATCACATTTATCATGATTACCGGAAGATAAACATTTTTTACATGTTTTGCAGACAGCATAAGGCCTCGAATTAATTTCAGTAAGCTTAGAGCTAATACTAGAACTAACACGATTCTTTTTGTTCAAATCAAACTTCTTGTCCCTATGGTGTTCTTTTACTTCCTTATCATGATCACTTATAGTTTGCGTAATCCTATCCTTCTTTGCATTGCTTCTAGGTTTTGACCCGCTAACTTTAGTGTCAATCTTAACATCTGTAGAAGTAACGATGGGAACATTACATGGCTTCACTACTTTCTGCATTCCTGGTCTAGAAGTGCTGGGATCTGAAATTCTAGGAGGCACATCAAAGGTTGCTTGCTTGAATTTCGACATGGAACAAGGCATATCAAGGGTCACATGCTTGGCTTTAGGCATAGAACAAGGCACAACTATTCTATCTCGCCTATTGTTAGATTTCGGACTTGTGACAATCACATACTCTAAGAGTTCCTGAGATCGTTTGGCATCCATGCAGGCATAGGCTATAGTACTATCAAAAGGTTTTTCTAATCTTTCATCTTCTACAATCTCACGGAGACCCTTCAAACTTTCCTTAAGGTATGAGAGGTATGCTTTATGTGCAAGTTCATTATTCCTAATGGGCGGAGGAATATATAACATATCGATAGCATATTTATCACAATCAGAAACCTTAGGAACAGAGTATTTGCAATTGGGGATTGGCAACTTTCCTTTCACCTCACGCTTCAGATTCTCAATATCGTTAAGTAAAGAAGTTATCTTTTCAATTTGTTTATCATGATTAACTTTAAATGAATCACATAACTCTTTGTTTTGATCATTAACCTTTGAAATTTCAGCTTTAAAACAATCATTTTCCTTTTGCAAGTTATCAATTATGTTTTGAAGTTGGAAATTCTGAGAATCTAAAGGTGGAGGCATATGGGAACCAGTCACATCCTTCTTTTCACCCTTCAGTTGTGAAATTTGGGCTTTCAATCTTTTGATCGTGTGGCAATGAGCTCGAATTTGTTCATCACGTTTGCTAATTTCAAAAACTGCATCAAACTCAGGAGCATCAGAGGATGTCTTGATATTTGAGGTTTTAACATTTTCTTTGAGATGTTGATGTTTTAATTGCAAAGCAAGATGTTCAACTTCTAATTTAGAATAATGTTTGACCAAGTTATCATGATCATCCTGTTCTATTTTCTCATGCAATTTTGAATTTGTTGTTTCAAGCTCAATGACACGATCATGGGAGACTTTCAGAGCAACAGATAATTCATGAAATTGAGAAGCATCAATGGAACAATTTGTAGCAGTGAAAAACACATCTTGAGCAATACATTCAGAAATCAGATTCTCATTCAGTGTATGCAAGTTCTTCCTCTCAATCTCATTATATTTTAATTCTCTCTCATAATCACTAACCTCAACAATCATTGCATCAAATACCTTTTCCATTTCTTTAATATCAGAATGCGTCCCCTTTTTAAGACTCTCAAATTGATCTTTTAGTTGTTTAAAGAAAGGCATGACCTCAGTTAAATAGCATTCTTTAGTTTGCTCAAAACCCCTTTCCCCTTCAGTTATACCGGTGGGTGTGATCCTTTTCTTACAAGTTTTCTCAAAATCAACAAATAGTTGAAAGATAACATATTCACTGATTAAGGTCTTGCTTTTAGTGGCAAGAGATCTAGGAACTAAGTGCATTGGTGTATTAGGAGGATACACAGTTGATTTAGGCAGTTTCCTACAAGGGGGATTCTTTTCAACAAGATTTTCAGCTTTTTGCATTTCCATATCCTTTTTCCAGAACACTTGTTCAGGGGTTAATAGAGTCTGAGGCTTAAACTTGTTCAAGGAGATCCAATTTTCTTTAGTGTAATTATGGGGTTTGATCGTTATGTTATTCTTTTTACACTTAGGATCATTTAGCTTCTTATCCATTATCTCCCTAGATGCAATATCTAGTTTTCTATCTTCCTCAGTGCACTCAATGCAACTAGGTGTCTGTCTAGGTTTAAGAATCTCATTTCCATCATAGATTACATTTTGAGCTGCTTTTGCTTTCTTACTATACTCAGGATTGGGTTTATCTATAATGGGAACACTGTGCTTATCGCTTAAGACTCTGTGCTTAGTGATCATGTGAGCAGTCTGAATGGTATTCCCTTGTATGTACAACTTGTTTTCAAGTTTGTTTTTCAAAGTTTTCAGATTAGAAAAATCTCTCAAGAGCTTTGATTCTTTTGCATTAAATTCTTGCTTAAGCATTTTCACGTTTTCTTGAAGTTCTTGTTTTTGCTTAGCTGTTTTAGAAAGTTTTTCTTGCAAAGAATTTAATTCTTGTTTCAATACTTCTTCTCTAAAATTACTTTTTCTAATTACTGTACGTACTTGGTCATCCATTTCCTGCTCACGAGTGGTCAACTCAAATTTTGCACGTTGTTCATAAATGGCAACACGTTCCTTATAGGCATTTAGTTCAGAGATAATGGAATCATCAGGAGCACATGCAGTGAATTCATCAAAGACATAGTCATTGTTGAATGCAGAAGATGCATCACTAGGTACAACTTCACTTTCACTTTGTTTCACATATTGATCATATGGGACAATATTGATATTACCCGTATTTTCAATATTTGATTCAAAAGTTTCGGTTGGTTGTACTTTGTCATGCATCTGTTGCACATCAGCATCATCATATAGCTTTAATACCTCAGAGATGAGTTTGTCCCTGGATGGGCCAGCTTGTGGTGAAGAAGAGATCTTGGGAGAAGCCATTGGAGAGATGCTAGCCATAAAGATTGTGTGTGCAGTAGGTCCATCATCTACATCAGAATCGTATGCATCACAGTCAGCGACTTGAAAGGCGTTCTGATGATTGTGACCTATCTCCTGAATAGGCTGCTCATCCACATCTGCATCATAGGTCTTGGCATTGCCCTCAGCAAGAAACAGCAATTCCTCTTCATCCAACGCAGCACCATTGTCCTGAGCTTGTGCCAGCAACATCTTATCTCTGAAGTAATCAGCATTCTGTGGGCGCTTTGGAGATGTGCAGTTCCTTGCAATGTGTCCTTCACCACCACAGTTGTAGCATTTGATTGTCTTAGCTTGACCTTGGTTACCATTTCTTCCTCTATTCTGGTTGCCCACATATCCTCTACCAGCACCACCCCTTCCCTGATCATACTGTCTTTCCTGAACTGGTTGCACCACGATCCTTCCATCTTTAACAGTGGCTTGATTATGTGGGTTAGATGCAGTTCTGAGGTTGTTGTTGGTTTGTGGGAGAGAATTCATGTTTTGACTAATGAGAAGAGCAAGTTGATTAATGATGTTACCCATGTGTGCATCAGCATCAGCTTGTTTGTACTGAGGATCAGGGATGAGTTTGTGATTACCATTACCCAAGGGTATGACTTGTGATGCTTTGGTTGTGATTCCAATGTTTGAGTAGAAAGCTGTTGAGTCATTAGACGAACTTGTCTCACCCTGGTTGGTTTTGAACTGATTGAGAATCAACTTTTCAAACATAGCATGTCTCTCATTCTGAAGGAGGAAGGCATAGAGTTGCTCATAGTTTGTATGCTTCAATCCTTTAGTGAGTTTCACAGATGTGACAAACTTGTGCCATTCGGGATTCATGTTGTTCACAAACTTTGAGTTCAACTGAATGTTAGGCATAGTCATCTTGATGTTCCTCATGTCATTCACTAACTTATGAAATCTCACATAGTACTCATAGACACTCTCATCTGGTTTCATCTTGAAGTGCTCAAATTCATCATAGAGTTGTGATTCCCTGTCTTCCATAGTTAATTCTGAACCTGAGAGAAGCATCTTAACGTTATCCCAAACAGCCTTTGCATCAGTGTTATGATTGATCAGCTTGTAGATGTCTTTAGGAAGACCTTGAAGAACAATGTTTGAAGCCCTGATATCTGCATCGAATCTCTTTTTCTCCTCATTATCAAGCTCATTGTACATCTTAGGTCTGTCCATTCCGTAGACAGGAGTACCATCTTCATTAGTATCAAGTATGTCTCTAGTCGTTTCAACCCGATATGGTCCTTCATCAATGGATTTGAGAATGTTTACACCATTTTCCTTTCCAAGACAATACAATCTGATTCGTTGAGCCCAAGAATCGTAGTCAGTTCTGTCAAGCATTGGTGGACGAGTATCTGAGCCAGCTGCTTGAACATCCTCGGCAACAGTGGAGATGACAGTGGGAACAGTGGGAATGTTGGTAGACATGTTAACAGATTATACGGGATTTTATAACTCTATGATTAAACCGGGAAATAGATTCTTTCGCGGGATTTTACTAAATCAAGAGAAAACCGTAAACAATCACTCAAGTTGCTAGATGATAAAGTGCTAACTCGCTACCAAATAATCCACTAAGTCGCTAGAAATTAGTGCACTAAGTCGCTAACCCTTAACTCGCTACACGTCTAAGTCGCTAGAATCCCAAGTCGCCAACAGAAGACCAAGTCGCTAAGTAGTAACTCGCTACAGACTAAGTCGCTAGCCAAATTTGTGCAGTAATTCGCTACACAAGTCGCTAGATATGCAAGTCGCTAAAGAGCAACTCGCTACAGACTAATTCGCTACCACAAGTCGCTAACCGTAGTGGAGATTCCACTACTTGTACTTTAACTCGCTAGCTCTAACTCGCTAGCTTTTATAACTGTAAGTCGCTACCAAGAAAACAAGTCCGAGAGCTAAGTCGCTAACTTGAAAAACCAAATAACCTTCACTTTTCAATCCAAAAACAACCCAACCAAGATGATTCAAGCTTACCAAATGAAAACCTAAACACTTTTGATGATTCTAAACATAAAAGTACCAACAAAATTCAAACTTTAACACAAGAAATCAACCAAATGATGCAAAAACCACTAAACTTTTTCAAACTCAAAAACCACCTAAAAACCACTATAAATCCAAAGATGTGCAAGATATGATCTAACCATGGCTCTTGATACCAATTGTAAGATATTAACTTTTCACATACACATCAAACCATAACACAAGGTGGCGTATAAGATGGAATTCTAGAGAGAGAAAGTTAGAGGTTTAGGGAACTTAGTGAGAGAAAGTGAAAGATATTATTATGAGCTCCAACTCTCTACCTTAGAAGGTAGAGAGTATTTATAGTCTTACATAACTCGCCACACTATGGGTTGTGGATCAGGCATACAGTGGGTAAAGACCCGTCCGTCCTCCACGGTGTTACTTAACTAAAATACTACTTAACTTAAAAGAACTACGACTACGAGCTTTCTAACGATTACATATACTTGAGGTGACCGACTCTTTAATACCGGGAATTTCTAATTCCTAACATTGTGTGGATAAGAAGTGTGGTGGTATGAGATAAGAAGTGTGTTGCGGAAGATTGTATTTGTATATATAAAGTGTATAAATGTATAAAGGTTATAAAATTATTTATACGCTTTTTAATTTTTTTTATACATTGAATGCATTGTATACTTTATACATCATAAGTTGCCCAAAAGTACATACGTGTGGGACCCAGTTGCCCAAGATCTATGTACTTTTTAATAATAGAATAAGGGCAAATAAGACCATACTTTTTTACTAAAAGACAAAAATTGTCAGTTGCCCAATATTGAAAGTCAAAGTTGCCCAACTAAAGATCTAGTACACTTGTACTAAGTAAGTACAAGGTGGCCCCACAAAATGGGACACATGTCATTTATTTGGGATAGTTGCCCAAATATTGAGTTGGGAGAGTTGCCCATGAGGCCTCTTCGGGGTGTCGTATCGACGAGTTGTGGATTTACGATTTAAAGTGTCCTGGCTCCTCATACGTTCACTACACGACCTCTTGATTTTGATAGCCCGAACGATGGTACGAGGTTATTTATAAAAGGGCTATAAGCCAAACAACACTTAAGGGATACTTTAACTTAAGGATTCATGTACAACGTCATATTGAAAGCCAACATACTACATATACTTGTACACTTATATCGTACACTATACTAAAACGCGATTACTATGCTTTCATAGGTAATCGTTAAAGATCGTGATCTTGTCATACACTACCGTTGATAAACATTATATCGTTACCCTCCGCTGCTGATCACTACAGTGAGTTTCATAGCTCCAACTTTTGTTTAACTGTTCTATAAACTCTTTGGGGGAGATACATGCTACTGCTTTTACTACATGCTAAAATGCTTTATTATGGACAATTACTTGCAAACAGAATGCCTTGACTGTATTATTGCATGCCTAAGTTGTTTTTGCCAAAAGTCCCCAACATCATGGACCACAACACCAAAGTCCAAAACCACATCTCTCTCCTATAACACCAGGATTTGGTGACATGGTGCACCCCTGGACGTCACATTATTTCATTTTATTCGTTTATTTAAATAAAACAACATTATTCACTTTATACATTAAATTAAATTTTATGCATTTTAGGACATAATTATTTTATGGTTTTTCTAATCTAAAAATGTACTTGTGCATTCTTTGGTTCACAACCTCAAACATAATTCTAGCAACGTAAAACTAACATGATTGTGAGTATCTAGATACAGATCATATACAATACTTTTATAGTTGCCCATGCCCGATACACATATTATATTAAGTGAAAGTCTTCTCTCTCATTTTTTCTATCCCACAAGACCACCTGTTACAACTAAGCCATTAAAAAAACATAAATGACACAAATACACAAACATATATAAACATACAAATAAAAATAATAATAATAATAAAATATCCCACCGCGTGGGCTGTTGATGGTGGCGCGAAAGGCTAACAACCGAGATATGATATAATTGTGGCGCCTTGTGGTTGGGTTGGTGGCATGACCCGAAGTCATCTGCTCACTTTACCGTGAACTCTTACAAAGGACTTTGTCATTTAATTTATCATTATCAAACATTTATTAGTCACTTTAGTTAAAATATTATTTGTTATAAGAGTACTTCTAGATTTCTAGGCCCACAATCGTATGCATAGGCGTGAGCATATCGGACCGACCTGAGAAATCATACTGGACCGAATCGAACCTATTTCAGTCTGGTCCTTGACTCACACTTTATCTCATTTTCGGTCCAGTCTCGTCTTTTAGACCGTGATCGGCCCTATGCAGTAGTTTCAAACTAGAAAAAGAATGCCAAGCTTTAACAAAGAAACAGTTTGTGTAACTTGTTTTTTGAATAGCTAAACTATACATCTATTGCCTCATCTCCAAATCTAACTCATGTTTATTATACTATAATAGCTTTTGTAACATGATGTTGCAATAATTTGAAACACTGAAACCAATGTAATTTGACAATTTCTATTGAATAAACAACAAAATCAAAAATACCTTTACAAGCAAAGGCCGACATATCTATAACACTGTGTTTTTTTAGTTTTGTTAATAAAGAAAAGTAAAGAAATAAGTAAACACTTTCTCCTCAAAGAAGGAAACACTTTACTTTAATAATCAACAAAATCACATTAACTTTTATTTCATTTTCTTTTCTTTTCTTTTTTAACTACTACGTAGTATTTGAGAACACAGCTTTTTATGTTTCCTTTTCATTTTCTTTATTTTTTTTTCCTTAACTTTAACTCAAAAACACGGTGTAAGTCAAGAGATATGTGCTTCTATTTGAAAATCATTTATAAGATAATCTTTTAGTTTTAATTTTTGGTAAAGTTTTAATAATTTTATGCAAATTGCATACCCTCTTTATAATAAGAAATGTTAAATTCTTTTACCAAAACCTTCTACTCATCTTACTACTCACAAAACTATAACACTTTATTTTACCAGGGTGAAAAATCATTTTTACCAAAAATTGTAACACTTGTAAAATTTATTAAAGGATGTAAAAAGAGAGTGAATAAAAAATTCACTTCTCTTTCAAGTTCCAATAAGATTGATATACTCATGGTGTGGATGAATAAGTGTCGCAATTATGTGTAGATAGAAAAAGGAGCATGAGCTTTTTATAGGAGGATTTAACAT
Organism: Chrysanthemum seticuspe; assembly: GCA_019973895.1. Taxonomy (NCBI): domain Eukaryota; kingdom Viridiplantae; phylum Streptophyta; class Magnoliopsida; order Asterales; family Asteraceae; genus Chrysanthemum; species Chrysanthemum seticuspe. The sequence continues at coordinate 217,130,086 of BPTQ01000002.1, read as the reverse complement.
TTATTTTTTAAATGATGCACACCCTACTTAAAATTTGACGAACTAACAAATCACAGAATTTTCTTTTTCAAGAGAATACCTTATAACCAACGTTCCTATTGCTTAGCAAATATACAATCCATACCTAAACACAAAAACTAAACATCGATATCAGATGTGTAAAGCGTAATTGGGGGGAATGCGTTTCTTTCCCTTTGCCTTTCCCACCATTATCATTACCTTTCCCTTTCCTTTTCCTGAATTTGAACCAAGCACGCCCTTACAATCCATACCTAAACACAAAAACTAAACATCAATATCAGATGTGTAAAGCGTAATGAAAAGCTAAACCCAAACACTCTATAATAAGCATAAAAGTAGTGTAAAGTGTAAACAGTAAAAGTTAAAACTTATGAGTAACAATTTTTTCTAGCTTCGTACATAAAGGTCGTTCTCGGGCTACTATCTTTTAGCCCATCAGAAACTTGAGACGAAACTGGAATCTAGGAGCTTATTGTACATCTAAGAATTTAAAGGATAGATGTAAAAGACATGTGGTGGAAACTCGAACTCGGCACATATTGTATTTTTAAAAGAGTGTTACAAATCTAAATTTTAAAACTTAATTTGTTTTCACAATGTCAAAGATGAGTCCCGTGTAATTTTCAAAGTACGGGCACTTATCAAAAACTTACCAAAAGAAAGGTCGCTTATCAAACTATGATTTATTACTCGTAATAGTTGCACCAACATTGACGAAGCACAAAAGATGTTTCATTTTACATGTGTGTATCCTTTGCGTGAATTTGATAGTGTTCCATGTTCACAATAACTAAAAGGTAAAATTAAAATAAGTTGAATGAATTGTGTGACCAAACTTGTATGGTTGAATTTATTATATACGGGGTTTTTTACAAGAGTTTTGGCCGTACCATAGCAACGTATTTTTTCAAATGTATACCACGTCTGATTTCTACTATCTTAAATAATAGGAGTAGCTTTTGTTGGGGAAGTTAGCCATTGGAAAACGTTATGACTTCAGTGTCAAATGATATGGTATCTTCATCTTTTAAGTCTCCTATCAATATACCTTTTGCAAGCTCGTTTTCCATCTTAGTTTATATCACTTGTGATATCATGTGATATCACAAGTGAGGTGATATCACATGTCTTTGAGCTTACTCAGTTTGTTTATAAAGATGTGTGCTTTCTTCAACCATAACTTCTTTAGTTTGCTGATTCAACCATAGATATTTTTAAATTCCGCTATAAAACCTATCGAAACATGCACAATATATCCATTAAATAGAAAAATTCACCACAAGTCTAACAAAAGTTTCATAACATCTATTGTTTTCAGTTAAACACCTTTTCTAATATTTCATATTATCATAAAACACAAAAATCTTCCTAAATATTTTCAAAAACACAAATAAGAAAAATGAACAGAATCATCACAATAATATAATAAGTGATGTCTATTTTCATTTCTATCATATATACTTGGTAAAATACTAAATTCTTATCACATTTGGTATGAATTTACAATACTTAGTTGAGTATCACAATTGATAACACATATATAATGAAAAGTGTAATACTCTTCATCTTTCTTACAATGTTATATCACAAGAGATAAATAAGTGTCACTTAAAAATATCAAAATGAATAAAAATGAAGCAAACTATGAAAATAGAGACTTGACATATTCTCAAAATCAAACAAGTGTTGCATTAAATTGGCATTTTTTTGAACAAAATAAGAATTCACCTAAAGAGGCTTTAATCCTTTTATTTTTGCTAAGAGTATAATATCACAAGTGATTGATAACATTGGTTGCATTAAAAAACTATGCGCTTGTCAATTGCGATGAAAGGCATAAAAACTATCTTGTAACTGAAAATTATAAAATATTAGAAAACACATAGGTGATAATATATAAAAATATACAGAGCAATGAAATATCTCAGGTGATATTAAAGGTTAAAAAACATACTTGTTTGTTTATGAAATATCACAAGTGATATTAGACATTAACTTTTTTATAATAAAATATCACAATTGATATTAGACATGTAATATAATAAAGTTTAATAATAAGCATGAAAACACATGAAAATAGACGAAAACGTATAAAAACTGCAAAAAATGGACGAAAACGTATGAAAACGGACAGAAACGTATAAAAACGAATGAAAAGCGTATAAAAACGTATGAAAATGAAAAAAAAAAAAAAACGTCTGAAAACGGGCGAAAATATAAAAACGGATTAAAACAGACGAAACGTATGAAAACAGACGAAAACGTCTAAAAATGGACAAAAACGTAAAATAAAATGGACGAAAGCGTATATAAACCTATGAAAACCGATGAAAACGGACAAAAACGTAAGAAAACACACGAAAACGTATTAAAACAGACGAAAACGTAAGAAAACTGACTAAAAGGTATGAAAACGGATGAAAACGTAAGAAAACAAACGAAAACATAGGAAAACGGACGCAAAATGTAAGAAAACAGGCGAAAACGTAAGAAAACAGAAGAAAACGGACAAAAACGGACGAAAACATAACAAAAACGGACAAAAACGTAAGAAAACAAAAGAAAAGGTAAGAAAACAGACGAAAACGTAAGAAAACGAACAAAAACATAAGAAAACAGACAAAAACGTATGAAAATGTAAGAAAACAGACGAAAACGTATGAAAACGGACAAAAACGTAAGAAAACAGACGAAAACGTATGTAAACGGACGAAAACGTAAGAAAACAGACGAAAACGTAAAAAGACTGACGAAAACGGACGAAAACGTAAGAAAACAGACGAAAACGTATGAAAACAGACGAAAACGTAAGAGAACGGACGAAAACGTATGAAAACGGACGAAAACGTATGAAAACAGACGGAAACGTATAAAAAGCGGAAAAAACGGACAAAAACTGACGAAAACGGGAAAAAAAAGTGTAATTAAAAAAAGTGATAAAAAAATACAAATAACGAGAAAATAAATAAGAACGATAAAAAGAAAATAAAAAGACAAGAAAAAAACATGGACTTAGGTTTAGACATATAAATCTTAGGTTAATTACTACCATTAGATCAAATTAGATGGAATGTGAGGATTTATCCCTTTGTATGCAATGATTTTTGAGTATACAAAATAAAGTGCCTCTATTATATTAAGTGAAAGTCTTCTCTCACATTTTTTCTATCCCACAAGACCACCTGCTGCAACTAAGCTATTAAAAAAACATAAATGACACAAATGCACAAACATATATAAACACACAAATAATAATAATAATAATAATAATAATAATAATAATAATAATAATAATAATAATAATAATAATAATAATAATAATAATAATAATAAGACTAAAATACACCGTTGGTCTCTAAACTTGTTGTTGTTCATCGCGATGGGACGAACCTCGCCCTTTTCATCGCCATGGGTCCAAACAGTAGCCATTAAATGCCAGATTGGTCCCTTGACCAAGTCAAAGTCTGATTTTTGTTTTGTAGTCGAGGGTATTTTAGTCCATACACATTTATACTTTTATAACACATTTATATTTTTCCCCTTCATCTTTCATCCTCTTCATCATCTACCCAAATCATTCATCTCCCCAACATTCATCATTCATCTCCCCTTAATACAGTGTTTAAAACTATTTCGTTTGAGATTTGGATCGGCTTTCTTTGAATATACGTTCCATTTTGCGGTTGAGCCTATCTTATTTATTTTATGATATTCTTCGTTATACAAGGGGGTACAAACTACAAACTGATATGAAATTGTAATTTGCGATTTGTAAGATGGTTGACGTTTTTTAGAGCATTGTTTAAATTAGCCTTTTTATAAGCATTCTTGTTTTAAGTTGTTGTGACACAATGGCTTTGTTTATGAAAGAAACAAAGATTTTAGTATTGAATGAATTAATCCTTCATATTCACTATTGCAACATATGGCTTCCAGATGTCATGAATAGCTTTTAATGAAATGAAGATAATGCTAAGGACTAAAGTGAGATAATAGCGTTCTAGTTTAAAAAATGGCCAAAAGGGAACATTGCAACTACTACCAGATTTACCAGGATAGATATTATTGATTTTTATTGGTATGGAAAGAGCAACTTATATTGCCATAAATGTAGAAATCTTTTCCCGGGTCCGGCTTTTCACACTTTTCAATCTTTACTAATGCTTTTTATTCACTTAAATAGTTAAATCAAATGTCATATGAGTGAGATATAACATGTTAAAGATGACGTTTTATTCGTATTACTTTGTTCATCATTTTTTATTCATGAACATTAGTTTATTAGTACATCAATTAAGACTTTAGGGTTTTAGGTGTTGGGTTTGGGGTTTAGTTCATCAGTTTTTGTTCATCATTTAAGAAATTGATGGGAATAATAGATGAACCAGAAACATAACACAGGACAATAACTGATGAACCAAAAACAACTAATGTTTATCAACTAAAAAAACATAAACTAACTGATGAACCTATAATAACATAATAGATAAAATAAACAAACTGATGAACCTATAATAACATAACAGCTAGAAGTCAAATAACTGATGAACAAAAAAAAACATAAGGTAATTGATGAACCTATGATAACATAATAGCTAAAAGTTAATAACTGAAGAACAAAAAAAAAAACTAATGTTCATCAACTGAAAAAACATAAGCTACACAAATCAACAAACTGACGAACCTACGATAATATAACCTATGAACAAAAAAATATAACCAAAAAAGCACTAACAGATAAATATCAGAAAAAAATAAAAAATAAAAAATTACTAACCTGTTTTGGAACATTTGCCTATGTTTACAGTTTTAGGAATAACATGTAAACAACAAAACAAATATCATATTTACAATTATTAAACATTAGACGTACTTACAAAAATAAAAAAACTGCTTTAAAACACAATAACTAAATTTAAACTTCACAATTTTTTTGCACGGGAATAAAAACTAGTCAAGACATAATAACACCTCAACAACTTGAAATTCCGTTTCAAAGACTTCAAGTCCACTTGCAAAAATACAAAGTAATATAATTTACTACATTACCTATTTTATCTTTATATACTTTTTCTATCATCAAATTTGCAAGTTAATCGACGCCTTAACCTATAACAGGTTGTTTTGGACAATCAATCACATTAAACAATAATTTTTGGAACACAGAAAAGCAAGAGCATGAATCCAGGTTAGGGTAACAAGCATTTTAAACATTACAGGTGACTTTATAAGGCGGTGTATGTTCAACAGTACACTGATAAAAACAAAAACGTATGTTATGAAACTAACATGTGCCGTAGGTGGTATTATGAAACTAAAACGTGTGATAAAAACAAAACCGTGTGTTATGAAACAAAACCGTGTGTTCAAACAATCAACAATTCCAATGCGCTCATCAGTAAAGACTAAAGAGTATCACCGGTCAAAAAGTTCAAACATAATGGTCTCAATTATACTTCGGGCGAAACAGCTTCTTTCTTTTGCTTCATTCAAGTAGTACCTTTCCTGTCAATATTAAAACAATAAAATGAGCAACTAAAAAGTAGTACAATAAACTTAGTTAAAATTTATATGGAAAATTATTTTGTAAATTTAGTACCTTTCCTGAAAATTATTTTGTACAATCTATATGAATAGACCAGTGTAAAAAGATTTTACTAAAAAATCGTTTCCTGCAAATGTCATACTGCTGCCACAATATAAAATTAAAAAACACAGCCCATGTGTGACAAAAGAAAAAGGTCAAATGCATTTTAAGGATCAAAAGGGACATTTTTGGGTGTTAAATGTTCAACTACAAAAGCAACAGGTCAATGATTCAGCCAATAAACAGGTAGAATAAGGTCGGTCGATATCAATGAATAAAATCACTAAAACAAAAAAAAACAAAGGTTAGGGTCAGATGTGTTTTGAAAATGACATGTGGCCTTATAGTGGTACTATACTAGATCGCCGGTGTCTATTCAATGCATGCCACATCAACTTCTTTCCCAACATTAATAACAAGAAACAAGAGTAATCAAAAAAATTGGGAACAGGGATAGTAGGTGTTTTTTAACTGGTTGCTTTTTTCAGTTTTTGTCAACACTCAATGTTTCATCAGCACCTAGACTTCTTATCTTGTTTCTTTTGATATGCTTTTTCTTGGGCATCCAAAACAATGCACCCACCCATTAAAACTTACTGTTTAAAGATAACTATGCAAGATACCAGCCACGCATGTGGCAAAAACAGCTTTGTTTCCAAAAACATTGCACAGAACAGAAACAGATGTAAAACGGTGTACCAGTTTGCTTTCAGTTTTTATCAGCACTCTTTGCCTCTCTTTAATTCAGCCTTGAATCGCTTATATTCCTGTGCTGCTTTTTCCTGCATGGGTCAAAAACGTAGCAATTATATTCCTGTGCTGATTATGTCAGATACTAACTGCTGCAGATGTGACATAGACAACTTCTTTGTTTCCCAACAAATCGAACAAAAAAGGTAGATTGATTTGTAGAGTGAGATAAAGGTGTTGGGGGAAACCGCAAGATTGACTCATAGAGCAATATTGTTCAGTCAACTTGACTACTTAAACAACATAGTGTGATATGTTGAACATGTGAATCGTTATTGCTTCTGTAACATATTTGCTCTCTAAAAAAGATTAGCTAACCATTATCAATGCATGACCGACGAACCAAAGGTGTAGCCACAACTGTTGGCTCATTGAGTTTGCGATAAGCAGGGCCAGTCAATTAAAACAAAATAAATTAGCCGTTCAGCGGGTTGGATTGAGTCGGTCAATCACAATGAACAAAATATTTAACACAACCGAAAGATCAAACGCATTTTCAATATTTACATGAGAGGTCAGGGGCGTTTTATATGGTTGCAGATTGCAGTTGATAGCTAATTTACAACATTATCATTACTAATGGGAGGTCAGGGGCGTTTTATATGGTTGCAGATTGCAGTTGATATCTAATTTACAACATCATCATTACTAAAATAGAGTAACTTCAGAATATTAGTCATCTGTGTTATTATTTCAGCTTGGAATAATGAAAACAAATAACAGAAACCAAATTCGAATAATATTCACATTTTGCAGAGGATTCTTCCTCGAGAAAAAAAGAACATATTACAGATGCAACCATTTGAAGTCTGGTTGTGCAGCAAGTAGATCTCACACTCTTACTGTGTTAAACTTTCACACTGGTGAAAGTCAGATGCATTTTGAAAATTATATGCGACTTTTAGGTAATATATGTTGTACAATCAGTGTGTCTTAACCAGTAAACCCTCATGGGAAATATTCTACAAGCTAACAGGCTGAAATGGTTTGGTCAATTACAATTAACAAAAATCATTATAGCTAAAAATCGATAGTTTGGGTCAGATGCATTTTGACATAGGCACGTAACCTTAGCTGGTTTATGATGTTCTGAAAATAAACATTCAACAGTTTTAACCATAATGTTGCATGTTGGTCACAATATTAAGCCCAGATATTGCCCAAAACAGAATCAGGAACAAGAAAAGCGTACCAGCTTCCTTCTTTTGCTGATGATCCTTCTTTTGCTGACATAGGCACGGAATCTTAGTTGGTTTATGTTGTTCTGAAAATAAACATTCAACAATTTTAACCATAATGTTGCATGTTGGTCACAATCTTAAGCCCAGATATTGCCCTAAACAGAAAAAGTTGATAGAATCAGGAACAAGAAAAGCGTACCAGCTTCCTTCTTTTGCTATAATTGTTACTTTCCTGTCAATAATCAAACAATAAAATGAGCAATTAAAAAGTAGTACAGTAAGCATTAGATTGAAAATATAGTTTACTGTAGAAGGAAACTCAGGTAGGGTTAATGAATCAGGAACAAGTAGCAAGTACCAGATTCCTTTTTTTGCTCACAGCGAAGCTTTCCATTTTCACTGCAGCCTCCCGATACTCCTGCATAAGTCACACCACACGTCAAGGAATCCGGAGATAGGTTCACCTGTTAGAAGTTTTGATCTATGGGCTTTCATCTGGTAGCTAAAACAAGCTACGTTTTATAATTTCGCATTTTGCAGAGGATTCTTCCTCATGAATAAAAACAGACGCAACCATTTTAAGTCTGGTTGTGCAGCAAGTAGATCTGACAATGTATTACTGTATCAACCCTTTGACCAATTATTAAGTAAAAAGTGAATGCAACTTATGTGTTCAAATAGCATATTAACAGGCTGTTTTGAGACAATGGTTTCAATGGCTTATGTGATTAACAAGGCCAACTAGTATTATGTCGGGTCAAAGAAAACTAAACAGAAAAAATATACCATACACACAAAAGATGTTATTAATCACAAAAAGGTTCTGCAAGTATATAATTTTCAGACCCCACTTGTTTCCTGCATATGACTGTATGAAATCCCAACTGATGCCAAATAATGAACCTTATACCAGCCGTAGGTAAACCTTACACTACTAAACCAACAGGTGAACCAGTAAAGCAGGTTGAAAAGGGCAATCAATTAAAATGAAGAAAAACAATTTAATGTTTAAACTTAAAACTAAAATTAACATGTTACAAGAGCATTATTATACTTCAATCAGAAAAGAAAGCTTGAAAGGGACCTTCTTGGTATCTTCCTTAGTGGTCTCTTCAATGTCCACAGATGTTTTGGATTCAGTTAGGATCAGTTTACTCCCATCACAGAATATAACGGTCACAAAACGAATCTGCAAATGAGAAGTGTCAAAAAATAAAACTACCAAAGTTCAGCTATAAAATTTGAACAATTTAAATTTTCAAACCTTGGAAAGTCTTTTCTTCAAAGTTTCACTTGTGGTTGCTACATAGTCGATACCATATTCTGGCATTTCAACAACACGCATTACGCAATCATCAATCCTTGGTGGGTGTTTTTTATGACCACACATAACATACCCAATGGAAGGATAAGGCTTTTTATGGTTTGAAGCACACCTGAATAATAAAATAATACAAGTTATTACAAAAAAAAAACACAAACTAGACCAGTCACCATCTTATTGCTTGTTACCTTGTAGACATAAGAGCAACTTGACGACCCAACAGTTTGGAAATGGGGTCAATAATGCGGCGACTAACTCCTTCACGCAGAATAAAGTCTTTGTACAGCATGTCCGTACATGAGGCGAATAACTCCACCATGTGAGGACCCAACATGAGGCGAATAATACCTTCATCAATGAAGACATTTACCGTAGGGTCCTTGAAATCAGCTGCAATTCAAAAAAAAATTAAAAAAATTAAAAAAAAAATGTTTTTTTATCCAATCTTAAAAATTGCCAGATTTGAAGTTACAGATCAAAAACATATTAAAAAGTTTCTTGAAAAAAGAAACAGGGACTTTAATCTAAAATTAATAAAAATGACCACAAGAAACTTTCTATCATCTTTAAAAAATGAATAGATCCAAAGTTACAAGTCAAAAAATATATTTAAAAATTTAGATGACAATAGGTGGTGTAATAAATTTTCAGTTAACAAACCTTCTTTAAGCATATTCATAATATTTATTTCTTCATGATGCGTTTCAAATAACAATTCACCAGGCATAACTTCATCCTTAACCTGCACATGACAGAAAGTTCTTTTAAAATAGGCCCTTGCATATTGCTAAAGTCATTTCCATGCAAAAAAGTCAACATGGCTTCATTGTGATTAATACCTCAAAATCAGGAGCACCTTGACGGCTTTTAGGCTTCTCCTTATTGCTAAGATATAAAATTGGAACAGCAGAGATTTTGCGAATAAGCCTTTTCAGCTTTACGTTTCCAGTAGCTAGTATAAAAGTCTCATTAATCCCGTCTTCTTGTATGACATCTTTCAAACAATCAAAGTCTGTTCTAAGATAACCGATAACATCTTTACAGTGATACCTGAAATTTAGAGTAAACATAGAATTATAAACTGTTTTTACAAAGAAAATTTTATTATAGCAAAGTAGCACATACAGTTGAGTAGTCATATCAGTCAGATGCATTCCCAATCGTTTTTGTGTAATACTTCGGAACACGCAATTTGTGAAATAGAATATGATTGGGCCTCCAAGAAGATTCTGTAGAGTTTCAACAGCGAAATTTCCTTCTGGCAAAAGATATCCCTCCAAGAAAAGGGTATCAAACAGAACTCTGAAGGGCCGACGATACTTGAGCCTCTCATAAATTTTGAAATCACCAAGAACCTATATATATCCATATAAGAATCAAGTTTAGCAAAACATAAACACTACAGTAAACAAAGCAAGTATTCTATTTTATAGTTGACATACATGATTCGGTTACCTTCTATTAGGATACTGTGGATGTAAAAACATATAACGGCGACCCTAAAACATACTGAAAGTAACTGAATAAATGATTTAGAAAAAAATTGGTCCTGTCCAGCAAAATTACATGTGACTTTTTTTAAACATGCAAAAGATAGATACTCAAGAGTCGCCGTGTTACATCATGCCATCTCGGTAAGATGAAGCATAAATTATCATCTTACTTAACAAATCAATTCATTTTAATTCTAGCTACTTCTTCACAAAAAGTCAAAATACATGACATATCATGAAATCAGGATCCAAAAACCAAAAAACATATATTTAAATGATCATATGCGCACCTTTATAGACACCTTAGGTGCAGACTCTTGGTACAGTTCAGCACCCTTCATCTTCCGTTCCTTAAAAAAAATCATTAATTATCATCACATGTCTTAGCCATTGAAAATCACATCATTAAATAGAATGGGGACTCACTAACAAAATCGCAAACACATACGAAAAAAATGGCAACATATTCGCATATATATTAACTGAAACAACTATGGCCTAGCTTTTCTGTAGACCTCCATTTAAAATCAGATGCATAATCAAAACAAACAGGTTTGGCGTGTTAATGTCTGCTATGGCATCGACGACTTAATTGCGAACACATAAATGTCAATTAAAAGATACCATCACGTAAAATTTATGTAGAATCGCCTCCAATTTAAAATCATGCGCATATTCAAAACAAACTAACCTAGTGTTTGTTAATGTGTATATTCGCATCGTTAACTATATGGCAACCACACACGTGGCAGATTAATAAATAGATTCACATAAGCATCAATTAAAACAAACTATTGCCTAAATATTTTGTAGAATCAACTTTTCGCAGCCATAACTAAATGGCAAACACATGCGTAACAGATAAACAACAACATATTGACGATAACATCATTTTAAACAAACTAACACTTAAATTTTCTGTATAAACCTCTCTAATTTAACTCACATCCATATTCAAAAGATACAGACCTTAATGTGTGTTAATTTGTGTTTTTGCATCAATAACAATCGCAAACAAATAAATGTCAATCACGTACATATTCAAAACAAACAAACCTAGTGTCCGTTGATGTATGTTATTGCATCGATAACTAAATAGCAAGCACCCCATAACAGATCAACGACACGACAACAGATTCACATAAACATCCAATAAAAGAAACTATCAACCAAATTTCTGTGGAATCGCCTGCATTTCACATACATATTGAAAAGAAACAAATCTTAGTGTGTGTTCCTAATATTATCATTATCAGTACAAAAAAGCAGAATTAGCATATATTACAACTCATAAATCACCAAAATCTACTATTATTAAACGCATACAAATTTCAAATACATAAACAAACAAATATACAAACAATTAAACAATCGTTTGATAAAACTATATAAACCAGAAATAAATAAATATATAGTAAAAAAACATTTACAACACTCAACAAGTTACTAACAAAATACTTACAAGCTTTTGATTCTTTAAGCCCTTTAGCCCAGAAGGATTTACTTCCACAGAACCGCTCTTTAAACTCTTACCTTCCTGATAAAACTTAATCCCAGCAGACATCTGAAATACCACAAAATAGTCAGTTTTTGGTAAATTAATATTCATGACAGTAAAAATGATTATACTCTGTTATGTTGCTACTATTCTTAAATTCATTTATCCAAAAGTGATTAATGAACCATAAACTAACAACACAAGAACCAGTTTCTGCACAATCAATCGCTAGAACAAGCTTATATGAAAGTCTGACGGTCACTCTCAATTACACCTATTGTTACTATCTAGATCAAAAAGCAGAAAACAAACCTACAACTAAACGGTAAAACTGCAAAATAAAAGTCAAAAATCTATATATTGAGATATATCATACAATACTTAGCACGACGCCTTTATTTGCTAGCCGCCAACAGAATTAACAAATATAAATATATATCACTTACATTAAGATATCGGTTAACAAACAACATAATTAACCAATATCTGATTAAAGATGCAAAAACATTACATCCACCAATAAACTGTGATACTTTTGACCTCTAAAAAAGAACATGTGTCATTCAGCGATAGTAATCATTTACATCAACAATAGGGCTTATCACATCCAAAAACCAAACCGGGACGGAAAAAACCATAGGGCTTAACAAGTATCAACCAGCTTATAAAAGTAGATAAAATTCACATTTGATCAACAAGTTGCTCTCATTAGAAAAATAATATAAAACAAGTGATCACCTAAATTTTATGTAGATTCGCCTCCAATTTAAAACACATGCACAATCAAAACGACCAAACCTAGTGTTTTCAATTCGATAACTAAATGGCAAACACATACAAACTAACACTTACATAAACATCAAGTTGTTGTCATTAACATATTTAGAAACAAAAAAAAAAGGTTATATTTACATAAACTACATCAGCATAATCACGACCTGTTCAACATTTACATTTATAATCATATAAGCCAATATTATACACAAAATGTAACAAAATGCATATACTAGACCTCTAACAAAATGCATATACTAGAAATGCATTGGCATTAAAGACAAAAAAAAATAAACACTACAGTAAACAAAGCAACTATTCTATTATTTCAGTTTACATACATGATTCGGTTACTTTCTATTAGGAAACTGTGGATGTAAAAACATATAATGGCGACCCTAAAGCATACTGAAAGTAACTGAATAAATGATAGAGAAAAATTGGTCCTGTCCAGCAAAATTACATATGACTTTTTTTAACCATGCAAAAGATAGATACTCAAGAGTCGCCATGTTACATCATGCCATCTCGGTAAGATGAAGCATAAATTATCATCTTACTTAATAAATCAATTCATTTTAATTCTAGCTACTTCTTCACAAAAAATCAAAATATATATTAACTGAAACAACTATGGCCTAGCTTTTCTGTAGACCTCCATTTAAAATCAGATGCATAATCAAAACAAACAGGTTTGGCGTGTTAATGTCTGCTATGGCATCGACGACTTAATTGTGAACACATAAATGTCAATTAAAAGATACCATCACGTAAAATTTATGTAGAATCGCCTCCAATTTAAAATCATGCGCATATTCAAAACAAACTAACCTAGTGTCTGTTAATGTGTATATTCGCATCGATAACTATATGGCAAACACACACGTGGCAGATTAATAAATAGATTCACATAAGCATCAATTAAAACAAACTATTGCCTAAATATTTTGTAGAATCAACTTTTCGCAGCCATAACTAAATGGCAAACACATGCGTAACAGATAAACAACAACATATTGACGATAACATCATTTTAAACAAACTAACACTTAAATTTTCTGTATAAACCTCTCTAATTTAACTCGCATCCATATTCAAAAGATACAGACCTTAATGTGTGTTAATTTGGTCCTGTCCAGCAAAATTACATATGACTTTTTTTAACCATGCAAAAGATAGATACTCAAGAGTCGCCATGTTACATCATGCCATCTCGGTAAGATGAAGCATAAATTATCATCTTACTTAATAAATCAATTCATTTTAATTCTAGCTACTTCTTCACAAAAAATCAAAATATATATTAACTGAAACAACTATGGCCTAGCTTTTCTGTAGACCTCCATTTAAAATCAGATGCATAATTATCAACATGTCTTAACCATTGAAAATCACATCATTAAATAGAATGGGGACTCACTAACAAAATCGCAAACACATACGAAAAAAATGACAACATATTCACATATATATTAACTGAAACAACTATGGACTAGCTTTTCTGTAGACCTCCATTTAAAATCAGGTGCATAATCAAAACAAACAGGCTTGGCGTGTTAATGTCTGTTATGGCATCGACGACTTAATTGCGAGCACATAAATGTCAATTAAAAGATACCATCAAGTAAAATTTATGTGGAATCGCCTCCAATTTAAAATCACACGCATATTCAAAACAAACTAACCTAGTGTTTGTTAATAATGTGTATATTCGCATCGATAACTAGATGGCAAACACATATGTGGCAGATAAATAAATAGATTCACATAAGTATCAATTAAAACAAATTATTACCTAAATTTTCAGTAGAATCAACTTTTCGTAGCCATAACTAAATGGCAAACACACGCGTAACAGATAAACGACAACATATTGACGATAACATCATTTTAAACAAACTAACACCTAAATTTTCTGTATAAACCCCTCTAATTTAACTCACATCAATATTCAAAAGAAACAGACCTTAATGTGTGTTAATTTGTGTTTTTGCATCAATAACAATCGCAAACACATAAATATCAATCACGTACATATTCAAAACAAACAAACCTAGTGTCTGTTGATGTGTGTTTTTGCATCGATAACTAAATGACAAGCACCCCATAACAGATCAACAACATGACAACAGATTCACATAAACATCCAATAAAACAAACTATCACCTAAATTTATGTGGAATCGCCTGCATTTAAAATCACATACATATTCAAAAGAAACAAATCTTAGTGTGTTCCTAATATTATCATTATCAGTACAAAAATGCAGAATTAGCATATAATACAACTCATTAATCACCAAAAAATACTATTATTAAACGCATACAAATTTCAAATACATAAAAAAAACAATTTACATACAATTAAACAATTGTTTGATAAAACTATATAAACCAGAAATAAATAACTATATAGGACAAAAACATTTACAACACTCAACAAGTTACTAACAAAACACTTACAAACTTTTGATTCTTTAAGCCCTTCAGCCCAGAAGGATTTACTTCCACAGAACCGCTCTTTAACCTCTTACCTTCCTGATAAAACTTGATCCCAGCAGACATCTGAAATACCACAGAATAATCAGTTTATGGTAAATTAATATTCATGACAGTAAAAATAATTATACTCTGTTATGTTGCTACTATTCCTAAATTCATTTATCCAAAAGTGATTAATGAACCATAACCTAACGGCACAAGTATAACCAGTTTCTGCACAATCAAGCGCTAGAACAAGCTTATATGAAAGTCTGACGGTCACTCTCAATTACACCTATTGTTACTATCTAGATCAAAAAGCAGAAAACAAACCTACAACTAAACGGTAAAACTGCAAAATAAAAGTCAAAAATCTATATATGTGTGTCAGGTAAATGCAGGCTTACATTGTTATTTTACACTAGACAGATTGACATATATCATACAATACTTAGTACGACGCCTTTATTTGCTAGCCGCCAACAGAATCAACAAATATAAAAATATATCACTTACATTAAGATATCGGTTAATAAACAACAAAATTAACCAATATCTGATTACAGATGCAAAAACATTACATCCACCAATAAACTGTGATACTTTTGACCTCTAAAAAAGAACATGTATCATTCAGCGATAGTAATCATTTACATCAACAATAGGGCTTATCACATCCAAAAACCAAACCGGGACTGTAAAAACCATAGGGCTTAACAATTATCAACCAGCTTATAAAAGTAGATTAAATTCACATTTGATCAACAAGTTGTTCTCATTAGAAAAATAATATTAAACAAGTGATCACCTAAATTTTATGTAGATTCGCCTCCAATTTAAAACACATGCACAATCAAAACGACCAAACCTAGTGTTTTCAATTCGATAACTAAATGGCAAACACATACAAACTAACACTTATATAAACATCAAGTTGTTGTCATTAACATATTTAGAAACAACAAAAAAGGTTATATTTACATAAACTACATCAGAAGAATCACTACTTGTTCAACATTTACATTTATAATCATATAAGCCAATATTATACACAAAATGCATATACTAGACCTCTAATAAAGCTGTAAATCGTCAAGTAGATTAAATACTCATCATATCCGGATAAACTAGATCAAGCTTGTGCTCATTAACAGATTCGCATATACAAAACACACTGAACTAATATTATGAATAATATGTGGCATAATACACAAAATAAACCTATTATTAAAGTTGTGTATATATCAACTAGGTCAAATTTTATCACATACACGTACCTAACAGATATAGATATATAGATATACTAAACCTCCAATAAAGCTGTAAATCGTCAAGTAGATTAAATACTCATCATATCCGGATAAACTAGATCAAGCTTGTGCTCATTAACAGATTCGCATATACAAAACACACTGAACTAATATTATGAATAATATGTGGCATAATACACAAAATAAACCTATTATTAAAGTTGTGTATATATCAACTAGGTCAAATTTTATCACATACACGTACCTAACAGATATAGATATATAGATATACTAAACCTCTAATAAAGCTGCAAATCGTCAAGTAGATTAAATACTCATCACATACAGATAAACTAGATCAAGCTTGTGCTCATTAACAGATTCACATATACAAAACACAAAATAAACCTATTATAATCAACTAGGTCAAATTTTATCACATACACGTACCTAACAGATATATTTATACTAAACCTCTAATAAAGCTGTAAATCGTTAAGTAGGTTAAATACTCATCATATACACATAAAATAGATTAAGCTTGTGCTCATTTACAGATTCAAATCTACAAAACACAATAAGCTAATATTATGAATAATACATGACATAATACAGAAAATAAACCTATATTAGGTCAAATTTTATCATTAACAACAAACTAATAACAACATGATAAACAAATGATCAAAAGCTTAAAAAACAGATTAACATTGAAATTAATGTAATTAACAAGATATTGATATGAACTCACGGTATTACGATCAATGATCGAAAGTGCGTCGACCGGAGGTGCGTCGACAGGAGGTGCGTCGACCAGAGGTGCGTCGGTTGATTCGGTAACTGAATTGATTTTTCGTTTTTTCGTCATTTTGGAACTGATAGAGTTTGATTCGATAACTGAATTATTTTTTCGTTTTTTCGTCATTTTGGAACTGATAGTGTGAGTGACAATGAACTGAGTGTGAGTGTGATCATATCTATTTATAGAGGGAAATTTGTAAAGGAATTTAAAAATGAGAGTAGGAGGGAGTTTCCAGGGGTAAAATTGTAAATAGCAAACAAAATAAAGAGCGGGTCGGGTCGGGGGTTTTTGATCCCGTATTTTAAAAACGGAGCAGCGGGGATAAGAAATTTATTTAAATCCGAACCCAGAAATACGCACATTTTTGGAATTTTCAAAAACATCTCCTCAACCCGCATCTAAATCTCTATAAAAACTAATATCAAATGGTACAAAATTGATGTTTGGGTAGAGTTTTAAGTACATGGAAAAGGGGCAATGAAAATAATGTGAACCCATCTCTACATACATCAATATGAAAAAAAATATATCAGATTAGATGAAAGGGTTTTCGTGTAGATTGAAAGAGATAGAGTGATGAAAGATAGAGAAAAAAATAGGGTTTGCTATTTGGGAAGATAAAGATATGAGTTACAGTAGAAGATAAAAGATGGTTGCCACATAGCACACGGCCCATACATTATAATACTAAAAGTCTAGTCCAGCCCTCCAGCCTAGTTTGATATTACAAGTTAAAAAGAAGTAGTGAGCAGTAATAATAGCCGGGCTTATCGCTTATCGCTTATCGCTTATGACTTATCGCTTTTTGTAAAAGCATCGAAAAATTTAGCATTTTTAAAAATATCAAAGTTTTTCGCTCTTTTGCCAAACGGCTACTAAAAATCAAATTGTTCATTGTTCACCGCTTCAAAAAGCTTCACACCGCTTCTTGCCAAACATACCTTAACCTTTTTATTGCGGCTGCGTAATTTGGTGTTACATGGTGGCAATTTAATTATCAGTTAACTATATATATTTTAAAGAGACATGTTCAGGTTATATGAGGAAGATGAGCCTTTTTGACATAGATGTATGCGGTTTCATCGGGTTAATCCTGACTGTTTTCAACCTTTCTCTGGTCATTCTTAAATGTAGGCACGTAAGACTATCTCAATATGTGTTTAGTAGTAGTAATATTATACATATATAATATACATTTACAAAAGTAATAGTGTATAAAAGAATATTTTCTTCGCAAAATGTGAGTGGAGCCGGCTTGGGGTTACTATTTATTAGTGGGCCCTCTGAGTGGAGCCGATCTTTTTTAGCCTAGCCGGTGTCTTTCTCGATGCCAACGCCCCATTATTTTCCACCGCACAAATTATCTACCCATACAGTATATTAGTCTTAAACGTTCTATTCACATGGTTTTCTCGCCTCCCACAATTTATAATACAATACATAAAATAATTGTAGTTTTAAATAGCATAAGAAAAAAAGACGTTAAAACAATTGGAAAAGCAATAATACACAAATAATCAATAAACCACATGAAAAAAAAAAAAAAAAAAAAAAAAAAAAAAAAAAAAAAAAAAAACTATTAGAATATATTTTTAAATACTATTCTCAAACACACTAAAATATTCTTGAAATCTTTTATATAATAAAACAAAACCCTTAGTGGGAATTTTTCATTTCAAAAAAATCAAACCATACTTTATTTGGTAATATTTTTTTAATTATTATTATTTTTATTAAAGATGCTTAATAAGAAAAGCTTAAAAATTTCCTGTTTTATCAAAATTGATTACGAAATTCGTGTTTATATACTTATATTAAAATATATATATATATGCATGTACTTGTGAGCTATTTATCCATAGTTATGGACTAAACTGCAAAAAAGAAAAAGAAAAAAAAGCGGACCTCTACAACCCAAAGCCAGAAACCGTACTTCATAGCCTCAATTCCATCTACTCAAATCTCCAACAGGAACACACATCATTCATGCCACAAAATCTTACACTCGACTCTTCATAGTCTCCAATCTTCTCAATCGATAGTACGTGTGTTCTGTGAGTTTTGGTACGATTTTTCTTTCCATCTATCAAATTTACTTCTTCAATTTGGAAAACGTAATTCTATTTGTTGTTTTTTTTAAGTTCATTGATTCACCTGATCTGTTAATTCGATGTGCTTATTGTTATATTTTAGTTAATTATTAAGTTTGAGTTCGATTTAAATATCAACATGTTTAATTTAAAGATAATAATTATTAAGTTTGAGTTCGGTTTGAATATCCTTTTGTTGTTTTGCTTACCTTGGATAATTAAAAACAATATCACTAAATTACCTTATAAAATGCTTAGAGAACATTGAATCTGCAGATGCTTGCAAACGGTTTAGGCGCGTCTGAGTTTGTTTCGACTTTTTTTGTGTAGTGTTGATTAACTTTTTATATAAATCTCATGCCAACACAACTCATAAGTTAATATGGTTTGGGTTGTATTTTCTGGCTAACATGTAAAAAAATGTGGCTAAAAAAGAAAGGGTGTTAAATGGGTGGTTGGTTTAAGATTTTACCAATTTGATTCGTGCATATTACTTATTTATTATTTATAAGGCGGATGTGAAGATTTCGTTCAAACTAACTCATCTACAAAATAGTCAAATATTCACAAGCTATTTGACATGCTCACTACTATTTATTAAAATATTATTTAAGGATTGACGTATAACTTGATTTAGGTCAACCTAACTTGAATCATACCAAAACTTGTATGTTCTGCCCACCTCTGATGTTATTGCAACACCAAGGCACTCAACTATTATAAATGGCTACAAATGTGCTTAGCCTATATTGTACCCTGGGATAAGAGGAGTATATCTTGGACAAAAAATTTACTTAATGATAGAATGCAAATTAAGAGGATCTTTAATTAATTAGAACTGGAATAATTTTAATATAAAATCTTAACACTTGCCAATTGCGTGTGAAGACTTAAAATAAAGAAACTGTTTGCGAAATCGGCATATATTATGTATAAAGAATTTTGTGATAAGGCAGCATGTTCATGATCAATGAGTTTACGAGGTTGCTCTTAAGCATATATATCTTATAATTTTAACTACTCATTACCAAATATAGAAACCTACATGATTAGCAGGTAAATGAAGGAGATAGCTCAAGGTTGAGTATGGATTGGAAATTGTAGTGCTTTATGTGATTTATAAAAAAATTGTTTTCTAACTGGTGGCCATGATGTTTAAACTTCCCTAAGAATTTTACTATCACAAAATGATTTATAAGTATACATGATATATATTATATTACTTAACAAGGGAGTTTTTGTCATAGATTAAATTATACCAGTGTATTTAGTCGTTAAGTTATACTACTCCATAACAAACACCAAACGCCGATCATGATTCTAATCTCTTATTTTCACTTTAATTTATGTCACACTTTATGTACGTGTGCATGTTTACCCATGTCTTATTTGACATGTAGCTGATTACGCAAAATTTATATGCTTTTACATACCTAATCATGATGTAACCCATTTGAACCTTTTATGCAACCTAGCTGACATTCCCATATTGTCACCTCTACGATTTTATTTGACGTTTAGTTCTGGTAATTGTTGTTTGGCTCAGTAACAGTTTGACTTGATCAATGTGGAAGTTTAATTGCTCATTTATTTTGCAGCTAAGGAACCTGGTATGGGCGACATTGAAACATGTTGTATATCTCATGTCAACTACTTACTCATGCATTAGTAATCATCATCACACACCTTGAAGGAATCACCAATGACAGGTATTCGAGTGAAGCTATGAAAGAAAGTATTGACGGAATCACAGTTGAATATCAAACATTATCTCAGTTACTTAAAATTGCAATTAGTTGGTGAAGTTTAGAACGTTCATGCCAATTTTAACAGAAAAGGCCATCTTTGAGCCTTTGAGGCTAAAAAAACAGAGTTTTTAGATTTCTCGCTAATCTGTGGTTAAGGTTCGGAAAGAGAGGAACTTGGTGCAATTACTTGATGATGATGTCAACTTTTACTAGAATGTATATGCTAAAGTGGCCAAGCTTTTCCACATCAATTCTCATGCCAAATTCCCATATTTAGTCCTGCTAAAGAAAGATGCTGAGAAAGTTTACCCATCATGGTCAGTATCTTGACCCATTTATGAACTTATCATTATGTTGATGGTGGCATATCTGGTGGGGGTTTCTCCCATACCCATGTCAATTTATTTCATGGAAATTAAGTTACTGATGAAAGGGGTACTTAGTTTAGTTAATAAGTTACAAGATATTGAAACTATAATAATTTGCTTACTAATGTATAGATTATGCAAAATATGTAAGAATGGTGGTTTGGATGGCGATGGTTATCAAGTCTTTGGAAATTTGAAAGGATTCAAGCATGCTTGGGATTGCATATTTTTGGGGAATGTTTATTGGCAGTAAGCACATTAGAATAATCACCTCCTCATGTGCTTATTTCCTCATAAAATAAGCAAATTGGTTAATAAGCGCTTAGTATTTCGAGCACTTCAAACTGGTTATTTCTTTAATTAAAAAATTATATTATGCAATCCCGTACACCGTCTTGATTAAACACTCATGCAAGTAACTCTATGTTTGTTTTTTAAGGAATTTTGTTTTTTGTAGTTTGACGAATGATTATTAATTTGACATTATATGAATATGGGGAGAAGACAAGGTGATAAACGTGTTGCTTTTTTCCCAGGAAGAAGATGATTCAAATTATGTAGAAGAAAGAAGACATTAGTTCTGTGCATGCAAGGAAGAAATTGGTATTTCTAGGAAAGCCAAAATTGGCATCACATGGAAAGCCAAGATCGGGATTTCCAAAAAAACTGAGATTGGGATTTCCAGGAAAGGTGATATAAAGCCTTATCATACTGAAGTCAAGACGACAACTACAAAGTCAACACGAACATCAGTTGCTATTAGGCAAGCTGAGAGAGCAGAAAGAGATGCAACACGTGCAACACTCCAAGCAACGATGAAGGTTGATCATTGTTTTTTGTTTTTTTTTTAACTTACTTGAGGGTCAAATTGTATTTCAAATTACATAACTAAAAGCTTAGAAACAACCCCGTGCGTGCACGGGTATTATAACTAGTACAATTAATACAATCTATCAAAAAAAAGTAAATGGCATGTTTATTTTTTTACTATCTATTTTTAACATAATATAGTTTAACATTGCTTTAAGTTATTAGAGCTTAAAATTCTCGTCCTCTGTAACGTTATTGTCACGAAAAACGTGTTATAAAAAGTTATTGTTTGTCGAAAATTTGATCATAAGATATATATGTTGCAGTAACACACGCAATACCTTGCTAATAATTTTTAAAAATGAAAGTAATAGAATTATTACTTGTAATGGAAAGGCTTGAAAGTTAAAAAAAAATAAAAAAATAATAATAAAAATAAAAATAAAAATTGTGGCATGAATCAAACTTGTAACTCGACTAAAAAAAAACCCTTCTACCATTGAGCCATTGCAAACTTATATGGCATGAATCAACCGCGTTGCATGACATTCAAACCATACTATGTTTGATGAATAAATATGCATAAAAGACTCAAATATGTAATAGTTAACACGTTGATATATAGGGGGTGATACTCACACCACATTTTTTATTAATGCACCACAATGTGTGCATTACAGTATTGTACTGTACAAACTGTAATGCACAAGTTGTGGTGCATTAATAAAAAAATGTGGTGTATGTATCAATTCTCTTGATATATGTATTTACAACTACTTGTAAAAATGGAAGACCGATATTTTCCTCCAAGGTTTTAAAGTCGCGATTCTACTCATGATTGTTTTCATTGTTGCAAAATCGAATTCGTAAGATCATATCGAGATCCTATTATAATGTTATTTCTTAATAGTCATTATTTAATTATATAAATTATTATGTATCATAAACAAAATTATATGAATGTTTCATGGAAATATTGTCCTACATTCGTAATATGAAATGTTTAAAAAAATTCACATGTTGTTTTTTAAATTCTATAAAAAAAATATAATCCATAACTTGTAGTTTTTTAGTTTGCGATTCGAGAAAAGTAAAATCAGTTCGGATTAGATCTTAAGATCTTATGGTCAAGATTGGGATCCTATAAGATCTTAAGTTTGCTAAGATCCTACGTAAGATTCAATTCGTTTTTGCTTTATAGTATCATAAAACCGTAAGTATCTAAGATTAAGATCGGGGTTTTAACAGTTATGTTTTCATGTATATCTTACTGTTTTCTTTTATTTTTTTTATAATAATAATCATTGAAGATTTAAGATTGAACATGATAAACCAAAAAAATTATCGTTAATAAAATGAGTTCAACCAATTAGTAAGATATAAGTTAATTTTCGTAATTGTTGTATTTAAGTGAGGATATAGCATTGCGTCATTTTTTTCTTACATAAAACAAAATACAAATGGTAAAAATAATATGATTTAAGATCATTTTAGCACAAAGATGAATCTCCACCTTCCATCTTCGGTTCATTTTTATTTGATCCAATGGATGAGATTAATCTCAATAATTTAAAAAACTCACTTTCATCTTCTTATTCTTTTTTTCAAATATTAATATATTTCAAACCGTTAATCGTTACGAGAAACATTTAATTATTCTTCTATAGATAGGCACTTTGATATACTTTTGACAAAAGTTTTTTTTTCGTGTTTTTCACATTTTTTTTATATAATTTTTTTCATTTTTTTTTCGTTAATGAAATTTAAATGAAAAAATCACATGTGATTAAACATTAATTTGAATATCACATATGATATTAAAATCGCGTATGATGATATTAGTGTTAAATCACATAATATCACATGTGATTTAACACTAATATCTCATTGTGATGTACATATCATATGTGATTTACAATAATATCACGTGTGATATACATATCATATATGATTTACACTAATATCATGTGTGATATTCAAATTAGTGTTTAATCACATGTGATTTTTCATTCAAATCTCAGATTAAAAAAAACGAAAAAAAGAGGAAAAAATGTGAAAAAACGATTTTTTTTTTCCGAAAATATATCAAATTGTCCGTCTATAGAAAGTTAATTAAATGCTCGTCGCGATGGTGTAATTATTTCGCTTAACGATTAACGGTTTAAGAGATATTTAAATTATAAAAAATATGAAAAATAATAAAATGCTTGTAATCTCAACCATTGATTTTTCTTTTTAGATGGTGGGGATGAGTCGTATGTGAAAAAGTTTGGTATGTCTCCTCAAATAATATAATGTTATTTTTATTTCTAATAATACTAGTAAATATACAAATAAAAAACTATTTTATAAAATGGTAAATAGCATAAAAATGTATCAAACTTACGTCTAATTTCAATTTAAGGTATCTATCTTTTTTTTCTCTCAATTTTAGGTACCGATCTTTTTTCTCCTTGCAATCTTAGTCAATTAATAAGTTTCTAAGTCATAAAAGTCTATTGAGTAAGTTACATTCCAAACACAACCTTATCTTGTAGTATTAAACAAAAATCCAAACACACCGAATCTCTATATATTCCACATACCCAAACACTTATCTACTTCAACATCTCTTTTTTATCACATCAAACTATTTCTAAATATTTAGACTCGCTAATATATTCAAGGGCAAATCGCACAAAAAGGTATTAAACTTATGTCCAATTTCAATTTAAGGTACTAATCTTATTTTTTCTCAATTTAAGGTGTTGATCTTTTTTCTTCTTGCAATCCTAGGCAACTAACAAGTTTTCAGGTTATAAATGTATTTTCAGCAAGGTACATTCCAAACACACCTTTATCTCTAGATTACACCAAAATCCAAACACACCGTAATCTCTTTATAGCACCTAAATCCATACACTTCTCTTCTCAACCTCCCCTCTTTATAACAACCCATCTTCAACCTCCTTTCTTCACCACAATCCACCATTTACACCCGGTTTTGTGATGTTTGAGCTCATTGACGTTTATAACCATGTCGCTAACCACTGATGCATGATTAAACTTTTTTCAGCTAGAAAACAAGTTAAAATTGAATAAAACCGTTACAAATATTTATCAAAATGTCAAAAGTTCTAATGAGTTAAAATACTAAGGTGTCTAACCACTGATGCACGATTAGTACGATTAGTGAAATCAACAGACTTTCACATATAGTTTGTTATAAATTCATTAAAAACAAATCATATAATTTGTTCATTAAAATATGGAAATACATTTGGCGGGCAAAAAGTTGGAAACTTTGAATGATACCCACTAACCACTGTCATTAATTCTAAATTTCTAATTTGATTGTCATGGCCAAATGTTTCAGTGACATACTTTTGTCTAACTAGAGTGATACCCACTGTTGTCAATAAAAAAATTGATTTATATTTAGCTTCATTAGCTGTGATATGAATTTTATTAATTGTGTAAGTGCTTGATGATGGAGTATTTGATTTTGAAAAAAAAGAGTGTTTGGATGTAGGTTTAGTGACTGGTAACCTGCTTAGCAGGTAAAAAAATCCTTACATTGCACAAGATAATAATTTCGATACCTTAAATTAAGAAAGAAAAAGTATGATACCTTAAATTGAAATTGACTATAAGTTAGATACCTTTTCATGCGATTTGCCCTATATTCAATTGCATTGTTAATCATGCACTGGTTGTTAGCCTTTTTCCAACAAGAAAATATAGAAACGATCTAATTCAAAATTCCAGTTTGCTTATCATAAACTTTAATGACAGCAAACTATATTCGAAGTTATCCAAGTTATCAAATTTTCATAGTTTACTGTACACACATAAAAAACAAGTCGCATCCCTTTTATTATGACAAAATTTGAAAGTATCTTTATGTTGTCTGAGAAATATGAGAGTTGCAGGCGGGTCCAAGTTGAGTCGATAAAGATTTGGCTTTATCACTTGTGAACTGGTGATTATAAATTTTGATGAATTTTGATAGTGTTAAGGTGGTTGATGATGGTGGATGGATGTTGAAGAAGGGTAGTGTTTGGATTTAAGTTTAGCAACTGGTAACCTAGTTAGCAAGTGAAAATATCCTTAGATTGCATAAGATAATAAGTTCAATACCTTAAATTGAGAAGAAAAAACTTGGATACCTTAAATTGAAATTGAACGTAAGTCCGATACCTTTTTATGTGATTTGTCTTTTATAAAAATAATATAAATATCAATAACAACAATGTTTAATTGACATTAGCTTTTATTGCTACTATTCATAAGCCTCACGTACAATTGTTAGACAATTGTGTTATAAAAGGTTTGTTTTGGGCCGTGTGTTGTGTGGGTTTTTTTGCTTGTAATATGTACGCGATATAAGATAAATATATCTTAAAATAATACTTGCAAATTTCTTGTTAAAAATGAATAATTAGAAGGTAAAAATTAATGATATTCAAAAACCTTCTTTAGTGTATACTTTCTACATAGGATTTTTTTGTCCACATTCATTAATTAATGAGTGATGATATATAAATCTAACTAAATTGGCCTAAAAGGTAGCCTAACACATAAATGATCTGTACAATTATGCAATTATACAAGTCATTTGCATAACTGTACAAATCATTTATGCGTTAGCTCATCTTATATGCCCCTTTAATTAGGTCCATTATCATTTTCCTTAATGTTTAATATAATACTTGTAATTACTTTGTCATTATCAAATACTTAAAGAATAAGGTATGATTTGGTGCGTGAGGTGGTGTCGTGAAAAAAGTTGTGTCATTACAACATCTTTTTTCATTATACCAGAATTTACCACAACACCAAAACCACATCTCTCTCCTATAACACCAGAATCTGGTGACATGATGCACCCCTGGACGTCACATTATTTCATTTTATTCGTTTATTCAAATAAAACAACATTATTCACTTTATATGTTAAATTAAATTTTATGCATTTTAGGACATAGTTATTTTTTGGTTTTTCTAATCTAAAAATGTACTTGTGCATTCTTTGGTTCACAACCTCAAACATAATTCTAGCAACGTAAAACTAACATGATTGTGAGTACCTAAATACAGATCATATACAATACATTTATAGCTGCCCATGCCCGATACACATATTATATTAAGTGAAAGTCTTCTCTCTCATTTTTTCTATCCCACAAGACCACCTGTTACAACTAAGCCATTAAAAAAACAAAAATGACACAAATACACAAACATATATAAACATACAAATAAAAATAATAATAATAAAAAATCCCACCGCGTGGGCTGTTGATGGTGGCGCGAAAGGCTAACAACCGAGATAGGGTATAATTGTGGCGCCGTGTGGTTGGGTTGGTGGCATGACCCGAAGTCATCTGCTCACTTTACCGTGAGCTCTTACAAAGGACTTTGTCATTTAATTTATCATTATCAAGCATTTATTAGTCACTTTAGCTAAAATATTATTTATGATAAGAGTACTTCTAGATTTCTAGGCCCATAATCGTATGCAGTAGTAGGCGTGAGCATATCGGACCGTGGATCGGACCGACCTGAGAAATCATACTAGACCGAATCGAACCTATTTCAGTATGGTCCTTGATTCACACTTTATCTCATGTTCGGTCCAGTCTCGTCTTTTAGACCGTGATCGGCTCTATGCACTAGTTTCAAACTAGAAAAAGAATGCCAAGCTTTAACAAATAAACAGTTTGTGTAACTTGTTTTTTTGAATAACTAAATTATACATCTATTGCCTCATCTCCAAATCTAACTCATGTCTATTATACTGTAATAGCTTTTGTAACATGATGTTGCAATAATTTGAAACACTGAAACCAATGTAATTTGACAATTTCTATTGAATAAACAACAAAATCAAAAATACCTTTACAAGCAAAGACCGGCATATCTAACACTGTGTTTTTGAGTTTTGTTAATAAAGAAAAGTAAATAAATAAGTAAACACTTTCTCTCCAAAGAAAGAAACACTTTACTTTAATAATCAACAAAATCACATTAACTTTCATTTCATTTCCTTTTCTTTTCTTCTTTAACTGCTATTTGAGAACACAACTTCTTATGTTTCCTTTTCATTTTTTTTCTTTTTTTTCCTTAACTTTAATTCAAGAACACGATGTAAGTCAAGAGGTGTGTGCTTCTATTTAAAAATCATTTATAAGATAATCTTTTATTTTTAATTTTTAGTAAAGTTTTAATAACTTTATGCAAATTGCATACCCTTTTTATAATAAGAAATGTTAAATACTTTAACCAAAACCTTTTACTCATCTTACAACTCACAAAACTATAACACTTTATTTTAACAGGGTGAAAAATCATTTTTACCAAAAATTGTAACACTTGTAAAATTTATTAAAGGACGTAAAAAGAGAGTGAATAAAAAATTCACTTCTCTTTCAAGTTCTAATAAGATTAATATACTCTGTGGTGTGGATGAACAAGTGTCGCAATTATGTGTATATAGAAAAAGGAGCATGAGCTTTTCATAGGAGGATTTAACATTTCTTTTTTAAATGATGCACACCCTACTTAAACTTGGACGAACTAACAAATCCCAAAATTTTCTTTTTCAAGAGAATACCTTATAACCAACGTTCCTATTGCTTAACAAACATACAATATGTGTAAAGCGTAATTAGGGGAAATGCTTTTCTTTCCCTTTGTCTTTCCCCACCATTATCATTATCTTTCTCTTTCCTTTTCCCGAATTTGAACCAAGCACACCTTTACAATCCATACCTAAACACAAAAACTAAACATCGATATCAGATGTGTAAAGTGTATAAACCCAAACACCCTATAAGGCTGAACACAACAGTAAGGTTGCCCCAACCGGTTGACCCCAGGTTATCACCGGTTGCTCCATTGTGGGGGCTTCGGTTGTGGTACAAAAAGGGACGAATTAGGTTGTATACTCGACCTAGTTTAAAGCATACATATGGACAAAAAATCAAACCGTTTTGTTTAAAAAAAATAAATAAAAAATAAAAATCCCGGGTCTCCACTGTGGCAACTAGGTCGTCGTCAGGTCGTCGGAGAGAGAAAGCTGGTGTGGCAAGGTCGACCTGAGTCACCATTACCATTGTATTCAGCCTAATAAGCATAAAAGTAGTGTAAAGTGTAAACAATAAAAGTTAAAACTTATGAGTAACAATTTTTTCTAGCTTCGTACATAAAGGTCGTTCTCGGGCTACTATCTTTTAGCCCGTCAGAAACTTGAGACGAAACTGGAATCTAGGAGCTTGTTGTACATCTAAGAATTTAAAGGATAGATGTAAAAAAACATGTGGAAACTCGAACTCGGCACATATTGCATTTTTAAAAGAGTGTTACAAATCTAAATTTTAAAACTTAATTTGTTTTCACAATGCCAAAGATGAGTCCCATGTAATTTTCAAAGTACGGGCACTTATCAAATCCTTACCAAAAGAAAGGTCGCTTATCAAAGTATGATTTATTACTCGTAATAGTTGCACAAACATTGACGAAGCACAAAAGATGTTTCATTTTACATGTGTGTATCCTTTGCGTGAATTTGATAGTGTTCCATGTTCACAATAACTAAAAGGTAAAATTAAAATAAGTTGAATGAATTGTGTGACCAAACTTATATGGTTGAATTTACTATATGCGGGGTTTTTTACAAGATTTTTGGCCGTAAAATAGCCAAGTATTTTTTTAAATATATCAATTTGGTACATGTATTTTTTTTGCCAATATGTTCCCAAGTTTTTTAGATGAAAGGAAAGAAGATAAGAGTTAAAAATGGGCAGAAAAAAAAAGGAGATAAATAAATTTAATTTTTTTATGTTATGTTCCCGAGTTAGGAGAGAAAAGAAGAGATAACCGATGATTTTACAATTATACCCTTTATTATATTAAAAAATTATGTTTTATGTTAGGTTATTTAAGTAATTACATTTATTAAAATCTTCCAAGTATAACTTCTCTCAAAATTATCCCACTTTTGGGAAGAAAGTTTTGGAGAGAAGTTTAGCCAAATTTACTCTCCTATTATTTTCTCTTCTCTCATAAAAAAAAGCTTAAGAACACGAATTTATTTTGTTTTCTTCCCACTTCTTTTCTCTTCTTTCAAAAATAAAACTCGGGAACGCAGCGTAATGTTACATACTTTCATGTTTTGTACTAATTTGCACGCTTAAACTTGTTTTTATCTAAATCAGATTCAGTATTGTCACATATACATACCATGTCTGATTTCTACTATCTTAAATAATAGGAGTAGCTTTTGTTGGGGAAGTTAGCCATTGGAAAACGTTATGACTTCAGTGTCAAATGATATGGTATCTTCATCTTTTAAGTCTCCTTTCAAGATACCTTTTGCAAGCTCGTTTTCCATCTAATGGTCTCGTAAGCTTGTTCTTTTGGCATGGAGGAATATTCGGTGTCGGGTAGGTAGTAAACCTACATTTAAGGTCAAATGATGACGGTGTTTGTGAATCTGACTGTACGACCTTGTAAGTCTGTCACCCTACGATCATCCAAAATATTGAGGAACATATTGAACACATCAACATGAGCCTTTTCAATATCATCGAATAGGATAACAAGATAGGCCCTTTTGTGTATTGTCTCTATCAACTGCCTTCCTTCCTTATACCCTAAATATCCAAGTGGTGCACTTATCAATCTATAAACATGATTTTCCATGTATTCACTAATCTCAATCCGTACAAGGGCCGCTTCGATATTAAACAAGTAAGAAGTAAGTGCTTTTGCTAGCTTACTCTTTCCGGTAGGTCCAATGAACATGAAACTACCTACTGGACACTTAGGATCCAGTAGGTTGGGGATTACTGGACAAGTAAGAAATAAGTGCTTTTGCTAGCTTACTCTTTCCAGTAGGTCCCATGAACATGAAACTATCTATTGGACACTTAGGATCCGATAGGCTGGGGATTATTGGATAATTCGATTAATCTGTTATATTAAGTGGGACTAAAAATAGTTCACGTACAAAATCAGTACATTTGAAAAAGTTTGTTACTATTATACGACCAAAACCCAAACATTAAATATGCTACGATGGTTTTTTTACCGGTTTTAATAACATCTAACCGGTAGCCTGTAAACATTGTGTGCAAATTAGAACAAAATATGAAAATACGTAACATTAAGTGAAACGAAAAATAGTACATGTACCAAACTTATACATTTGAAAAAGTACTTTGCTACTACACGACCAAAACCCTTTTTATAATCCCAAATGTGTGTTTTATTTTGAGAAAATAAATAGATATACATATCCTCGTAAAGTTATTTCATTACCTCTTATTTAATTTTAATTTTTTTTAATTCTATTTTTATTATAAAGGAATATAATAGAAAATATGGAAGATAAAGTATAAACTTTGCCAAATAAAAAGTATTAAAAAGACAAAAGATACATAATAAAGTGATAAAAAACTTTTTTATTTTGTTAATAAAAGAGAAAAAGTGTGGTAAAGAGGGTATATGTCAAGAGGTGTACCAATAACATGGCCATTTGAAATATGATAGACTTATATAAAAAATGTTATATCAAAGGAGTTTTATACCTTTATTAGTAAGGTACCCGTGTGTTATGATGACAGACACCATGTCTTCAAAATTTTTTTTAGTGATTTAGTGTTTTTATTATACATTTCTTCATGATAATAGCCCCACAAATAAAGACTAAGGGCCCGTTTGGTATGAGTATATGGGAATGGTGGTATGGGTGTGAGAATGATAAAATGTGTTTGATTGATAATATGGGTATGAGAAAACCCTTCAAACAAGGGTATCTAGATAGGTTGCTAATTTTGGTGGTTTGAGCACACACATGTTTTTTTTTATCACAAAATAAAAGAAAAAAAAGTTAAGACCCACCACTATCTCTCAATTATACTTTTAATTATTTTTTGACTAAAATACACCGTTGGTCCCTAAACTTGTATCGGAGGATCGCGATGGGACGAAACCGGGCATAATCATCGCCACGGGTTCAAACAGTACCAATTAAATGCCAGATTGGTCCCTTGACCAATAACGGCGTTGTCAACGTTCCGTTATACCCAAAATAAACCCGTAATCATGGTACTGCTGAGGGTAGAATAGTCATTATGTGGTATACACTGTAGAACCTGTCTTGTCCAATTTCCCGCCATATTGTACAATATAACAAAACCGGGTACTCATTGCCCATCCCCAAACTTGTTTTGGAAGCCTACCCAGAAAACCCTAAGGCAATGTCTATCATAAAATCAAATAATCTGAGTAAGAAAATAACAAACAACCACATTGGATTTACTCTGTGGCGAGTAAGGGAATATCCTTTATATGATGATCGTGAAACGGAGGAAAGAGCTGCAGTCAGGAGATATTGTAAGTCTTTTTTGGTTAGAGCCTATTACAATCATATGTTAGTACGAGTGATTAAGTTATTCCCCTTTTAGGTAACTTTAGCTTAACAAAGTTTTTGTACATTTTTTTATACAGCGGGTGAACCTGGATCGTTTAGCATGATGTTCCATTATGAAGGTACATTCAAATACTTTCCAGGTAGGATATATCAAGGAGGCAAGAAATGCCTTGTTGATCTTGTGGAAATAAAAGAGGTATCTGTTGATGAAATGGATGCTCTCATGACCCAAATCGGTTATGAGTCTGGACAAACCAATTATTTCTACTTTCTTAAGCCTGGTTGTACATTAGACGACGATTTGTTTTCTTTGCGTGAACCTGCTAATCTAGACTTGTTGAAAGATGTTGTCATACAGCATAAGCTGATAGACGTGTATGTTGAAATAGGGAAGACTAGATTAGAATTTTGTGAAATGTCCCCACAATCAATTAAGACTGTGTTTTGGGAGATGGATGAAGATAGGAGAAAAGTTGCTACTGCGGCTATTCAATCATGTTGTAGACGGTTGGTGTTAGATGATATAGATAATGAACCTGCCCTAGATCAGTTTATCCAACTTACACAATTGCCTGTGGACGTCAATGATATTGGTGAAGCTAGCAATTTGCCAAACATTGAGCCACTCTTTTCCACCTTAGACTGCTCATTTGCTAGCCAACCTGTTCAAAACAGTGAGCGTTCTTTAGTAGTTGTTGATGAGGACAATGCTCTAAAGGAGCCTGATAATGTTGAGGTTAATCTGTTTAGAGTGATTCAAGGGAAGGACTTTGACAACGGTGGAACAGCACTAGTTGATGTCAATAACACCTTTGAGGAGCCTGAAAATTTTGAGGTTAATCTGTTTCAATTGACACAGGACAAGCATTTACACAAAGCAGGCAGACCACTACTTGATGTGAATAACAGCTTTGAGGAGCCTGATGTGGATGTAAGTCTGTTTCAACTGACTCAGGATAACATGGAAGAGGATCCTGTTGTTGATCTTAGTCTGTTACAAGCGAGTGACACTAGTGAATTTGGCAATGCAGTTGAACCAAATCAAGATAACACTTGTCAAGATAATGATGCACAGCTTGGTATGCTACAAGTAGGTCAGACTACTGATTCAGGTGAAGAAGGAACAACATGTTATATAAGTGATGACAGGCAGTTGGTAAATGATTTACCTGTGATGGTTGATGAAGTATTTTGCGGTGACCATGTTAGTTTCCAACACGCACACTTTGCTAATGGCGTTTATACCACTTTTTTCTATACTGGTCAGGAGTTTGCTACTGCAGGGGAAGTAAAAAAGCTAGTAAGAGAGCATTCAATAGAAACTAGGAGGGAGTTGTTTTTTTTGAAGAATGACAAAACAAGAATAAGGGTCAGGTGTAGGGGTTGTGTTCCAGTTTCAGGCCCAAGTGAAGGTCCTGGACTGAATATTGGCCCATCTAGAAGTCCATTAAGCAGAAGGGGTATAAGAGCATTGCTTTCTGCCAAAAAGGACCCTTCATAAATACTCTGCCCATGGCTATTGTTTGTCGGCAGGAATGGTGAGACAGGTATCTGGTCGGTCAGAACATATAATGAGCAACACACTTGTTTGCAATCAAGGGAAGTCAGAGCTTTTGACCTTCGCTATAACTCACAGAAAATTACAGCACAAGTTGAAACAAATCCAGCGCTTCCTGTCAGGTCGGTGCATAATCAACTTACCAACCAATACGACCTTCAAGTGTCCCTGCAGAAGGTATTAAGGGCCAAAAACCTAGCTATAAAAGCCATCAGGGGTCAATTCAAGCTTCAATTTACCATGTTGAGAGATTATGTTCAAGAGTTGCAGAAGACAAACCCTAATACGACAGTGGAGATGAATGTGGAACGACCTCCGGATGAGTCTCTTCCAACCAGAGAATTCAAGAGAGTGTATGTTTGTTTAGGTGCACTAAAGCAAGGATTTAAAGATTGTGGGAGATCGTTGTTGGGGCTGGCTGCTTTTCCAATTCGTGGTCCTTTCAATGGTCAACTGATGACAGCTGTGGGAATTGATAGCAACAATGGTATATACCCTTTCGCTTATGCTTTTGTTGATTCAGATAACATAGGATCATGGACTTGGTTTCTTCATTGTTTATCCGATGATTTAGCACTTGGGCCAATTTCAAGCATCACTTTTATTACTGACATGAATAAGGTACTCTCTTACTCTGTTCATGAATTTAAGTCTCACTGTTTTGAAACAGACATTAAAGATATTTGATTTTGTGCATGATATAAGTAGAGCTGTAGCAGAAGTTTTTGAAAGTGCAGAACACATATTCTGTATTAAAAGCATACATGAGAAAATGAAATTGCAATGGAAAGGTAGGGCCTATAAAGACCATCTGTGGAAATGTGCAACAGCCTCAACTGTTGTACAGTTTCTGAAAGCTATGGCTGATCTCAAGAAACTTAATCAACCAGCCCATGATTGGTTAAGTAAGATACCACCGATCCATTGGTCAAGGTCACATTTTTCATGTAAGTGATCTATCTGTTTCACTTACTTTGTATTCGTAAATGCAGTATAAACAGTTACAATTAATACATGTTAATTACTTGTCATCTTTAGGGAGAGCTACTTCTGATGTGTTACTTAATAACATGTGTCAAGTGTTTCATGAGAAAATTAAAGAGGGGTTAAGCAAACCTATTATTACAGCCTTAGAATACATCAGGGAATATTGTATGAAGAGGATAATGCATGTTCTTATGGTGATTGAGAAGAGTGATGGGCCATTAACACCAACTGCACAACACATGCTAGAGGCTATTAAGAAAGAGGCTGTTAAGTATAATGTGTTATGGAATGGGGGATCTAAGTTTCAGGTTAGTAGACCATGGGGTGACCAATGTGTAGTTAATGTTGTACACAAGACTTGTACTTGCAGAAGGTGGGAGATAACAGGTTTACCATGTAAACATGCTGTTGCTACCAATTGAAATATGGCTTTAAATGGCCAACAAGTCGGAGCTGTAGAAACATGGGCTCATCCTTGTTACTATCTTCTCACTTGGGAGGCTACCTACAAACACCATGTCCAGCCTATAACTAGCAGTGTACATTGGGAAAAATCAACTATGCCAACAACAATTGTTCCACCGAAATCCGAAACAAACCCGCCTGCCGCAAAAGGTAGAAAAAGAGTTAGGATAGCACCTGAAACTGAAGAGATTGTGAAGGATGGTAAGCTGTCAAGGGCTTGGAAGAGTGTCAGGTGTAGTATTTGTGGCATTGCTGGACACAACCTGGTAACATGCCTAGGGTATGGTGGAGCTCAACATAGTGGAACTGCCAATAAGGTAAATGTCAAAAAGGTGCCTACTAAAGCTGCAGGAAAAAAAAGACATCCTAAATGTAAAAAGGTAGCAGCATATAAAGAAGCTGAAGGTACGGGTGTTGTTCTAGAAAGCCAAGTTAGTGCAGTTCAAGGAAGTGGTGTTCAATCTACAAATCAAGAGCCAGGAACTGAAGATCCCATCATACATGATGGCATCCCTGTCACAATCCCAGCAACTTCAAGCTGAAGCATTTGCCGATCCCATCATGCATGAGCAATCCCAGTCTGATTTTCAGATTCAGTCAAGTGATGTTCAAGCAGTTTCTGCTTCAACCCAGCCTGCTACATGAAGAATGACTAGGAAGCAGGCTGCACTGGAAAGAATGATGGCCTCACCATAGGTCAAATATGTTATGCTAATTATCTAGACAATGTTTCATCTAGTTTACTATTTATTTTCTATGGACAAGTTATGTAATCTAAAAACATATCTGTGTGGGTGTGTAACTGTAGCGCTCATGCTTTGAAAAGTATGCAATTTTATGCAGCTGGAATTATATCCATTTGCATTAACTATGGAACCATGTCATTATTGTGTATTTTTTGAGATTGACTAAGCTTGATGTGTGAATAGTTTGCGTCAAAAGTAACCAAAGCTAAAATAGAACATCATAAGAATGTTGACATTTAAAAGTCAACCCCTAAACACATTGCAAACCATCTGCATAGCCATGAGGCATAGAAAATCAGAAACAAACAAAATTGAATACTTCATAACAAGGTTACTACAATTCAAGATACACAACATTAACCAACTAGCCTCATTACATAAAAGGTTAAAACGTTATCCCAATGCATAAACAATGAAGAACAACATCCAACTTAGCACCATGTAAATCTTCCACTTCCACACATCACCTTGAGCAGCTACTAATCTTGCCTCAAGCTCATTTCTCCCCCTCAAAAGTCCTGGTATGATCATTCTTGAACGAGCACAGATTTCAGGATCATACCATCTTATCCACCGACAAGAAGACCCCTATTGATGGTTATGACAAGTCATTAAACAACCAACATTGTTACAAACTTACACAAGAAATATTAAGACGCACTTACTTGAACAGGACAACCAAAGAATCGACGCCCTGGGTTGGCAGAGGTCCACGAAGTACGAATAATAGCTTGCTTACCACACCAGCAACGTACCATCTTGAAACAATTATCGTTTTGAAGAGGACGGGTTTTGAAGGATAGTTTAGGGATGGGTCATAAATGTAGATCAAACCTTGTTACACACATATACTAGCTACATACACTGTAGAACGGTTTTATTTAGTACGCTACAGTGAAAGACGGTTTTGCCCTCAGCAAAATAACGTTGACAACGACAGTATTGGTCAAGGGACCAATCTGGCATTTAATTGGTACTGTTTGGACCCGTGGCGATGATTATGCCCGGTTTCGTCCCATCGCGATCTTCCGATACAAGTTTAGGGACCAACGGTGTATTTTAGTATTATTTTTTTATTTGAAGTCATTCCATTCCAAATTTATCCTCAAACCATATTCATAATATATTTAAGCAAACCAAACGGGCCCTAAATTCCATTTAAAATGAAATTAAGAAATAAACTATTTAAATAACGGATCATTTATAAAAAATTTACTTTACACATGATCAAGGCCAAAATGAAAACATTTATTGCAAGTGCTTTTATATGGTCATTCATAACTTGTATAGTACGAAATTTGTGTTTGTTAAAAAGATATCTGCTTAACGGGCCTTTCAAATATATATGACTAGCTAAAAGACCCGTGAAATTCACGGGTATTTTAAAGAAAAGAAAAAAGTAGATAATGAATTATATATTATGAAAAATGAGCCATTAGAAAGACACATACACATAAGACACTTAGAACAAACGAAACATATGTGTAATTAAACAAATTATAGTCAAATAAGGAAAAAATAACTTAAATATATGTAATCAAACAAATAGTCAAATAAGGAAAAAATAACTTAAAAGCGCATAAGCAATTATTGGTGTTTCTTATGTTTTTTGAACTTCTATTTGTCGCGAAAATGTAAAGGCATGTTGATTCACTTGCGACGACTTGAGTAGATCTTTGATAAAAATATGCACATGATGTTCTTCAACAAATGTATGTTGAATTTAGAAAACCTACGAATAAATGAGAAAAGTAGTCGACCATACAAATAGTTGGATAAGCTTAATTATCATTGAATCACATAGTTTGTAGCACTTGTTTGTATACAACATTTGTGGTGAATTCACGATGATATTGCTTTGGAACAAATAACTATCTTCAATCCTTTTTTCTTTATCTTAACTCGATAGATGACAACTTTCATTATGACAATGCAATGCAAGAGGTCGGAAATGTTTATGATGATGAGCAAACCTTTTTACTTATTTGAATCAATATGAAATCTGAGATTTCATTTTTGTCATTTCACATCTACATGGTCTTTGTATATTAGTCAATAATTGAAGTTAAGAGGGTTTCCTTTCCTTTTTCGTTCAGTAACTCAGTTGAGTATAATACAAAATTACATTCATATTACTAAACAAATAGGATTGAGCATCGGGTCAATCCTACCGAAGAGACTCGGTTCGGTTCCTTTTTGTACAATCCTTTCGGTTCGGTTTATAGGGTTTAAGTGTGTTTTTCTCGGTTTTGGTTCGAACCGAACCAAATGTGGCCGAATCGAAACCGAAAATCATAAATATATAAAACAGAAAATCAAACTGAATATGATCAGTTCGATTTTGGTCGAACCGGTTCAACTCGGTTTTCTGATTTGGTTAGGTTTTCTTTCTGTTTTTCTCAACTCTACTACACAGTTTAACTAAAGTGGCTAAATTTAAACATAAAAAATACGTACATTCTTAATAATAGAAAAAAGAAGATAAAAAGTGCAAATAGTTCAACTTAGAACCTATAAAATCCGGTTTCCAGTTCGTTCATCTTCGACAATGTAGAAAAAAGAGAGCACATGAGACAAACTCATATCCTTATGTGCCGTTTATGTGTCGTTTTGTTGTAGAAATTTTTTCTTATTTTTACGTTTGTAACTTCTTTGAGGAAAAATGATTCTTCTTCTTTAGAGAAGAGTTGAGAATTTTAAAAACCCTTTAGTTGAAGTCATAATTTATTTTATTTTAAAAAGATTATCTCAGATCACGTTGTTGGCTGGGAATGCAGGTGGTGGGTGGTAGAGGATGACACGAGAGATTTGGGTTCAAATGTTATAAATATCCCTTCTTTTTCTCTTATAGAGAAATAAATTAGAAAAAGAAAAAAGGTGAGAATGGCAGAATGAACTTCTCAATTTTTTAGCTAAAATTTAAAAAATGAGAATTTCACTTTTTTGAAAATTACTGGAAAAAGTGTGACTAAACAGGATTGATTTCCTGTAAAAATGAACTATTTCTCTCCAACTAAAAACACTATTAAATTCTCAGTTTCTTTTAGAAAATTAAAATTGTTAACCGATTCTTCAATCATTCATCTTTTGCAATATGTGCCGGTTACGTTGGCAAAGTTGTGACCCTTTATAACTCATATTAAAAATTTATTTGTTTATCATCAACACATTTAACGTTGACAACGACAGTATTGGTCAAGGGACCAATCTGGCATTTAATTGGTACTGTTTGGACCCGTGGCGATGATTATGCCCGGTTTCGTCCCATCGCGATCCTCCGATACAAATTTAGGACCAACGGTGTATTTTAGTCTTATTTTTTTATTTGAAGTCATTCCATTCCAAATTTATCCTCAAACCATATTTATAATGTATTTAAGCAAACCAAACGGGCCCTAATTTCCATTTAAAATGAAATTAAGAAATAAACTATTTAAATAACGGATCATTTATAAAAAATTTATTTTACACATGATCAAGGCCAAAATGAAAACATTTATTGCAAGTGCTTTTATATGGTCATTCATAACTTGTATAGTACGAAATTTGTGTTTGTTAAAAAGATATCTGCTTAACGGGCCTTTCAAATATATATGATTCAAAAGTAGATAAAATATTTAATCTTATTAGGCTAAGAATAATGAAGAACTGACGTAAAATTAGGTTGTATATACTATATTTTTATATAAAATATTTATTTTCTATCTCAGATTATTAGCCTCAATGCTACTTTCGGCATGTTTCTTTTGTATGGCCATGCCCAAATAACACACTTTGTATTAAATAAACACACGCTTTGCATCAAAGGTAGAACCAGAATCACTATTTTGCAAGTTTAATTATTTGTTGCTATACACCGTTGCTTTGCACGGTATGTCTACTTACAAATAAATCAAACATTATCTATATCTAGGGTAGGTTTAAAATGAAAAATTTCTTATAATGAAAAAAATGAGAAGGTATGTGGAGGTGACATGTGTCACCTTTGCCACATATCATGCCACGTCATGTAACATGTGTCACCCCCTCGCAAAAAAAAAAAAAAAAAAATCCCTCCAAAATTTTAGTTTTGGCCAAATTTTTTTCCCGACAAAACTTATTACTGCATCACAATTATAAAGTTACTGCATCACAATCATAATTGTGATGTAGTAACTTATACTCTTAATGCACTAAAATCATGATTATGATGCAATAAATTTATAACCGTGATGCAGTAACTTATAACCTTAATGCACTAATAAGTTTTGGTGCATCTTTATTACAAGTTATTGCATCATAGTTAATAGTTAAGTGCATCAACTATGATGCACTAAAATCAAGGTTATAACCTTAATGCACTAAAATCATGATTGTGATGCAGTAACTTTATAACTGTGATGCATTAATTTATAACCATAATGCATTAAAATCATAATTGTGATTTAGTAACTTATAAACCTTAATCCACTAATAAGTTTTGATGCATCTTTATTATAAGTTATTGCATCATAGTTAATAGTTAAGTGCATTAACTATGAGACACTAAAATCAATGTTATAACCTTAATGCACTAAAATCATGATTGTGATGCAGTAACTTTATAACTATGATGCAGTAATTTATAACCTTAATGCACTAAAATCATGATTGTGATGCAGTAAAAAAATTTGGCGGGATTTTTTTTTGCCCGAAAAAAAATCCCAAATTTTTTCTTTGGCGGGATTTTTTTTCGGGTGGGTGAGGGGTGGGGTGGGGCATGGTGATGTGGCAAGGTGATGTGGCAAATGTGACACATGTCGCCTCCACACGCCTTCTCATTATTTTCATTCTAAGAAACTTTTCATAATAACCCAAACCTCTATATCTATAATATATATATAAAGGAAAAATCTAAATTTTTGAAAATGATAAATTAAAAAACTATACATGAAAACCATAAACTTTTATTATTATTTTCGTTTATAAGATATAACACATATTATTTTCATTCAGTTTAAACCGTATTTAATCATCAATTAAACTTTTATTATTTTTCATTTAAAACCTATATCTATTTTTTATCACAACTATATACCGCTATAAAATCCCGTTGCTATACACGGATACTCGTCTAGTTACATATAAAGCATGCATCCGATTTCTTGAATCTTGAATTCCTTTAATTTATAATGTTAAATTTATTGACTTTTAAGCCAAATATTTCATATTAACGAGCCACAATATTTTTCAATCTTGGTTAATAGTTTTAACGATTTGACCAATGACTTTTGACTTTTGGCCAATTATATATGGTGAGATTATAATTTTATATTTGAAACTTTAAAATTTAATGATTTATATTTGCATATTTCACACTTGCCGGCTAAAAGTGTCGGTGGTGCTATGCACGGATATCATTGGTATTAATAAAGAGTACCAAAATATAATTATTTTAAAAAAAAGGGCAATTACATATATATTCACTAAAACTTACGAGTATATATTTGCATATATGGGAAGATATTTAGTGAGAAGAGAAAATAAAATGAAAATAGTGAGAAATATTCTTAACCACACATTTTAAATAAAAAAAAGAAATTTAAAGGAAGATGCATCTACTTTTGTAGGTGCACCTAAAATGTATGATTGTGATTTATTTTCTCATACTTCTTATTTCAATTTTATTTCTCATTTGATTCATATTCTTAAAACATGCTTAAATATCACATTAAAAACTTGTATTTAAATCATTTAAAAAAATAATGTTCCCGCTAAGCCTTTTAGCCACGCGCCACGCACACGCGCATACACAAACACAATTACATTGTGCATTTGAAACCCTAACTTTTTTGAAATTTAGCATCGTGTCTTCTAGCTCGTAGTTCAAAAAATGGATTCAGTTATCGCTACGGTTAGCGGATACCATGGATCCGAGAGGTTTAATCTTATTAAACTAATCGCCCGATCCGGTGCAATTTATGTCGGAGCTATGAATCAATCCACCACTCATTTGGTACTTTTTATTTATTTATAAAATTTTTAGTGTTTCGGTTATCGAAATGATTCTGTAACTTAATTGGTTGTTTGATTAGGTTTGTCGAAAATTTGAAGGAAAGAAATATGAACTTGCTAGGAAGTTGAAAATAATTGTGGTCAATCATCGATGGGTCGAGGATTGTGTAAAGCAAGGTAGACGCGTCTCGGAGCGGCCTTATATGAAACATTGGTATGATTAGTGATTGTTTGTTTGTGCTAAAGTGTTTGCAAAACGCAATCCCAAACACCCCCAATGTGTGAGACTGTGTAGAACAAGCTATATAATAATGTGTTTTATCCGATATGTGATATGTTTGTTTGGTTTTAAATTTATGCAGTGGGTTTATGATGGGGCCTTTGCTGTTGGAGATCCCGGTAGCTTCTAAAGAAGTTAGAAGTGTGTTTGGCGATGCATCTACGAGCAGAAGCTTCTCCAAAAACCGTGTGATCGATGTTGAATCTGATGATGGTGAAGATGATGATTGGACTCAGTCTTCGTTGTTGAAAGAGGTTAGATGTTATCTCTTGACTGTTTCTGTAACTTGAGTATGTTTACGTTTCTTGTTTATATGGATATGTTGCCAAAGATTAACAAGTGAGATAATTAGGTGCTTAAAGTAGATAGTATATCTTTAAACATTGGAGATTGTTTATTTAAGTCAGAAAAAATGTTTGTAGAGCGTTTGGTAATATGGAAAAAAGTATGCAGGCTTGACATATCAGCATCACTTTGAGAAAGAACACTTTGAGGAAGAACTAGGAACTGCTGACGTGAGATAAAATATCTATATATACTGAACTTATGTCGTGTTTAGCATTAGCCAACCAGCTTCTCTTAGTCCACCACTTCAATTTTTTTGTCTTATCACTATAAATTATGTTTGGTCTATTTCCTGAAAACATTCTTGATAGAATGAGGCAATGAGCATGAGGTGAAGTACCTCTGTTTGTGATAACTGTTATAATTGAAAGACCTTCTGCGTAGCATATATAACGACATACCAACGGGCCTTTGGCCTAACGGGTGTAAGGCCAAGAAGTTGAGGTTTAAGTCTTGTTGGGGGCAAAAGGTGTAGAGTAGACGAGGTCTGAATTTGCTATTAAAAAGGCATGTATAATGCGATACATTTTATCTGCATAATTTTGCATTTTGTAATGCATACAAGTGAAAGTTGTCACTCATCGCCAGATAGTTGGTTGCCGTGTTCTTTAACTTTTCTTTGTTTATTACATGGTAGCTCATCCACCTTATTCTTTCAAATTGCCTTTAGCAATAGGTTATCAGTTTCCGCTCCTCCTATCATGGCCGTTAATAATTGAAAAACTATCTAGATGTTGGGTCTGATGACATGCATAGATATATTCTCGGCTAACAGATCAAGTACTGATTATTCTGCAAACTATCTTAATTGTAGAAC
The DNA here is from genome assembly GCA_019973895.1 of Chrysanthemum seticuspe. Classification (NCBI taxonomy): domain Eukaryota; kingdom Viridiplantae; phylum Streptophyta; class Magnoliopsida; order Asterales; family Asteraceae; genus Chrysanthemum; species Chrysanthemum seticuspe. Next base: position 217,086,322 of record BPTQ01000002.1, on the reverse strand, counting down.
CTGCATCCTGATGAGAGACGAAATAAGGATTCTTCTAGATTAAGGAGAAAAGGCACCAAGAGATGCGTGAGACAGGACGTCTCTGTCACAAACGAATATGTTGAATGTGATGATGAAGATGATGATTGGACTCAGTCTTCATTGTTGAAAGAGGTTTGATCCGAGCTCTTGACTGTTGCTGAAAGTGGGGTATCCTTATGTTTTTACTTTGTGTGAATTTAGTGCCAGAGCTTAACTAGTTCTTGATAAAACAGGTGTTTCAAATCAGATGGTGTGATTTTAACTATAGAAATTGTGTTATTAAGTCATGAATACTTAATATGGGATGTGTATGTTAATATGACAATATATAGGCATGAGATATTTCCCAGTAAGAACTAAGAACTGATGAAGTTTAGAGATGATATGTTCGGATGTCTCAGTATGACACACTGACTTATAATGCAAGACCTGGGAAATTGTATTTTTACAGGAGCCACTTGATCTTTGTATGATTTTTACTATAAGTTTTGGTTGGCCTATCGTATGAAAGCTCTGTTAGAATCCGTAAGACTGAAGGACATGCTCTTTTCTATAATAACTGATTTAGATGATAGACCGTTTTGCAAATTATACGTAATTTGTTGTAACAAAAAAGTATTAAGCTGATGTCCATTTGAAAAACATAATTATAGTTCGTTCAAATGATTTACATGACATCTCATACATTACCACTGTGTTCTCAAGCTTTATTTTGGATTGAAAGTGAAAGGAAAGGGAGGGAACAAAAAAACAACCGTGTTCTCAAGATTTTATGTGAAAGGAAACTGACAGAAAAGGAGTGGAAGGGGATAGAGATTCGTGACTTTTTTCTTCTCATTCTTACCGCCCATATTTGGGATGAAAACAAAGGGAAGGAAGACTAGTACATAACAAAAAGAGCTTTGTGACAAAAATACCTCTGAAACTAGTACATAATAATTATTATTTTTTTATCCCTAGCAAAATTTGGGGATTGTTTCAAGCTTTTAATAAACAAAAGATCTCTTGGTTCATCGCAAGGATAATACCATCTGTCAAACTTCTTTTTATAACAAATTTATATGTGAAACTATTCCATGAGATAATCGGTCTTCGATTGGCTGATTGTGTAGTTGGGTTTTGTTTTGATATGTCATGGTTTAGGTGACTTCGGTACAATAATTGTTCTGTTCCAATTTTTTGTGTTGTGCTGTGATGTTTTGGTTTTGGATTTTGAATGTAGATCTGATTGAGTCTTCTTTGATGCTTTTGTAAAATAGAATGCAAGGGCATAATGGTAAAGTGCCACAAATGAAAAAATAAAAGTCAAATTTATACTCGCTACTTTCTTTATCCTCTCTGGACTCGAGAATACAAAATAAAGAAACAACTCCCTTTCATTTTCATCCCCTCCTCTCCCTCAACTTACTTTCCATTCCATTTCTTTCAAAAAGTAAATTAAAGAACACAGTGTACATGATGAATGCTAAATCCTCCTAGTCATCATCCTAATTACATGTGTCACTCATCTAGCCATCTATGCACTTAGAATTGGGATCCATTTGCTCACTCTTTTTTATGAATGACATGGGAATTAGAAGGATCAGTAGGACTCTAGGAGGATTTAGTATTTCTCTACATTATATTTGCAAAAGCTGTATTGGTTGCCAAATGATTACCTCCACTATTTCTTCCATTTTTTAGCTCATATCTTAGTACTGTATGCACCTTATTTTCTATTAGTACTTTTAGCATGTGTAAGTTTTCTCACCTGCCATCATGGCTGCTGATAACTTTGAACCAATTAAATGTCGGAAAATCCGATGCTCTATTTGAATATTTTTCACCTAAAATTGAATTTCTGATTATATGCATGCTATTTCCATTGTAGAACCTCCTTTCTGATGAGAGACGAAATAAGGATCGTTCTAGATTGAGTAGAAAAGATAATAAGAGATGCTCAAGACCGGATGTCTCCCTCACAAATGAATTTGGTTTAGATGAATCTCCTTCATTTGGCTTGAGCAGAATAGAGGTAACTTTAGTTGAACTTATGTGGCTCTAGCAATGTGTGAAAATAGTTGAAAATGCTGCAGTTCTAATTCAAATTTTGCACTGTTTTTGTTCCTGTTTCTTACAGTCCGAGGACTTACCTTGTCCTTCCACTTCACGTCGAGCAAATAAAAAAAAGAGAGACATTACCAGATCTGAATCCTCCAAAGGAAGTCGTAGGCTGATGCATAAGAATACAGATAATGTAGTGAAATCTTCTTCAGATGCAGAGGACGATTTCCAACATACAGAAATTCACGACAATGATGTCGACATTGGCGAGCCGTCCAAATTTTCTAGAAGGCTTTACCAAACTAGGTTACCCGAATATGCAAAAAGAAGGAATTTGATTTTGGAGGATTCTGAACAGATTGAAGATTTGGGTACTTCTGATATTCAAAATCCAGTTTGTAACAATGGTGTCTCAGCTTCCTTGAGCAAGAATTCTTTAGACAAGTCAACAAAAGTTGATGATGAATCTAACGAAAGGGAAGATGCTCCCGCGTCACCTACACCCATTCATTTATCATGTGTCATATGTTGGACAGATTTTAGTTCAACTAGAGGAGTTCTGCCTTGTGGACACCGATTTTGTTTTTCCTGCATACAGAACTGGGCAGATCACAAGGTATTATTTTCTCCTTTATTTTATTTCTATGTTTTGACCGGCAAAGAGACACTCAAACACACTATTCTGCACCTTTTTGTCGGTATTACCATATTTTACATACAAAATCAAATTCATCTCTAAGCATTTGAGCAAACACAATTTTTGGTGTAACATTGCTAATTTCTGTATTTTTTTCATGATGACAATTTGATTTCCAATAATCTTTATATATATAGGCATCTATGAAAAAGGTTTCTACATGTCCCTTGTGCAAGGCTAGTTTTTATAGCATACAAAAGATGGAGGAAGCTGTATCTTCTGATCAGAAAATATACTCTCAAACAATTCCAAGCAACTCTTTTGCTACTGATGTCTACATTATTCCACATGGTGAAGCATCCACACGGACCAGACTTCAGTATATGGTAACTTTTTGTCCTTACTCCTTACTGCAACTAACAAGTGGCACATTGCATTAGCTATTTAAGCTAATAACTTTGTCAGCAATAGGCCCTTGATTAAGTTTCTTTTAAGTTCATAATGGATTGACTTTGTGTGTTTTTTTGTTGATTGTTTGGGTTGAACAGCCACCACCAAGACCAGTTTGCTATCAGTGTTGTTGTCGTGAGCCAGAGGAACTTCTGATAAATTGTCATAGTTGCGAAAATCGTTGTGTTCATTCCTATTGCTTGGATCCTCCACAAACTACATGGGTATGTGTCCAATGCAAGGATCTTCGTATGAGGTATTTTCGTTAAATTTCATGAACTGTTCCGGTTATTACAATAGACATGTCCCTGCACAACCATTATGGTGATTCCCTGTAAACTTCTCTTCGATCCTAAAGATCGTGACTGTTAAATTTGAACAAATAGTGTTAATCTATAAGCCATAATCACCTTGATTATGGAGCTTTGCTCATTTTATAGTTAATATTCTATGGGATCTTGTTGTGATTAAAACAATTTGCCCATATTGTTGGGTTTATTTGAGCCCAATCCAGCAGAAGACTAGGTGCATCTCATATGAGCCTAGCCCAACAAATATCCCTAGTATTAGCATACTAGCATCAACATGCTTATTAAATGTCCACTGGTGTTTATAAAAAGACCGGCTTTTTCACAAACTATTGCATTAATAGTGTATGTGCTTAAACATATCATTAGGCATGCTAGTATTATTGATTTGCATTCATTACTAGTCAAATTTCGTTAGAGAAACATCGAATCATTTATAAATAAATATGTATGTGGTAACTAATTATTTAATATCCAAACTTGATATTCATTTAAAACATCTTTTATTACATCACTCAGGTATGGGCTGTTAATGTATGGTCGAAATATAGATTAACCTCATCCAGGGCTGAAAATCAGATTGAAATGTTGACATTTAAATTATTCTTTGCTGAAAATGGTTTTCTCCAACTACTATACATATTTTAAGAGATCTTGTAATTCGACCCATGCAGATTAAAAAACTGCATGTTGCAAAAGTTCGGATGGTCACTGACACCCACAATGAATAAATTTTTTGTTAGCATCGATATTTGATAGTATACAAGTATACAACTAACTAAAAATATGTAATGAAAATGACTTTTCCGTTGATAATGAATTGAACACTATCATTTGAAACAATAGTTTTGGCAACTCATCTTGTTGTAAATAAAGCTCATTAAGATAAGCATATAGCTGTATACTGTGTAATTGAATATATCTGTACTGGTCTATTGCTTGAGATGCTGATGAAACAGAAAGAAAAAAAGCAGAACATAAGGGAATTACAAGTCAAATATCCAAAAGCTACAACTTACAACATTCTTATTGGTTGATTTCCTTCAAAACAACCAAAATGAGTATTTAAGGATAGTAACAATTAAACTGATTTTAGCTAGCAGAGCATTTGCATGCTCTTTAACCATATCCCATAGCATACTAACATGCTTCTCATCAGTAAGAGTTGCACTTATAGCCACTCAAATCATGAATGCCTTCAATTACTGTGTGTGTCATGAAAAACGCCCTGTAGGTTGTAGCATTTAGTGATTCGGTAACTGCTTCTTCAAGCGATTTAGCTCTTCATTGTTACTTTCATTAATCATTAGCCATGGTTGCTAATGCCGATTGTCATATCCTGAAACAGACCATAGCAAACTTTCTAGGAACCACCACTTCAAATTTGTTGTTAGCTTACAAAAGCGCTTCAAAATGTTTAGCCATTCTCACAGGTTTTCACTTAAACTCTCCTATCCCAGTTACTCCATAGCTTCTCTTCACCATCCATAACTTAATAGCATGAAAAACTACCACTAAGAGGCTAAGAGCAATCTGCCAATCTTTGTAGTCCACTAGCTTTGACACTCTTTCTTTATTTTTCAAAAGTTCAAATTATGTAGAAAGTTTATGTAATGTCATTCCAATGTTTAACCCAAAGACAACAACGATCTAAAGATTTCTGGAACCCTTTGTGAGGGTGGAAACCAAAGGAGCTTGCACCTTCAACACCATCATAAAAGGGTATATACATGCAGTACCCGAATAAACAGTATTGACATGAACCCTCATATCAAATATCTTTGCAACCTCACACAATGTTCCCAGTGGATCCATTAATTGCTGTTGCTGTGGTGTCCTTTCTACCCTAAGGCATAAGTATAATGGGATTAAACCGTGTCTGATATGTGATTCAATAGTTCGTAATAATGCATAGGACAGGGTGATAGCTTGAGATATGTGGACTTCGTCGTTGGAACAACCCGAATATTATTCGTGTTGATCCCAACAACCGGACACGCTTTTTGGAGAGAAAAGTGTGTTTGATCCAAGCAATAAACAGCAAGCTTTCCTAAGAGCCTGCCTCCTATAGTCCCAATTTGATCTGTCCTTGAGCAGCATTTAATGTGCATACAAAGCTTTCACATGTACCCCTATGTATCACACTCCCAATCACAACATCGCTAGAAAATGAGAAAGATGTAGGAAGTTGAAGAAGCTCTAGAAGCCATTTCATGACAAGTGACAACCATCTCAAGCTCGGTGGCAGCAAGAGAGGCCAACCAGTTTCACGACTCTGTTAAAGCCTGTAAGATTAAGCGTTTCACCTTATAAGTTACGATACTTCCATCGGATTGGGAATAAACGAGAAAACCAGGACTTTGCTAATGTGTTATATAGGGGATTATATTTTTCTGCACGCCTTTTCACATGGTTTCAATAGGTTCTGGTTGCATTGGTGCCGATTTAGGCATAGTTTTTGCGAGATAACCTGCTTGAACTTGGCTACAAACAGGATATTTTTTGCCATTTGAGTGTTAATCGGCTAAGATGTTGGCTGCATTTCTATTACAGGTAGCCATTTTATTGGAAGAAAGGTTAGATTTTGCTAGTACTTCTATACTCAGGATCGATAAGAGGGTTTTTATAGTTAGCAAAATGAATACTTTTTTTATAGTTAACAAAAATGAATACTTCAAAGTGATGTTTTGTTTCTTTTTAGTAGTAGACAAAAGTACTAATATTCAAATTCTAAATACCATATAATCTCATCTGTCTGTCTAGTATCTACAAACGGGCTCTTGTTCCTTCTTTAGCCTTTTTAGTTTAATAAACAGCCACGTAGATAGCTTCCTTAACTTAAAGCAACCTTTAATTTAACAGCCGTTCCTCATGACTCAGTCCTTTCAGCCGCTAAACTTATTTTTCTAACAAATAACAAAGAGAGCCTTCGTTGACACATGAATCTTTCAATAAAGAACCACTGGTTTCCATAGCTGTTAGGATAACGAAGACATAGATAACTCAAGATAGAGCCATACCACTTTACTCCGTACCAAGCTACACAACTGTCTGTTCATAATCTTCTCTTTTTCACATCACTTCATGACAGTACCATTTGTTTGTGTGCTTTTGTAGCTTCATTTAAAAGAGAACATTCCCAAACATTATTGGCCACATTGTGGATTACAAATGTTGTCATGTCATGTTTCTTTTGTGTGTACAACCAAGTAACTAGTTGGCCTAATGATTGTTTTTTTGCCTGTAATGTGTCGGTTCATCGACATGAACACCAATGCTTAAACTATCTAAAAGTACACTTAAACCATCAATTCTTGAAAGAATCATTCATGGCTTTACGCTTGCCTTACCCAACCCAATTGCGTTTTTCCAGAGATTCGTGATACAATCAGTCCGCAGTCATCACTATCTAAGAGTGAATTGTCGTGATAGAATCACTACGTGGTCATCAATTCTAATTTGAATTGTATGCTTTGTCCCAGTTTTTTTTCAAACATGGTCTTGGGTATTAGCTTCTTGTTACATCCCAATAATCAAAGCTCGCAGATACAACTCATAGCTTCAACTAAGTTTACCAAACATACTCTAACTATGTAAAAAGAGGACTCATCTCAAGTGCTTTAAGCCCTTATGGAATTAATCTGTGATTCACACGATTAGCAAAGCAGAATATAAAGTATTGATATGAACATTCCCTAAGGTTATAATTTGCACGGCAACTTACTTACGTATGTTATACATGCAAATATGAGTTAATGAGTATATAGAGTGAGGATACTATAAAATTTTCAGCTAGGCAAAATTGATGAAATAGATTGTCGGAAAAATGTGTGAAAATTTTACAAGAAAGGGGGGATTTAAAATGATACAAAAATCACTAGAAAAGAGATGGACTAAACTTTTGTTCATCCAAAATTTATTTTTTCACTGCATCATTTTCTTTTGTTCACCCAAATATTCTTTTTTACATTTTATACAAAGTTTAATCGTTTTTTTTTAGCTGCACTACACTTGAAATCCGGCCCCCGAGCTAAACCATCCAAACGGACACGCCTTGGGATCCGAACCTCTAGGAGAGACCCGCTAAGGGAAACCCCTAAAATTCACGCCTTCGCAATAGGAGGAAAACCTGATCTTTTTGTCTCTTGCGAGACTAGAACCCTGGATAAAACCTCTCTAAGCTCCAGAAAAAACTCAAATGACCAACTGAGCTAAGCCAGTTGGTTGTTTAAACGTTTTACAATATTCTTTCTCTGAAATTGCATGCAAATATATATTATAACAAGTAGAAAAAGACGCCTTAATATTTATATTAAACTAAAATTCTTAGAAATCTTTTTTTTGATATTTTCGGAACTCCTTTTAAATTATTCAATAAAAGATGTAGATTGGTGGGAACATTTTGATCCCGGGATGCTTTTTTGACATCAGTCATTATCCACTCCATAAAAAATAGCTCCGTCAACTCTTCTGGGCCAGAGGAGCACCACCTGGAGTGAGACGAGCCGAAATTTGACCCCCGATCTCTTATTTCACAAAGTCTCTCTGTGCCAACAAATTTTACGGAAACGGTATCTATCCACTCCCTTTAAATTATACATAGCTTTCTATGTCTCCGATCTAAGCTAAGTTAACTAGTTAAGCGTAGTAAAACTAACCTAAATTTCATGTGGAAAACTACAAAGGGATATACTAGGGACCTCCTATGGGTCAATCTTACAAACCGCGAAGTACACAGTATAACACCGCGATGCACAAAGTACAATTTTTTAATACGTGCAATGATTGAAAACCCCCCTTTAAGAGGGTCCGTATAAACTGCTCCAACTACAAATATTGGTGATTTCAAATGTTCATTGCATCTACCAAAAAGTGATCATTGCTTAACAAACATGACCGTTAAAGTAGGTAAAATGTTGTCTTGGCCCATGAGCTTGGAAAAACTTGGTCGACAATTTCCTTCATTTCTTCGTTTCATTATGAGTTTTATTAGATCAAAAAACAACGAACCTATAGGCCTCTTATTTATTATTTGATAATCCACATTTAAAATTGTTAGGCAAGACGAAGTAAACAAACGTGAAACAAATACTAGCAAGTTACACGAAAACACAAGGATCATACATATATCCACGAGAAGATCATCGACATACGTTGAGGTCTCGAGGAGCATAATTAAATCCATCTTAACAAGTTCACAGTGCATTCTTTCCTTGATAAACCCTCAATAATATAATAATCAGAAACATTTATGACACATAAATACAGAGTTAATTAGATAGATGGAATTAATCCTATTATATCTAAAATTTAACCCAAGTTCACTAGAAAAGATGTTCAGTGCATTAGGCTAGGTATTTGAAGAAGGGTCGGTATGCACCAAAAAATGATCCATGGAGTCAGAATTTCCTCGCCGATTTAACATGTTGAAGACTTAACCAACTATATAGTATACAGGAAGGTGCTCCAATCTTTTAACATTGTAAATATTTTGGACTTCTATGATAATAATGTATGGAATTTTCTTTCCAAAAGAGAACATGGGCAACGAAGTTACACAACAAATACGGCAATATCATGATTGACCCATATGGACTTTTTTCAACAATATAAAATTACTCTCAACACATGCAATCTTCAAACTTAAAGATTCCTTCACTAATTTTTTCTATATTCATATCTCCATAACCCTCTTCCCTGTCAGACCATGTAAGATTATCTTTTATAACACGAGTGCGGTAACTTAAATTTGCTGTATTATATAATATACATACACAGTTACACACTAAAGTTTAACTTTTTATATTTTGTATTTAATACTTAAAAAGGTACATGACCCTTATGACGAGACCTCGATGCACAAAGACACAATAAAACAAGCATTTTAGTTCTGGCAAAGAACATATGTCGAGGTACAAACTGTCTTGCCATGTGAGGGTTAGTAGTTGGTAATCATACAGAAGTTGGTCTTACATATGCTATGTCTGCTTTGGACTTGTGTCGTCCAACACACACTTATAAAGTTATAATATACTCATTATGCAATATTACCATATCACCCTTGCTTCAAGAACACAATCCAATTTTTCTTATATGATTTATATCATGTTGTGGTGGGGAAAATTGGAAATAAGATTAGGATAATGATTTTCTAGCCAGCTCATTTTCATTATTTATTTTATATATTTTAGCTATTCTAATTAAAGGGCAATGATTTGCTAATTAGCTAATACTTGTCACCATCATTAAGAAGTGTGTGTAGTATATATAAAGCACTTCAAACTCAATCCTGACCCTATTTTCAACCAATGAAGCCCAATCCAATTGAGCTTCACACCACCACCAATGGTAACAACACTAAACCACTCATCAACTCCAAACATTTCATCCTACCAATAATAACCTTAGCAGTCCTAATCACAATCCATCTATACATTGGAAACTTTTCAGAGCTTCGGTTCATTAGCCCGGGCCAAGGCGCTTTAAACTCGACCGATGATCACAAGTGTAATGTTTTCCAAGGCACTTGGGTGTTTGATGATGAAAGGGAAACATATTATACAAATGAAACAAAATGTGTTATTGATGATAGACAAAATTGTATGAAGTATGGAAGGCCTGATACCGACTTCATGAAGTGGAGGTGGCAGCCTAATGAGTGTGATTTGCCTGAATTCGACGCGGTCGAGTTTTTGGAAATTGTTAGAGGGAAAAGGTTGGGGTTCATTGGAGACTCGGTTGGAAGAAACCAAATGCAATCATTGGTTTGCATGCTAGCTAGTGTAAGTTTTCCACATATATAAACTTTGATTCATAGCAAGTCTATCACCATGCATATTGCATAACATACTAAGGGCATCTTTTATTACATACTTTTATAAAGTTTTATAATTATTCTCACACATCATAAATCACTAAACTTTCTTGATGTATCAACTTTTCTCAATCATGCATAAACTTTATAAATATATCACATAATAACTCACATTCATTAAATTATGAAAATGTTCAAAATATTTTTAAATAAATTATAAGCCTCTTGATAGATGTTTTTATATATAACCATATGTTTATAAAATCACCATTACATGACTAGTTTATTGTTCAAAAATGGCGGTTTAATTAAGTGCTAGATACAAGATATTGCTAATAGATAAATACGTATTATTCCACTAATACATGATATATAAAATGACAAATAGGTATACTTTGGTACAGTTGTAGTGGTAGGTCAGTAATATTTAACTTAGATAACAAAAGCAAGTGGTGGTACTATATACTGAGTCACTGATAAGGGATTTTCTTGTTATCTAGCATTTTGTCTATGAAATAAGCGTATCAAGACCATACCCCTTACGATAATTGATGGTCCAACATTTTGAGGCCTGAGTTATTTCATCCACAACAAAAATAAAATATATGCATATAGAGATAGCTCACACGAAAAATACTTCTAGAAGAAGTCTTTGTATAAGTACACAAAAGAAAGGGAGGTGATTTTCACATGATCATTTTTACTCGTATAGTCATATACACAATAAGGTACATGCAATTAGGAGTGGAATCAGAACGTTACGATTGAAGAGGCAAATTTTAATAATTTTAACAACTACATTACAAATTAGTTCATTAGGAGAACAAATTAAAAAAATAGTCAGATTACACTATAATTTTTTTCGTTAAAGGGCCACATGCCCACCTTGCCCCTTTTGTCTCCGCTTCTGCACGCAATATAAATTGCATGTAACACATACTATATATATACAAAAGAGAGACGATTTTCACACTCATTTTTTCTTTCATAAACATTAAGATAGGAGCAGTATGTGTTGCATGTAACACATGATATGTTGTGTATGCATAAAATTGGGGTGTGTTGTCTTTTTTTCTTAACATCTTTTTATCAATATGAATAATCCTATTATTTATGTAGAGCCTACCACATACTAGTATAAGAGAGACGTATCGAACTATCGACATTGATAAGAGCCAAACACACACAAACATAATTTAGAGAGAGACGTATCACCAGAACTAGAAAGTTCAATGACAACAAACGGTATTATCAATTTGACAATTATTATGTTGATAAATAATTTGTAATTATACAAAACGGCCAAAATTATATTTGGTGTAATGTAGGTTTCAATAGCTGGAAAGATTAAGTATCCGTTAAACTATTTGAAAAGGTCTTTAGTCCAAATAATAGATGGGGTAGAGTAGAACTTTTTTTTCTAAGAAAAAAAATTATTGTAAAGTTTGATGCTCTAATGTTAATAAGACTGAGAAGAAAAAAACAGAAGATATGGTATTGATGCAAAAAGAAAATGACAAGATAAAGTGAAGTTTTTGACTCTTTGTTAAAGTACGGCAGAATAACGTCTCTTGTTTTAACTTTTATGTAGTTAAAAATAGAAAGATATTATAAAAATAAAAATGAATTAGGTTAAAGAAATATATCTAAAAGTTATGATACAATCAAAAGAGAAGAAAATAAATGAAAGGGTTATTTCGAGTAACCAATTTTTGTTGCTTAGCAAATTTAAAGTAACAAAACTTTAGCAAATAGTCACTTAAAGTAAGCACTTCTTTCTATCTCAAAAAAGCAACTAGCTTTAGTTATTTAAAGTTAGCACTTTCTTTATCCCACAAAAAGCAACTAATCTGTGGCAAAAAGTTATTTAAAGTTAGCAGCTAAAACATTTTTAAAAAGTGTCAACTCAAAATGAAAAATGAGACGAAAGTTGAACACGACTATTTTATTTGTACTAAAATAAGTGTTCATTTTCGAGTTTAAAAAAACAATACTTCTTTCGTCTCATTTTAAGTGTCTACTGTACTATTTTAGTCTATCTAAAAAAATTGTTCACTTGCAATAAATAAAAGTTACACGGAGTAATTTGCCATTCTAGTTGTTTTACCTTGAAATACTTTCCAAAAGAAGAATGATTTGTAGACCTAAATTGTGTGCCTAAATATAGACCTACAATTATGATTGATGAAATTGAAAATTTGATTGGTTAATACTACATCCGTTCCAAAATTATTGTCCTTTATTGACTTTTTCGGTCTTTCTTTTAAAACTTTGACTTTAAATATTTTTGTTTGTATTATATAATACTAGATGCAAAGTATATGAATGGATTGAGTTTTAAATGTACTTTCATTGGTATGTTTTTGATCAACTATTGCATAACACAAACAAAAATATTTAAGGTCAAAGTTGTAAAAGTAAGACCGAAAAAGTCAATAAGGGACAATAATTTTAAGACGGAAGGAGTATGAAGAGAGAAAAAAGTGTTTGAAATTTGTCAAAATTTAAATAATGTAGGCCTATTTATAAGTATATTATGTAGGCCTATATATCATAACTCTTTCCAAAATATACAATGTGTATTTAATTGGTGTATTTGATACATGGGATATATTTATTTAAATCTACATTTATTACACGTATTATAATTTGCAGAATTTTATTTATTTTTTATTATTTATTTATTATTATTATTATTTTTTGAATGTAAAAAGTAATGTGACATTTGATTGATTGATTATGACTTTTTGTAAATTGTATGTTACTTTCATTGTAAACATCTATTAGGGGGGAGGGAGTGGAACTTTTCAACCCTAATACCCTAAGGGTGTCACGTCACCTCTATCCAATAAAAACCTTCCAACTCAAAACTACTCCAATACTACCCTAACACTACTCTAACAAGTGGGAGTGGTACCCTAGTACCCGAATTCCATTTTTTTTAAATACATAAAATCACATACAATATTTAAAATAAAAACATACCATTTCATTAAAAAAAAAATTACATAATACTTAAAAAAAAACATTACATAATACTTAAAAAAAAAACATTACATAATACTTAAAAAAAAAACATTACATAATACTTAAAAAAAAAAACATAACATAATACTTTAAAAAAAAGCCATTAATCATCGAGATGCGGCAAGTCTTCACGTGCTACGTGCTCCGTGAGATCATATCGAAGACGGTCATGGAGAAATTCGTCTAGTAACTCCGCTACCACACTGTCGTCGAACACTGGCTGGACCGGCGGATCCATTATATGAACCGGTGAGATTGCCCTCCCCTCGCGTTTTATAACCATATTATGCAAAATAACACACGCATGAACCTGATTGGCAATTTTCGCTTTGGTCATAGCTCTGAGTGGTCGTTCAAGAATTTTCCATTTTCCTTTGAGAGCACCAAAAGCTCTCTCGACATCCTTTCTCGCTCCCTCTTGTAACTTCGTAAATCTCTTTTCCTTTGGGTCGCTTGGATACGGGTATGCTTTAACAAGTGTGGACCACTTAGGATAGATTCCATCTGCCAAATAGTAGCCGCGTTTGTAAAAGCGTCCATTCACGTGGAATGAACTATTCATCGCCGTTCCATTTCGAGTTGTAAGATACAAGTCAGACTGATGCAATACGTTGATATCGTTGTTTGACCCCGGTGGACCAAAAAAAGCATGCCAAATCCACATATCTTGTGACGCCGTGACTTCAAGCATAATAGTGGGAACACCATAGTCACCTCTCGTATATTGCCCTCTCAAATGTCTAGGACAATTTTTCCATCTGACATGTGTACAATCAAGGCTACCAAGCATCCCAGGGAGGTGATGCTTCGCTTCAATGGCCTGGAAAATGCGAGCAAGATCGTGTGCTGTCGGCCTACGTAGGTACTCCCGACCGTACAACTCAATGATGGCCTTACAAAAATTATCAAGACTTTCACGTCCCGTTCTTTGAGACATGCATAAATATTCGTCATACTCATCGGGCGGATTGCCGGTTGCGAGTTGCCTAACAGCCGATGTGATTTTTTGTTTCGCCGTGAAACTTTTTTGAAATCGCGCATCGTAGCCTTCTTGAAAATATGGGTATCTCGCTTCAATGTCACCCACTATTTGCAAAAACATGCTTTTCTCCATTCGATTTTTTTTTTAAAGTACTCGTCGTTGTACTTTGATGTTTCAACGAACCAATCATTCTCTAAAGTTTCAAGACCTATATCCCGATGACGATTTACGCTAGTTCGGGTAGAGCTTGCCGTGTCTTCATAATACTGAGCCGCTAGTTGAAGCATATTTTGCAACGAGCTACCCGTGGATATCTCGTCAGACGAAGAAGGAACAACGTAATCGGAAGAATCGGTAGACATTTTTTTTGGAGAGATTATTTAGTGTGTGTTTTTTTTTTGATATGTTAAAAGGTAATTATGTTTTTTGAAATGTAAAAGTTTGTTAAATAGGAAGAATTTTTTTTTTTAATCGGCTACTAGCCGTTGAAACCAACCCCAACGTCCATATTTTCAAACGGTCATGTGCGGCTTCGGAGCTCGCAAATCCAACGGAGGTCGAACCCAAGCTGGGCGGAGCGGTGTTGCCGCTCGGGTTCACGAACCCGATGCCCTACCCGAAGTCGACTCCGTCATACCTTAGAGTGGAAGGTGTCATAACAAGGCTTAACTTCGTCGTCGCGCCACCTCAGCATCCCATTTTCCCACAACTAACCACAACAAACCCCTCCTCACTCATAACAAACCACAACCTTTTCATTTGGGGCCCATCACTACCACTTTATTTTTTTTATTCAATTTTCATTTTCAAATAAACTAAATACATTTTATTCAAAATAAAAATACAATACATAACTTAATAATAACAAGAAAAAAAACAGATATTAATAAAAACGATAAAAAAAAAATGACACGGGTAAAAAAAATACAACACACACTTAAAAAAAATCTTCTTCTTCAACAAACACACACACAAACACATACTACACACACAAACACAAACACAAACACAATTGAATATTCAAACGGTAAATCTTCTGCTTTTGTGTCAGCCCACTCCCTCGTCGTCCCGACGATTTCCTTATCGACGGCGAGCAGCGGCGAGAACCCCCGGTGTGGCGGCGGTGAACGGCGAGGCGCCACATCAGCCCACGGCGAGGCACGACAACTCCGCACCGTCCGTTCTTAGAGCGCGTCTCCATTCATAACACAAGTTATAGTTTAACATCGTCCACGTCAGCGCCACATCAGTTTTAACATTTCACCTTAACATCCCCAAAAAAACACACACAACAATAACATCCCAAGTTAAACTTTAACTTAACAACAATTTACAAAAACAACCCCTCATTTAGGGGAAGGAAAAAAAAATGCAATTAACGCCCGTTGGGGCTTTAACGCTGGGCAAATAACGCGGCTTTAACGCCAGAGGTCCAAGGGCTAACGCCCGTTTTTTGCACATTAACGCCGTTAAGGCGTTGGTAATGGAAATGCTCTTATAGAACGAAGATGGTACAATTTTATTCAAATAGACCTATGAAAAATGGCAGCATGAGAAATTCTTTGTGAATTTTTACAAGCCTAACAATTACAATGTTAATTTGATCATCAGGAAGCTTATCCCATCGCTGTATACCCAAACGATACAAGACTCGGGCAGTGGATCTTTCCTACCTACAATTTCACGCTAGTCGCAATATGGTCTCCTTTATTGGTCAAAACTCGAGATCCTAGTCCAGACAACTTCACCCGAAACAGCATAATGAACCTTTATTTAGATGAAGCAGACGACGTGTGGACATCTCAGCTACAAAACCTAGACATTGTCATATTTTCATCTGGACAATGGTTTTTTCGACCATTTGTCTACTATGAAAAAGGCAAAATTATAGGTTGCCGTTTCTGCAATCAAGAAAATGTTACAGATGTTTCCATTTACTACGCATACCAAATGGCATACAAAACAACCTTCACCGCCCTCCTAAACCTTCACAACTATACAGGATTAGCATATTTAAGAACATTTTCACCGCAACATTTTGAGAATGGGGAGTATAATAACGGCGGAAACTGTGTTAGAACCAGACCTTTTACTAGTCAAGAAATGAGGTTAGACGGGTATAAGCTACAAATGTATTTAACTCAAGTGAACGAGTTTAAAGCAGCCCAAAAGGAAGGTGAAAATAAGGGGTTAAAACTTAGGCTACTGGACACTAGTGGCGCGATGATATTGAGACCAGATGGACATCCAAACCATTATGGACATCCGGCTAGCGATAATAAAAGTTACCCGGATTGTGTTCATTGGTGCATGCCTGGCCCTGTCGATACATGGAATGAGTTTCTGCTTGAGATGTTGAAAATGGAAGGAGACGGTTTTATCGATAAAACACCTCAAAGAAACGTCACAAGACTTAACCTCAGATGAACTTTGAAGTTCTGTTTCAAAACTGTAATTAGAGTACTATATTAGATTAATTTGTATGTAACTAGTCCATATATGTTTTAGAAAGGTTTCAAGAGTGATTGTAAAATTATAAGTATACAACTATATTAGCAATAAATCTATAAAGGTTTGGCTTTTAATTTGTAAAAGGAATAAAATCCAATCATGCAATGGCCCATGATATTCTTCTCATGTAATTTACAAGAAATATAATAGTAGCACCGTACTTTGGACTTCCACACAGTTTGTATACTTTTGTCTGTATTTTTCGAATGACCTGTTATGTGAACGGCTGGACCTACCATTACGATAATGATTCTTTATCAAAAATAAAACAGGTAAAAAGATATGAGAAGAATCATATTCATGAAGGTGTCGGTTAAGAGATAATGTTCAGCGGAATATTATAAAATAACCGGCTAGGTACGGTTGGTGTCGTGAGGTGGTGTCATGACATCAAAACATCCTTCGCTGATAGCAGTTGGTGTCGTGAGGTGGTGTCATGACATCAAAACATCCTTCGCTGATAGAAAAGTGATGTAATAAAGTAAAAGTGGTGTCATGGTTTCACATATACACCACTAAAAAAAGGGGAAAAAAAAAAATAGCCCATAACGTGAGTTGGTGGCCACGACGCCAAGACCGAACACCCCACTTCCGGTGTAATTTCTCGCGCCGAAGAGCTTGGCTTGAGCCATGACATACCATAACTAGAGCTCTAACGATTCTTTTTCTTATGTAACGTTTGAATGAAGCCTTGTAATGACTTGTGTGTTTGTACTTTGTACTTTTGTAGTGCACGGATTTGGGCCTAATGGGCTCAGCCTACTCCATGAATTTCATTATGCTTTCCAAAATCCAAATTAAAATTCATTATGAATTTCATTTTTACAAAGATCATGAAGTGCTTGTTTGTTAAATTGCCAAGTATAACACCAGTAGATCGATGTATTTAAACGGTCTTTCAATCCACCCAACCGAGCTCTTGATTTCTGGTTCAGCTGGTCTCACCGGCGGTTCAACCGCTTTATTTGCTTAAAACCGGCTTCCGGAGACCAAACAGTTCAGCCCGGGTTTTCAATCATATTGCTGTAGATCCCACCATATTTTTTCGATTAAACATCGATCACCAGCTTTTTTCTATATACCAGAGCCACAAGAAAAAGGGAAACTAAAATATTAAACAATATATGAATTCCGTTAGTTAGTACATTTGGAGCAAAATCAAACCGATTTAAGTATGCATCAACGCCAGTCTCCTCCAAAGAATCACATTTTACTGGCAGATCAAAATTGACAACAACTGAACCATATGAGTAGTATGGAACATAATCAGACTGCGGTTCAAGGTTAGCAAATAGCAATAGCAATCACTACGAGTATAAGTTTATATAAAAGAGGCTGCATATAAAAATTCCATAGTTTTAAAAGTTTGGAACCAATACCTATGAACCAAATAACTATATTAGGAATCTCTTGAACAAGATATTTAGCATAAATTGTTATTAGAATCTCAGTAGCATAGTCACTGAATAACGCTCTACATGTGAAAATATTGATCTTCTTAGGCATCAAATCTGTTCCTAGCCGTTTCCTGTTGCACATTGCTTCCATTAATAAGCAGATCTTCGACTATTGATGTGAGTTCATTAACTGTAAACGCTACATCTTCACTAAGATTCCAAAGCCAAGTGTCCCTCTAATTTGGAGACAAATTTACATATGTCAAGAGGTTTTCCCCTGTCCCGGTAGCCTATCCCAATCCTGAAACCACTGCCAAACACCATTAACCCATTGGCCCCTGTCACACATCGACACGACACTCCCTTCACTTTTTCCATGACATAAAAAATGTAGTAGTCTTTAAGTATATTTTATAATGTTTATTACATCATCTTCTATTATCAAAGAACTTACATAGATATAAATGATGAACTTGCACATTGTTACAAAAAGGCATGTATGTTTAATGTAATAAGCTATAATTCATAATTTCTATTTTAGATTATAACACCCAATTTTCCCCGCTAAAACATCTCACAAACAATCATGTCTCACATTTCGCGCGATATGCCCAATCATTCAGTGACAATAATGCCTAAACTAACAACGTCTACCACCTCCATCTTCGCAACCGCCCCTACTAAAGATCCACCACAACAAGTTACTTAGAGAATTCCCATCATCATGTCCACTCAAACCCCTAATCTTTTGAAGAGCAGCCTTATTGTCATAAATACCTTGCAATGCATACACAAACCCTTTCCACCCTTCAGCAACACCACCTTTTCTTTTAAAGGCAGGTAACGTCCACTCCACAAGCTGCCTCGCAAACCTAACATCAGAAAACAACACCTCAGTGATTGGTAACAATGGCAGCACTTGAATTCCTGTTCTACACTCTCTCCATTCGGGTGGAGCAAACCACAACACACTGTCTCGTTTATTCGCCCACAAAATTCCCACTACTCGGTTTTCCCTAGTGAAATCCTTACCATATTTTGTGTCATCTTCTTTTACATGCCACCATGTTTGAGAAGCATGAATTTCCATTGCTGTAAGCAACGACCCGATTGTAACTAAATGTGTATCTCCATAAGCTAATCCCATTAATGCAGCTGAGTAATACGCGTTAACAGCCTCGCTGGTACTTTCTTGATTCCTACCGTCTTTGAATTCAGTCAATCCTGAAGCCCAGGAATGCAACTTCCATAAATCAAAGCATCTCAAACGGGTATATTTCAAGTTTGAGCCTTTGCCCAATGTCATAAAATCCGACATCAAAGAATACGCTTGAGGCCTGTACTTTCTTCCCCATACAGGATCTATCTTTGTAAGAACCGCGATTCCATAAAGAAAGTACCCAATATGAAAATGATGATCATTATAAACACCAAAACCAAAATCAAGAGTACTACTATTAGACCCTTGTTTGGTTACAAGTCCACGCCATGTTTCTTCATACAAAAACCCGTTACTACCAAACGTCCCATCTAACCATGGCTCAATTGTCGCCTTCAAATACTTCTTAATTTTTGGGATAACATCAGGGTAACCAACTTCTTCAGCTATTAAAGCTAATCTAGCTGCCCTAGCAACCAATTTTCCAAAAAAATACGACGAATTAGTCTCAATAGTACGTGCATTCAAGCCCGTAACATCTTGCACAAGTGCTCTTACAATTTCAGGGTATGCTTTTTCTCTAACACCCTTAATAGAATGCCAAGTTATAGAAATCGGATCTGTTTTCAATAGCCATGAATCACCAACAACACCAACTAACTCACCATCAATACTATCATACTTAAAGCTAGGGCTGAGCATCAAAGGTCCAAAACCGAACCGGACCGACAAAACCGACCGAACCGACAAAAACCGAGCCGAACCGACGGCCCGTCGGTTCGGTTTCGGTTTCATGTTTTACGTGTTTTCGGTTTCGGTTCGGTTCGGTTCGGTTCGGTTCGACCCAAAACCGACAAAAACACACCTAAATACACCTAAACCGAACCGAACCGACGGCCCGACACAAAACCGAACCGGACCGACGGCCCGTCGGTTCGGTTTCGGTTTAGGCTTTTCATGATTTTCGGTTTTCGGTTTTGTCGGTTCGGGTCGGTTCGGTTCGGTTCTGGCCCGATGCTCAGCCCTACTTAAAGCCATCAACTTTACTAACCAAACTTTCATCAAGAAGCTTAATATGCAAAGGGTTCGCTAACATCAACAAATCCCCCCATCCCTTTTTATCCCACTTATACTCAACACGAAAAGGCCCACTAATCACAGCTCGACCCGAAACTGGATAACAAGTAGTAAACCGATCCAAAACCGACTCAAAACCCAAACCCAAACCCAAACTCGAACTCAACACAGCAATCCTAATCACGCCACGAAACTCACCACTAACAATCCTATTCACATCATGACTCAACTCAATAGCAGAACTAGCATATAAAACCCAAGTTTGGCCATTACTCAAACTAATCTTATACTTAGTTTTCGCGCTATTCGAACTAAAACCAACAATTTCACGAATAGTGGAAATAGACAACCCAACCTTATTCAAAACCTCACATGTCAAAAAAGGACTACCCCTAACAAGAAAAAACCTTAAACCACCTTGTATATCCAATGTAACACTAAGATCATCATAGGAAGAAATGACATGGGCATGTTTCTTCGAGTTATTTAAAACTGAAATGGTGAGATCACGTTTAAATCTTTGGTAAATGAAGGAAGAGTTGGAGATCAAAGAAGGGTATGAGATGGAAAGTGATGAGTTGTGAGATTTGATAAGATAAGGGTGTATGTATTCAGGCTTGTCACCTTTTTCAAGGACAAAGTTTTGGAAGAAAGAGTTGGTGGGGAGTGGTGGTGTGAGTTTAGGGGAGAAGAAGGTGTATGGGGAAGGGAGGACTGTGGAGTTGGTTGTAGGGAAGGTGTAGTGGCTCATGGTGGTTTGTGGTATCAAAACGATTACTATTATGGTCATGCATTGCCAACGAAGAAGTGACATTGAGCTTCAAGATTTGGAATATGGGAATTGCTGTGTTTTTTCAAGACTCCTAGTATGGGTAACGTAGTAGGTAACACGTAACAGTGTGTTCGTATTGGTGTTGGAGCTGTTCCCACGTTGTTAATTTTTTTAAAGACAAATTGGTTATCTATGAAGACAAAGAAAGCTTTTCTTCCTACTTAGATCTAAAATTTTTAGAAGATTCGTTTGAAATCGCTAGTTGACTTGGTAAAACTTTAAAAGTACCATAATATCTATTCTCGCTAGTTGACTTGGTAAAACTTAAAACATTACGATAATATCTTGTTAACTTTATAGTTACACCATTTGGTCTAGTGTAGTGGTCAAAATGAGCGGTTAAAACTTCAAGGGTGTTTAAAACGAAGATTTAAAATGAGGCTTTTATCATCAAATTTATTTGACAAAAAATCATTTCTACGAAATTTGCTTTTCTATCTTTTTCTTATGCGAAAGTTTTGATTAAGTTGTTAAAATCAATTTGGTATGATATTTTGTTTTCAATCCAAAATTAAGTTAATCTGTTTAATATTTTCTGTAACATTTTCTATGTTAAATAATATTTAGCTAACTTTAGTTTTGAAAAAAAAAATTTAGCCGAAGCAACAGTCAGCAGGAGGTTTAACATTATTATATGCACAATATAAGCATTATGGAAATAATTTAGATTTCTGAAATAGTTAAATATATCAATCGGTGTGTCAACAACGTTTACATATATAATTTCTCTCAAAACTCGTAGTCTCGAAAATAAATCTATGACTTTAGTATGTGATTAAAGAAATTTCAAAGTTAAGACAACTGTGTTTTTGGCCTGTTATCATCAAGTAATTTTAAAATGACTAAAATACACGGTTGGTCTTTAAACTTGTCAATCCGCTTTTCGTTGGGACAAACCTGGGCATTATCATCGCCGGAGGTCCAAACCATGGGCTTTATATGCCAAACTCGTCCCTTGACCAATAACGCCGTTGTCAACGTTCCGTTATACTCCAGAAAACCCCGTTATCATGTTACTGTTGAGGGTAGAAAAGTCATTTTACTTTATGTACTATAGCAGATGTCTTGTCCAATTTCCCGCCATTATGTAGAATATAACAAAGCTGTGTACTCATTGCTCATCCCCAAACTTGTTTTGGAAGCCTACCCAGAAAACCCTAATGCAATGTCAATCATCAAATCAAATATTCTAAGTAAGAAAATAACAAACAACCACCTTGGATTTACTCTATGGCGAGTAAGAGAATATCCTTTCTATGATGATCATGAAATTGAGGAAAAAGTTGCAATCAGGAGATATTGTAAGTCTTTTTTGGTTAGAGCCTATTACAATCATATGTTAGTACGACTGTTTAAGTTATTCCCCTTTTAGGTAACTTTAGCTTAACATTGTTTTTGTACATTTTTTATACAACGGGTGAACCAAGATCCTTTAGCATGATGTTCCATTATGAAGGTACATTCAAATACTTTTCAGGTAGGATATATCAAGGAGGCAAGAAATGCCTTGTTGATCTTGTGGAAATAAAAGAGGTATTCGTTGATGAAATGGATGCTCTCATGACACAAATCGGTTATGAGACTGGACAAACCAATTATTTCTACTTTCTTAAGCCTGATTGTACATTGGACAACGATTTGTTTTCTTTGCGTGAAGCAGCTAATGTTGAGTTGTTGAAAGATGTTGTCATAGAGCATAAGCTGATAGATGTCTATGTGGAAATAGGGAAGACAAGATTAGAACTTTCTGAAATGTCCCCACAATCAGTTAAGACTGTGTTTTGGGAGATGGATGAAGATAGGAGAAAAGTTGCTACTGCGGCTATTCAATCTTGTTGTAGACGATTGGTGTTAGATGATCTAGATAATGAACCTGCCCTAGATCCTTTTATCCAACTTACACAAGTTCCTATGGACGTCAATGATATTGGTGAATTTAGCAATTTGCCAAACATTGAGCCAGTATTTTTCACCTTAGACTGCTCATTTGCTAGCCAACCTATTCATAACAGTGAGCTTGCTTTAGTACTTATTGATGAGGACAATGCTATTAAGGAGCCTGATAATCTTGAGGTTAATCTGTTCGGAGTGACTCAGGGGAAGCACTTAGACAAAGTTGGAAGAGCACTAGTTGATGTCAATAACAGGTTTGAGGAGCCTGATAATTTTGAGGTTAATCTGTTTCAATTGACTCAGGAGAAGCACTTAGACAAAGCAGGAAGAGCACTAGTTGATGTCAATAACAGGTTTGAGGAGCCTGATGTGGATGTAACTCGGTTTCAATTGACTCAGCATAACATGGAAGAGGATCCTGTTGTTGATGTTACTCTGTTACAAATGAGTGACACTAGTGACTTAGGCAATGCAGTTGATGATTCAATTCAAGCAAATGAAGAGAACACTTGTCAGGAGAATGATGCACAACTTACTATGGTCCAAGTAGGTTAAAGTAATGAGTCAGGTGAAGCAGGAAAAACTAGTAATATAAGTGATGACATGCAGTTGGAAAATGATTTACCTGTGATGGTTGATGATGTCTTTTGCAGTGACTATGTTTGTTTCCAACAAGCAGACTTTTCAAATGGAGTCTATACCACATTCTTCTATTCTGGTCAGGAGTTTGCTACTGCAAGGGAAGTCAAAAACCTAGTAAGAGAGCATTCAATAGAAACTAGGAGGGAGTTGTTTTTTCTGAAGAATGACAAAACAAGAATAAAGGTCAGGTGTAGGGGTTGTGTTCCACTTTCAGGCCCAAGTGAAGGTCCTGGACTGGATATAGGCCCATCTAGAAGTCCATTAAACAGAAGGGGTATAAGTGCATTGCTTTCTGGCAAAAAGGACCCTTCAGAAATACTCTGCCCATGGCTATTGTTTGTCGGCAAGAATGGTGATACAGGTATCTGGTCAGTCAGAACATATAATGAGCAACACACTTGTTTGCAATCAAGGGAAGTTAGAGCTTTTGACCTTCGCTATATCTCACAAAAAATTACAGCACAAATTGAAACCAATCCACAGCTTCCTGTCAAGTCTGTGCATAATCAACTTACCAACCAATACGAGCTTCAAGTGTCCATGCAGAAGGTTTTAAGGGCCAAAAACCTAGCAATAACAACCATCAAGGGTCAATTCAAGCTACAATTTACCATGTTGAGAGATTATATTCAAGAGTGAATGTGGAACGACCTCCAGATGAGGCTCTTCTAACCAGATAATTCAAGAGAGTGTATGTTTGTTTAGGTGCACTGAAGGAAGGATTTAAAGCGTGTGGGAGATCGTTGTTGGGGTTGGGTGCTTTTCCAATTCGTGGTCCTTTGAATGGTCAGCTGATGACAGCTGTGGGAATTGATAGCAACAATGGTATATACCCTTTAGCATATGCTTTTGTTGAATCAGAAAACATAGGATCATGGACTTGGTTTCTTCATTGTTTATACGATGATATAGCACTTGAGCCAATCTCAAGCATCACTTTTATTACTGACATGGAAAAGGTACTCCCTTAATCTGTTCATGAATTTAAGTCTCTCTGTTTTGAAACAGACAGTAAACATATTTGATTTTGTGCAGGATATAAGTAGAGCTTTAGCATAAGTTTTTCCAGATGCAGAACACAGATTATGTATTAGAAGCTGTTAGGAATTGGAAATTCCATGTTAAAGTGTCGGTCACCCCAAATATTATCTAGCATAAGTTAACTCGTAGACATATTGTTTGTTACGTTATTTACTAGTTATTTAGTTTTGTGCAACACCGTGGAGGAAGGACGAGTCTTTACCCACTGTATGCCTGATCCACAGTCCGAAGGAGGACGTTTATTATGTAACTATAAATACCCTCTACCTCCCAAGGTAGAGGGTTGGACCTTTCACTCAATCTAACCTTTTCTCTTTTGTTTACCTTCTCTCTCTAGAAAGGCTCCCATCTTCTACTTTCTCTCTCTAAACCTTCAAACCATACGCCCCTAATTTATATGTTATGATGTGTTTATGAAATCCAATATCCTACAATTGGTATCAAGAGCCATGGTTTGATCATCTCTCTTACTTATCCTTGGATTTCTAGTGGTTTTATATGGTTTTTGAGTTTGAAAAAGTTTAGTGGTTTTTGCATCATTTGGATCAATTCTTGTGTTAAAGTTTGAATTTTGAGTGTACTTTTGTGTTTAGAATCATTGTAAGTGCTTGGGTTTGGATTTGGAAAGCTTGAATCACTGTGGTTGAGCTTGTTTTGGATTGAAAAGTGTGTTTTTGAAGTTTTTCAAGGTAGCGACTTGAGTCTCGTTGTGAATTTCTTCGTAGCGACTTACTTCAGTAATTTCTAGCGAGTTGTAGTGTTAGTCGTAGCGACTTGAGCTTAGCGACTTGTCTATTGAGACAAGCCGACAAACAATACAAGTTAGTGGATTCTCCACTACGGCTAGCGACTTGGTGGGGTTAGCGACTTGCTTTCATTATTTCTAGCGACTTGTACTTATTGTTCTCAGCGACTTGATCTTAGTGACTTGGATACTTAGCGAGTTGCTCTTTAGCGACTTGTATGCTTAGCGATTTGGTTCGTTAGCGACTTGTGTTCAGCGACTTAGGCTTTAGCGACTTGTGTTTAGCGACTTGGTTCATAGCGACTTGTGTTTAGCGACTTGGTTACTCTAGCGACTTGTTGACTTTTCCCGACAAAACTTCAAACGACCATAACTTTTGAACCGTAACTTCGTTTTCAGCGTTCTACCCATCAAAACGACCGTGAGAACGAGGAGAATGGCACACCGAATAAACTAAAGGTCAACCTTCGAGGCCTAAATCCGCTCCGAACAGAAGTTATTGAGGTTTTTATGTTTTTTTGACCTAAATTTCTCCGTAAAAACGGGCATAAACCAATTCAAATCTCAACCAAACAACATCTCTGCTAATCCTTCAAACAATAGTATGTCCTAACACACAATTGTCTTTCATTGTGTCGATCCATCAGTCATCTTAACACATTCCATTGGTCATTGCTTAACGGTTTGGTCTTGATCTTAGTAAAATCCCGCGAAAGATTCTATTTCTCGGTTTAAATCATAGACTTGTAAAATCCCGTGCATACTACAACATCATGTCTTAAAATACTGACCCAGTGATTTCGGAAGTACTTAAATTGTATGATGCTGTGGACAACAATGATAATCTATGCTACACTGAACGGTTAAAGATGATTAGATTAATCAATGAGGATGTGAGGTCTTCATGTTCTGAGTACAATGCGAATGAATTGCACCTGCTAATGCTACATAATGCCATGCAAAAGGAATGTTGCATTATACCCTATCAACAACTTCACTCTCACCTCATGTTACTTCTACCCACAACAACGAAACGAACATATTGATGCAGGTTTTACTGACCAGGTCTTAATATTTATAGTGTCTCGCTATACCTATGGTCTACCCTAATGCACTAACGGGCAGTGTACCCGGTCGTGTGTAGTGTAGTAAATGGTAAAGTCGAGGTCGTCCTAAGAGCTATGTGTGTCGGATAATTACTAAGTCTAATTGTCACATAATATAAATGGTTTGATATGGTTTTAATTAATTAAACTACGAATGCAGAATATAAAAGCAATTAAATGGTAGAAAGGAAATCAATAGAGGAATAGTGGTGCTAACCTAGTCAATCCTCCTAACTAGTTATGTCTACGTCTACCTACTTCCAATTACTTCAGGTGGGGTCAAATTCGAGAGGACAACATTTGGTCAATTCGCCCTAACCTATCAGCAAAGATGCCACCACAGGAGAAATCAGGCGCACCGTCATAAGTCCTGTTGTTCCTGGTCCCCTAAGCCGAGTCATTAAGTACCGCTACATGCTAGATTCTAAATAGTGAGTGCCCGGCCGTTAGGAACTTAGACACTACACCCCCTCAATTATTAAGTTCATCCAAACGATAGGTGATCAGTTGGTCAAATCGCACAAGTAGAAAGGGTCGTCAGTTGGTCATATCTTACCCTTCCCGTCTCAGTCCGCTCACCTAGGGTCAGTTGGTCATATCTCCTAGGCAATTAGCCTCTATCGCCATTCAAAACTACCGAATCAGGGGTGACTACCAAAGAACTATGCATGCATACACTTAGAAATAATTGTACGGAAGTAAAGGTAAACGTAAACGAAACAATTAAGGAATCATAACTAGGCTAGCACCAAAGGGTGCTTAGCCGCTCATATTAATCATGCACATCAATTCAATATTCAAAGGTACGAAATACATGAATTGAAAGTAAAAGAAATAATAAACGCTAAAGCTTATCGTAATGGTGTGACTTCTCCCTTGGAAACAGCTCCGTATGCTTCCCTAGACCTTCCTTGAGTATTTTCCCACGTTCTCAGAGTATTGTGTGTGGAATGGGATGATTAGAAATGCTGGAATTCGTGGGTATTTATAGGCCAGGTCTGGGTTACGGCGTAACCAAAAGATGAGTTACGCCGTAACCTTCGTAAATGCACTAGATCTGCTAGTTACGGCGTAACCTAATAAGTGGTTACGCCGCAGTCTTCAATAATCATGGTTACGTCGTAAGTGATGCAGTAGTTACGGCGTAAGTATCCGCGGCGTGGAACCTCTTTTGACCTAATGGAGTTACGTCGTAATCTTTGGAAGGAGTTACGCCGTAACCTCTTGATGAGTTGGACTTCGGGGTCACGCAATAGTTACGGCGTAATGTGAGAGACTAGTTACGCCGTAACCTCTTCAAAATAGGCATAGTGTGATAAATCCTTAGTAATGTTTCCATTTCCGCGTCTCTTTAGCTCCAATGCTCGCAATTTACCTGAAAGTGTAAAACAATGGAAAACAAGCGTAAATCCATATAAATGATATAAATAACGAGCATTAACGGGGGAAATTGACACTTAATAATCAGGACTATTTGATGTTATCAAATATCCCCGCACTTGAACTCTACTTGCCCTCAAGTAGACCTTATTAGATAGACTTCTAAAAAGATATCTCCCAAAACCTGGAAAATATGAGTTTACAAATCCCTTATGCTAGAATAAAACAAAGCCGAACACCTCGCGAAAGGGGAACAAACACTCAAATCTCTCAACTATTCTAAGTGTCAATTTCGGGGTGATCACTCAATTGCACAGTCATAGCATGTATTCTATCATAAGCTTGGCGGTTACACAAATCTCCACCACTGGAGTTAAGGGCTAAACAATCGAAGGCAATATGGGTAGACACGACAAAGGTTAAGGGGTGACTCGTCATTACTAACATGTCACGGCGAAGTGGACAAAATCAATGATACATGACCAAATCCATGGCCAAGACACTAAAGATTGCTCGCTGCATCACCTAGACACGCTTCATGACTAAAGGGTAGGATAAGACATGGGATGTATAATTGGTGTAAAATGAAAAACAAGCAGGTAGTCTATATCTATAACTAAGTCATCACCACTTACCGTCCGCCCAAAGTTCAAGTTTAGAAGTCTAGAGACCGGATCATGAAATGCAAGGTAGATGTGTCATTAGAGGACGTCGTGATGGGCACACTACCTTTTCTTCTTCAGTTGGTATTACTCCAACTTCAATCTTCAAATGTGACCGAGGTGGCCTCCTCGATACTAAACAATAAAGCTCATACTATAGTGCTTATAACATTGCACTTTACAAAATCATAACTGAATCAACTATTTTTTATTTATTTATTTATTAATTTTTTTTTCGATTTTTTTAATCGAACATACATGATAACATAACATCCCCCCACTTGAGATGGGAATTTGGGGGGTCTTCAATGATCTTCATAATTGTTGTCGATGAAAGCGTGATTTCCAAACCTTTCCACTCGAACCTTGAACTTAGGAAAATGATGACTTCCCAATTACAAATAAAGACTACAAGGTAGGCTAAGGTGTAAGGGTGTAATGAAACAATATATTGGGGTGACAAAATGAAAGGAATGGCTCAGAAGGGTGTATCTAGGGGTATCTTGCACTAAAGGGGAGTGCAACAAAAGGGTTTCACATGGGGGTCGAAAAGTCGAAGTGACTAATCGATAGACTCACAATGGTAGGCTGTTTGGGTGATAATCCTATAATACTGCCTTCTAAAACTGAAAAGTCCAAATACATCGGGCTAACTCAATATACCTCGTCTATGGTCTCGAAATGATGCAAAGGCCAAGTTCTAAAGTTTACAAGCTACCGGCACACTCATAATTTGGTGGATTTGGGGTAAAATATAGGAAACGGATAAGGCTAATCTCACCATGTAATATCAAGGGTTGTATGTGCTCGGCTAAGGTCTAATCTAGTTAGGTTCAGAAAAACATGTCAAAATATAAAAAATGACATAATTTTTTAAAATAAACTAGAAAAATGAGGGCGAAATAAAGTTCAAGATATAATTCTACTCCCGTCCCCCCACTTGAATTGTACAAAGTCCCTTTTGTACTAGGCATTAAAATAAAGGTGAAGAGAAAGGTAGAATTAAAGCGAGAACTTCCCTGAAATTTGCTCCAAAAAAGAAGAAGGCCTACGAGAAAGGATCGTGCCTTCGTTAAAGCGTCATGAGCAAACTTCAATCCCTGAAATCACAATACCGACAAGCATAATTCTAAAAAGGAAAAAATAAAATGAAAACAAACCTAACTCACTTTCGTAGGAACCACAGTTGCATTTAGCGAATGCAATAAGCCTTTTAAACCACTTGGTGTCCCAAGTGGATGAGTGAAGTCTCGTGAGGGTTTACAGGGAACACACCCACAAAGTTCATTTAAAAACTAATACAAGGTTACTGTGTTTAAGAATTAAAGCAGAGGAGAGTTACATCGTAACTCCGATAAGAGAGTTACGCCGTAACTTGCAAAACCTGGAATGAGCTGAGAAGCGAATGGTTACGGCGTAACTACTGAGATGGTATTACGCCGTAGTTGGTAATGCGTTAAGAATTCTGCTGCTAAAATGTGGGTTACGGCGTAATCACCAAGATGAGTTACGCCGTAACTTTGTTCAGATCGGCAACTACAGCAGTAATTACTTCATTGTCTCCTGCAAAAATGTTAGAAAACACAAAACCCAACAAAAAGGAAATAAAAACAAAAGAAGGGATAATTCGGGTTGTCTCCCGAAAGAGCACTTTTCTTTATTAACGAGTCTTTAAGTTAGACTCAGAGCCGCGGGGCTCCTATGGGGGTCTGTGAACATTCCCCACTTCCATTACTCGTTGGTGTTCATTCATCCAATTATCAAGCCTTTTTTTTTTCTTGTAGATTTATTGAGCCCAAATGCTCCCAACTTATGTGAAAGCCATTTATCACATGATTCTCCATGGTCATCATCTTTAATATTATCAGTAATGCTGATGTTTGATCTTGTTCCGCCTATGATGTCAGTGATATGGTTGCACCCGTACTGCTTGATCAGTTCCTTAATCAATTTCGAGCTTCCAAGATTTAATTTGTACCAATCTTCCAATGCTAATTTAACATCATGTTGCTCTCCCTTGTGAGGGTAAATCCATTCATTAACTTTTCTTTCACATTTTTGAGGACGAGAAAATGGTGGCCATGCCGATTTGCATTCTGTGGTTAACATCGAGTTGCAAAAGTGTTTACTAGGACTCAGAGTTTCCTCCTTGCTATGAACAATTTCATCCTGTTTCTGCTTACAATGTTCAACACTTTTTTTTACGATTATCAGTAATAGGTTTAGAGTGTAGAGTTGGGTTTATTGATTGAACATTATTAGAAATTTCAGTTTTTGGTTTTAAATGCTCGTTCATATTAAAAGTTATTCGTTCCATTTCGGTCCCTAAGGAAATTTGTTTTTCAAAAACCATGATTTGAGCTCTACAGGTGGCCAGAAAAGGTCTTTCAACAATCAAGTTGTAAGCCTCCCGCTTTCCCATGTCAATTACTACAAAATCGATGGGGAAGAAAAATTTTCCAATTTTCAAGAGCACATTGTTCACAATCCCCCTCGGTACAGCTTTAGAGGAATCTGCCATTTCAATCATAATAGTTGTTTCTTTTAAATTGGTAAGTTTGATTTTATCGAATAAAGTAGTTGAGATAAGGTTAACCCCGGCCCCTAAATCAGCTAATGCTGGAATCTTAATATTACCAGTAGTACAAGGGAGAAGAAAACTTTCCTGGTACTGCAGCTTCTCAGGGAGTTGGCTAGGTAGCAACTCGTCGTCTTTAGCCTTATCATCCTCTTTTAGGTAGTTAATCCCAGAGAGATCATTAGTGAATGAGGATGTGCATTGCTCCTTTTTTGCTTTATCCTGCACAAATATGGCTTTGCAGGAAGTGGCTTTAGCATTACTTGTTGCGAGGTTCTTAGCTAATTGCCCAATTTGTGTCTCGAGGTTCTTAATTGCAGCATCTTGGTTACGTAGGTTCATATTAGTGTCATCCTTAACTTTGGTCATCCATTCCTTGAGCCTATCTTCTTTTTTTGTCGATTCTTCAATGTGTTGGTGTATTATTTCATCAAGACTCGGTTTAGGAGTATTATTGTTGATTTTTGTGTAGAACCCAGGGGATTTTTCTCGGTACCTAGGTCCGTAATTATTGTAGCTTTTGAAAGGGAATTCTTTTCCATAGTTCACTTCACTGATCCTTTTAACTTCTTCATTGGAGGAACAATTTTTTGAAGGATGGCCCCCATCTCGTTCCACTTGAATGGAATGCACATTTTCCTTGAGCTTCTTCACTTCCCTTCCAAGGTTCTCTAATTTGTTGTTTATCGCTGCTAGGCCCTCAATATCATTATTTTTACTACGGTTGCTTCCTCCATTGTGCCATTTGTGAGAGTGGTCTGCCATTTTTTGAATGGTTTCCAAAGCCATGGTGGGTGTCATACTAGGAATTGGCCCTTGAGAATCAATCATTTGTCTCGAAGAGATGTTCAGTCCTTTGTAAAAGACGTTCACTTTTTGTTGGCAGTTAAGATCGTGAGTAGGGCACTTGTATAACAATTCGTTGTATCTTTCCCAAGCTTGGTATAATGTTTCATCACCCTCTTGCTTGAAGTTATGAATTTCCTCCATTTGCTTGGCCGTCTTTGATTGAGGACAATATCTCTGAATGAAATATTTTTTTAAGATAGGCCAAGTGTTAACAATCCCAGCAGGTAATCGATCGACCCATTTTTTTGCAGCTCCCGTGAGAGAAATAGGGAATACTCGTAGCATTATAGCATCGTGTGAGACTCTGGGGATTTTGAATAGGCTGACAATGTATGTCTACATGTTCATGGGCATCATCGGCGATGCTTCCAGAGAAGGGGTTTGCACGTAATTCCCTCGTTAATTGAGGTTTTATTTCGAATTGAGCATCTTCTGCAATGGCTGGCCTTACAATCCCTGGCCCTTGTTCTTCTCTTGTCAAAGCCAAATATTCCTCAAGAGTGAGGTTATCGATGTTAATGGCTTCCATGGTACCTGAAAAATTGAAATATGATCGTGAGAAAAGTTTAAATATGAAATGAAAGACTTAATATTAATCATAATATAGCTCCCCGGCAGCGGCGCCAAAAACTTGATGCAGGTTTTACTGACCAGGTCTTAATATTTATAGTGTCTCGCTATACCTATGGTCTACCCTAATGCACTAACGGGCAGTGTACCCGGTCGTGTGTAGTGTAGTAAATGGTAAAGCCGAGGTCGTCCCAAGAGCTATGTGTGTCGGATAATTACTAAGTCTAATTGTCACAGAATATAAATGGTTTGATACGGTTTTAATTAATTAAACTACGAATGCAGAATATAAAAGCAATTAAATGGTAGAAATGAAATCAATAGAGGAATAGTGGTGCTAACCTAGTCAATCCTCCTAACTAGTTATGTCTACGTCTACCTACTTCCAATTACTTCAAGTGGGGTCAAATTCGAGAGGACATCATTTGGTCAATTCGCCCTAACCTATCAGCAAAGATGCCACCACAGGAGAAATCAGGCGCACCGTCATAAGTCTTGTTGTTCCTGGTCCCATAAGCCGAGTCATTAAGTACCGCTACATGCTAGATTCTAAATAGTGAGTGCCCGGCCGTTAGGAACTTAGACACTACACCCCCCAATTCTTAAGTTCATCCAAACGATAGGTGATCAGTTGGTCAAATCGCACAAGTAGAAAGGGTCGTCAGTTGGTCACATCTTACCCTTCCCGTCTCAGTCCGCTCACCTAGGGTCAGTTGGTCATATCTCCTAGGCAATTAGCCTCTACCGCCATTCAAAACTACCGAACCAGGGGTGACTACCAAAGAACTATGCATGCATACACTTAGAAATAATTGTACGGAAGTAAAGGTAAACGTAAACGAAACAATTAAGGAATCATAACTAGGCTAGCACCAAAGGGTGCTTAGCCGCTTATATTAATCATGCACATCAATTCAATATTCAAAGGTACGAAATACATGAATTGAAAGTAAATGAAATAATAAACGCTAAAGCTTATCGTAATGGTGTGACTTCTCCCTTGGAAACAGCTCCGTATGCTTCCCTAGACCTTCCTTGAGTATTTTCCCACGTTCTGAGAGTATTGTGTGTGGAATGGGATGATTAGAAATGCTGGAATTCGTGGGTATTTATAGGCCAGGTCTGGGTTACGGCGTAACCAAAAGTTGAGTTACGCCGTAACCTTCGTAAATGCACTAGATCTGCTAGTTACGGCGTAACCTAATAAGTGGTTACTCCGTAGTCTTCAATAATCCTGGTTACGTCGTAAGTGATGTAGTAGTTACGGC
Organism: Chrysanthemum seticuspe; assembly: GCA_019973895.1. Lineage (NCBI taxonomy): Eukaryota > Viridiplantae > Streptophyta > Magnoliopsida > Asterales > Asteraceae > Chrysanthemum > Chrysanthemum seticuspe. The sequence continues at coordinate 217,052,330 of BPTQ01000002.1, read as the reverse complement.
GTAAGTATCCGCGGCATGGAATCTCTTTTGACCTAATGGAGTTACGTCGTAATATTTGGAAGGAGTTACGCCGTAACCTCTTGATGAGTTGGACTTCGGGGTCATGCAATAGTTACAGCGTAATGTGAGAGACGAGTTACGCCATAACCTCTTCAAAATAGGCATACTGTGATAAATCCTTAGTAATGTTTCCATTTCCGCGTCTCTTTAGCTCCAATGCTCGCAATTTACCTAAAAGTGTAAAACAATGGAAAACAAGCGTAAATCCATATAAATGATATAAATAACGAGCATTAACGGGGGAAATTGACACTTAATAATCAGGAATATTTGATGTTATCACATATATTGCCCTTTTTCGTCAAGATTTATCCACATTAACGGGTACATTACTGTTGAACTTAGAACAATTGGAACAACAACTTGATAAAGAAAAGGTTCAAAAGGATAGTTCCAGTGCTGCACTTCAAGTGATCCACAACCAATTTCAGTCATTCATCAGTGGGGAATTTACATCAGATTATGATCAAGACATGACTGAAATGTCTTTCAAGAGACACACTGGAATGGAAATTAGCGTGTTCATAGAGACACTTATCCATCTCATGGATAATGTGGATAAGTATATTGAGGAAGTTACTCAGAAAGATGAAATAATAGATGAGAGTCTGGTGCTGTTGACAGAATGTTGTGATGAGTTGGGTAATGTATCAGTTGAAGAATCGGGTGTTGCTGAATGCAGAATAACAGAGACAACAAAGAATGATGCAACAAATTGTTCAGTAACTCATGTTACACATGATGTCGATGCAGATATCAGACAGATAAATGAACAGGTGTCATGTGATGAGGTACCCTTAACTGTTCAACATAGTGCCTCTGCTAATGTACCTAAACATACTGATCTTAATGCTGAACATGATTCTGATAAATGTTCCTTGGTTGAGGCTGAGTCTAATAATTTCAAAACAAATGATATGGTTGATAAAAAGGCTTTTGATGAACTTTCAAACAAATTCTCAAAACTTGAAAAATATTGCATTTCACTTGAAATTGCGATACATAGTAAAGAAGAAAGTTTTCAACTTAACAAACCATGTAAAAATCCAGAACTTCCTGAATTCCGTGAACTTTTTGAAATTAAGACTTTGAAAGCTCAGCTTCAAGACAAAGAGTCAACTATCAAAAATTTGAAGAAACATATTTCTAATATGCATGTGAAAAGTAATTTGGTTACAAGTAATTCTGATGTTAATACTATTGATGATATTCAAATGAGAAATGATGAATTAGCGGTTTGTGTGGCCAAATTACTAAAGGAAAATGAGTCATTGAGTATGCATCACATAGAACTAAGTGACTATGTCAAAGAAGCTAGAATTAAGTCATTGGAACAAACAAACTCTTTGATTGCCAATATTGATGAACTCAAAGCTCAACTTCAGGATAAGAGTTTCACAATAGTTGCCTTAAAGAATGAGCTCAGAAAAACAACAGGGAATAGTGTGAACACTAAGTTTGCAAAACCATCAATCTTGGGGAAACCAGTTATTAGACGACCGAATGCGTTTAGATCCGAACGACCAAAATTTTCAAAAACGTTGTTTGCCTCCCAAGTTGATGCGAAACAAGTTTTGACAAAACCAGTCACTTCACCTTACTTGCCTAGTAAAAATGCTATGAATGACTTGTATAAGAACTCTTATCTAGAAATGGCTAGAAAGAAGGCACAGATTCGAAAAGACGGAATTTTAGGTGCAAGACCTAGGGTGATGAATTCTTCGAAATTTCAAGGCACTGCTAGTAGTTCTAAACCATTACCTAGGAACAATAAACTAAAGACTAGGGATTGGCTTGCATCTAAGAGTAGTTGAATTTTGAATAAATCTATTCTCATAGCAGATCACTCTAAGAACTCTAGATCATTTTCTAAATCCAAACAAGCTGTTTGCTCAAATTGTCTGAAATGCATCTTTAAGGAAAATCATGATAATTGTTTTTCGAAATCCCTAAAGAAGGTAAATGCTCATACAAAGGTTCAACCTGTTAAATCTAGGATTTTCACTAAGTCATCTTCTATGCATAAGAAGCCTAACAATCCTAGACCTTGCCATAAGTGGATACCGTCTGGTAGAATGTTTAAGGATGCTGGACTTAGGTGGATACCTACCGGAAAGCTGTTTACCGATGACAAAATCAAGGTTGACTGTGAAACCCCAAAGGGTTTGGATACTAATGTCACTAACCAAAATATATGCAATCAAGTTTGTAATATTAGTGCAGGTAGTCCTTACTCAGTTGCATACTTCGATCCTTCACTACATGGATTGGCTTAAAGTATGGATTACAAATGGATTGATATCTCATAACTCACGGGTTCAAGTAACTCAATCTTGATATTCATTCGGCTATGACGTCAGTTCACATAAGTTCAGGCCTCGTACATCATCATTATGGTGTCTGCAGATAACACTTCAGGCCCTTTCTTCAAAGAAATGAAAAGTGTACGCTCTTCTGTGCGCTTAATCTTCAGCTAAAGAGAAATTCTCTCGTGAATGGCCATTCTCATCTACATTCTCCATCTTCGAGCTTCATGCCTTTCTCCATGTTCATTTCGTCATCAAGTGGATCTACATTCATTGGAGTTTACTCTTATTCACTTGTTCAAATCAAAAATGGCAACTTCGGATGCAATTTTTGAGGGGGGGGGGGGAAGTGGATCTACATATTGATGGACGTTTGTATAATGGTCAGACTACTCATGAAGCCTAATCTCCAGTTATTCCTAAAGGCGTTATTAATGACTATCATTGCAGTTGCACTCATGAATAGTGATCCGCTCTTTGGTATTCCTTTGCCAAATCTTGACGGATCATTGTTTCATTGTTCTTTCCTAAATGTGCACTCTGTAAATCAACCACATGAACATTAAGGAAAACGACTTCCTCATCCGCTTAAAAAAATTATTGGTGAATCTTCCAGACCAGTTTCTACATGTATACCTTAAGGAAGAATGCATTGATGTTGAGTAATCATTTGTTCCGGTTCATTCAGTGGGTCAATGTACATCCGATTGTATGTTTATTCACGTGTTGGGCATTTGACACAAATTGATTACTTCGGAGTTAATCATTTATCACTAATTTAAGATTGAAGTTGACTTTCACAAAGGCGTGCTCTTATTTGATAACTTGCTCGGGCTTAAGAATTTGAGTTGAAGACTTGGTTTATCTAGTTACCAGCAGTCGGGGTGGATGGTTGAAGACCTTGTTAACTATCACTATTAGGAGTTACGTTGTTTTACTCAGTGTCACACGCAGATGACGGTGTGGATAATCGCAAGAGGTGTTAATGTCTCATACTTTGTTTGAGTAGTGAGTACTTAGAGATTTGCTTGAAGCATAAATTCTCTACACTGTTCTTCCAACATTAGTGCAAGCATAAGTCACAAATGTGGGGAATTCGACTTCAGTTTCAAGTTTGGTATATCGGATTTTCTTCATCAATGGTCACTTCAAATTGTTTACATATGGGTTGATGAAGATAGTCAAAGAGAGTTTCTGTAGCAGTTGATTCTCACAGGATTCAGTTGAGCTAATTGTTTGTTCTTCTCTATTTCAAGATTATTTGGCATGTATAATGTGTTGCTGATTCTGAGGTATCAAAACCAGCAAGGGGGAAGGAGATACACATCTAAACACACAATGAGTACATGTGATAAACTTAATACTTATTCTCTATTGAAGTAATCCCGGGAAAGACAAATGTCATAACCGCAGAGAAACTCAGTGTTTAACTCGTAGCCTTTGGTGTGTTATTCCAACTATTTGGGGGAAGGTTGTATTATTCCAATTATTTGGGGGAAGGATATATTATTCCAATCATTTGGGGGGAAGTGGTCTCTAGATACTTTTGGCATATGTTAACTCAGCTTTCAGTAGGAAGAAATATGAGAAGAATATTTGGAGCGTGAGATGATATTGCTTATCGACATCTTCTATATGGTTTATGGTAGTGCTTCCGGTTATTGCTTCATGTACACAATGTAATGATGATTCCGATGAGATCGCAACCATCAGGGGAGAGATATGTGTACATCAGGGACGCACAACATGTTCACATGATCGAGCTTAATCAGTTATTCCGGAGTTGATATCCGCAGAGAAGATCAGTGATTCAACCAGTTACTGTGATGTCGTTGTCTCTACTCTGGTTGGGTACTTGTGTACATTATGGGTTGATTGGTTATATGGAAGATAACTGGAATGCACCTGGTAAAATGAAGATGTTGATATATTGTTCTCCCGAATAGACAACTGCTCAAACTCGAAGAGTAATGTGTACATCGAGGACGCACAACAGGATCATGTGATCGGGCTTAATCATTTATTTCGGGTTTGATAACCGCAGAAATGATACATGTTAACTTGTTACTTCGTTGTTATCATCTTCTCCGGGTTCTTGAGCTTCATACAATTAGACTGTTTGCTTCACTTCTTCTTCGTGGGGGAAATGGTCTTTTTACGAGGATTGTCGGTTTAGGGGGAAGCTACCAAAGACTCACTTTTTAAAGGCTCAAGTTCTTGCGACGATTCAAGAGCCTCGAATGCTTTGGTGGTGAAAGTTTAAGAGATGATGACTTCTATCTTCTACAAAGTGCTGAACGATTTCCTTATCTCGGTACTCGTATCATCATCTTCTTAAACTATTTCTCTATCGTTGTAAATATTTTTCAAAAAGCAAAATACAAAAATATAAAACCTACTAAAACAAAATAGAAAAATATAAAATCAACAAAAGCCCATAAAAATCAGAAAAATCAGAAAATACCAAAAATATTGTTTTCTAAAGACATGTCTTCTGGTATCGATAACATCTGCGGTCTTAGAAATGTCATTCAATAATGGCACGGGACCATAGATGAAGTTCGAGCGGGAGGTGTAAATATTTCGTTCTAAACATGTCTCAAAATATGGCTTGCAGTTATTTCAGACTGTAACCCGTGCTTAACTATGGCTTGCTATTATTTCAGATAGCAACCCGTTCTTCGAGAAAGGAAAGTGTTGCGCTAAACCATTTTTCAAAATTCGTGCACTTATCCTAAAAACAAGATGAGGAAAGTATGTTGAAGGACTGCTGTTCCTACTCAAATATTTTTCCGTCCAAAATTCTTCAGAAAGATATTTGTGTTAACAAAATGGTGGTTAATGAGTTGCAAAATCAATCAGTTTCATAAGTTTTACAAATTTGCAAAACTCAATCAATGACTTCAGTGCTTTTAAATCTTTTCAGAGAAAGAGTCATTGATAGAGGGGGAGAATGTTTTCAAATTTACATCTTCTAACGGGCTTTCTTAATCATCCTACGTGCTTATCTGTAAAATATAGTTGCCTATGTTGAAGGACTAGGTTTCTAGGATGTGATTGTTAGGATTAGATGATTATAAATTGATAAATACATTATTCCCATGCCTATGTATGATTTGATTGATATGTTGAATTGACTTTTATTAGTCGATTGCAGTTTGGGTGATGTCGACCACCATATATCAGTTTGTGTCCACTAACGTATGCAGGTATATTGGTATATAAGAATGTTCCTGATCCGGATCCCACAATTGAAGATGATTGGATGCCGAAAGAAAAGGGTAACTATATCTTGGGTTGACAAATGAAGAAACAGAGCTTAATTGGACTTCATTGGAGAGTTGGCATGGAAAAATGCAACGTAAGAGGTCTCACTGCATCAACAGATGGTTTTCTTCATCAGCAAATGAAGAAACGGAGCTTAATTTGACCTCAGTTGGCATTAAAATGCAACGTAAGAAGTCTCACTGCATCAGCAGACGGTTTTTCTTCCAAGCCTTACAGCAATAACAGAAGCAGCTCAACCACTTAACACGTATCTTGTGCAGGAAAAGTAGTAAAGGATACCATTTTTAAACAATTTTGAAAAAAATTGATTAAATTGTTTTGAAAATAGAAAATATTGTTTTGAAAATTAATTGGACTTAATTTTGAAAATCACCGGACTTTATTTTATCAAAACCTAAGTCACTCAATCAACGACTACAGTCATCGATTGAGGGGGAGAGTGATTTATAATAAATATTTTCAAACGATATTTCTTCATAAAAGTCCGTTTGTACAAAAATAAGTGGTGATCTAAAGATTTAATGTTACGTCATGGTATGATTTTCTTCAAAGGTCAAAGGTCTTTCAAAATGAAATTTTTTCTGTTCTTGTTTGATTGTGAAAATGTTTTATTTTACCTAAAAGATCTCTTAAAAAAAACTATCATACCTGACACTAACAATCTTTTAATGTCTAAATCTGTTCCTCTATCAGAATTAAATTAATCTGAACACAGTTTTCTCCCATGTTTTCTAAACCCATTTAAATCACTTGGGATCCAAAATCTCAAAGGATTTGATATTTTTGATCAGGGGGAGAAAATGTGATTTAAATATGAAATCTGATAACAAGTGATCGTTTTGACTCAAAGGGCAGGCAGCTCTCCCATATGTGCTAAAACGCTTTCGAATCTCGAAGCACATATTAAGGGGGATCATTTCTTAAGAAATTAAACTATCAAGGTACAAAGGTTTCAACGTTTTATCATATGTACCTTGATTGAGTTTGAAATGGTTTTCTTAATGGCTTTTGTGATCGTGGATGTACTTCAAAAGAACTCTTTCCTCTATGTGATAAAATGATTTAAAATATCCTACGCACATATTGAGGGGGAGAATTTACCAAAGAAATTCAAATGGCTTTTTCTAAGGAAATTGTGATCAAGAAATTATTTCAAAGATCTCTTGCCTCCATGTGCTAAACAAATTCAAAATCATATGCACATGTTGAGGGGGAGCATTTCTAAATGATCAAAACAATTAAGGTACAAAATGCTTTGATTTTATATCACAAGTACCTTGATTGATTTTCCAAATGATTTTTCAATTGGTCTCGAGAAGGAATGAATAATACCAAAAGACCGACCAATTTACTTTATGCATGCTGTTATAAGGATGGTTATGTTAGGTATTCGTTCCCACGATCCTGCCAGAACCGGAGGGATCTACCCAGGGATAATCCACTAGATAGTGTAGAGTCCTTAGGTATGATGAAAAAAGAAGAAAAATGAGAAATGGGAAGAGTGCGGACTAAGATAGAGCTAGTACTGGAATAAACCCAACAAGGTTCTAGTAATGAAGTCTCGGTAAGCACTGAAGGGGTTGAAGAATAAAAAAGAAATGAATGTGAAAAGTGTGAAAAGAAATAGCCCTCCAATAATTCAACCTTAGGGCAGAAACTGGGTTCAATACATATGCTACTAGTGGTTACTAAGGTAACAGCGGTATTGAAGACAAGACGTCATGGACCCAGTGACGCACTGCACTACAACTTCCCAAGCTACTCAAGTTCCTTTTAAAAGGGCTTGTTTCATTCTCACGGGGAACCTACATAATCTATCGACTCTATCTTAGAGATTGTTGATCCTGAAGAAGGAGACCCTCTCCCTAGTCTCCAACATAGGAACCAAAAGTGCACAATTGAGTCTAGAGCCAAGAGATCATCCACATTATCTCATTAGGACACAAAGTTAATGAACACTTGCTGTTTCACACAATGTGGAAAGTAAGAATATATTAAGAGTCCTACGCATTATCCTTGTGGTATTGCCAGAACATCCGAGTGATATGAAAATATTCACGATGAAGATGGAAATCCTTCTAGAGCCAACATCAAACAAGCTCTTGGTGGGTGACATGTGAGATCTTCTCGTAAGAACAAGCTTGTGACAACTGGATAGAAACGATGGGGAGATTCTATCTTGAATCAACCTTGGTCCAGGAATGGAATTGACGAATGTTTTTGGAAAAACCGTTCGATGTGCAAATCTTCTTTTCTCTAGCACATCGAATGTGTACTCTTCTCAAATATAAAAAGTATTTCTGATTGAAAATTGATCTTTCTCATAAAACCTTCGTAGTATTGCAAAACTCTTTCTTCTAAGCAATACGCGACTGTTTTTTCAAATCATTTTTCATCAATCAGTGAATCTTAATTTGCTGGTTCACTCACTCCGTGTTGTCTTTTTTGAGACGTTCCGGTTTGAGAACAACTAGAACAGCTGCGAAACCCTGTCAAGGAGATTCTTCAGAATTATACCTGATCACAGGCAGTACTTGTACTGATCAACGGGGAACCGTGGGCCGTGTACCTCAATTCAACGAAAGTGATCAAAGACAGTTTCGTGTGTTTTATTGCTAACTGTTGTTTGCAGGTACATTTGGACGGTTGCAGCTGATCAGAATTGAGAAGTCAATCCAAAGCTGCATGCTCACAGCATCCACACTTAATTGAAGAAATCATGACTGGTGCATATCTACATAACCTGGCTCTGATATTTTTATACTATGCTTCTGCTACGCTGCTGCAAATATCATGAACCAGTAAAGCTTCCGCTACTCTGATGGAAAGATGTCATGATTCAAAAGTGTGAGCATGTCGGTCCAAAAGTCACAACATCACATGAAGGCAACACTACAAAGGGTGATCCAGAGATTTACTGTGGCTGATGATCTCAAAGAAAGCTTGAAGATCATCAACGACGTGGATCAGTTCAAAGACCTCCACTTAAAGTACAAAACTATGCGGACTTTGAAGAATCGCTACTAAAGCACAAATATTGCGGAACTTGAAGAATTGAAGTCTACGAGCTCAGAACTAAAGACAAAGATTGAATGCTAGGATGCTAAATGTATTTCATGGGGTGACCTCCCTTAGGGGGAGATTGTTAGGAATTGGAAATTCCATGTTAAAGTGTCGGTCACCCCAAATATTATCTAGCATAAGTTAGCTCGTAGACATATTGTTTGTTACGTTATTTTACTAGTTATTTTGTTAGTTATTTAGTTTAGTGCAACACCGTGGAGGAAGGACGGGTCTTTACCCACTGTATGCCTGGTCCACAGTCCGAAGGAGGACGTTTATTATGTAACTATAAATACCCTCTACCTCCCAAGGTAGAGGGTTTGACCTTTCACTCAATCTAACCTTTTCTCTTTTGTTTACCTTCTCTCTCTAGAAAGGCTCCCATCTTCTACTTTCTCTCTCTAAACCTTCAAACCATACGCCCCTAATTTATATGTTATGATGTGTTTATGAAATCCAATATCCTACAGAAGCATTCATGAGAAAATGAAACTTCAATGGAAAGGTAGGGCCTACAAAGACCATCTGTGGAAATGTGCAACAGCCTTAACTGTTGTACAGTTTCAAAAAGCTATGGCTGATTTCAAGAAACTTAATCAACCATCCTATGATTGGTTAAGTAAGATACCACCGATCCATTGGTCAAGGTCACATTTTTCATGTAAGTGATCTATCTGTTTCAGTCAATTTGTATTTGTTAATGCAGTATAAATAGTTATAATTAATACATGTTTAATACTATTTATCTTTAGGGAGAGCTACTTCTGATGTGTTACTTAATAACATGTGTCAAGTATTTCGTGACAAAATAATTGAGGGTTTAAGCAAACCAATTATTACAGCCTTAGAATACATCAGGGAATACTGTATGAAGAGGATTGATTGTACAATAATTCGTACGACCAGGCCTTCGATGGTGATCGAAGGGTATGAGGGGTGATATGCTTGCGCCAAACTTGTAGCCAATCTGCAATAAGAAATAGTAGACACTTCGTTAAGTGATTACGCAGGGGTTGGACCCTGTGAACCACCTCCGGCGTGAGAGTAAGTATGTGATATGTGTTGTAAGTAATGTATAGTATGTGAAATACTGTGTTGAGTGAACATGTTGATCCCAGTTGAGCAAACGATCTAATATAGAAACTGACTTGTAACAAAAGCTTATCAAGTATTACGCGGAATTTAATACTTAATCTTAAGAAGAAGAACAGTAAACATTCAACACCTCAATATTATTTGTTAATACTAATACTCTTACAGTATTAGGGTTTTGCAACCTTGAAGTGTATCGATCTTAGATATAAAACATACATATATCTAACCTAACCTAGGACCTCCTTTTATAGGCTAAGGAGTCCTATACATTATACAATACGTAACCTACAAGATAAATATCTTTTCCATATTTATCTAATACAATAAACTAACCGACTATACAAGACTAGCAGTGGTTACAATATATTATCCGTGGTTACACAATACTACTAGCCGTGGTTGTCTTCATCCGTGGTTACACTCTTCTGTCCGTGGTTATATCAAGCCTGTCCGTGGTTCCAGTACTAAGAGTAATTCTTGATGCAAGGAACCTAAAACCCAACAATCCTCCCCTAAACTTGATAAATTCCAACAGAATTCTCAAGTTTTCTTTAAGCTCAAAACATCTGAATTGGAGGATGTAGCCAAACACTTACTGGCCTTAAATATCTTCTCATATTTCAGCAACAAATCATAAGCTTGACCATCATAAGGTACTAACATCTTGATACAACCAGGCTTCAACATCTGAGCAATTATTCCTGGATGCTTATTTAGTTGAGGATAATCACCTTCTACAAGCATATGAATAACCTTTCCAGAAACAGTTAAAACATGAACTCCACAAGTTTGATATAAAAACCATCTAGTAACTTGACCATTGTAGAGTCCTTGCCATTCAAGTTCATCATGAGTAGGTTCAAACAGAATCTTCAAATAATGATAAACCAGCCTCTCATGATAATCAGTTGGATGTACTTCACCAAACTTGTTCTTGTAAAGTATCCAAAGATTCATCAAATCATCTCTATCAAAATACTGAAGCATTTGTGAAAATTTATTATACTCAGAAACTTCATTGTTGAGTCTTTGAATTTTCCAAACTCCTTCACTTCCAATTATAAGCTTAAACTCATAAGAAATAATTTGATTTTCATCTGCAACAACTTTCAATCTTTTAGAATCAGATGTCTCCTGAACCTCAGATTTTCTCTTTCGTTTACTTTGAATCCATTCATCATCCTTTTTAATCCACTCTTCTTCCTTTTTAGAATTTATTGGACAGAAATCATCTTTATTAATCCTCATACATCTCTCATAAATTTCTAAAATTCTGTCAAATGAGCATCTACTAAGATTATCAGAAACATAAATGCCTGAATTCTTAATAATTTTCATCAATACATTCCTCATCTGAGCCATAGTAGGAGGTTTCTTTCTTATAACCTGTTTCTTTGTTTTGCTCACATTCCTTGCCCATCCATTCATCAGTCTAGCTTTCTCGTCATCATCCAACAGTGCCCATTCTTGTGCAGTAAACTCATCAAGTATTTGTAAAGAAGCTTGAAGATAGTTTTGTGATTCATACCATATAGCTAACCATCTCTCACTAGCTTCCTCCTCTTCTTTCTTTCTTTTATCCAAAGCTGCTTGTTCTTCAGCCAACAAGTTTCTTCCATACTCTTCATCATAAGCTTCTTGTTCTGCTTTATTTTTAAACTTCAGCACTACCTCTTTACCTTTCCCAGCATCAGATTGAACCACTTTCTTCTTCAAAGGTTCACCAATAACCAAAATTTTAACTCTGGGTTTGGTTGCAGTAGACTGAACAGGTAAAACAGGTGCAATAATGGATGTAGAAATAGATGATGTTTTACTCAAATTAATCAATGTACTTGCAGCTTCTTTCTCTACTTCTTTAGGCTTAGATGGTAATATAGAAAGAGTTGTGACAACAGTGGAAGTGGTTATAATAGCAGTAGGTATGACAGTAGTAGGAACAATAGCCAAGTCTGAAATTGCATCAGTGGTTACAAGAGTACTAACCATGGTTTCAGGTATACTATCAGTTGTTGTGTTCTGCACTACTTCAACATTCTTCAATTTTTCAAGAACAACCTCATTCACATCTTTATCAGAAACCAAAAAATCTTGATCTCCACTATCAACATCTTCTTCCAGAGGTACACCAACAGATACATCCATAGCCTCCCCTGAATTCATGCCATCACTCCTCCCCTGTTTGGATACATCCTTCGCATTCAGAGCGAGAGAAGAGACCACCTTCTTTTTCTTTCTGCGCATAGCCTTCAAAACAGCAACCCCAGGTCTCCTTACTTTCTCCAAAACTAACACCCTGTGCCTCAATCTCCGAATATCATTACCTTGAAACACAGTCAACTTCTGTAGACCTGAAATTTTATCCTCCATTTTAGCACATTGAACCGTCAATTCATTTAAACGTTCAAGAATATCCTCCCCACTTCGACCTGTGTGAACTGGTCTGAGAGGTGGTTCATTGGAAAAGTCATCATGTACAAAGTCATTAACCGTCAATTCAATGTCAGGTTCCAATCTATCCTCATCACTTCGAGCTGTGTTAACTGCTCCGAGAGGTAAATCCTTGGATATAGAAGACATAGCACCAGACCTAGCCTGATCATCTATGCACCCTGTAACAGCCAGTTGGCTAGGGATTCCTCCACCTGTGTTAAGTTCCAAAGAACTCTCCACATTAGGAGTTGCCAATGGTTGGGTCTTATTGATGTTTCCACTATCCTGACCAGCATCCAAGCATGAATCAATAGTGGAAGCCCTTCCAATCATGTCACCTCCACTCCATGTGACAGCCTCATTAACAACACCACTAACACTAGCCTGAGGAAGCGTAGTGCCCTATGTTCGCCTAGTCCATGATGCAAGACCTTCATCAAACTCAGAATCAGTAGGCAAAGTAATCATGTAAGGAAATAAAGGAACATCTCTAATGATAACATTATGTGGCTGATTCCTCATATGTGCAAAAACTCTAGGAAGCATATGATGTACTTCATACTCTCTATCATGTTCAACAGGTTCCACTATTTGATGCTCCACAATCAGTTGAACAAACCTAGGATACAAATAGTATTTACCCTTCTTCCTAATGTTCTGCACTAACCCCTCATATATCATCCTAGACCAGTTAAACTTCCTTCCATCAGAAAGACAAATAATAGCAGTAGCAATTTTGGAAGGAAAGTCATTAAAGCCTGTGGTCTTGTTACTCATACACATCAACAAAGTGTGAATCAAAAATTTCCATTGTTGTGAAAACAAACTCTTAAAAAATTGTACCTTTTCACCTATGTGTGTATATCCTAATCTCTCTAAACCAGCAACAATCTCAACATCTGAAAGATTATCAACTCTATCAGCATCATCAAGCTTTAAAACTTCTCTAATGATCTCCTCAGTAACAGAGATAGCATTCTCATCCACAACAGTACTAAACACCACCAAACCATCAACCTCTTCAAGTTTAGCATTTCTCCAGAACTGATGTATATAGGCTTTAAGAATGTTAGGTTCAACTGTTAAAGCATAGTGAATGGGACTGTAAACTAGGAAATCAATCATTTGATGAAACCCTTCAGAGCGAGCATCCTTAGTGAGTACGGCAACAAGGTTATGTGAAGTGGAATACTTTTCAGCCATTTTGATTAATGATGGATATGAAGTGGGTTTTGTGAATAAATCAAAGAAAGTGATTAGGGTTAAAGTTGAGCGCCAATTGGAAGTGGTTTGAGAATCAAATAAATGATCCGTCCGTGATTTGGGGAGAGATATATACTTTTTCCAAAGTGTCGAAACAACCCCTGTAGTATCCAAAACAAAGTATCATACTATCCGTGGTTCCATAACTGCTATCCGCGGTTAGAACCTACCATCAATGGATACAGATGTTCACTCCTCCAAATATCTAAGAGATATAGCAAGTAAGTCTGTGGTTAACATAAGAGAGTTCTCACAAAAATATGAAGGATTACACAACTATTTTTTTTTTTTTTTTTTTTTTTTTTTTTTTTTTTTTTTTATAACTAACACAAACAGTGAACATAGCAGCTCCTTATGCACACACATCCTTCATACCTGCAAGTCAAAAACACAAAACCAACACAGAAAAGTAGGTTATTGTTGTCAGTGGTTAGTAATAGACAGAAGTGGTTTCAAAAGACCTATCCGTGGTTAAGAACAGGTAAGCCAATATAGTCAACTTCTAGAACTAATATCAGTTCAATACCCAAGAAACTCATTAACTCTCCAACCACATTTAACCTGCCCCATATTTACTTCAATAACCCTAAACTTCACTTATAAAAAGAACCCTTAATCTCATATAACGCACACACCAATCCAAATCAAAACCCTAATTTCTCCAAAAACTCCAATAATGAGCAGCTCCAACCCAATCAATCTTTCATCAGATGACAATGCCTCCTCCAACAGCAGTCTGGAGAGATGGAAAAAGAACTATTTGGCAAGCAATCCAAGCAAAGGAGAGAATAGTTCTTCTTCTTTAAGTTCGTATGTATCACCCTATGAAGATACAGACGAAGAAACATCGTCCAAAGCAGTCAGTGCGCCTCCACAAGAATCCAATCCATGGCGATTTGACAGACCTCCACAAGAACCACAACCATTAAAATCCCCATTTCTTCCATCATCAGAAGATGATAGTGTGGTGAATCCAAGTGATGCTTCTGAAGACTCTGATAACTCTTCTAAGAAGAGGACTTCAAACCCCAAACCTTCATCATCCAACCCCCAAACAAGACCACGAGCAAGAAACCCACCACTCCCTAAGGAAAGAGAGGTGGTTCTTGGTCTTTCTGCACCAAGTTGTGGTGCTTCTTCACACATCGTAACAAGGAAGGGAAAAAGGAAGATGGAGTAAGTTGCTGAATGGTGGAATGAGTAGATGGAGCACAAGAATAATATCATATCATCCATCTATTTGCCACAATCAGCTTTAGCTTCTTCGTTTGCATCAATCCATCCTTCCCATTTTGATCCTTAGCTGCTTCGTCGTACTGGTCATGCATATGATAAATGCATATCCAGCATTCAAACGATATAAGCAAGGATAGTAGTAGTAGAAATATTAGTAGAAAATCATGTATAGATGTAGTCTTTAATTAGCACTTGAAGTTTCATTGTAAGCTGTAAGCTGTAAACTGTTTTGAATGAACAATGTAACTTCAGTACTTCTTGAATCTCTATAATGACTTGTCTTTTATCTACACAATGGTTAGTGGAAACACAGAACAACTAGCAGTGGATTGATCAACTCTATCAGTGGTTAGAAACAACACTATCAGTGGACAAAAACAGAAATAGCAATACTAAAATTACATAATAACAGTCTAATACTTATACAAACTGATACAAAACAATTTGAGAGTTTAGAGATTAATCATTCCAATACTAACAACAAGATACTGAAACCTCCCCACATCAAAAGCTTTGGTGAGAAGATCAGCAACATTGAAATCAGTATGGATTTTTACCATTTGAATCAACCTTTTCTCATTACAATCTCTAATAAAGTGATGTCTTATCTCAATATGTTTAGTTCTAGAATGTAAAACAGGATTTTTGATAATGCAAATTGTACTGTTATTATCAATGTAAATCTTAGTATGCATGAAATTGTACCCAAAATCCAGCAATTGATTCTGAATCCAAAGAACTTGACCACAGCAACTAGCAGCAGCCACATATTCAGCTTCAGTTGTAGAATTAGCCACAATAGTTTGCTTTTTGCACTGCCAAGAAATTAATCTGCTTCCCAAGAACTGACATCCTCCAGTAGTAGACTTCTTATCCAAACTAGCTCCATCATAGTCACTATCAGTGTAGGCCACCAAGTCAAAAGGGGAATCCTTAGAGTACCAAAGGCCCAATTTAGGATGACCTTTCAAATATCTAAAGATTCTCTTAACAACATTCTGAGTAGTTTTAAGTTTGTTACGGTTGGCCATTCACAAGTGGTTAGCTTGAGTGATTAAACTTGACCGTTCGGGACCCAACCAAATTTTTAAAAGTGTTCAAAACTACCACACACAAAACAAGCCTTTTTAACACATTGAAACTCATCACCTAATCTGTTAGAAATTAGACCATTTAAGCTTCTTTGATTACCCCTAGGTTTATATTGTTTCATCTGTTCCCTAGGAATTTCCCTGTACTCTACAACTTTCTTGGTGACTTTAGCTCCAAATCTAGGTACAAGGTTGACTTGCTGAGAATCAACTTTCTTAACTTTCTCTATCTTTTCAGACTTAGTTGATTCAGTTCTATCATCCTCAGAGTCTGATTCCCAATCTTCTATTATGGGAGCATCAGATAACTTATCAGAACTTATCTTAGGTGTTTCAGTCTTATTTATCTCTTCTACAGGTTTGTTAAAACTGAATTCACTACTAAATGACAGTTCTTTAGCAGGTGGTGCATTTTTCATCAAAGAGGGTGGTGGCATAGTATTGTATCCTAGACCAGTACCATCTTTGAACAGTTTTTGACCTATTGGCTTATTTACTAGATCAGAAGCATATTGTGTTTTAGCAACCCTAACAACATGTTTTTCTTTTTCATCAAGGGCCTTTAGTTTTACACTCTCTGCCTCTGCTAGTTTATCTTTAAGCATTTTAATCTCTCTGTCTTTAAGATCAATTTCACCACCTAGTATATTGATCTTTTCTACATACTCAAACTCACATTTAATACAGAATTTTAGCTTCTCTTCTACACCTTCTAGACCAACTCTATAACCTAAGTTATCTAAAGTCAATCTCTCTACTTCTTTTCTCATACTCTCAGTGATAGCTTTTTGAGATTCTAAGTTATCATAACATGATTTAAAAGAACAAGTAGATGTTTTAGAATCATTAGATACCTCAGAATCTGAACCAGAAGATGAAGCATAGGCCATTAGAGCAAAGTTATGCTCTTTTGAAGCTTCACTAGCAAGAAAAGCTGCATTTGGACCTTCTTCAATCTGATCACTCCAATCATAATCACCAATCCCATCCTGAGCAATTAAAGCTGAAGAAGCAGCAGGCTCTTCTGATGTCCTCTTAATGCCTTCGATTCTTTTAGGAGCTCGACATTCCCTAGCAAAGTGACCTTTCTTCTTGCAGTTAAAGAACTCCATCTTGCTTTTGTCGAATCCAGCTCTCCTTTGACCATCATACCTAACATGTCTTCCAGTCCTCCTCAGAAACTTCCTTGCTTGGAGAGTCAGCATTGCCATTTGCCATTGAAGGTTAATTTCATCAAGATCATCAGGATCAATTTGATCTAGATCTTGATTCAAAACATCAACACTAGTAGTTAAATCTGACAGAAAAGCACAAATTGCGCCATCACTGACATTATCACTAACAGTGGTATTGTTTGCAATAGCCATGGTTATACCATAAGCAGCAGTGGATACATCTTGTGAGCTTTTGTGATTAGTGGATACAAAAGCAATGTTTTGATTAGCAGAAGATGAGTGAGAAAAGTTATTCTCAGACTCATAAACCTTCAAGTTGTTGAAGAGATTATCTAGAGTCATTGTAGTAAAGTCCGTCTTATTTCTCCACACAATTGTATGAATAGCCCATTCAGATGATAAACTCCTAATGAACTTCAAATTAATATCTTCTTGAAGAAACTTGTAACCCACTGACTTCAGTTGATTGATAAGTTTTTGAAGTCTATTGTATGTACCATCAATCTTTTCTCCACTAAGAGCAGTGAAGGTTTCAAATTGATGCTTGAGCATATTCATCCTTGACTTCTTTGTAGCTTCATTACCAGCAAACCTTAATTCAAGAGCATCCAATAATTCTTTAGCAGACTCATATTGATCAAAGTCCAAAGCAAACTCATTTGGTATTCCCATAGAAAGAATACTGTGAGCTTTGATCTCCATTTTCCTTTTAGCTTTATCAGGTTCACTAACAATAGCTATCTCTTTACCATCCTCACCCTTCTTAGGAAGAGTGTCTCGTTTTTCAACAACATCCCAGAGAGCATAATCAATCATACGAATGTATTGCCTCATTCGCATCCTCCAGATTTGATACTCACCATGTTTGAGCATGGGCACTTTTGAAGCAGTCACCATGTGAGTTTCGTCAGACATCTTAACTTACTTGAATAAAGATTAACAGACTTCTTCTTGGTTACAGTTTCTAGATCACAAGCTCTGATACCACTTGTTGATCCCAGTTGAGCAAACGATCTAATATAGAAACTGACTTGTAACAAAAGCTTATCAAGTATTACGCGGAATTTAATACTTAATCTTAAGAAGAAGAATAGTAAACATTCAACACCTCAATATTATTTATTAATACGAATACTCTTACAGTATTAGGGTTTTGCAACCTTGAAGTGTATCGATCTTAGATATAAAACATACATATATCTAACCTAACCTAGGACCTCCTTTTATAGGCTAAGGAGTCCTATACATTATACAATACGTAACCTACAAGATAAATATCTTTTCCATATTTATCTAATACAATAAACTAACCGATTATACAAGACTGGCAGTGGTTACAATATATTATCCGTGGTTACACAATACTACTAGCCGCGGTTGTCTTCATCCGTGGTTACACTCTTCTGTCCGTGCCTGTCCGTGGTTCCAGTACTTAGAGTAATTCTTGATGCAAGGAACCTAAAACCCAACAGAACATACCATTGAAATGACTCGTCCAACCTATTTATAGATGAAGAAATAAGCTTGGAGAGTGTTAGCACACGTTTCGGAGCTCATGGGGGCATCCCATGATTTGTGGTAACCGCTAGGGCTTCATCCCCACTCTTTCTGTCTTGACGGGGAAGCTAAGGAGATAGTAGGAACGTGGGGGAAGACCAAGTCAATGTTCTCCTTTGTCTTGGTGCCTTCAAGAGAAGACTCCGAAGGGCATAGGCCTTCGGCTGGCGAATTCCCAACTGGTAACTATGTCAATGATGAATGATTTTACGCCACCAATGACTTATGAAGAAAGACTTGGGTCTTCGTAATGCAAATTCAACTGAGGTCGAAGGGGTGTCCTTCGACCTGATCAGAGGGTACGTCATCAAGGATAATGCATGTTCTTATGGTGATTGAGAAGAGTGATGGGCCACTAACACCAACTGCACAACACATGCTAGAGGGTATTCAGAAAGAGGTTATTAAGTATAATGTTTTATGGAATGGGGGAACTAAGTTTTAGGTTAGTGGACCATGGGGTGACCAATGTGTAGTTAATGTTGTACACAAGTCTTGTACTTGCAGAAGATGGGAGATAATAGGTTTACCATGTAAACATGATGTTACTACCAATTGGAATATGGCTTTAAATGGGCAACAAGTAGGAGCTGTAGAAACATGGGCTCATCCTTGTTACTATCTTCTCACTTGGGAGGCAACCTACAAACACCATGTCCAGCCTATAACTAGCAGCGAATATTGGGAAAAATCAACTGTGCCAACAACAATTGTTCCACCGAAATCCGAAACAAACCCGCCTAGAGCAAGAGGTAGAAAAAGAGTTAGGATAGCTCCTGAAAGTGAAGAGATTGTGAAGGATGGTAAGCTGTCAAGGGCTTGGAAGAGTGTTAAGTGTAGTATTTGTGGCATTGCTGGACACAACCGGAAAACATGCCTAGGGTATGGTGGAGCTGAAAGTAGTCGAACTGCCAAAAAGGGAAATGTCAAACAAGTGCCTACTAAAGCTGCAGCAAAAAACACACATCCTAAAGGTAACAAAGTAGCAGCAAATAAAGAAGCTGAAGGTACAGGTGTTGTTGAAAGTCAAGTTAGTGTAGTTCAAGGAAGTGGTGTTCAATCTGAAAATCAAGATCCAGCAACTGAAGATCCCATCATACATGATGCATCCCTGTCACAATCCCAGCAACATCAAGATGAAGCAATTGCCGATCCCAGCATGCATGATCAAGCCCAGTGTCAATCCCAGCAACATGATCAATCCCAGTCTGATTCTCAGCTGCAGTCAAGTGATATTCAAGCAGTTTCTGCTTCAACCCATACTGCTACACGAAGAATGACTAGGCAGCAGGCTGCACTGGAAAGAATGATGACCTCACCATAGGTCAATTATGTTATGCTAATTATCTAGACAATGTTTCATCTAGTTTATTTCTTATGGACAAGTTATGTACACTAAAAACATATGTGTGTGTGTGTGTCTAACTGTAGTTTTCATGCTTTGAAAAGTATGCAATTTTATGCATTTGGAATTATATCAATTTGCATTAACTATAGAACCATGTCATTATTGTGTATTTTTTTAGATTGACCAAGCTTGATGTGTGAATAATTTGCATCAAAAGTAAGCAAAGCTAAACAGAACCTCATAAGAATGTTGACATTTGAAAGTCAACCCTAAACAAATTGCTAACCATTTGCATACCCATAAGGCATTGAAAATAAAAAATAAACCAAACTGAATACTTCATAACAACGTTACTACAATTCAAGATACTGAACATTAACCATCTCGCCTCATTACATAAAAGCTAAAAAAGTTATCCCAATGCATAAATAATCAAGAACAACATCCAACTTAGCACCAGGTAAATCTTTCACTTTCACACATCACCTTGAGCAGCTTCTAATCTTGCCTCAAGCGCATTTCTCCCCCTCAAAAGGCCTGGTATGATCATTCTTGAACGAGCACAGATTTCAGGATCATACCATCTTATCCACCGACAAGAAGACCCCTATTCATGATTATGACAAGTCATTAAACAACCACCATTGTTACAATGTACTTTGTTGCTTGCGAAAACAAACTAACACAATAAATATTAAGACGCACTTACTTCAACAGGACAACCAAAGAATCGACGCCCTGGTTTGGCAGAGGTCCACGAAGTGCGAATAATAGCTTGCTTACCACACCAGCAACGTACCATCTTGAAACGATTATCGTTTTGTAGAAGACTGTTTTTGTATGATAGTTTAGGGATGGATGATAAATGTCGACCAAACCGTGTTACACAGACATATACTAGCTACAAACACTGTACAACGGTTTCTATTTAGTACGCTACAGTGAAAGACGGTTTTGCCCTCACCAACATAACGTTGACAACGGCATTATTAGTCAAGGGACGAGTTTGGCATATAAAGCCCATGTTTTGGACCTCCGGCGATGATAATGCCCAGTTTTGTCCCAACGAGAAGCGGATTGATAAGTTTAGGGACCAACTGTGTATTTTAGTCTTTTAAAATTTCAGTCAAAAATAGAAAACTAAGAGTCCTTCGTACATTTTAAATTGATTAAATATACTTTTAAGGTATGACACTCTCTATTTTAATCTACCTTGTATAAGAAATTAAATAATCAGTTCAACAAATCTCTTCGGATTTTTTTATAGTTTCATTGTTAATATTATCATCGTATTTCCTATTTCTGCAAATAGTTTATTTTTCTTCAAATTTTGATTCTACATTTATTTTTTAGCAATTTTTTGGCAAAATTTAAAGCATTTTAGAATCCATTTTCTTTATAGTTTTTAAAGAATGAAACAACACATTCTAATTGTTTAATGTCATCATTAATACAAATATCTTTTGATTGTAAATTTTTACTAATAGAACTGATTGCAAACAACAAGTCGTACCCAATAACCATTCCTAACAAAATTTAAAAATCACTTAGTTCATGTGTAGCTAGACTCTTACAATCAGATCTTGTTTTAGGTTTGGTGTAAACTTTATTTAATGAATATAATGCAAAAACAAAAGAGGCCAAAAGGGGCCTTACATAATCGGATTTATAAAGATGATAGTAAAAAAAACATGTGACCGACTCATCAATGTATATACAAGGTCCTACAAAATCAAGGGCCTTCAAAAATTACGGGTATAAAGTAGCTTTAGTTGTTTTACCCTTAAGCTATCTCTGGATTCTACCTAGACTTTTAAAAGTTATGGGTTCAAATATCGTTGGAGACATTGGAGAAAGTATGTGTGAGGTTAGTGGTATAAGAGTATAAAACGTTGCCAATTTAGAAAAAGAAATATCATTATCTTTACAAGTATATTTTTTTATCCAAAAACACATTTTCATCCTATTTTAACCAATATGAAATAAAAAAGGGCAAATGACAAAAAAATGCATCGAACTTGACACTTTATGTGATTGTGTGTAGCCAACTATTTTTTTTTCTTATTGTATGTACTGAAATTTCAAATTTCGATCATTATGTGTATTTTGTGACTATTCTGCTATGTAAAATGACCATTTTACCCTTCGAAATTTGAAAAAATTAAGGGTAAAATGGTCACAAAATACATACAATAATCGAATTTTAAAAGTTCAGTACACACAATAAGAAAAAGATAATTGGCTACACACAATCATAAAAAGTGTCAAGTTCGATGCATTTTTTTATCATTTGACTAATAAAAAAAGAGTTCTAATGAAATGTGCACCAGAATACAACCCCTTTTCGATAAGTGCTAGAAAAATCATTCTCTCAATTTTCATGCTGAAACGAACAGCTCTCAAATTACCCACAAAATGTACCTTTTATACATCATTCTTACTCGTTACGCCTTCATATCTGATTAAGACACCCACATCTCTAAATTTATAGTGTTTTATTTTTTAAATATTATATCATCAAATCAAAAAAGTTTATCATGTTAACTAATAGATGCAAAAATGACAATTTATATCTTCATGTGCATGTCTCACATTTGATTTAATAGAATACGGAGTTATTGATAAGGATCAGTAATGTTACAAGTATTCAAAATAAAGATCATTCATGCAAAAAAAAAAAAAAAAAAAAACAAAACAAAGAAAAAAGGGATTTGGGTTAAACTGCAAGAACAAACAGTGTAATTTACTCTGATTATAAATAAAATATTTTTGTTTATATTATTTGTTTCCAATATCCTAAATTTTAAAGATCAAAATAATAAAAACTTATTGTGAGTTGTCGCATTATAAATAATAATTTTTTTATAAAATAATTATTAAACATGACTTCGTAAACCATAGCTTAATTACACGTATCTTATCTATTAACTACTCTTTACATAAAGTCATACAGTTTGCTAACTTTCTATTCTACATGTTCTTTGAAAAGTAGTAATGTCTACGTAACACGCTTGAACAAAGTAGAACAATTACGACTTTACGAATGCTCTTCACACTGACAGATCATCTTCTATGCGTTTTCCTTACAAATCAGTTACTGTTTCTTTTGTAAAATTATAGCTAAGTAACAATAAAAGATTTTATAAAATATTAGTTACAGTCTTACAGACAGGGACGGATTTAGTTCATAAGAATAGGGTGCAAGTGCCCCTCATTGCTAGCCGAAAAAGTCGAGATTTTAGTGTAATTTTTTTATAATTGCTGGACCCAACCTGGTTGTGTGGGCTCGCTACGCCTTCTGGGCTAGGAGCCATGTAGCCACAATTGACGTTCAAAAAAAAAAAAAAAAAAAAACATACTAAAACCCAACATTCAACACTCTAAAGCTTTATAAATCCATCATTTCAAAGTAAAACTACTCGATTTATCATTACAATCCTAGTTTTCTTCCGCATTTTGTCGTTGTTGTAAAAAAAAAAAATTTGCCGCCCACATCCTCATTTTCTGGTTCCGCCACTGCTTACAGATAACAGCCTTTTTAAACTAAAGGTTGTGAGTTCAACGGTATTTCGTATTTGAGTGACCCATTAACCAAAAGGTCGTGGGTCCAAGTCTCATCGGAGACATGTGAGATAGAATTTGTGAGATATGTGATTTAGGTTGTAAAAACTTCTTAAAAAAATAAATAATAATAGAAACAAAAAATGGCCTTTTTAACCTTAAAATTTCATACAAGTGTTAAAATCAGATGGACGTTTTTCATTTGGGATACACTATTCATACGGGGTCTATCCCCATAGACCCTGCCAACACAGTTTTTTGTCCCCGAACTTTTTTCAGTACAACACAGTTTTTTGTCAGTTTCTGTTTCGTATTTCTGACAGTTTTAAGCGTTTGGCTTATTAAACTTTATATTTACAGTTCCGCATTTTCAGGTTTATAGCTTTTTGATATAAACAAAATTATAAAAATAAAAAAAAAAACAAAAAAAAAAAAAAAACAAAAAATATAAGGAGGTATATCTAAAAATATAGCCACCCACCCTTTTCATTTAGTGTTGTGGGTGCACCTAAGTCACTAGTAGGGTCCTATCAGCAATACACGTTTTCAACTCTCAATGACTAGAAGCAAAATGTCACAACCAAACATTAATAGACAACGCTTTGTTATGTTTACTTAACTGTTCAGCTGGTATCAATAGAAAGTTTTGTTGGTCAAACCAAAAAAAAAAAAATGTATGAATCTATTTTGCTTTGAAAGTTTTGTGCATCGACTTACACGCACTAATATTTTGCTATACTTTATTTCCCACTAAATTTACATGCATATATGAATTTTTCTAATATTTTTTTGAGTATGCAATAGAAAGCATTTTTTTTTCATCAACCATTTATATATATCATCTCACAATTTAGACTCGTGGATGGACTCATGATGGTTGTGGCAAGGGTCATATTTCTTTTGGGATAAGCTATTTGGACCCTCTTATAGGAGGTTTCGTGAGGTCTTGTGCATTGCGGGCTTGTACAGTGTGAATCGCAGTTTATACATTTTGACTAAAACCTTTCTATTGTCACATCATAAGGGGGTCTTAATAACATAACCCATTTCTTTTATGGGTACGTTCAACCCTCAATTTTACCTAATAAATTCTTTATAGAGCAATTTTTGTACTTATAATTATACAAAAAAATGTGCAATACCCTTTCAAAAATCATAAATCCATATTTGTTTAGACTTGATGTAACTCCAAATCTATACTATCTTATAATTGTGTATGACTCTCTCATATCAATTATTTTAAGACTATCAAAAATAGATTTTTAAGCAAATACAACATTATACGCATTATTTACAAGTATTTAAAGCACGCATAAAACTAAAAAAACACTACTCATCACACTATTAAAAACACATCTTCACCACAAAATACAACTATTTAACCACAATGTACAATATAATTAAGCTTCCAAAACATAAATCTGAAATCTATTTGATATACCGATTATTTGTCCGTGACGGACATGTCGACACACTACTAAATATTTTGTGTTGTTAATATTTATTTTAGTGTACTCGCCGTCATAACGCGCGAATACCCTACTAGTATTTATAAATTAAAATAGTTCATTTGATCTTAATATATAAAAACATTTACACTTCTAAATTCAGATTTCTTATTTAGATTTAAGATATTAATTAAATGTTTATTTTCATTCAAAACCATGTTCACTCAGCATTATGATTCATTTAACGCTAAATCATATTATTTTATAGTGTGTTATTAAAGGTGACCAGCCTAAGAGCACATAGTGTGAGGCGTTATACGGCTGGTCGGTGCCCTATTACGCCACCGTATAACGCGAGACGACACCCCGATCAGAACCATAGGTCCTCGCATCGTACTCACCAGCCCACGCGATATGCGATATGTTTTTTTGGAGTGATTTTTGTGTTTTTTTGTGTGTGTTTATGTGTGTATGTTTTGTTTTAAGTGTTTGTGTGTGTTTTGTATTTATGTGTGTGTTTTTTTGCGGTGAAGATGCATGGAAGAGGAAGAAGGAGGAGGAAGAATAATGGGTTTATATATATTTTCTTTCATTTTTAACCCTTAAAACTTCATTCTTTTGACTTTAGTCCCTTATAGTACTACTTTTACATCGTTAGTCCTTTTATTTTTGCAATGTTAGTCCTTAAATTGTATAAAATTTGATTTAAATGTAATACTTTATTTTATTTAAGTTCTATAATGTTCTCAGAGTTGCAATAACCGTTCTTATAGTTTGCTCAGATTGCATGTTTCATCCCTGGTCTTTAGAAAGTGCATGCGGCCTCCATGTGAGAAAAAGTTAGGTTCGCCTTCGTCCTTTTTGAAAGTGAAATGACTATTTTGCCTTTGTCTTCATCCCCCTTTATTTTACATTTGAATTTATAAATGCATCTTTAAACATTTCAACAAACTTGCAGAAAAATCTTCAACAATATGCTAAACTAGACAAATCTCAAACTTACTATTATAATCAAAATACCACAATGAATCAAAACCTTATCATATATACAAATTTATCTTAGAGATTTATAAACACCAACAACAATCTTCAAGTACACATAAATCTAAAAGCAAGACCAAACCAAGATCTAACACCAAAGTTGATTGGTCTACTGTCAAACTCAAAACCCTAACACTAAAATACGAATCTTAAAAAATAACTTAAAATCCAAACATATTTTACACCAAAACCGAAACCCAAATCCCGATCAAATGTAAAAAACGAACAAAATCCTTGTGTTCTTGTAGATGTGTTTAACGATGGTCGATGGAGATGGGTATTGGTGGTTGCGGCAGATGCATGATGGTGCTTATGTTGTGGCAGCGGAGTTATGATGGTAAGATAAAATAATTCTGTGAGTAACTAAAAGGGATTAGTGATGCGTCGGGTTGCAACACTAAGTTTTACAACCCTACTAAGTATTGTACCTAATCGATGTAGTGTAGTATACATAAGTCCGGAGGGTTGATTGTTCTCCAGAGAAATAATGAGGTAGGCTCGAAGTGTATTTCAGATCAAGTCTAAGGGTTGAGAGACAAGACTTTTTTGGTATTTTATATTTTATGAAAGTAAGTAAAATTACGGGTTTTGAGAGGGGTTTGTATTATAAACTAATATTAACCTAAAATGTGGAAAAGTAAATAAACAAGAAAAGTGAAATGGTGAGAAATTTTTATATGGGGAAAGTGTATTTACCTAGGGTTGCATTACTTTTTAATTGTTTCTCATTTAATCTATTGAATTGTCACTATCTTGTCTAATGCAATAAGGAGTATTTGTTGGGTTCAGTTAATACCCAAACCCCTAAATTCTATGATTTGAATAGAAAATACCCTAAGTGTTTATAACCTTAAACACTAACAAGTCACTGAGCGCACAACCACTCAGTGAGTCATCTTCAGGATTCTCAGTACGAGACAAAGAGAAAAAGTCTCCCCACTTAGTGAGGCGGAACTCAAGGGGTGAAGATTGAGTCAAGAAGAAGATGGTGGATTCAGTGAGTGATGACAATAACTCACTGAATCCCAAAACTCCTCACCAAGTATTACCATTGAAAACAAGACTGAAGATCAAGACTGAAGGCTAAGAAGACCGAAGAATGGGCGGGACAAGGCGGGATAAGTTTGAATAGATAAGACGAAGTCCCTATCAACACAAAGTAAAACATTCCATGAAACGCTAACAACCAGGATCAGTGTCATCACTGACAAGAAGAAAGCATCCTTGTATCTTACCCAATATAGCCTTTGTAAACAGAGACAAAATACATCAGTATTTTGTCTTCTGTAACCGTGTCAGTTTGTCCTCTAGGATAGAGTCAAAAATCATACTTGTATAGATAGTCATAAGGTAGGAGTGAAAGATTAAGCTTGTGCATTAACTTTGAAAAACACACACAAGCATCTTTCACTCCTTCAAATACGACTATGTCCCTGAGATAGCTCAGTGGTACCTGAATAGTTGTGCTTAGACATAGACTAAGCTTAGTGAGGAGTCACACCCATACTTGTCATTTGAATCTCAAGTACTGTTTCGCAAGTACTTGAGTAATGTATTCTTTTTGATTCGTTTTAATAAAGAATATAAACGTTGGAAAAATCCTTTGTGTTTTATCTTGTTAAAACTGAATTTTAAACTGCTTTACTTTCAGTCATGATTCACAATTAGTATTAATAATTGTTTTAGCCATTTGTGAAACGGGAACAACAAGTGGTATTAGAGCAGGCTGATTTATAAAACCCTTTTGAGCCGCTCAAAAACGTTTTTAAAATCAGGATCCTAATATGGCTGAAAGTGAAGTTCTCCAACTTGTCGATAAAAAGGGTGGAGCCTATTGTAACACCCCCAAATCTGCTCAGCGGAAGACTTTACCAACTCTGGGGTGCTACGAAATTGGTACATAACACAAGTATAGCGAAACATAATAAACTCATCCATAACTTAAAAATATAGTCAACGATAGTAATTAAGTTTTACATTTATTGAAAAGTACGAAAGTAAGCCCATTAAAAATAGTTCATAAAAGCGGTCCCAAATAACATTAGAGTGTAGTGAATCCAAGACTAGGGGCGGCAATTCGGGTCGGGTTCGGGTTGTCAGGTTGGCGGGTTAGAAAATCCCAACCCAAACCTGACCCATTTAAATTATCGGGTCAGCTATGTCAACCCTAACCTGTTTAGACATAACCCGAACCTAACCCATTTAACCCGTATATATACTTAGGTTGGCGGGTTAAATAGGTTACACGGGTTGAATATGTAAAACGGGTTGAATTGGTTCAGCGGGTTTCGGGTTGACCAATTTAACCCTTTTTATATACAAAAGTTGGCACATTACACGAGTTAAACAGGTTTTCGGGTCGACCGGTTTAACACATTTAACCCAAATAATAAAATATAAATAATTTTGAGTTTATGAAAAAAAAATATTAAACGGGTTGACGGTTGGACCCGCTTATTTTATTCCCAACCCGAACCTAACCTGTTTAATAAACGGGTTAGATATGTCGACCCAAACCTGACCCATAATCTATTTAGCACAACCCTAACATGCTAATTTTCGTGTCGGTTTCAGGTCGGGTTTCGTGTCGGGTTAGAAATTGCCACCCTTATCCAAGACCATGCCATCGCTGCCAAGCGCCTCCCAAATCAGTTACCAAAGCCATACTTATCAATTACCTGAGAAAAACATGCTCAAAAGTCAGCCAAAAGCTGGTGAGTTCATAGGTTTAATTAAATACGGAGCAATTGGACCAAACAGTAAATCCACTTAATACGCAAACTAAGCCATAACATATAAGCATCACATTCTAATCACATACATAAACCAACATGTTATACGTCATGGCAAGTTGATGCAACCACAAATACAGGTGCCACCCTGGAAAATTGGGCAAACAAGTCCAGACGGGGTGGTCAACCACAATAGATCTATCTATAACATCCATGCTTCCCGTAGGAACTAATGACCTAATAGTGGCAAGTTAAAGAGAGACTAAACCTTAGCCTTGACTACGTAATAAGTACAACAAACCACAATTTCATAACCGGTCCAACCAAAACATTTTGCATGTTTTATCACCCCAAGATTTAATAAAGCAGTATGAATAAAAGTGGGCCTATGAAACTCACCTCAGTCCAGCAAATGCACAAGAATCAACAGGAATAAAGAAGAGTATCGACTATCAGAAAACAACAAATATTGACTCGGTACTACCTAATAACATAGACTTGGCTTAGATTATATCTCCATTCAATAATTCCCAATCCCGACTATATTCCAGTTTTATTTCCAAAACTCTTTCTCATATTAGTTTCTAGTGTTTGGTATCCGTGCGTGTGTTGTGTCGACTCAACAAGACTCATGTGAACACACGCTTCTCAAGAACTCCATAAAGTAAAAACCACAACAATCTATGTGTCAAGTTTATAGTTTAATAAGTCACTTAAATAAATTGTCAAAGCTTATCGAATTCGTCAACCCGATAAACTTAACAATTTATTTGCCTTACTTATTATTCTAAAACTATACCACATCCTAAGGCGTCGTAGGATACGTCGTCATTACTAAACCTTTCTGACATAACTAACGAGGTCTTACTTGATTCATCAATCAAATAAGTTAGTGTGGAAAACTAGAAGAGGGTTTACCGATTAAAAACTTTGTTTTGAAACTTATTGAAAGGTCAATTGATATTGATCTTAGATATGTTAGTGAATGGTAATCAATATGCAAACAATATATAAATAGTAGATAAGGAAAGAAACAATCAAACCACGACAAGTTGTTTATAGTGGTTCGGTCTACAAGGACTCTTTTTCCTTGCCCCACTCCACTCCTCGAGTCTCACACTCGAGAGTTTAACTTCACTAGTAAACAAGCTCCTTTCACCGGCGGAGAAACCTTTACACTTCGCTTACACACTATTTCCGACACTAAGCTAGATGTCAAGTACTTTTCAAGGGTACAACCACTCCCACACACAATGTATTTTAAGGACTAAAATACTAACCACTCACACTCACAAGATTATGATGGTTTGGTACAACAATGATGTATGAATCAACACAAGATCATACAACAACAAACAAACAAGACTTCCAACAACTTGTTAAAGCTTGAATATGCCTTGATCATCTTTGCTACAAAAGAGATCACTAATATGATATGAAACTGAGTTAGAAATGTTAGAGAGAAGGAATGTATGTGAATATAATAGAAAGGGATGAAAAACAACTTGGTTTGGCTTTGCTATTTATAGCGAAAATACTCAGCAGGCACCACGGACCACGGATCCCTCAAAAGGGTTCCGTCCGTGTTAAGTTTTGGTGCCGCCGGGGTCTGACAGCAAGATCACCAAAATCTTATCAAAGTCAACCATATCTATCCAAGATTGTGTAAGATATGTAGAGTCTAAATCTACACAAAGTATCTAGTGAAATCTTCTAAGGATTTCAATGATACACTACATGATGTCATGTGTTTGTTTTCTATTTTTAGAAATATGTTAAAATGTAAATACATATGTAATGTTTTGTTTTAAGAAATCAAAACATTCTTGATCTAAAAATATTAACATACATTATGGTTTAGAGTCATATCAAAATATGATTAATCAAAATGTAAATGCTTGAGTGATGAAGATATTATTTGAAAAGCTTGTTTTAATATCTATTAAACTTGACAAGCTTTAAGCTTTATAAAAATTAAATTTACTTTTGTCGTTAACAAAACTTAGGTAAAAATCATAAAATATAAATAACATTTAATGACGATATTTGTATTAACAATCTCCCCCTTTTTATTGAGGGCAAAACATAAATTTTATTTTTATAAAAGATGTAAAGATTGTACAAGAGTTATAAAAATATTAGTTTTAGAACTTGAAAGATAAAGATGATAATGCAAGTATGTCCAATTTAGACATGATGTTGACTTTTTAGAAAGTCAAAGTGTGCAGTTGACTTTTTATAGAAGTCAAATTCTTCATAAGTTGAAGTATGATGTTGACTTTTCAGAAAGTCAAAGTATGCAGTTGACTTTTTATAAAAGTCAAATTTAACCAAGTTCTATATATTTCTCCTCCTTTTTGTCTCAACAAAAAGAAGATGCGAGACGGGATATGTAATGAGCCCGAGCCATTATCTCCCCCTTGACCAATGCTCCCCCTAAATTGGGTGCCAAGAGAGAGATACTTGGATTGTGTAAAAGCTAAAAAAAAATGTTAGTAATAAGCATCATCACAAGCATTTTCAAACACCATGTAATAATCAACAACAATATAAGAAACACCATTCATTTGTTAAATTTTTTCATGATATAAAAATCATGAAAAGAGAACACAATGAAGTGTTAGTACAAGAATAAAATCCTAAAAAATTATCCTAGAAAATTTAAAAAATACAAAGAAAAGCCTAAAAATGCTTAAAGAGAATAAACTAGGACCTTTCCATTGAGGTGGTGGATGAGCAAGAGCATTGATGAACTCTAGGATGTGATTGAGGATGAACCTCATTTCGTCTTGAAGCTCATGGACCATCACCCAGGTCCTTTCGGTAATTTGGGCGGTTCGCTCACAATTGGAGCAACCATGTCTAGGAGGGTAGTATGGTTCATGATTTTGTGGTGGTGGAATGGTGGAGTTGTTGGTGTTGGTGGTTGTAGTGGTGATTATGGAGGCTAGCAAAGCACTTTGCATTTGCATGGCATCACTAAGATGAGAGTCCACCATATTGGAAAATTGGTGGAGATGATTGAGCTCGGCTTCAATCTCTTCTTTAGTGGGGTGATCATCCCACATGGATTCCTCAATGTCCTCTATATGAGAAGGCATTGATGTTGTAGGTAGTGGTTGATCCCCATACAAAGGACCATGGATTTCCTTGTAGATGGGATGGAAAAGAAGAGGTCTTGGCCCTAACGGGGTGTTTGGGTCAAATGATGGACGTGGAGACTCATGAGCTATTCGCTCAATAGTACCAAAAGATGGTAGTGGTGGTGGATGATTGGGCCTAGTAGGCAAGTCCTCCAAGTTTTCCAAAAATGGATTTGGAGATGTAGGTGGTGTAGAGAATAACTCTAATGGGATGAGTGTTGGAGATTTTGGAGGTGATGGTGATTTTGATGTTTGGATAGGAGCCGATGGTAGTGAGCTAGGATTTTTTGTTGGTGGTGGAGTAGTGACAATAATTGGTAATTGTGGAGGTGGTGTAGGAGTAGCCAAAGTGAGAGTTGTCTCATCTCTTATAGGAGATGAGATGGTTAATGGAGAGGACTCAGAAGAGGAGCTTATGTTGACAAAGCAACAAGGTCTTACGCTCATTCTAGCGGTTCTTTTGCAAGGCTTGGTTGTTAGGAATTGGAAATTCCATAGTGATGAGTCGGTCTCCCCAAATATTATTTAGCATAAGTTAGCTCGTAGACATAATGTTAGTTACGTTATTTATCAGTTTATTAGTTAGTTATTAGTTTAGTTTAGTGTAGTGCAACACCGTGGAGGAAGGACGGGTCTTTACCCACTGTATGCCTGATCCACAGTCCGACAGGAGGACATATTTGTATGTTACTACAAATACCCCTTCCATCTATGGAAGGGGTGGTGCTTTTCTAATCTAACCTTTCATAATTTACAAAGCAAGTCTCTAGCAAGAAACACCCTCTCATTCTTTCTCTCTCTAAATGGCTAACATGTATTTCCATCATCCAAGACCACCCAAATCATCAACACAATAATATTTCGATCCTACAAATGGTACCAGAGCCAAGGTTTTTGTGTGTTGATGATTTTTTTTGTGGTTTTGATTCATGTTTTTAAACTGTTTTTGTGTACTGTTTTAATGGTCCGAACACTTTTTATATTTTGGTATTGGTAAACAGCTTTAAACAAGTATTTTGTATCCTTTTTTGGTCAACAAAGGTCATATTGTTCATTCAGTGTTAATATCTGTCTTGTGTCAAATACTTGTCCAAACAGATTATTTTACCTTTTATGACATTTTTTTGTTGTTACCATTATCTGTGAAAAAGTGGTTGTCTGGTCTTTTTTATTGGTCAAAACTGGTCATCTGGTGAGGGTTTTTCTTGGTCAAACTGGGCAAACAAGTGTTTCATATGCAGTTCTGCTGTTGTTTCTGGGTTACTTTGAAGATGGTCGGATATATTGAACGGAAAAATAGCTTGAAATTCCTGCTAGCGAGTTGACTGAATAAGTTGTCCGGTTTCATTGTTCTTAGCGACTTGTGATGAAAACTAAGTAGCGACTTGACATTTTTGAATGTCAAGCGAGTTGTTAACATATTTGAGCTAGCGACTTGACACATTACTCACCTAGCGACTTGTCTACGCGTGTTGACTATTGAGTCAACCGCAGCTAGCGACTTGTCTTATCTAGCTACTTGTCAAAGCTGTAGCGACTTGTCAATATAAGGTCTAGCGACTTGACTCATACTAGCGACTTGTCTGATAAGTATAAAAGGACAGAAATGAAGAAGAAGAATGACAAAATTGACCACGACATCAACATAATAACTGTTACCATAATAAAAAATCTCGACCTCAGTTTAATAGCCTCAAACCGCTATCATCAAATCCCAACTCTATCCTAACTATTATCTTCTTTAACAACAACTTCATCAAAAGCAATCTCCACTTCAACTAGACTCATTGAATTTAAAATAAAACATCAAAAGACGTCAGACTTTGGTTCAGGTTTAATCTTTTCAAGATTTTTTCTCGAACCCATCTTCATCACTGATCGATTGCTTGTGATACTATTCGAAGACAAAGAAAGAGTTTAACAACAATGTTAACTCTTTTCTTTATTTCGTTCATGATTAAAAAAAACGAAAACGAAAACCAACATCAAAAACCTACCCGAGACCCCTTTAGGATCTTGAAGACTTCTTCTGTTTTCTTGATTCAATTCGAGCAGCAAATGATGATTAAGGTGAAGGTTTGTGATGTAGTTTGGTTAGGATTATTGAGTGATTTGAGATTAACGAAATGGTTAATCAATCTTGATGATAATATAATGAGATTAGATGAGTTTTGTTTTTAAAGTTAAGAGCAGATTTGTGAGATGTGAATATTTGGTGGTTGAGAATATGTTAGAGTGTTTTAGGGTAAATGATAAGTGAGAATAATTAGGTTTGGAGAAGGTTTATAACCGGTTTGAACATAACCTCTACATGGATCTGGTTTTTTTTAGTAGGTCGTGGGCTTTTGGGCAACTAACCGGTTTGTTGAATGGATTGGGCTAATTGATGTGCAATCTTATTTGGACTATGCATAGATGATATATACGTTTGATGGATCACTCATTCTTATGAGCTTAAAGTGAAAATCTGTTATACGAAATTTTTGAAAGAATTTTGGATACATTTTTGATAAGAGTGGTATTTTGGTTTGAAAATATTTTCACGGGAGGATACAAAAATCACGAGCTTAAACGATCTATAATGTTGAATTGGGCTTTGATTTTTCTTTGAAAAATTGTGTAATTTGAGGAGGTCGATGATTATTATGATGGACTTTGTGGACTAATGAAACAATGTTTGGTCATTAAATTTCAACGAATGATACATGTGTTTACGGCTAATGTTTGTGTTTCATATGGCTAAAAGATTGAGACTTGATATTGAAATTTGTTGAAATGATTTGTCCATAAGATTTGGGGTGATGATGAGATTTGATGTGATATGTGATTTGATACCTTGGTCTATACATTTTCACGAATCATATTCTGTCAAGGCTCGAATTTATGATTAATCAAAGTTGACTACGGGGTTGTTGTACGGTATTTTGTATTTGGATTTGAAGTGAGGTTTTTCGGGCTCGCTTACTTGTTTCGTCTTCTTTTTTTCTACCCTTCCGCGAAGATGACTTGTTTGGGCATTTATAGAGTGTGATAAAGACTTGGCTATTTAGTTACTTTTGTGATTCTTTCTCGCTTTACCCACAATGTAACTATCACTTCGGTGTCTCATGCAGTTGAGGATACGTCAAGAGGTTTTGTACATTGGGTACACCGTTTTTTCTTCACAAGAATTAGTACAAGATTAAGTAACAAATCTAGGGAATTCTACTTCATAATCTAGCTTGGTATATCGGATTTACTTCTTCTAGTGGTCACTGCAATAACCGACAGAAGGCGTGAATGATGTGTTTACCAAAGTGTTTATTGGATGGTTTTTGATTTTGTTGATGTTGGATTATGAACAGTTGATGAACCGCTGCATGTTCCCCTAAAACAGATATTCACCGAAACCAATGCTGTCATAAAATATTCAAGCTGACATTGTTTACGGTTCTGTCTTGATTTTGTAAAATCCCGCGAAAGAATCTATTTCTCGGTTTAAATCATAGACTTGTAAAATCCCGTGACAATGGAAACATCCTGGTAATTGTTAAGTGAATTTCCGGATCTATCTTACGGTTTATTCTTGGTTTTGTAAAATCCCGCGAAAGAAACTATTTCTCGGTTTAAACCATAGAGTTGTAAAATCCCGTAATGATGGAATCATCCTGGAGAAAGGAAAGTGTATTTCGGGATCTTATCTGATGCTGGTGCTACGGTTTCTACTCCAAAGAAGGGATAAAAGGGTGTTCTTCATGAATTGGATGCGTGTTTGGAGTTTTGTCATGGCAGTTTGGTTATTACATGGTTTTAAGGGGTGATGTGCTTTTAACCATGGTCGGGATGAAACCATTATCAAAGTTCATTTAAATGTCAAAGAAGGCTAGATTTGCTCGGTTAACCAGAAGATGTGACAACGGCGTTGATTCAGTATTATTTATTTGAGGTTGAAGTAAAATTTCACGGGCAAGTGTCCTTAGTATCTGAAGGTATCGGGGATGGTTGGATGAAGATTCTTCATGATCCTTGTTCGAGCTTATTATCAAAAACGAAGACTTGGAAATCTAGTTATTGTTGGGTGACTTTTACCTTTTCTTTTACCACTTGGGGGAATTGGGCTCTTACCACCACAAAATAACTATCACTTTAAGGAGTTACGTTGTAGTGCTCAGTGTCGCATTCAATTATGGATTTTCAAGAGGTGATGTACGTCTATTACCTGATGGTTGGTTGGATGAAGAGTATAGAGTACTTAGAGATTCAATGGAGGATGAAGTCTCGGCACCACTCTTTGTTACATATGTGCAAGTTTAAGTCACCAGTTCGGGTTAGTTTACTTCAGGGTCAAATTCATCATATTGGGTTTTCTCCATCAGCTGTTACAACAAAGAGCCTACTGAATGATAATGGGGTGATTACATGTTTTGCCAAGAGAGTTTGAAAAGAGAGAGATTATGACGTTTGAATACTTCAGTTCAATCCTCGTTCCTCAAAGAAAAGAAATGTGTACGCTTCAGTACGCATTATCTTCTAAAGAAGAGAAATCTTCTTTTATGACCATTCTCGTCAACATGCTTCATACTTTTTCCATGTGCTTTTAATTATCAAGTGAACCGGGCTACCGATGATTGTTTTCTTATTCCACTTGCTCAACTATAATGACGATGGCGACATCATGTGCTAATTTTGCGGGGGAGAAGTGTGAATTGAATACTTTTGGATGATTTCACTTATTCAATCAAGAATGGCATCTTCGTATGCAATTCTTGAGGGGGAGAAGAAGTATGATAATTCTACATGGTTGATTGTTATTAGAGAATAAATGGTCAAACGGCTCCAAACTCATGTAAGAACCGAGCTTCTTCTTATCGGGTCATTTCTACATGGAGTTTCTTCTTAGAGCCATTGGTTGACATCTTTACGGGCTGATATGATTAAATGACAAAGTGCTTCCAGTTGCGTGGTTGATTTCCTTGAGGAACATCTTTCTGTTCTTGTTTGATTGGGAGGGATTTGATTTAAGGGGATTTGCTATTTGTAAGTTAACGGGAATGCATTTGGTGAGTTAAAGATGTTGACTTTCTATTCCCCCATTGGACAATCTTGAAGAAGGTCGAGTCTACAGTCGGTTCTACATTCTCTGCTACATGTTAGAAGACTAAAGACGAGTTGCATTTGATTATTTAAAGACTTCTTCTTAATCTGGGCATTTATCAAACAGATTGTCGGTTTAGGGGAGAGCACTAATTGGGGGAGAATGAGATGCCATATTCAATCCCCAATTAGACTTGCTCACATTCTTCAGCAAGTTGATTCTCACAAGAGTTCAAGTGTTCTTCTCAACAAATTTCTAGTAAACGGGCTTATAAGGAGTTGCTGATTCTAAAGTGTCAAAACCAGCAAGGGGGAAGGAGACAAGCATCTAAACGCGAGTAAACTTGATGAACTTAATACTTCTAAGTGATTGAAGATATCCCGGGAAGACGAATGTCATTACCGCAGAGACACTCAAGGTTTGACTCATGGCGTTTAATGTTATTATTCCAACTACGTGGGGGAAGTGACATTAGAGAAAGTTTCTGAAGATAAATGAGGTACACAAGTATGACATATTCAGGGGAGATAAATGTATAACATGAGGGAGGTGTTATCAGTTATTCTTTCAGTGGGAATGTGTGTACTTCGGGTTCTTGAGCTTCATACACGATCATCAAGGAAGAAAGCCATTGTTTACCATAAACATTGGGGAGGTGTTTTCTTTACGAGCATGATGTGTATTCGGGAGAGTTCTTGGATATTGGTGTACTTCGGGTTCTTAAGCTTCATACACAATCATCAGGGACGAAAGATGTGAACATTGGGGAGGTGTTCTTCATTACCCTCATGATGTGTATTCGGGAGAGTTCTTGAGCATTATACAAAGAGACTGACTGCATCAATTCAACTACTTGGGGGAATTGTTCTCTTGACACCTTTTGGAATGGATCGCTTCAGACGTCAGTTGAAAAGAAATATGAGAAGATTGTTTTATGTGTGGGATGATACGGTGCTGTTCTTCTATTGGATGATATAACCTCGAACGAAGAATCACGGTGATTATTCTTAAAAGGAGCAGCAAGATCGATGATAATGGTGTGCTTCTCGGTGCACCTGGCTAATGGAAGCTTGAAAGAAAGCTTTGAATTTGCTCAGCTAAAGGATTTTCAGTTTGGGGGGAAGCTGCCAAAGTCTCACTTTCAGATGGTTCTATTTCTTTCTTCGATTCAAGAGCTTTGGAAGCTTTGGTGGTGAATGTTTAAAAGATGACGATTTCTATCTTCTACAACGGGGCTGTTCGATATCCTTATCTCGGTACTCGTATCATCATCTTCTTAAACTATATCATCTACTCTATCTGTGTATATATTTTACAAAAAGAAAATAGAAAAATATAAAACCATCAAAAACCCATAAAAATCAGAAAATTTGAAAAAATACCAAAAATATGTTTTTTCAAGACATGTCTTCTGGTATCGATAACATCTGCGGTCTTAGAAATGTCATTCAACAATGGCACGGGACCATAGATGAAGTTCGAGCAGAAGGTGTAAATATTTCTTTTCAAAACATGTCACAAATCAAATGGCTTACAGTTATTTCAGACTGTAACCCATGCTTAAACTATGATTTGCTATTATTTCAGATAGCAACTCGCTCTTCAAGAAAGGAAAGTGCTGCACTAAACCATTTTTCAAAATCTCCCGTGCACTTATCCTAAAACAAAACAAGGAAAGCATGTCGTCAAAAAGACTGATGTTTCTACACAAATGTTTTTCCGTCTAAAATTCTTCAGAAAAATATTTGTTGTTTTTCAAAAATGGTGGTAAATGAGTTGCTTGAAAATCAATCTAATTCAGAGTTTTTGAAATAAATTGAAAACTCAATCAATGACTTCAGCGCTTTTAAACTTTTCAGAAAAATAAGTCATTGATTGAGGGGGAGAATGTTTTTAAATCTATATCATCTAACGAGATTATCTAATTATCCTATATGCTTAATTGAAAATGATGTTAACCTACGTTGAAGGACTAGGTGCCTAGGATATGATTGTTAGGATTAGATGATTAGAGTTTGATAAACACATTATTCCCATGCCATATATGAATTGATTGACATGTTGGATTGACTTTTATTAGTCGATTGCTGTTTGGGTGATGTCGACCACCATATATCTGTATGTGTGTTCACTAACGTATGCAGGTATTTTGGCATATAAGAATGTTCCCGATCCGGATCCCACAATTGAAGATGATTGGATGCTGAAAGGAAAGGGTAACTATATCTTGGGTTGACAAATGAAGAAACGGAGCTTAATTGGAGTTCTATGAAGTGTTGGCATGGAAAAATGCAACGTAAGAGGTCTCACTGCATCAGCAGATGGTTTTCTTCTAAGTGATTGAAGAAACGAAGCTTAATTTGACCTCAGTTGGCATTAAAATGCAACGTAAGAAGTCTCACTGCATCTGCAGACGGTTTTTCTTTCAAGCCCTACAGCAACAACATAAGCTTCTCAACCACCTAATGTATCTTTGTGCAGGACAAGTAGTGGATGATAATATTTTTTTAAACAATTTTATATAATATTGTTTTGAAAAATGGAAAAATATTGGTTTTGAAAATAAATTGGACTTAATCTTGAAAATCACCGGACTTCATTTTATCAAAACTTAAGTCACTCAATCATCGACTACGGTCATCTATTGAGGGGGAGAGTGATTTAAAATAAAATATTTTCAAACGATATCTCTTCACAAAAGTTTCGGTTTGTACAAAAACAAAGTGGTGATCTAAAGATTTAATGTTATGTCATGGTATGATTTTTCTTTAAGAATCAAGATCTTTCAAAATGATTTTTTTTCTGTTCTTGTTTGATTGTGAAATTGTTTTATTTTACCTAAAGATCTCCTAAAAACTATCATACCTAACACTAACAATCTTTAATGTCTGTTATTGGTCCTCATCTGTCATTTTTCAAAATTAAATTTTGCCACGTCTTTCCCCTAAAATTTTCCAAATAATTTAAATCAATCGGGATCCAAAATCTCAATTGGTTTGAAATTTTTGATCGGGGGAGAGATCGTGATTTAAATCTCAAATCTGTTTTAGTCCTTTTTAAGGCACTCCTGCCTCCATGTGCCAAACGATTTCAAATATACAATGCACATGTTGAGGAGGAGCATTTAACCTAAAACCAAAAGAGCTTTTAAATCAGGTCACATTTTCTCCCATGTTTTCTAAACCTTATTAAATCACTTGGCATCCAAAATCTCAAAGGGTTTGATATTTTTGATCGGGGGAGAATTTGTGATTTAATAATGAAATTTGATATAAGATGATCGTTTTGATTCAAGTGTGCATACTGCTCTCCCATATGTGCTAAACGCTTTCGAATCTCGAAGCACATATTGAGGGGGAGCAGTTCAAAAGAAAATAAAGTTTCAAGGTACAAAGATTTCTATGTTTTAACATACGTACCTTGATTGATTTTCTAAATGGTTTCTTAATGGCAGTGTAATCGTGGAAGTGCTTCAAAAGAACTCTTTCCTTTATGTGCAAAATGATTTTCAAATATCCAACGCACATATTGAGGGGGAGAATTTACCAAAGAAAATCAAAAGGCTTTTTCTAAGGAAATTGTGATCAAAGAAATTATTTCTAAAGAACTCTTGCCTCCATGTGCTAAACAATTTCATAATCTTATGTACATGTTGAGGGGGAGCATTTCTAAATGATCAAAACAATTAAGGTACAAAATGCTTTGATATTATATCACAAGTACCTTGATTGATTTTCAAATGAATTTTCAATTGGTTTCACGGAAGAATGAACTGTACCAAAAGACCGACAATTTTACTTTATGTATGGAGTTATAAGGTTGGTGAGGTTAGGTATTAGTTCCCACGATCCAGCCAGAACCGGAGGGATCTACCCAGGGACAATCCACTAGATAGTGTAGAAGTCCTTAGGTATGATGAAAAAAGGAGAAAAATGAGAATATGGGACGAGTGCGGACTGAGACAGAGCTAGTACTGGAATAAACCCAACAAGGTTCTAGTTATGAAGTCTCGGTAAGCGCTGAAGGGGTTGAAGAATGAAAAAGAAATGAATGTGAAAAAGGTGAAAAGAAATAGCCCTCCAATAATTCAACCTTAGGGCAGGAATGATAAGGTTTTAAAATGTACCTTTTTGAGGGGTCGTTTAAGCCCTTATTTGATCACTTTTGTATCCGTTATTACTTAATATCGTTCCTTTTCACTTTTTAGGTCTCTTGAAGGCAAATTGCTGGAATGGCACTTATTTGGACGAAAAGGCGCGGATATACGAAGAAAATGGCCAAAGTCAAGAATCGAGACACTCAAACTGCTGAAGTACAAGGGGACGGCGTCACTGCTTAACTGCGACGCCGTCGGAGCACTTCTGTGACGACACAATAGCCAAATTGCTTATTTTCAAGTGACGGTGTCAGGCTTTAAAAGAGTAGGCCGTCGCAACTCAGACGGCCTAGATTTGATCCCGACGGCGTCAGAGACTGAAGGGGACGGCGTCACAAGCACAAGGTGACGCCGTCGCAAGACTAACGTGGCCAAGACGAAACCCTAATGACGGCGACCCGACGGCGTCACAAATCATAAGGTGACGCCGTCGCGATTGTAATATTATATATAGAATCCGAATTTTTCAGTTTTAGTGTGTAGTCTTTTGGAGTAAAAACCTAAACCGAACCAAGGCTGTCTTGTATAGTATTTTAGGGTCCCAAACCCTATCTTACATCAAGATAAGTGTTTTACTTCATTAATTCAATTATGTCTTCAATTACTTGTGTGTATGCTTGCATGTTTTCCATGTCCGGCTAATTTACTTGTGTGTTTGCTGAGGGAATATGAAACTTAATTATTGAATATTGATTGGTTGTCTGTTATCTTAATTGTTAATGATCTAGTAATGCGATAGGTCATTCGTTGTGTAATTAATGCTTGATTAATCTTTGTGAACCTTGGACTATAACACTTAGAGCGGTTGTAGGCTAAACCATCCAAAGAGTACCTTAGAGTTAGAGTCTATAATTCCTAGAGGTTTTTGTAAACGAGACCCTTTGGTAAGTTCAAAGAGTTAGGGATAAACGCATACCCTACGACTTTAGACACACAACGCGATTAAGAATAAGGACGTGACAATTCAACCATCAATAAGAGATAACTAAGGAGTAATAAAACCAAAGTAAACACATCTTTAAACCATCATACGAGCACACAATAATTAGACATAGACTACCCTCACCTTAGATTAGATAATTAGAGAAGTAGAGTAATCGGTAGAAATACCAACCCCCAAATCCAAACCCCGAGATTCGTACCTTTCCATTTCCTAAAAACATAAAAAGATAAAAAATAATCTTCCTCAACCCCAACCTTAGCATAGTAACTTCTCACTAGCATTCCTATTCCCCTAGAGAACGATATCGATACCCGTGTCTTACCCTAATACTACACTACAACCTTTATGTTCACTGCCTAGGGTGTTATAAAACTTGCTCAAAGAAAAGGAAGTTCCTTTGACCCCGAACGACGCGTGTAGCGTTATCAAGTTTTTGACGCCGCTGCCGGGGAATAGAATAGCTAGTTAGTAGTCCACCTCGTTTAGGTTTTTTTGCTTGATTCCTATCAAGTAAATTTTTTTTCTCATTTTTAGCTTTCTCGTAGTCTATCCCCCTTCTTCGTGACCTTTGTTCGTAATCCCATCACTTTTCATCATGGAAGGTGATAACCACCCACCATTCATCAACCCACCACCAAATGACCCACCAAGAGCCCGTACTCTTGGTGAATACTCGAGACCAAGCCACCTAGGCTATAGAAACACCATTGAGCTTCCCGACCAAGCCCAAACTACGGCCCTGCGATCCGATACCATCCGGTTGGTGCAAAACAGATGTGCATTCCATGGACTTCGTTCCGAAGATCCAAATCAGCATCTAAGGGATTTCCTTAAACTTGTCGATTCCATCGACCTTGATGCTACTACTCGGGAGACCACGCGTCTGCGTATCTTCCAATTCTCTCTACGGGACCAAGCTAGTAATTGGCTTGAGCGACTTCCTGCCGGCTCCATCTCAAGCTGGGATGATCTCACCTCTCGCTTCCTTGCTCAATTTTTCCCACCGGGGAGAACCACTAAGCTTAGGAATGACATCTTGATGTTCCAAAAACGTCAAGGTGAATCTCTCTACGAAGCATGGACTCGATTCAAGGACTTACTTCATAAAGTCCCTCATCACGGCATTGATCTTTGGCTCTAAGTCCAAATCTTTTATGATCATGTCAACTTCCCCACCAAGCGATCCATTGACCAAGCGGCCGGTGGAAAACTTAGTGATCTCACCGCGGAAGAATCATGGGGTATAATAGAGGACCTTGCTCTCTATGACAACGAAAGTTGGAATGACCCCCGTGAGTTGCCCAAAACCGTAAAGGCAATCTCCTTGCCTCCAATTGACTCACAATCTTCCGACAGTAGGATGATCAAACTTGAAGATCAAGTTAAATTCCTAATGAGTTCCTACGAAAATCCTAAGTCTTCACATCAAGTGAATAAAATCACTCTTCCTTGTGAGTTATGTAGTGGTCCCCATGACACTCGTGATTGCACAAGACTCCCCAAACAAGATTTTGCGGACTATGCCTCCACGCGTACCGACGGAGCGGGAGAGAAGTGGTACACTTTCAAGCCTGAACAAAAAAACTTAGAAAACTCTTACAACCCCTCATGGAGAAATCACCCTAACCTTAAGTGGAACTAAAACTCAAGCACACCCCAAAGCTCATCTAGTCCACCTAATAGGTTCAATTCTCTAAACACCGGGAACCCAACTAATCTTGAGGAAATTGCATCTAAATTCATGTCATCTCAAGAGACTCGATTGACTAAGCTTGAAGCCGATTTTAAGCGAAGACAAAGCGAGATGACAAATAAGCTTGATGCGCTCTTAAAATCCTTTAATGAACGAGAAATTGGAGCACTCCCAAGTTATACTATAAAGAACCCAAAAGTGAATTCGATTTCGTCGACTTCATGTTCTTGTTCACCATGGGAGAGTGCACATCCATGTCCCTCACACCCAACGATTCACTCGGTAAATGCTATCAACAAGGGTTCCAAGCAATCCAGAATGAGGTACCAAGGCCCTGCACCGTTGGTAGAACCAACTCTTGAGAAACCCGTCAACCAAGAACCCAAGCCTAATCTAAAGGAAGAGTACACGGAACTCCATCAAGAAAAACCGGTTCTTGAAGTCTTAGC
Organism: Chrysanthemum seticuspe; assembly: GCA_019973895.1. Lineage (NCBI taxonomy): Eukaryota > Viridiplantae > Streptophyta > Magnoliopsida > Asterales > Asteraceae > Chrysanthemum > Chrysanthemum seticuspe. Next base: position 217,008,175 of record BPTQ01000002.1, on the reverse strand, counting down.
TCATGCACCTTATTATAATGCTTTAAAAGAAAAATATGAGTTAGAACTTAAACTTGGAAAACATGGGTCCGCCTTTGTGTGAAATAATCTACCTAAGAAGTTAGACGATTGATAGCGCTACACGCGTCGTTCGGGGTTAAAGGAACTTCCTTTTCTTCGAGCAAGTTTTATAACACCCTAGGCAGTGAACCTAATCGTTGTAGTGTAGTATTAGGGTAAGCCACGGGTATTGATATCGTTCTCTAGGGGAATAGGAATGCTAGTGAGAAGTTACTATGCTAAGGTTGGGGTTGAGGAAGATTATTTTTTATCTTTTTTTATGTTTTTTTAGGAAATGGAAAGGTACGAATCTCGGGGTTTGGATTTGGGGGTTGGTATTGCTACCGATTACTCTACTTATCTAATTATCTAATCTAAGGTGTATGTAGTCTATGTCTAATTATTGTGTGCTCGTATGATGGTTTAGAGATGTGTTCACTTAGGTTTTACTACTCCTTAATTATCTCCTATTGATGGTTGAATTTTCACGTCCTTATTCTTAATTGCGTTGTGTGTCTAAAGTCGTAGGGTATGCGTTTATCCCTAACTCTTTGAAGTTACCAAAGAGTCTCGTCTACAAGACCCACTAGGGTTTATAAACTCTAACTCTAAGGCCTCTTTGGATGGTTTAGCTTACAACCACTCTAAGTGCTATAACCTAAGGTTCACAAAGATTAATCAAGCATTAAGTACACAACGAATGACACATCGCATTACTAGATCATTAACAATTAAGATAAGAGACAACCAATCAATATTTAATAATTAAGTTTCATATTCCCTAAGCAAACACACAAGTAAATTAGCCGGACATGGAGAACATGCAAGCATACACACAAATAATCAAAGACATAATTGAATTAATGAAGTAAAACACTTATCTTGATGTAAGATAGGGTTTGGAACCCTAAAATACTGTACAAGACAGCCTTGGTTCGGTTTAGGTTTTTACTCCAAAAGACTACACACAAATACTGAAAAATTCGGATTCTATATATAAGATTACATATGCGACGACGTCACCTTATGTTTTGTGACACCGTCCGGTCGTCGTCATTAGGGTTTCGTCTTGGCCACGTTAGTCTTGCGACGGCGTGACCTTGTGCTTATGACGCCGTCCTCTTCATCTTCTGATGCCGTCTGGATCGAATCTAGGCCGGTCTGAGTTGCGACGGCCTACTCTTTTAAAGCCTGACACCGTCGCTTGAAAATAAGAGATTTGGCTTCTGTCCCGTCACAAAATCCTCCGACGGCGTCGCAGTTAAGCAGTGACGCCGTCACCTTGTCTTTTCAGCAGCTGGAGTGTCTCGATTCTTGACTTTGGCCATTTTCTTCGTATATCCGCGCCTTTTCGTCCAAATAAGTGCCATTACAGCAATTTGCCTTCAAGAGACCTAAAAAGTGAAAAGGAACGATATTAAGTAATAACGGATACAAAAGTGATCAAATAAGGGCTTAAACGACCCCTCAAAAAGGTACATTTTAAAACCTTATCAAATATCCCTACACTTGGTATTTGCTTGTCCTCAAGTAAATGTGCTTTTAGCCAATTAATTTATAAGTTAGGGGTCATGAAGCATTGGTTTAAAACAGTCCACAACACATATAAGCCCCGCAAAAGTCATAACAAGCACGAAAATTACATACTAGCATCTCACATGGGGTGTTTGGATACTCACATCTCTTTTAGGTGTATATGAAATATAACAAGTTGGAAATGGAAGATAAACACTCATTAACCGGTCCTAGTACATAGATTACCATAGGCTTGAGAATAGATCAAACCTCCATCGATTTGGCGTAAGCACCTAGGAAAGACTATCAAAGAGGTCTTTAAAGGGTTGTAATGTTAGGCTTACGGTAGGGAAACAAAGGGTTTGGTGGGATAGGCTATTTAGTGGTGGCAAGTCAAAAATCTTTATGTTACAAGCATACGAAGAATGGCGTTGCTAAGCCAAGACTCGACACTCTAAACTCTAGATAACCGAAACAAACAAACATAAATTTAAAGGATAGATGTAGGATGGTAGCCCGTATTTTTTTTTGAACACTCTATTTTTTTTCTTTTCTCTTTTTCTATATATTTTTTTTATACACTTTTACTCTACCATCCTCTACGGTAACATCAAAATGATAGGGATTTATAGGCACATCCCTACACTTGAGTTTTTATTACTCTAACACTAATTTTACCCGAATTGAAAAGATCAGAACACTTGGGGTACGTTATTACGCAAATTAGGGAATTTAACGTTCCCTTCCAATCATTTTATAAACTTTAACTTTTTCCTATGAATCCCAATCATCCCAAAACTGTGTACAAAGGATATGACCCTACTTAGCAACTCATGCAAGTAACTAGATAATTGAACTAAGGGTTTAGGGTGATAATAATAATGCACTAAAAGTGAGTGCATACAAGGTAGGCTAAGGCGATTTGGGTGTATATTTGGGGGTGGGGTGTAAACAATGCTCTTCATTGATATTCCGGAAACACCAAAACATCATGAGAACCGCGAAAAGGATAGGCTCTGAGGGGTTAACTAGGGGTATCGTGTACTAAAGATGAGTACAACGCAAAGGGTGTGGGGGAATTACTCAACCGATGTGGAAGAAGTAATTATATTACGGGTATCAAACAAGGGTTATCCTAATGTCTCTTATCATTTAGTTATTCCTAACTACACAAGTGTAGTCTTACTAGCGATCTCGGGATGCATCACAAAACAAGTTCTAGAATCTATTATACTACCGGTTCACACTCTAAGCATTGAAGATGAATACTTTTAATTCCTACTAATCTAAGGGTGATCCTCACATTTTTGGTGGAATTTAGGTGGTAAAGGGTTTTTGTGCTACTCATGCAACTTTCTATCCGTGAGACGCTTTTGTTAAGACTAATGGCCTACTCCTATATATCATGAAAAATTTCAAATTTGGTGCCAAAATTACCCTAACCGACATTTTCTCATGGTTTATTACACAAATACAATTGGACAAAGCAAATAATCAAGGATAAGCCTAGTTTCAAAGTTCCCGTTTTATTTTCCCTCCCTACACTTAAACTGAACATTGTCCCCAATGTTCCCCGAAAGTATCAAAGTTATGATAATGGAAGGTAATAAAAAACGAAAGAAACTAATACTCCCCTGATTAGCTCGGTAGGATCCGTGTGAAGTAGTGGTTAAATCCTTTCCAAGAAGAATGTGTGCGTGAAAAGCTCCTTCCAATCTTTTGTTTCTTCTTCCTGATAAATAAAACCTGCACATTCGAAGAAAACAAACGAAACCTTCACGTAAAATCAGTGGTAATAATATATATAAGACTCGACTAAACTAGGATATAATGCTTGTGGAATGGATGTTTACAGAATTTCTGGAAAATTAAGACCTGGAAAATTCCAAAAGTTCATAAGTAGCTCAGAAAACGAGAAAAAAAATAATCTGTTATTTTTACTCCTTCCTGATGCCGTCAGGTTGCAATCCTGACGCCGTCAGGTTATCCTGACAAAAACTGGTCTGCGATTTTCTGGAAAAAAATCTGGAAAATTTTAAATCTTTAGAATCTGGAAAAATTTATGCAAAACATCCATTATGACTCGATACATGCATTTGACTCGAACAAACACACATATATATCTTTTAATGAATTGCTATTCTCATGTTTACGTTTCTTTTGAAAACGTGTGTAATCCTCCCTACACTTATCCTTTAATTAAAAATACCTTTATATGCAATTAAGACGAGGTTAAAAACAAAATAAAGCATTTTTACAAATTTAAACATGAGAATAAACAATTAATAAAAGATATATGACACTAACAAGCAAACAATTAAGCATGGGTTGCCTCCCACGAAGTGCTTTTCTTTATTTAAGAGTCTTGTAGCTAGACTCGTAGTCGTGCGCTCACGTTGTCTCGTTTTGCATTCTCAATGAGAATTCTATCATATTGACAAAATTTTCATCGACTCTATATCTAGGCCCGAGGGTCAAGCAATCCTTATAATAAAGCCTCCTTCTCTCCCACATAAATTTATAACCTTTTTCAACATCGTCCTTGCTTTTGTCCTCAAAAGCTTTGATGTTGTATCGTTCAAAAATGGGTAGATGGCCATATTCATTTGTTTTCCAAGGCATCCTATAAGTGATTTCATTGGTTCCTTCCTTAAAACTAACCGTTCCATCATACTTGTTATGGCTCATTTTAGATGTTTCAACAAACGGTTTCCCTAGCACTACTTGGGATAAGCTATAGTCAATGATGCACCCTACATCTTCTAGGACTACAAAATCAACTAGATAGGTGAAATTTCCTATAAAGACATGCACATCCTTGACTCTCCCCACAAAGTTGCAAACTCCACCTAGATACTTAGGGTCTCTCCTAATATTAAGTCGCTCATTCATAATGTCATTGTAGACAGCAGATGACATCACATTAATGGGAGATTCCGTATCTATGTAAGCATGGTCGACACTCCTATATCCGATCATACAAGGGATTTTTAGGTTCCAAGGATTTCCTCTCCCAATCTTTGGGCATATCCTAATGATGGGTGATCGGGGATTATCGATTATGTATTGATGGTAGGCAACCTCTTCCTTAGTGGGGTGAAGATTAAAATAAGCATTATCCTCCTCATTCACATTGATTGTACCAACACGAGCTCGAAGTAGGTTGACAAAGGCTGGATCAAGCGGTATGTATTTGTTTAGTGGTAAAGCGTTGTTTGGTGGTTTGTCACCTTTCATGATGAAAAGTGATGAGATTACGAACAAAGGTTACGAAGAAGGGGGATAGACTATGAGGAAGCTAAAAAATGAGAAAAATTTACTTGATAGGAATCAAGCAAAGAAAACCTAAACGAGGTGGACTACTAACTAGCTATTCTATTCCCCGGCAGCGGCGTCAAAAACTTGATTACGCTACACGCGTCGTTCGGGGTCAAAGGAACTTCCTTTTCTTCGAGCAAGTTTTATAACACCCTAGGCAGTGAACCTAATCGTTGTAGTGTAGTATTAGGATAAGCCACGGGTATTGATATCGTTCTCTAGGGGAATAGGAATGCTAGTGAGAAGTTACTACGCTAAGGTTGGGGTTGAGGAAAATTATTTTTTATCTTTTTTTATGTTTTTTAGGAAATGGAAAGGTACAAATCTCGGGGTTTGGATTTGGGGGTTGGTATTGCTACCGATTACTCTACTTATCTAATTATCTAATCTAAGGTGTATGTAGTCTATGTCTAATTATTGTGTGCTCGTATGATGGTTTAAAGATGTGTTCACTTAGGTTTTACTACTCCTTAATTATCTCCTATTGATGGTTGAATTGTCACGTCCTTATTCTTAATTGCGTTGTGTGTCTAAAGTCATAGGGTATGCGTTTATCCCTAACTCTTTGAAGTTACCAAAGGGTCTCATCTACAAGAACCACTAGGGTTTATAAACTCTAACTCTAAGGCCTCTTTGGATGGTTTAGCTTACAACCACTCTAAGTGCTATAACCTAAGGTTCACAAAGATTAATCAAGCATTAAGTATACAACGAATGACCCATCGCATTACTAGATCATTAACAATTAAGATAAGAGACAACCAATCAATATTTAATAATTAAGTTTCATATTCCCTAAGCAAACACACAAGTAAATTAGCCGGACATGGAGAACATGCAAGCATACACACAAATAATCAAAGACATAATTGAATTAATGAAGTAAAACACTTATCTTGATGTAAGATAGGGTTTGGAACCCTAAAATACTGTACAAGACAGCCTTGGTTCGGTTTAGGTTTTTACTCCAAAAGACTACACACAAATACTGAAAAATTCGGATTCTATATATAAGATTACATATGCGACGGCGTCACCTTATGTTTTGTGACGCCGTCGGGTCGTCGTCATTAGGGTTCGTCTTGGCCACGTTAGTCTTGCGACGGCGTCACCTTGTGCTTGTGACGCCGTCCTCTTCAGCTTCTGACGCCGTCTGGATCGAATCTAGGCCGTCTGAGTTGCGACGGCCTACTCTTTTAAAGCCTGACACCGTCGCTTGAAAATAAGAGATTTGGCTTCTGTCCGGTCACAAAATCCTCCGACGGCGTCACAGTTAAGCAGTGACGCCGTCACCTTGTCTTTTCAGCAGCTGGAGTGTCTCGATTCTTGACTTTGGCCATTTTCTTCGTATATCCGCGCCTTTTCGTCCAAATAAGTGCCATTACAGCAATTTGCCTTCAAGAGACCTAAAAAGTGAAAAGGAACGATATTAAGTAATAACGGATACAAAAGTGATCAAATAAGGGCTTAAACGACCCCTCAAAAAGGTACATTTTAAAACCTTATCAACGATCCCGGGCTATTTACTCTTCCGTGTAGGCTTGGAATTTCCAAACCTCTCGATGCTCTAGCCGACTTAGGATCATGCATCAATCTTGTTCCGTTGTCCCTCCATAGAAGCCTTAACTTAGGTAAGATAGAATCAACGGAAACTATCTTAGGTCTAGCGATAGGTAGTGTTGCATATCCGGTAGGGATAATAAAAGACATGGTAGTACACGTAGGAGAATTGACTCTTTTGGCCGACTTTCATGTGCTAGACATGAATAAGGACCCGACATGCCCATTACTAGTAGGAAGAGGATTCTTAGCTACCGCTAGTGCCATCATCGATTGTAAGATGTCCAAGATAGTGGTAGAAGAGGGGAGTGCTAGGTCAATTTACGATGTCAAAAAGCATACGTACTACAAAGAGGAGGAAATCCCACATGAGATTAGGTTGGATAGAACACCTTATAGATATGGACCTTGGATAGACAAGAATTTCATAGGTCCCCAACGACCTTTCTACCTAGATGAAGCCTTTACTAGTAAAGCAACTTTCCATGAAAAAGAGATGGCTAGGGACATGGAAGTGAACCCGTTCGAGGATGCCTTAGTATTTAGGAAGATGACCGAGTTCCTAGGAAGTTTGCCCGTCAACCTTGTCATGAATAGGTGGAAAATTGAAAAGCCTAAACATAAGTGGGATTGGAATAGACCGCCTAGTGATGGTAATGGAGAGTAGCACATTAGGATAACGATCTATGATCCCGATGGAGAGAAGTTTGAAAAGGCATATCGAACCGAACGTACTACTAGGAACTTAAATGATAAGTTTGATCCTTAGGACATTGTTAAGGATATGCTTACTTATATCGGTACATAGGAGCACGACTACGAGTCTAGCTACAAGACTCATAAATAAAGAAAAGCGCTTCGTGGGAGGCAACCCATGCTTAATTGTTTGCTTGTTAGTGTCATATATTTAGTGATTGCTTATTCTCATGTTTAAATTTGTAAAAATGATTTATTTTGTTTTTAACCTCGTCTTAATTGCATATAAAGGTATTTTACATAAAGGATAAGTGTAGGGAGGATTACACACGTTTTCAAAAGAAACGTAAACATGAGAATAACAATTAATTAAAAGATATATATGTGTGTTTGTTCGAGTCAAATGCTTGTATTGAGTCATAATGGATGTTTTGCAGAAATTTTTCTAGATTCTAAAGATGTAAATTTTCCAGAATTTTTTCTAGAAAATCGCAGACCAGTTTTTGTCAGGATAACCTGACGGCGTTAGGATCGCAACCTGATGGCTTCAGGAAGGAGTAAAAACAACAGATTACTTTTTTTCTCGTTTTCTGAGCTACCTTTAAATTTTTGGAATTTTCCAAGTCTTAATTTTCCAGAAATTATGTAAACATCGATTCCACAAGCATTATATCCTAGTTTAATCGAGTCTTATAAATATTATTACCGCAAATTTTACGCGAAGGTTTCATTTGTTTTCTTCAAGTGTGCAGGTTTAATTTATCAAGAAGAAGTTACATAAGATTGGAAGGAGCTTTTCACGCATACATTCTTCTTGGAAAGGATTTAACCAATACTTCACACACGGATCCTACCGAGCTAATCAGGGGAGTATTAGTTTCTTTCGTTTTTCTTTACCTTCTATTATCATAACTTTGATACTTTCGGGGAACATTGGGACAATGTTCAGTTTAAGTGTAGGGAGGGAAAATAAAACGGGAACTTTGAAACTATGCTTATCCTTGACTATTTGCTTTGTCCAATTGTATTTGTGTAATAAACCATGAGAAAATGTCGGTTAGGATAATTTTGGCACCAAATTTAAATTTTTTCATGACATATAGGAGTGGGCCATTAGTCTTAACAAAAGCGTCTCACGGATAGGAAGTTACATGATTAGTACAAAAACCCTTTACCACCTAAATTCCACCCAAAATGTGAGGATCGCCCTTAGATTAGTAGGAATTAAAGCATTCATCTTTAATGCTTAGAGTGTGAACCGGTAGTATATTTGATTCTAGAACTTGTTTTGTGATGCATTTCGAGATTGCTAGTAAGACTACACTTGTGTAGTTAGGAATAACTAAATGATAAGAGGCATTAGGATAACCCTTGTTTGATACCCGTAATATAATTACTTCTTCCACATCGGTTGAGTAATTCCCCCACACCTTTGCGTTGTACTCATCTTTAGTACACGATACCCCTAGTTAACCCCTCAGAGCCTATCCTTTTCGTGGTTCTCGTGATGTTTCAATTTTTCCGGAATATCAATGAAGAGCATTGTTTACACCCCACCCCCAAATGTACACCCAAATCGCCTTAGCCTACCATGTATGCACTCACTTTTAGTGAATTATTGTTATCACCCTAAACCCTTAGTTCAATTATCTAGTTGCTTGCATGAGTTGCTAAGTCGAGTCATATCCTTTGTACACAGTTTTGGGACGATTGGGACTCATGGGAAAAGTTAAATTTTATGAAATGACTGGAAGGGAACGTTAAATTCCCTTAATTGCGTAATAATGTACTCTAAGTGTTTTGATCTTTTCAATTCGGGTCAAATTAGTGTTAGAGTAATAAAAACTCAAGTGTAGGGATGTGCCTATAAATCCCTATCATTTTGATGTTACCGTAGAGGATGGTAGAGTAAAAGTGTATGAATGAAAAAAAAAATCGAAAAAAATAGAAAAAGAGAAAAGAAAAAAAATAGAGTGTTCAAAAAAAAAAAAAAAAAAAAAAAAAACATACGCGCTACCATCCTACATCTATCCTTTAAATTTATGTTTGTGTGTTTCAGTTAGCTAGAGTTTAGAGTGTCGAGTCTTGGCTTAGCAACGCCATTCTTCGTATGCTTGCAACATAGAGATTTTTGACTTGCCACCACTAAATAGCCTATCCTACCAAACCCTTTGTTTCCTCACGGTAAGCCTAACGTTACAACCCTTTAAAGACCTCTTTGATAGTCTTTCCTAGGTGCTTACGCCAAAGCGATGGAGGTTTGATCTATTCTCAAGCTTATGGTAATCTATGTACTAGGACCGGTTAATGAGTGTTTATCTTCCATTTCCAACTTGTTATATTTCATATACACCCGAGAGATAAGAGTATCCAAACACCCCATGTGAGGTGCTAGTATGTAATTTCCGTGCTTGTTATGACTTTTGCGGGGCTTATATGTGTTGTGGACTGTTTTAAATCAATGCTTCATGACCATTAACTTATAAATTAATTGGCTAAAAGCACATTTGCTTGAGGACAAGCAAATACCAAGTGTAGGGATATTTGATAAGGTTTTAAAATGTACCTTTTTGAGGGGTCGTTTAAGCCCTTATTTGATCACTTTTGTATCCGTTATTACTTAATATCGTTCCTTTTCACTTTTTAGGTCTCTTGAAGGCAAATTGCTAGAATGACACTTATTTGGACGAAAAGGCGCGGATATACGAAGAAAATGGCCAAAGTCAAGAATCGAGACACTCAAACTGCTGAAGTACAAGGGGACGGCGTCACTGCTTAACTGCGACGCCGTCGGAGTACTTCTGTGACGACACAGTTGCCAAATTGCTTATTTTCAAGTGACGGTGTCAGGCTTTAAAAGAGTAGGCCGTCGCAACTCAGACGGCCTAGATTTGATCCAGACGGCGTCAGAGACTGAAGGGGACGGCGTCACAAGCACAAGGTGACGCCGTCGCAAGACTAACGTGGCCAAGACGAAACCCAAATGACGGCGACCCGACGGCGTCACAAATCATAAGGTGACGCCGTCGCGATTGTAATATTATATATAGAATCAGAATTTTTCAGTTTTAGTGTGTAGTCTTTTGGAGTAAAAACCTAAACCGAACCAAGGCTGTCTTGTACAGTATTTTAGGGTTCCAAACCCTATACATCAAGATAAGTGTTTTACTTCATTAATTCAATTATGTCTTCAATTACTTGTGTGTATGCTTGCATGTTTTCCATGTCCGGCTAATTTACTTGTGTGTTTGCTTAGGGAATATGAAACTTAATTATTGAATATTGATTGGTTGTCTCTTATCTTAATTGTTAATGATCTAGTAATGCGATAGGTCATTCATTGTGTAATTAATGCTTGATTAATCTTTGTGAACCTTGGACTATAACACTTAGAGCGGTTGTAGGCTAAACCATCCAAAGAGTACCTTAGAGTTAGAGTCTATAATTCCTAGAGGTTTTTGTAAACGAGACCCTTTGGTAAGTTCAAAGAGTTAGGGATAATTGCATACCCTACGACTTTAGATACACAACGCGATTAAGAATAAGGACGTGACAATTCAACCATCAATAGGAGATAATTAAGGAGTGATAAAACCTAAGTAAACACATCTTTAAACCATCATACGAGCACACAATAATTAGATATAGACTACCCTCACCTTAGATTAGATAATTAGAGAAGTAGAGTAATCGGTAGAAATACCAACCCCCAAATCCAAACCCCGAGATTCGTACCTTTCCATTTCCTAAAAACATAAAAAGATAAAAAATAATCTTCCTCAACCCCAACCTTAGCGTAGTAACTTGTCACTAGCATTCCTATTCCCCTAGAGAACGATATCAATACCCGTGGCTTACCCTAATACTATACTACAACGATTAGGTTCACTGCCTAGGGTGTTATAAAACTTGCTCGAAGAAAAGGAAGTTCCTTTGACCCCGAACGACGCGTGTAGCGTTATCAAGGAACCGGGTTCAATACATATGCTACTGGTGTTTACTAAGGTAACATTGGTATTGAGGACAAGACGACATGGACCCAGTGACGCACTGCACTAAACTTCCCAAGCTACTCAAGTTCCTCTTAAAAGGGCTTGTTTCATTCTCACGGGGAACCTACATAATCTATCGACTTTCTCTTAGAGATTGTTGATATTGAAGAAGGAGACCCTCTCCCTAGTCTTCGACATAGGAACCAAATGTGCACAATTGAGTCTAGAGCCAAGAGATCATCCACAATATCTCTCTAGGACACTAAATTAATAAAGACTTGCTGTTTCACACAATGTGGAAAGTAAGAATATATTAAGAGTCCTACGCATTATCCTTGTGGTATTGCCAGAACATCCGAGTGATATGTAAGTATTCACGATGAAGATGGAAATCCTTCTAGAGCCAACATCAAACAAGCTCTTGGTGGGTGACATGTGAGATCTTCTCGTAAGATCAAACTTGTGACAACTGGATAGAAACAATGCGGCGATTCACTCGTGAATCAACCTTGGTCCAGGATTGGAATTGACGAATACTTTTGGAAAAACCGTTCGATGTGCAAACCTTCTTTTCTATAGCACGTCGAATGTGTATTCATTTTCAAACACAAAAAGTATCTCTGGTTGAAAAATACTTTTGGAAAAACCGTTCGATGTGTAAATCTCTTCTTTTCTCTAGCACATCGAATGTGTACTCATTTTCTAATACAAAAGGTATTTTGATTGAAAATTGATCTTTCTTATAAAACCTTTGTCGTATTGCAAAACTCTTTCTTCAAGCAATACACGATTGTTTTTCAAATCATTTTTCATCAATCAGTGAATCTCAATTTGCTGGTTTACTCACTCCGTGTTGTCTTCTTTGAGACGTTCCGGTTTGAGAACAGCTAGAGCAGCTGCAAAACCCTGTCAAGGAGATTCTTAGGAATCCTACCTAATCACAGTCAGTACTTGTACTGATCAACGGGGAACCGTGGGCCGTGTACCTCAATTCAACGAAAGTGATCAAAGACACTTTCGTGTGCTTTATTGCTAACTGTTGTTTGCAGGTACATTGGGACGGTTGCAACTGATCAAAATTGAGAAGTCAATCCAAAGCCGCATGCTCACAGCATCCACACTTAATTGAAGAAATCATGACTTGTGCTTATCTACATAACCTGGCTTTGGTATTTCTATACTATGCTTCTGCTATGCTGCTGCAAATATCATGAACCAGTAAAAGCTTCCGCTACTCTGATGAAAGATGTCATGATCCAAAAGTGTGAGCATGTCGGTCCAAAAGTCACAACTTCACATGAAGGCAACACAACTATGGATGATCCAGAGAGATTTACTGTGGCTGATGATCTCAATGAAAGCTCGAAGATCATCAAAGATGTGGATCAGTTAAAGGCCTCCACTAAATGTACAAATCAATGCGGACTTTAAAGAATCGCTACTAATGCACAAAGATTGCGGAACCTGAAGAATTGAAGTCTACGAGCTCGAGAACAGAAGACAAAATAGAATGCTAGGATTCGAAATGTAAAACATGGGGTGACCTTCCTTAGGGGGAGATTGTTAGGAATTAGAAATTCTATAGTGAAGAGTCGGTCTCCCCAAATATTATCTAGCATAAGTTAGCTCGTAGACATAACGTTAGTTACGTTATTTATCAGTTTATTAGTTAGTTATTAGTTTAGTTTAGCGTAGTGCAACACCGTGGAGGAAGGACGGGTCTTTACCCACTGTATGCCTGATCCACAGTCTGATAGGAGGACGTATTTGTATGTTACTATAAATACCCCTTCCATTTATAGAAGGGGTGGTGCTTTTCTAATCTAACCTTTCATAATTTACAAATGGCTAACATGTATTTCCATCATCCAAGACCACCCAAATCATCAACACAATAATATTTCGATCCTACATTGGTTGATGGTGAAGACTTAGTCATTTTGGCTCAAGTTTTTTGCTAGTAGATGATAAGAATTGAGAAGGTGTGAAGATGATCATGGTAAAAGCTCTTAATTTATAGGATTGGAAAATGTGTTTGATTTGATGTTAAACCATAGAAGAGATGAGGTTCCTAATGATTTTGAAGTGGGTTTAATGCTAGTCATATCACCCAAGTCAATCCATACAAGAAGGATGGAGTGAAGAGACAAATATTTGCAATAAATGTGTTCAAATGATTTTGGCTCAAGTTTTAGAATCAGATCACGGATTGCAAGGAACCATATTTTTGGTTTCTTCCTTTATGAAAAAGGGTTCCTTGGGTGGATTTTTGAAAATTTTGAAATTTGGTGGGAAATGGATATCCTATATTCCTAAGTGTGTTAAACTAGTTCTAATATGGGTAAAAACTAGTTAAGACTATCCTAGAAGCAATGTATGGTAATTTGGAATGTTTAAATAAGCGAAGTTTAGAAAATTACCTGTAGAATCCACGGCACCAAAAGTTTACACAGGCGGAACCCTTAAATTGGTGCAGCCTGGTCCGCCTGTACAGGTATGGCGGTACCAAAATCCATAACAGACGGAACCAAATTAATGTTGCCGTCTGGTCCGTGGAGACCAGAAATCTTCACAGACCCCATTTTTAGGTATCGGGGACTTTTTCGAAACCTGAAATTTTGCTTAAAACATGTGACATTAATTATTTCTAGTTAGAAAAAGTCGATAACACATATACAAACATAGTGGAGCTTAGACTTTGACCAAGGGCTAACGATTTTCACATAAAAGTGAAAATGGGTAAAATTTGATAACACACTTGTGCTATCCCCTTGCATAAACCGGTTAGCATACAACATTGCTTTAAGTCATATTATCATTCTACAAAGTAAAAACAACCAAATTGTATCATACACCATAGTTATTGTCTTGTTCCAAACACTCCTTCAAATAAACCTCACTTATCCAACTTCTTGTAGATCTTTGTCATCATTCTACCAAGGCACTTGAACATCCCTTTTGTGGAAAACTAGAAGAGAGGGTTCAATAGTTTTTCCGATTTTAAGTTAGTTTTAAAAACTTTAGATTCGTAAATATGTGAGATCTTATGGATGTATAGAAAGTATAGATCTAATGATAAAGCAAGTAAATAAAGTAAAGTTAAGGGATAGAAATGACACAACCGATTTATAGTGGTTCGGCTACAAGGACACCTTCCTTGCCCTACTCCACTCCCCGAGTCACCTACTCGAGAGTTCAAGCACTATATCAACAAACTCCTTCACTTGGCGGAGAAGCCTTCAAAACGTTGCTTACACCTTCATCCGGTACAAAGCTAAATACCGAGTCCGTAACACGGTGGACCAAACCAACACGACTATTACACAACAAATATGTGAAATATCAAATACAAGATCTTCGCTACAGAAATCTTGCGGAGGAACAAATCAATCAAGGACCCCTTGCTTGGATGACTTTTAGAATGCTCGTGATCTCGCCTTAGAGAAGGACCTATATGAGAATCACTAAAGAAAGAAACAAGGAAGTACTCTCTAGTTCAAGTGATCTTTTGTTAGAAGAGAATGAGAGTATATGAGAGAATTAGTAAGAAGAGGGGTGAGTTAGAATGAAGAAATGCCTCTCTATTTATAGGCAATTTCTTCCACTGTTCCCCGGATCCCACGGATCCCTCCCACTTGGGATCCGTCTAGTGTAATCCTAGGGATCCGTGGGACGCTCCTCTTTGCCCATCGGTTTTTTGGTTATGGGTCATGGGTTACGGGTTGGTCCATGGGTTTTCCTTAGATTCAATGTATCTAATGAATACATTGTATCTAGTCAAATGGATATGGGTCAATGGGTTATGGATATGATCCATGGGTTGTGGTTTTTACCCATCCTAATAAACTATTACAACAAATGATTAATTACAACATTTTTGTATTTAAATGGCTATATGTAAATGCTTTACAAAAATAACATGTATCCTTATAATTGTACTTAAGATAACATTATATTTGTTATCAACAAAACACAAAGAGATCGTAAAATATTAATAAACGTTTTTACGGTTTAATAAACCTTTTGGAAACATTTTTGCCTAGTGTGTGCCTATATGCAAACTATTTGGAGTTGTGGTTATCTCGACTCCTAAGAAGAAAAGAAAAATAAACTAGAAGTGAAAAAGCATACTATTATTTGAGATAACCCGAAAAACACATACTTAGTACTTTGAGTACGTAATTCAGTGTTACCAATGCTCCTAATTCATTGTGGCTTAAATGAATGTACCCGAAAAGACATATTAGTTATGTGTCCCCTTTAGCATTCAAAAGACATGAGATGCAATGAAAACGGGTTTTTACGTTGTATTAATGATGAAAAAGCGATTTGTCCTAGACGTGAGAAATTGCTTTTGTGAAATTGATACGGGAAGGAGTATCATTTTAGAAAGCATTTTGAGATACAAACGTTTTATCCTTTTGAAAGAAGGATGTGTAAGTAACTTGTACTTATTTTGAAAGAAAATAAGAAAATTATAAGTGAAAAACTTATCTTGGGTTTCGAAAATTCCCGTATTGTTTGTGATTTGTGTGTGAAATAGAGATCCTAGACTCAGAAAAAAGAAGACTAGTGTTTACATACCTTGTAGAGTCAAAAAGTAAGTTACGACGTTTGTTCCATGAGACCAAGACCAAGACGAAGTAGGTTGAATTGTTCCCGCTTCAACGGTTTAGTGAGGACGTCGGCTATGTTGTCTTCGGATGCTACCTTCTCAATAGAGATGTTCCCCTTTTGAACATTGTCTCTTAAGAAGTGATGACGAATCTCTATATGCTTTGTGCGAGAATGTAATACCGGATTCTTGCTTAGATCTATGGCACCCTTGTTGTCACATAGAATTGCTATGTCACTAAGATGAATGTCGTAGTCGACTAACGCTTGTTTCATCCATAGTGCTTGTTGGCATGCTTTGCCCGCAGAGACATATTCGGCTTCGGTTGTTGATATTACTAGTGTTGTTTGTTTCTTAGAAAACCAAGATGTTAAACAACATCCCATGAAAGTACATACCCCACTTGTACTTTTTCTATCAACGTAATCACCTGCATGGTTAGAATCTGTATATACAATTGTTTCTACTCCCGTGCCCTTAGGATACCATAATCCTAATTGTGTTGTACCCTTAATGCATCTAAATATCATTTTTACGGCTTCTAGGTGTGATGTTTTAGGGTCTTCTTGAAACCTAGCACATAAGAAAACACTAAACATGATATCCGGCCTACTTGCCGTGAGGTAGAGGAGACTACCTATCATGCCACGATATTTAGTATTATCGACGGATTCACCGTCTTCATCTTTTGTGAGTTTGGTATCGGATGACATTGGTGTCCTAATTGGTTTCAACTCTTCTAGACCGAATTTTTTAACATCTCCTTTATGTATTTAGATTGATTAAAGAAGATACCATCTTCTACTTGTTTGATTTGTAGACCAAGAAAGAAACTAAGTTCTCCCATCATACTTATTTCGAACTCGTCATGCATGATTTTAGAGAAATCATCACACATGTCATTTCGAACTTGAGTCTATCATACCAAGCTTTTGGAGCTTGTTTAAGACCATAAAGGGCTTTCTTTAATTTATACACATGTTTAGGTTTTTCAAAATCGATGAAGCCCGGAGGTTGAGCTACATATACTTCTTCATTAATGTAACCAGTTAGAAAAGTGCTTTTGACATCCATTTGATAAAGCTTTAGATCATTAGCACAAACATATGCAAGAAGTATTCTTATAGACTCTAATCTAGCCACGGGGGCATAGGTCTCATCAAAGTCTATTCCTTTTTGTTGGTTATACCCTTGAGCAACGAGTCTAGCCTTGTTCATAGACACTACTCCGTTTGCATCTAATTTGTTTTTATAAACCCATTTGGTTCCTATTATGGTTTGATTACTAGGTGGAGGGACAAGTGTCCAAACATCATTAGAAACAAATTGATTTAATTCTTCTTGCATAGCCATTACCCAACTCTCATCGTTTATGGCTTCTTGTGTATTCTTAGGTTCTATGGTTGAAACGAAACAAAACAAGCTACTTTGGTTTTGAACTTGAGACCTTAATGTTCTTTCATTTAGCTTTCCTATGACCATATCTACGGGGTGATCTTTGGACTCTTTAATGTTTATGACTTCATCATTTAAAGGTTCTTCTTCTTCATTTATCTTTTTCTTAATTACTATGGCTTCACTTTCTACAATCTCGTCATCGACAAGAGGTAGAGAGGGTTTGGGTAAACTTTCATCAAATTTTATATTTAATGACTCTTCTACCTTCATTGTTTCTTTGTTTAATATGACTTAAGCTTTGCTATTTGGAGAGTAACCTAGAAAGATACCTTCGGTTGATTTAGGATCAAATTTTGTAAGGTAATCTTTAGTGTTAAGAATAAAACATTTGCTACCAAAGACTCTAAAGTGATCTAACGTAGGCTTTTTGCCTCGAAGTAACTCGTATGGAGTTTTTCCTAAGATTGGTCTAATTAAGACTCGATTGAGTATGTATGTTGAAGTATCAACGACATTGCACCAAAACTTTTGAGGTATGGATTGCTCATTAAGCATGGTTCGACTCATTTCTTGTAGGGTTCTATTCTTTCTTTCAACTACCCCATTCGATTGTGGAGTGCGCGGAGCCGAGAAGTTGTGAGTAATACCGTTAGCGTCACAAAAAGCTCCAAATTGCACTTCATTATCGAATTCCCTACCATGATCCGTCCTAATAGACACTATAGGACTTCCTAATTGTCTTTCGTATTTCTTGCTTAATATTTCAAAATAATTAAACATTTCCATTTTGTTCTTTAAGAATTTTGTCCATGTGTACCTAGAGTAATCATCCACTATTACCAAAGTGTAGTAGTTGCCTCCATAACTTTGGATAGCGGATGGACCAAATAAATCCATATGTAATAATTCTAGACACTTAGTTGTAGACACCATGTTTTTAGCTCTATGACTAGAATGAACTTATTTTCCTACATTACAAGCATCAAAAAATTGATGTTCATATTTTAACTTAGGTAGATCTCTTACTAGATCTTTGGATGATAGCGATTGAAGAAGTCGCATGTTGGCGTAAACCAATCTTCGATGCCATAAGGTCGAAGTATCATCTATAGAGGTAAGACATAGTTTGTCTTTAGGTTCATTACCGATTTTAATGATATAGACTCCATGTTTCCTAATTCCTCTTCCTATGGTTATGCCATTTTTTAATATCTTACTACCGGTTTCGGTAAAAAGTACATTACACTTTTTATTACATATTTGTCCTATACTTAAGAGGTTAAAGTTTAGGTTTTCTACGTGATACACATCGTTAATGGTTAGAGATTTGTTAGAAATCGTACCTTTACCGATGATTTTACTTTTGCTATTTCCAAACACCACATTACCTCCATTGAAGGATTCATATGTGGAAAATAGATCCTTATTGCTGGTCATGTGCCTCGTGCACCCGCTATCCTTAACCCATTCATCCGGGTCTAGGTTGACCTTTAAGCACACCTAAGAAAACAATTAACTCAAAATTTTGGTCCCCATTTGTTCATGGGTCCATTAGTGTTAAACATTCCATTCATGTTAGACATGTATGGATAAGATGAGTATGCATTCCATGGAGCAATGTTTTGAAAGGGAAAACCATTTTGCATATTTGGGTTCCATCCCATTTGATGGTTACTTCTCGGGTAAAAATTATTAGATCTCCTAGATGGATTAGATTTTGAAAAAGATGGAGCCTTGTTTCTTGCAAAAGTAGGATTATATTTTGGAGGTGGTTGTCTAGAGGTGAAATGAGTTGGTTTCTTCTTATTAATGATAACAAAATCTGTTCTAGATGAAGAAGCTACGTTATTACCACTGTTGCTACAGCAGACCCACGGATCCTTGGCTTAACACTAGCCGGTTCCCTTTTGATGGGATCCGTGGGATCCGTCACAACAGTGGCTGGTTTTTCTTGTACCTTAACAAATTGTGTTTCTTTGTTTTCACTAGTTGATGGATCAAGTTGTTGAATACCTAAACCTTTTTGGTTGTTACCGGTTTTAACACTATCTAATATCATATCTAAAGTATTCGTACTCATTCTAGCAATTTTAGAATCTAGTTGATCAACTAGTGTTTGAAGTTGAACGCAAAGTTCACTTTCACCACTTGCTATTTTACCCTTTTCCAAACGTTTCAGTTTTGCTTTTAATTCTATGACTTCTTTATCTAAGCGTTGGTTTTGACTTTTTAAAAGCTTGTTTTTGTTAATTAGTTTTAAGCTAATATTGCATAGTTTGTCATATTCATTATGCAATGTGTTAGGAATTAGAAAATTCAGTCGTTAAAGAGTCGGTCACCTCAAGTATATGTATTCGTTAGAAAGCTCGTAGTCGTAGTCAAGTTATGTTAGCAAGTAGTTTGTTATGTAACACCGTGGAGGACGGACGGGTCTTTACCCACTGTATGCCTGATCCACAGCCCGTAGGTGGTGTTTGTTTGTAAGACACTATAAATACCCTCTACCTCCCAAGGTAGAGGGTTGGAGCTTCAATACCATTTTTCTTTGTTTCACATAATTTCCAACTCTCAGCTCTTTCTCTCTCTAGAACTTTCTCTCTCTAAACATACTTGAACGCCCTATATGATTATGGTTTAGTGTGTTTGTGAAATCCTATATCTTACAATTGGTATCAAGAGCCATGGTTTGATCAATCATCTTTCATGCTCTTTGTTTTGGTGGATTTCATAAGGTTTTTAGGGTATTAAGTGTTTAGGAGAGTTTGAATCATTTGGACAAATTCTAGTGTTAAAGTTTGAATTTTGCTTGTACTTTTGTGTTTAGGATCATCATATGTGTTTATGTTTTGAATTGGAAGGCTTAAATCATTGTGGTTTGGTTGTTTTTGATTGATAAAGTGGTTATTTGTGAACTTTGTACAAAGCGAGTTGAGTCTCGGACTTTTGTTTCTTCGAAGCGAGTTACTTTGTTACTGGATGCGAGTTGGTATATGCGACTTGGCTATTTAGCGAGTTGACTTCTTATGCGACTTGGGTTCTAAGCGAGTTGTTTCTTTAAGCGACTTGAGTTCTAAAGCGACTTGGCTCTTAAGCGAGTTGTATAGCTAGCGAGTTAGTTTAAGCGACTTGGTGGTTAAGCAAGTTGTGTCTGTTTGCGACTTGATATTTAGCGAGTTGTCTCTATATGCGACTTGGCTATTAAGCGAGTTGATTCCTTAAGCAACTTGGTTCATTAAGCGAGTTGGTTCTTTAAGCGACTTGTTTCTTTAACCGAGTTGGGTGGCTTGCGACTTGATAACTAAGCGAGTTGATTGTTTAGCTACTTTTCTATTAAGTCTTGTTACTTGTAACATATTGGATTTCATAAACACATAACAAACAATAATATGGGTCGAATTGCTTAGAGGTTTTAGAGAGAGAAAGTAGGAGCCTTTCTAGAGAGAGAAAGTGAAAGAAAACATAGAAGGTTAGATTAAGATGAATGAAAGGTCCAACCCTCTACCTTGGGAGGTAGAGGGTATTTATAGTTTTACATAATACGTCCTCCTAACGGACTGTGGATCAGGCATACAGTGGGTAAAGACCCGTCCTTCCTCCACGGTGTTGCACTAAACTATTCTACGCTACTAATTAACTAATTAACTACTAAATAACATAAATAACTACAAGTCTACGAGCTAACATATGCTAGACTTTATGGGGTGACCGACACTTTAGTATGGAATTTCCAATTCCTAACAATCTCCCCCTAGGGAGGTCACCCCATGAAATACATTTTGCATCCTAGCATTCTATTATTGACTTTGTTCTTGAGCTAGTAGACTTCAATTCTTCACTTCCGCAATCTTTGTACTTTAGTAGCGATTCTTCAAAGTCCGCATTAATTTGTACTTTTAGTGGAGGCCTTTAACTGATCCACATCTTTGATGATCTTCGAGCTTTCTTTGAGATCATCAGCCACAGTAAATCTCTGGATCACCCTTTATTGTGTTGCCATCATGTGAAGTTGTGACTTTTGGACCAACATGCTCACACTTTTTGAATCATGACATCTTTCCATCAGAGTAGCGGAAGCTTTACTGGCTCATGATATTTGCAGCAGCGTAGCAGAAACATAGTATAAAAATATCAGAGCCAGGTTTTGTAGATTATGCACCCGTCATGATTTCTTCAATTAAGTGTAGATGCTGTAAGCATGCGGCTTTGGATTGACCGCTCAATTCTGATCAGCTGCAACCGTCCAAATGTACCTGCAAACAACAGTTAGCAATAAGACACACGAAAGTGTCTTTGATCACTTTCGTTGAATTGAGGTACACGGCCCACGGTTCCCCGTTGAACAGTACAAGTACTGCCTGTGATCAGGTAGAATTCCGAAGAATCTCCTTGACAGGGTGACATTAAACAAGCAAGAATAACAACACAAACAAGCTCTACCACAGTTAACAAGGTAAAAACAAACAACCCTTATTGAGACTGTTTTGAAACTTTAAGGACTAAAACAGCTTTTCAAACCAAGGAAGCTATTAATTAACTTATATTAACTATATTTAGACAGGATTAAACTAAAATGAACAAGATTTAAACACTAATACTAAGAAATGCAAATTATGAGAAAATTGCTTACAACTGTGTCCAAGCACAAAACAGAGAACCAAAGACTGAAACAACTTCCTATAGCTTCCCAAGAAGCTCTAAACCAAAGGGCAATCCAATATTCACCCTGCTCCAGCTTTTATCTTCATTTCCATGGATTTTTTATTTTTCACTAATTTTTTTTGTATTTTTGGTAATTTTTCTTTTTGATTTCTAAACTGAGTTTTAAGGTTTCTAATAGCTTAAATAAGCTATATAGGAGCTTATGTTAGCTTATAAGTCCAAAGCAACAACTAACAACAACATTAACACATATTGAGATTTTTGAAATGAAAATTGCATAAACTGAATTTGCAACTGAAAACTTGGAATTGATGATTGCAAAAGATTTATATTACACTGAAATTGATATCAAGAGTACTTGAAAGCTTAAAATTATACTGGAAATGTAAAATTAATGAAAACGACATACATTAACTAAATTAAAACTAGATATCTTTTTACACTGCATCTCCTCTCTTCTTTATAGCATTTTGAGACTCCCCATATGCCTCTGAACATTTCCCATCAACAATCTTGACCATTGGTGCTCTGAAACAGATCCTAGCCATCAAAATGGATTTTGGCGCCAAAAGTCTTTTGAGTGGATTAGAGCAGGTTTTCTTCAATTAAGGAATTTTGGAAGATTGTGGAGGTATTAGGGGACAAAATGAGAAGTAGATATGGAGCTAGGGGTGATTTGGCAGTAAAAAAAGGTTTTGAGGTGAGGTTGGAGTGTTTGATGGTGGGGAAGCATTTAATGCTTGTGGGCTGGTATAGGAGGAGGGGGGATGAGCTGGGAGAGTAGGTAGTGAGGTGGAAAGGTGGTGAGGTGGTGGAAAAACCACCTGGTTTTGGTTTTACAGGTGAAGGTGAAGACGATGAACAGTATAACTGGTATTTTGGCGCGTTGA
Source organism: Chrysanthemum seticuspe (assembly GCA_019973895.1). Classification (NCBI taxonomy): domain Eukaryota; kingdom Viridiplantae; phylum Streptophyta; class Magnoliopsida; order Asterales; family Asteraceae; genus Chrysanthemum; species Chrysanthemum seticuspe. The sequence continues at coordinate 216,985,493 of BPTQ01000002.1, read as the reverse complement.
CTTTTGTTGACCCGTTTTTAATATTAACGAAAAGGGTTCATTTGAGGGGGTCAAATGAGTTTTTGACTGGTTTAAAAAGCTCAAGGGTCAAGTTATTTGGGCTTGGGTTGCAAGTTGGGCCAGCTGGGATGGGTATGTGTTTGTGTTTTGGGTTTAATAATACAAGGGATCCGTTTGGTTTGTAGCTTTTAATATCACAAGGACCATTCATGTAATATTGACAATCTTGAGGGACTGAACCTGCCACTTTTCCAAAGTTAACACAAGGACTAAACCTGCAATTAATGGTTAGTACAAGGACCAATATTGCATAAAATTCCATTTTTATAAATCCAAGGACCAAAACTGCCAACTTTGTAACTCCAGGGACCAAACTTGTAATTTTCTCAAAACTTATCATATAAGGACCAAATATGCCACATTTGAATAGTACAAGGGTGTAGTTTGAATAATTTCCATTTTTAAACACCCAGAGACTAATTTTGACACTTTTGTAAAGTTGAGGGACCAAAGTTGTAAATTGTGATTTTTAAACTTCAAAGGACAATTTCTTACAACTTGTGAATCTCAAGGACCTTTAAATAACATCTTTCTTTATTTTGATTTACCAGGGACTATTTTTGACAACTTTTGAAACTTGGGGGACTAAAACTGCCAATTGTGCAAACTTGATACGTTTTTCACCTGATTTTGGAATTTTTGCATTTTAAACACATAAAACACTTATTTGTGATATTTTCATCATTTTGATGCATTTCTGAGTGTTTTCAGATGTTTTTGCAGTCTAAAAGGTATAAAAATGATGAGTATTTGCACACTCATCAATCCCCCACACTAAGATATTGCTAGTCCCTAGCAATCATTTGAGAAAAATTAATGGATTTCATCTCTTTACCAAATGCCATTACTTCTGGAGTAGCCAAATGTTTTAGTTCAAGTAAGAACCTTGGTATAATGATAACCAAATGATTTTGAGCAAATCACCAGCTGTAAACGGATTTGATTTGTCTTTACCAGAAGCCGTTTGCTTCTGGACTAGCCAACTCTTAGATAAATTATCAATATTATCTTTGGTGAGTCGATTACCAATTATGGCTTTCCAACTGCCTTTACCACAAGCCATAAACTTGCGGGCTAGCCAACTCTTCACTAATTAAAGATATGGTGAGCTGAACACCATACAATTTTGGGCAAATTGCAAGCCATAAACGGATTTGAGATATCTTTACCAAGAGCCGTTTGCTCCTGGATTAGCCAATCCTTATGTGGGTTAGACATGGCGGACTGATTACCATTTGCTGAGTAAGTGAAAAACACTTACTCCAAAAAACATTTTGGCCAAAAACGGGGGAATTGGGTGGAATAATTACATGATAAAATTCGTGAGAATTCCCCCCACACTAGAAATGAATATTGCCCTCAATATTCAAAGTACCGGCGGTTATGCCGAAATATAGAACGTAAAAGGGAAATACTACGGCCATTATTTTATTTTTGATATATACACATTTTTTTTTAGAGAGTACTTATATACAACAGCGGGGGGAAACTCCCCCACACTAGGGTGATAGAAAGTAGAAAGAAGTCAGAAATACGGGTGAAAACCCCTATGGTGTGCTACTGTTTTTGATTAACGAGTCACTAGCTTGACTCGATCCCCGCATTTATTGGTTCATGGGGAAAGTTTGTAGATCCGGGACAACCACAGGTGGAATGTCCTCTCCAAAATAGTGTTTTAATCGATGACCATTCACTTTAAAATTTGGACCATCAGGTTGAGATAACTCAATGGTTCCGTAAGGAAAATACTTTAGTGATGGTGAATGGTCCAGACCAGCGGGATTTTAGTTTTCCTGAGAAAATCTTCAATCTTGAATTGAAAAGAAGGACTCGATCACCAACGTTGAAAACGCGGTTCTTGATTTTGGAGTCATGAATCTTCTTTGTCTTTTGTTTGTAGATCAAAGAGTTCTCGTATGCTTGATCACGTAGTTCATTTAATTCATTCATTTGAACTTTTCTGTGATCACCAGCTGTCTGAATATCGAAGTTTGCATGTTTCAAGGCCCAATATGCTTTGTGCTCAAGCTCAATCGGCAGATGACATGCCTTTCCGTACACAAGCTTGTATGGAGTACACCCGATGGGTGTTTTATAAGCTGTACGGAAGGCCCAGAGTGCGTCATCCAGTTTATCCGACCAGGATGCACGGTTTTCGCCTACTGTCCTTTCAAGAATTCTTTTTATACCACGGTTGGAAACTTCCACTTGCCCACTTGTTTGGGGGTGGTATGCAGTAGAGAGACGGTGGGTTACACTATACTTTTGCATGACTCGATCAAATTGGTCATTGCAGAAATGCGTACCACGATCACTGATTATAGCTCGCGGAGTTCCAAACCTAGCAAAAAGAGATTTTAAGAATTTCACAACTACTCGGGCATCATTGGTAGGTAAAGCTTTCGCTTCAACCCATTTTGACAAATAGTCAACAGCCACAAGTATGTATTTGTTTCCTCGAGATGATGGAAATGGCCCCATAAAGTCAATGCCCCAGATGTCAAAGATCTCACATACTTGAATGGCGTTTTGCGGCATTTCATTTCTTTGAGATATATTTCCATGACGTTGACAAGCGTCACAGGCTTTGACAAATTCGTGGGCATCCTTGTAAATTGTGGGCCAATAAAACCAGGAATCAAACACCTTTTTGGCAGTGTAGTTTGGACTATGATGGCCCCCGGTGGGTCCAGCATGACAAGCTTTGAGAATGTCCATAGCTTCCTGTCCATAAACACACCGTCGGATGACTTGATCCGCACAGATTTTGAATAAGTAGGGGTCGTCCCAGAAGTAATGTTTAACATCCTTGAAGAATTTGTTCTTCTGTTGGGTCGACATTCCTTTCACTATGAAGTTACCCGCATGGTAATTTGCGAAGTCAGCAAACCATGGGGTAGTAGAGTTTCCACGAAAAGAAACCGCATTGAGTGTCTCAAGAGGAAATGTTTCATTTATTTCCTTTTTCTCGAAAACATCTTGGTGAGGGTTTTCTAGACGGGACAGATGATCAGCAGCCAAGTTCTCAGCTCCTTTTTTATCACGTATAATGATATCAAATTCTTGCAGGAGAAGAACCCAACGAAGCAATCTCGGCTTTGCATCTTGTTTTGCAAAGAGATATTTGAGAGCCGAGTGATCCGTATACACCACACATTTGGTCAAGATTAAGTATGGCCGAAACTTCTCAAACGCATACACCACGGCTAATAATTCTTTTTCTGTGGTGGTGTAATGGGTTTGAGCTTCAGTCATAGTCTTACTCGCGTAGTGGATAGGCTGAAAATGCTTGTTTCTGCGTTGCCCTAGGACTGCACCGATTGAAAAATCACTTGCATCGCACATGAGCTCAAAAGGCAAGTCCCAGTCGGGAGCAACGAGAATGGGTGCTTCCGTAAGCTTTTTCTTTAATGTTTCAAAAGCTTCGATGCACTCAGGTGAGAAGATAAAAGGAGCATCTTTTTCAAGAAGATGGGTCATAGGCCGGGCGATTTTAGAAAAGTCTTGTATGAATCTGCGATAAAAAACGGCATGACCTAAAAAACTCCTAATACCTTTGACGGTAGTAGGATGAGGCAATTTAGCAATAACATCGACTTTTGCTCTATCTACCTCAATCCCATTTTTTGAAATTTTATGGCCAAGGACTATGCCTTCTTTGACCATAAAGTGGCTCTTCTCCCAATTTAGACAAAGATTGGTGTCTTCACACCGTTTTAGCATTTTATCTAAATGGGAGAGACATGTTTGAAACGAGTCCCCAATGACCGAGAAGTCATCCATAAACACCTCCATTGTTTCCCCGATCATGTCGTGGAAAATGGCCATCATACATTGTTGGAACGTGCCAGGAGCATTACATAAGCCAAAAGGCATACGTCTGTAGGCAAAAGTTCCGTATGGGCAAGTGAATGTGGTCTTTTCTTGATCCTGTGGATCAATGGGGATTTGAAAATAACCCGAGAAACCATCAAGGAAACAATAGTATTCATTCCCTGCTAATCTCTCAAGCATTTGGTCCATGAAGGGTAGAGGAAAATGGTCTTTACGGGTGGCGTCATTCAACTTACGATAGTCAATGCAAACACGCCATCCCGTAACCAGCCGAGTTGGAATTAACTCGTTATCTTCATTTGTGACAACAGTAATGCCACCCTTTTTAGGAACACAATGAATTGGGCTAACCCAAGGACTATCAGAGATCGGGTAAATTAATCCTGCATCAAGAAGTTTGATAACCTCCTGTTTGATAACATCATGGTTTTTTGGATTTACTCTTCTCTGATGTTGAACTGCTGGTTTGAAGTCATCCTCCATCAAGATTTTGTGAGTACAAAACTCAGGGTTGATACCCTTAATGTCGGAGAGTTTCCAAGCAATTGCTTGCTTGTGTGACTTCAAGACCTTTATGAGAGCAGTCTTTTCATCTTTACTTAAACCTCGAGCAATAATGACGGGTAATTTATCATCACCCTCAAGAAATGCATACTCGAGATGAGGTGGTAAGTCCTTAAGTTCTACCTCAGGAAATTCTTCAGTTTTCTCAACTGACTTGACTTCCTTGTTATGAAGCTCGACGGGAGGGAGCGATGAAGGATCGTCATTGAGCATTGATTGGCTCCCAAACGGTCAGGTTTATTACACAAGTCAACCACTTGTGAATGGTCAACCGTAATAAAAGCCAGACAGCTTGAGAACGCAATGCAATTAAGTCCAGGAGAGTTTAGTGTTTCCCCAGGTCGTTAAGTCCCAACGAGTTGTGCGACTGAATAGCCAAACGTGTAGTGATCGGGTGATATTGAACGGGAAAAGGTTTGTGGATAATGAATAATTATACCTAAAGAAAAAGTTTGTAAATTACAGGGGCTTAAATGCAAATTAAAGAAAATTAAAAAGCTTGATTATATTAAATAAACGCTATCACTATTTTTAAAATTGGATTTTCTTGATTTTTCTGAATTAAAAACTAATTTTAAACTTTAAAACTAAATTAAAATGCTAAAAATTATGAAAATAAAGAGGAAAATTGTGAAACTATTTTTCAAAAATCTAAAATAACTAAAGAGAATTTTCAAAACTAATTTTGTATTTTTCTGATTATTTTTCTAATTTCTATGATTTAAAAACTATTTAAAACTAATTAAATTGCTAAAAATTACAAATTTAACTAAGAAAAATCTGGAAAAATCATTTTTTTGCTTTTTATATTTATCTTAATCTATTAAAATTGAAAACTTATTTTTTTGAAGCTTTTCTGATTTATTTGGATTAAAAGCTATTTAAAAAGTCCTAAAAACTGTTTTAAATAGGGAAAAATAGCAAACAGTAATAGAAAAATCTGAAAAATTCAGGAAAAGTCTAAAATAATATTCTAAAACTATGAAAAATATAAAAACATATACTAGTGTGCAAGATTATGAAGCTGTAGTGAAATGTGCTTATAAATAAGCACTCAAATTAAGCAAATAAGCACTAGAAAGCACAAAATGAACACAGAAGCTAGATTATGCTATAACTACCTGAAATGAGCTAAATTCAACTAAGCTATACCACTGAATTATAAGCTACAATGATTTGGTGATTTAAACTTAAGTGCCAAAACAGTTTTTCTATCTACTTTTGAGCTAAAGCACCAGCTTATTCAATAAGCCAATGTGAAAACCAAAACTGGAGACCTCAAGACCACCAGCTTAACTATCTCAAGACCAAGTTTCAGACCCTAGAAAGCTAATTTGAAGCTTGTGCAAAGCTTGCAAGAGGCCTGTTTCACACTCAATGTATGCTGAGTGTGAACAGGGCATATGGGGCTTATTGGACAGCTAATTAATTGCTTAAAACTATTTCCAAAAATTTCACAAAAATCAGATTTCAATAATAGACCAACTGAACTTGTTAAGTCCAAAATTTCACTTGAATTGAACCAATAATGAATCCATGAAAAATCAACAAAGGTTGGTGAAAAACTGACTTTTACAATTTTGACTTTTACACAGAAATGAGAGTTTGACTTTTATGAGTTTTGATCTCTCAACACAGGTTAAATTTGATGTTTTATGATGAAAGAAGACCTGATAATGCTATCCTATGTGATTCTAAGGCTAGAAACTAGGAAATGCTACCACTAATCTATCTTATCTAACTGTTGCATGAATTTGACACAGATGTTGACTTTGAGTACTCTAGAATGCAAAGTAAGGACTGTTCTAAGTGCACTTCACCTTCTTAAGACTAAATCAAATGATATTAATCCTATAACTAACCTAAAGTACATATTATGAAGCAATTCCAAACACCCCTTAATGATGATAATATGAAGCTAAACCCACTAAACCAACTATCTGATCTATAATACTGATATATCAAGCTCTAAGATGCAATTTTATCCCTAAATGAATCAACCTCTGAACTATATCTAATTTATTTAATGCAAGAAGACCCTTGATGCAACTTATGCAGTTGCAACTCAGAACATGATGGCAGAATTTAAAGATACTAAATTAAGCTGAGTAAAGCCAATCAGTCCAGCAAACTTAACAATATACTGAGGTAACAAGACAAATGAGAAAGTATATAAGCTAGTTAATCTACTGGTTCAAATAGTAAAGATGAGGACTAGTACTCACCCAAGTCCTGCTACAATGGTTTGCTCACACTTAACCACTATCCCACTGATAACAACCCAAATCAAACACAATCAACCCAAATCCATCTTCAAATCAGCAACACAGACAAGTTACCCATGATTCTGAACCCTTTGACTTTTGTTGACCAAATGCCAAATTTGCTTGAACCTTAGTAATAAGTTTACTAAAAGCTATCAGTAGCTTAAGTAAGCCTATTTGAGTTAGAAATATGCCAATTGAAGCTCGATTTTAAGAACATGTAAACTGAATTAATAAAAGAAAATTTAAAAACATGAAACTTGAATCAAACTTTTTAATTGATACTGAATTGAGTTACAAATTACTAAAAAGCTTAAATTCAATACATAGGAACTGAAGATTACAATCTAAGAAATTAATTAAGACATTAAAAGTGGAAACGACATACATGAAAATTAAAACTAAAAACTACTCACTCCACTCTCTCCTCTTCCTCTATTTATCATCAAAAAGGCCTTCTCTCACATCTCTGAGCATTTCCCACTTCTATTTGGAGCCATTGGATCATTAGAGATGATATTGGCCGTTGATGAGTTTTGGCGCCAAAATGAGATATTGCCAGTTGGGACAGGTTGAGTGCAAGGAGGGGGAAGCATTTAATGCTTCTTGGATTGTTGGGTGAGGTGGAGTGATAAGGGTGTGGGTTGTGAGCTGGAGGTGAGGGAAGGTCTGGTTTTGCAGAGCAGTTGAAGGAGATGGTGGAAAAAGGAGGGAAAAAAGGAGGGCGGGGTTTGACTTATTTGACCGGGGGTATTATTAAGGAAGGGGGTTCAAAAAGGGGGGGTCACGGTTGCTTTGGCAGGGGTCAAGTGGCTTATTGGCAAGGGTTCAAGGGTTTGGTATTAAATAACAAGGACCAAACTTGCATTTTCTGATATTTGAGGGACCAAAACTGCCAAATTTTCAAAGTTATTCCAGGGGACCAATTATGACAAGTTTCAATAGTACAAGGACCATTAAAGATGTTTTTAAACTTCCAAGGACTATTTTTGCCAATTTTGAAACTTGAAGGACCAAAGTTGTAAATTCTCCAAACTTTTTACCCAAGGATCATTTTTGATAAATTTTGATTTTGAAAGGACTTGGGTTGACTTTTATTTCAAAACAAATGCTCAGGGACTGATTTTGTCAAGATTTGAAACTCGGGGGACTGAAACTGCCAATTATGCAAACTTAGCTCGTTTTTCATCTGATATTAAACATTTTGCATCTGAAACATATAAAATACAATCCTTAGAATATTTTCAGTATTTTGATGCATTTCTGAGTGTTTTTAAATGTTTTGCAGTTCAGATTTGACCAAAAATGATGAGTATTTACACACTCATCAAGCATCTTCTCGATGAGAAGAATATCTCCCTCGATGTCAATTGGAGCGTGATCAATTTCCCATGGAACAGAATCACTAGACAAGTATGCTTCAATTTCTTCCAAGATGAAGTCACTTTCCTCAAATGAAGTGAGAGAAGGAGTAGAATTGGCAACGATGGGTTGAGATGAATGAGTGAGATTATCACTTGAAGAATTATGATCATAACCAAGAACTTCTTGAGAGTACTCTTCAGAAGCAACATCAATGATATCTATTCGGTTAACCGACTCAGAATCATAGTTTGCGGAGTACCTCGAAGTTTGATCAAGGTTAAAGGTGACAGCTTCATTACCTACACGTAATGTGATTTTTTGCTCAAATACATCAATGAGAGCACGGCCAGTTCTCAGGAATCCTCGTCCAACAATGAGAGGAACCCGATGATCGGCATCGAAGTCAACAACCACAAAGTCAGCTGGAAAATGGAACTTTCCTACTTTCACAAATACGTCCTCGGCAATGCCAAGTGGACGGGATATTGTACGATCTGCAAGCTCGAGAGTCATGCATGTAGGAGTAAGGTCCGGAAGAGAAAGTTTCTTCCATACTGAATAAGGCATCAGATTGATGCTTGCACCAAGATCGGCGAGGGCAAAGCATTCAACCATTCCTGGAAAAACACAAGGTAAGAGAAATTTTCCAGGATCTCCAAGCTTCTCTGGAAGCTTCTTCAAGATAACTGCAGAGCAGTTCTCGTTCAGAGGAGTTTTTGCCATCTCAAACAGCTTTTCCTTGTTGCTTAACATGTGTTTGAGAGTTGATGCAAACTTGGGCATCAGCATGATAGCATCCGCAAAGCTTATGTCAAAATGTAGTTCTTGGAAAATTTGAAAAAATTTGTCCATTTGATGACTGGCTTTTTCGCGGAGCTTTTGCTCATTCAAACGTGATGGGTAATGAATAGAAGATTTGGATTTGGAGTTTTCAACGGGAGCTACTGGAGGTTCAAAAACAACTCCTGGATTGGATTTGGGTTTCGGGACAACTTGAGGATGGACATCGTTGGTACCTCCGTTATTAGTAGGAAGTTCCTTGTCCTTTGTCGCCTCAGGTTCACTTTCCACTACCTTCGGGAGAGAAGAAGAAGAGGTAGTAGGAATAGTGGGTCCATTGTATGAAACACCACTTCTGGTTGTGATCGCCTTTGCATCGCCCCTCGGGTTAGCGATCGTGTTGCTCGGAAGTTTTCCTGAGCCCGAGGGTTGATCATTTAAAGACTTCTTTAGATCAGCGATCTGACTGACCAACAACCTGTTCATTTCATCTTGGGATTTCATGAATTGCTTCAATAACTCATCAGATGATGGTCCAGTTGGAACAATGGCTTGAGTTTGATTAGGAAAATTCTGGCCTCTAATGTTCGGATTAGGGCCTTGATTTTGAAAATTTCCTTGGTTAGGATTCATATTCCCATGAAATTGATTCCCTCGATTGAAATTGTTTTGATTAAGGTTTCCTTGATGTTGGAAACCTTGATTTGGTCCGGGATAGAAATTACCTTGGTTTTGATAACCTTGGTTCATTCTAGGTTGGTTCTGATTCCGGTTTTGTATGTTAGGATTCTGGTTAAAACCGGGTGGTCCCTGATAAGTATTAGCACGGTAGTTTGGTTCATTTTGAGGACGGTATTGATTACCTCCCTGATGTGAAGTACCGGCTATAGCATTGGCTTCAAATGGACTACCATCAGTGGCAGTACAGTTGTAGTATGCATGAGGGCCACCACAAGTAACACAGACCTCGACTTTCTTCACTTCACCATGTGATGGTGTCTGTGTGAAAGTGACTTTCTTTTGGTTAGCAAGAACCAAAGCCTGAACAATATCCGTGAGTTTGTCAATCTTAGCATCGGTGCTAGATGTACTCACGTGAGATGAAGTAGAAGGTCCAGCATTAGACTGAGACTGATATGTCTTTGTTCGGAAAGGGCGGACCTGGGACTTGTTTTCTATGATTTGCAAGGCTTCTTATGTGGTCTTGCTCAGGAAATTACCTCCCGCGGAGGCATTTAAAGAGTCTTGGTCAGCTTGTCTCAGACCATTGTAGAAAGTATCCATTTGCATTAATTCGGTAAAACCATGATGCGGACACTTGCGGAGCAATTCTTTGTAACGATCCCATGCCTCCCCGAATGATTCATCAAATCTTTGAGAGAATTTCATTATCTCATTCTTAAGACTTGTAGTTCGGGATGGAGGATAGAATTCGTTAACAAATTTGGTGACTAAGTCCTCCCATGTCTCAATGGAACGAGGGGGTTGTTTCTCAAGCCAATTCCGGGCTTGTCCCTCTAGAGAGAATGGGAACAGAAGAAGCTTAATTGCTTCATGTGGGACATTCTTGTATTTGATGGTAGATGCAATCTTGTTAAACCATCGAATATGTGCGTGAGGATCATCCCGCTCAAAACCATAAAATTGGCTTTGGGTTACAAGATTAAGCAACCCGGTTTTGAGCTCGAAGGTATCAGCCACAATGGCTGGGACAATAATGGCATCTCCGTAACCCTCGATGGGTGCTTGGAGAAGCTCATTCATCGGTTTATCTTCTGCCATTACGACAGGGGGTGGTGGTGCTAGACGTTCCTCAGTCACGGCTGAAGGAGCAGAACGTCCTCTACGTCTACGAGGAATATTTGCAAGCTCAGAAAGTGGACTTGTAGAGCTGGAAGAACGAGTGCGCATGCACTAAGTATAAAAATCAGTTTTCAAAAACAAATGCGAGGCAAAACGACAAGTGAACTTAAACCAATAATCACAAATGAAATGGCTTCTTTGAAAAAGGTACACCAAATCACCAGGACACAAAGGTAAGTTTTGATCTTTAAGATTGGGAACTTATTAATGTTCACACCCCCAGTTGGTAGGTGTACTGCCTTGGTTTGCGGTGGTTGATTTTTATGTATTTAAGTACCACTGAAAAGACGTAGGTATGGATTTGTGCTAAGGGTTTAAAAACTTTTGGACAATATTTTTGGTATCGTCTCGTTTAACCAAATCGTACCGCTTTAAGAATCACCTTAAAGAAAATACAAGATAGAAAACGTTACGATTGTTTTGTTGTTTTATATTTTTTTGGTGTTGTTAACACTTTAGGAAAAGTGTTAATGAACTTTTTGATAACTTTTCAAAAAAAACTGTTTACAAAAGGTGGTATATGTGCAAGTATGGGTCTGAAAATGCTTAAAACACGCTTACAGCCTCCCCGGCAGCGGCGCCAAAATTTGATTGGATCCCAACCGTCAAGTTTATTACACAAATCAACCACTTGTGAATGGTCAACCGTAATAAAATTCAAACAGTCTAAAACCAATGCAATTTCCCTTGGAATATAGTGGATTCCCGGGTCGTTAAGTCCCACGGAGGATTAATGGTGCTTAAAAACGTTCAGATTGAATGGGAAAAGGTGATGATTTGGAATAATTATACCTAAAGAAAAAGTTTGTAAATTACAGGTGCTTAAATGCAAATTAAAGAAAATTAAAAGGCTAATTTCTATTAAATAAACGCTATCACTATTTTTAAAATGATGTTTTTTGTGATTTTTCTTTTATTTATTTGAATTAAAAACTAATTTTAACTTTTAAATCTATTTTAAAAATGGGAAACAAAATCTCATAAGAAAAATTAAGCTTAAGGCAAATTATACTAAAAACGCGAAACGGGAATTCTAAAAATGAGCTACGAAAATGAAATATCTAAAAATTAATCTTACAAGTGTATTACTACTTTTCCTAAGTTCTATTTAAGAAAAGAAAATTTTAGAATTTAAAATTATATTTTTCTGATAATTATTTTATTTATTATGAATTAATTACTATTTTAAACTAATTAAATGATTAAAAATACTAAAACTATTCAGAAAATTCTGAAACGTTTTTCTAAAATACTTTATAACAATACAAAGCTAAGAAAAATATAAAAGGTGTGACAACTTATTTTAATAAGCTAAAAATAAGCTAAAGTTTACGTATAAGCTAAATGGACAAAAAGGGTTAAGTATTAAATGTTGCAAAGAATAACCAGTCAAAGTCCCAAGGGCGAATGGTAAGTGTGTTGTGTGGTGAGCTGGGTGACCAGGGTTCGAATCCCAGCACTGGACTTTTTATTTTTTATTTTCTTTTTGGATTTTTCTTTTTGGAACTAATTAAGCACAATGAAATAAGCAAATTTTAAAACTAGAACTTTTTATAAAAACAACTAATAAGCTCAGATTGAGCTTGTGATTACTTAACAGTGGACAAGAAATGAAATAAGCCCAAGGATTTAGCCAAGTGGCTAATAAGCTAATAAATAAGCAAAAGTTCTGAAAATAAGCTAAACAACTGATAATAAGCTAATATGACGACTGAAAAAGCACAATAACTTATAAATAAGCACTAAACAATCTCAAAATAAGCACAAGCTTTGACTGATGCACAGGACACCTTTTGGATTTCTAGGCACTTTCAAGCTTATTTTTAAGCACTTAAATAGGCTTGGAAATGAAAAAGAACACTAGAACTAACAAGTTTACCAACTAAGCTTTCCAAAAAGCTAAAACTCTCACTGTGGTGTTCACTAGAGAGCTTATAATGAGCTTATGAAAAATTTAGTAAACACTGAATGAGGACTCAGTATATACTGAGTAGAATGGGACAAAATATAAGCTACAAGCAGCCCTACCAAATAAGCTAGAAAGTTGAAAATTAAGCTTGGAACTTAAAGATGGGTGGATAAGCTTCACAAAAAGCTAAAGCACACAAGCTGAGACTCACTAATGAGCTTTTGACAAGCTTATGAATTAAGCTAGCTCAACTGTGCACAGGGCACTTTTTCAGACAAGGTATTAGAAGAAGCTAAGAAATAAGCTGTTTAACAAGCTAATTAGAGATTATAAAAATTACTATGATTAAGATGAGCAGTTGAATATTAATATCCCAAAAGCTCAAATCTTGAAACTTACTATTAAGTCCTATATAAAATTATCTATTTTATTCAAAAACGACTTAAACTGAAAATTTGACTTTTTAAGAAAACCAAATCAGTTGACTTAAGTGAACTTTGGATTGATCCTACTAACTGATTATGTTGTATTAACCTAAGTTATGATGAAATTAAGCTGTGTTACCAAGTTATAAGCTAATATGATGAGTTTTACCCTTTTAATCCTAACAGTGAGCTTATACTTGAAAATTAAAAGCTATTTTGACTTTTTCAACAAACAAAGACTTGTTTTTATGTTTGCAGAGAGCTATTAGGACCTAATATGATAAAACACGTACGTTTAATCCTCGTCCAACAATGAGAGGAACCCAATGATCGGCATCGAAGTCAACAACCACAAAGTCAGCTGGAAAATGGAACTTTCCTACTTTCACAAATACGTCCTCGGCAATGCCAAGTGGACGGGATATTGTACGATCTGCAAGCTCGAGAGTCATGCATGTAGGAGTAAGGTCCGGAAGAGAAAGTTTCTTCCATACTGAATAAGGCATCAGATTGATGCTTGCACCAAGATCGGCGAGGGCAAAGCATTCAACCATTCCTGGAAAAACACAAGGTAAGAGAAATTTTCCAGGATCTCCAAGCTTCTCTGGAAGCTTCTTCAAGATAACTGCAGAGCAGTTCTCGTTCAGAGGAGTTTTTGCCATCTCAAACAGCTTTTCCTTGTTGCTTAACATGTGTTTGAGAGTTGATGCAAACTTGGGCATCAGCATGATAGCATCCGCAAAGCTTATGTTAAAATGTAGTTCTTGGAAAATTTGAAAAAATTTGTCCATTTGATGACTGGCTTTTTCGCGGAGCTTTTGCTCATTCAAACGTGATGGGTAAGGAATAGAAGATTTGGATTTGGAGTTTTCAACGGGAGCTACTGGAGGTTCAAAAACAACTCCTGGATTGGATTTGGGTTTCGGGACAACTTGAGGATGGACATCGTTGGTACCTCCGTTATTAGTACGAAGTTCCTTGTCCTTTGTCGCCTCAGGTTCACTTTCCACTACCTTCGGGAGAGAAGAAGAAGAGGTAGTAGGAATAGTGGGTCCATTGTATGAAACACCACTTCTGGTTGTGATCGCCTTTGCATCGCCCCTCGGGTTAGCGATCGTGTTGCTCGGAAGTTTTCCTGAGCCCGAGGGTTGATCATTTAAAGACTTCTTTAGATCAGCGATCTGACTGACCAACAACCTGTTCATTTCAACTTGGGATTTCATGAATTGCTTCAATAACTCATCAGATGATGGTCCAGTTGGAACAATGGCTTGAGTTTGATTAGGAAAATTTTGGCCTCTAATGTTCGGATTAGGGCCTTGATTTTGAAAATTTCCTTGGTTAGGATTCATATTCCCATGAAATTGATTCCCTCGATTGAAATTGTTTTGATTAAGGTTTCCTTGATGTTGGAAACCTTGATTTGGTCCGGGATAGAAATTACCTTGGTTTTGATAACCTTGGTTCATTCTAGGTTGGTTCTGATTCCGGTTTTGTATGTTAGGATTCTGGTTAAAACCGGGTGGTCCCTGATAAGTATTAGCACGATAGTTTGGTTCATTTTGAGGATGGTATTGATTACCTCCCTGATGTGAAGTACCGGCTATAGCATTGGCTTCAAATGGACTACCATCAGTGGCAGTACAGTTGTAGTATGCATGAGGGCCACCACAAGTAACACAGACCTCGACTTTCTTCACTTCACCATGTGATGGTGTCTGTGTGAAAGTGACTTTCTTTTGGTTAGCAAGAACCAAAGCCTGAACAATATCCGTGAGTTTGTCAATCTTAGCATCGGTGCTAGATGTACTCACGTGAGATGAAGTAGAAGGTTCAGCATTAAACTGAGACTGATATGTCTTTGTTCGGAAAGGGCGGACCTGGGACTTGTTTTCTATGATTTGCAAGGCTTCTTATGTGGTCTTGCTCAGGAAATTACCTCCCGCGGAGGCATTTAAAGAGTCTTGGTCAGCTTGTCTCAGACCATTGTAGAAAGTATCCATTTGCATTAATTCGGTAAAACCATGATGCGGACACTTGCGGAGCAATTCTTTGTAACGATCCCATGCCTCCCCGAATGATTCATCAAATCTTTGAGAGAATTTCATTATCTCATTCTTAAGACTTGTAGTTCGGGATGGAGGATAGAATTCGTTAACAAATTTGGTGACTAAGTCCTCCCATGTCTCAATGGAACGAGGGGGTTGTTTCTCAAGCCAATTCCGGGCTTGTCCCTCTAGAGAGAATGGGAACAGAAGAAGCTTAATTGCTTCATGTGGGACATTCTTGTATTTGATGGTAGATGCAATCTTGTTAAACCATCGAATATGTGCATGAGGATCATCCCGCTCAAAACCATAAAATTGGCTTTGGGTTACAAGATTAAGCAACCCGGTTTTGAGCTCGAAGGTATCAGCCACAATGGCTGGGACAATAATGGCATCTCCGTAACCCTCGATGGGTGCTTGGAGAAGCTCATTCATCGGTTTATCTTCTGCCATTACGACAGGGGGTGGTGGTGCTAGACGTTCCTCAGTCACGGCTGAAGGAGCAGAACGTCCTCTACGTCTACGAGGAATATTTGCAAGCTCAGAAAGTGGACTTGTAGAGCTGGAAGAACGAGTGCGCATGCACTAAGTATAAAAATCAGTTTTCAAAAACAAATGCGAGGCAAAACGACAAGTGAACTTAAACTAATACTCACAAATGAAATGGCTTCTTTGAAAAAGGTACACCAAATCACCAGGACACAAAGGTAAGTTTTGATCTTTAAGATTGGGAACTTATTAATGTTCACACCCCCAGTTGGTAGGTGTACTGCCTTGGTTTGCGGTGGTTGATTTTTATGTATTTAAGTACCACTGAAAAGACGTAGGTATGGATTTGTGCTAAGGGTTTAAAAACTTTTGGACAATATTTTTGGTATCGTCTCGTTTAACCAAATCGTACCGCTTTAAGAATCACCTTAAAGAAAATACAAGATAGAAAACGTTACGATTGTTTTGTTGTTTTATATTTTTTTGGTGTTGTTAACACTTTAGGAAAAGTGTTAATGAACTTTTTGATAACTTTTCAAAAAAAACTGTTTACAAAAGGTGGTATATGTGCAAGTATGGGTCTGAAAATGCTTAAAACACGCTTACAGCCTCCCCGGCAGCGGCGCCAAAATTTGATTGGATCCCAACCGTCAAGTTTATTACACAAATCAACCACTTGTGAATGGTCAACCGTAATAAAATTCAAACAGTCTAAAACCAATGCAATTTCCCTTGGAATATAGTGGATTCCCGGGTCGTTAAGTCCCACGGAGGATTAATGGTGCTTAAAAACGTTCAGATTGAATGGGAAAAGGTGATGATTTGGAATAATTATACCTAAAGAAAAAGTTTGTAAATTACAGGTGCTTAAATGCAAATTAAAGAAAATTAAAAAGCTAATTTCTATTAAATAAACGCTATCACTATTTTTAAAATGATGTTTTTTGTGATTTTTCTTTTATTTATTTGAATTAAAAACTAATTTTTACTTTTAAATCTATTTTAGAAATGGGAAACAAAATCTCATAAGAAAAATTAAGCTTAAGGCAAATTATACTAAAAACGCGAAACGGGAATTCTAAAAATGAGCTACGAAAATGAAATATCTAAAAATTAATCTTAAAAGTGTATTACTATTTTTCCTAAGTTCTATTTAAGAAAAGAAAATTTTAGAAATTAAAATTATATTTTTCTGATAATTATTTTATTTATTTTGAATTAATTACTATTTTAAACTAATTAAA
This sequence comes from Chrysanthemum seticuspe, assembly GCA_019973895.1. Classification (NCBI taxonomy): domain Eukaryota; kingdom Viridiplantae; phylum Streptophyta; class Magnoliopsida; order Asterales; family Asteraceae; genus Chrysanthemum; species Chrysanthemum seticuspe. The sequence continues at coordinate 216,968,648 of BPTQ01000002.1, read as the reverse complement.
TGATTAAAAATACTAAAACTATTCAGAAAATTCTGAAACTTTTTTCTAAAATACTTTATAACAATACAAAGCTAAAAAAAATATAAAAGGTGTGACAACTTATTTTAATAAGCTAAAAATAAGCTAAAGTTTACGTATAAGCTAAATGGACAAAAAGGGTTAAGTATTAAATGTTGCAAAGAATAACCAGTCAAAGTCCCAAGGGCGAATGGTAAGTGTGTTGTGTGGTGAGCTGGTTGACCAGGGTTCGAATCCCAGCACTGGACTTTTTATTTTTTATTTTCTTTTTGGATTTTTCTTTTTGGAACTAATTAAGCACAATGAAATAAGCAAATTTTAAAACTAGAACTTTTTATAAAAACAACTAATAAGCTCAGATTGAGCTTGTGATTACTTAACAGTGGACAAGAAATGAAATAAGCCCAAGGATTTAGCCAAGTGGCTAATAAGCTAATAAATAAGCAAAAGTTCTGAAAATAAGCTAAACAACTGATAATAAGCTAATATGACAACTGAAAAAGCACAATAACTTATAAATAAGCACTAAACAATCTCAAAATAAGCACAAGCTTTGACTGATGCACAGGACACCTTTTGGATTTCTAGGCACTTTCAAGCTTATTTTTAAGCACTTAAATAGGCTTGGAAATGAAAAAGAACACTAGAACTAACAAGTTTACCAACTAAGCTTTCCAAAAAGCTAAAACTCTCACTGTGGTGTTCACTAGAGAGCTTATAATGAGCTTATGAAAAATTTAGTAAACACTGAATGAGGACTCAATATATACTGAGTAGAATGGGACAAAATATAAGCTACAAGCAGCCCTACCAAATAAGCTAGAAAGTTGAAAATTAAGCTCGGAACTTAAAGATGGGTGGATAAGCTTCAACAAAAGCTAAAGCACACAAGCTGAGACTCACTAATGAGCTTTTGACAAGCTTATGAAATAAGCTAGCTCAACTGTGCACAGGGCACTTTTTCAGACAATGTATTAGAAGAAGCTAAGAAATAAGCTGTTTAACAAGCTAATTAGAGATCTCCTAGATGGATTAGATTTTGAAAAAGATGGAGCCTTGTTTCTTGCAAAAGTAGGATTATATTTTGGAGGTGGTTGTCTAGAGGTGAAATGAGTTGGTTTCTTCTTATTAATGATAACAAAATCTGTTCTAGATGAAGAAGCTACGTTATTACCACTGTTGCTACAGCAGACCCACAGATCTTTGGCTTAACACTAGCCGGTTCCCTTTTGATGGGATCCGTGGGATCCGTCACAACAGTGGCTGGTTTTTCTTGTGCCTTAACAAATTGTGTTTCTTTGTTTTCACTAGTTGATGGATCAAGTTGTTGAATACCTAAACCTTTTTGGTTGTTACCGGTTTTAACACTATCTAATATCATATCTAAAGTATTCGTACTCATTCTAGCAATTTTAGAATCTAGTTGATCAACTAGTGTTTGAAGTTGAACGCAAAGTTCACTTTCACCACTTGCTATTTTACCCTTTTCCAAACGTTTCAGTTTTGCTTTTAATTCTATGACTTCTTTATCTAAGCGTTGGTTTTGACTTTTTAAAAGCTTGTTTTTGTTAATTAGTTTTAAGCTAATATTGCATAGTTTGTCATATTCATTATGCAATGTGTTAGGAATTAGAAAATTCAGTCGTTAAAGAGTCGGTCACCTCAAGTATATGTATTCGTTAGAAAGCTCGTAGTCGTAGTCAAGTTATGTTAGCAAGTAGTTTGTTATGTAACACCGTGGAGGACGGACGGGTCTTTACCCACTGTATGCCTGATCCACAGCCCGTAGGTGGCGTTTGTTTGTAAGACACTATAAATACCCTCTACCTCCCAAGGTAGAGGGTTGGAGCTTCAATACCATTTTTCTTTGTTTCACATAGTTCCTAACTCTCAGCTCTTTCTCTCTCTAGAACTTTCTCTCTCTAAACATACTTGAACGCCCTATATGATTATGGTTTAGTGTGTTTGTGAAATCCTATATCTTACAATTGGTATCAAGAGCCATGGTTTGATCAATCATCTTTCATGCTCTTTGTTTTGGTGGATTTCATAAGGTTTTTAGGGTATTAAGTGTTTAGGAGAGTTTGAATCATTTGGACAAATTCTAGTGTTAAAGTTTGAATTTTGCTTGTACTTTTGTGTTTAGGATCATCATATGTGTTTATGTTTTGAATTGGAAGGCTTAAATCATTGTGGTTTGGTTGTTTTTGATTGATAAAGTGGTTAATTGTGAACTTTGTACAAAGCGAGTTGAGTCTCGGACTTTTGTTTCTTCGAAGCGAGTTACTTTGTTACTGGATGCGAGTTGGTATATGCGACTTGGCTATTTAGCGAGTTGACTTCTTATGCGACTTGGGTTCTAAGCGAGTTGTTTCTTTAAGCGACTTGAGTTCTAAAGCGACTTGGCTATTAAGCGAGTTGTATAGCTAGCGAGTTAGTTTAAGCGACTTGGTGGTTAAGCAAGTTGTGTCTGTTTGCGACTTGATATTTAGCGAGTTGTCTCTATATGCGACTTGGCTATTAAGCGAGTTGATTCCTTAAGCGACTTGGTTCATTAAGCGAGTTGGTTCTTTAAGCGACTTGTTTCTTTAAGCGAGTTGGGTGGCTTGCGAGTTGATAACTAAGCGAGTTGATTGTTTAGCTACTTTTCTATTAAGTCTTGTTACTTGTAACATATTGGATTTCATAAACACATAACAAACAATAATATGGGTCGAATTGCTTAGAGGTTTTAGAGAGAGAAAGTAGGAGCCTTTCTAGAGAGAGAAAGTGAAAGAAAACATAGAAGGTTAGATTAAGATGAATGAAAGGTCCAACCCTCTACCTTGGGAGGTAGAGGGTATTTATAGTTTTACATAATACGTCCTCCTAACGGACTGTGGATCAGGCATACAGTGGGTAAAGACCCGTCCTTCCTCCACGGTGTTGCACTAAACTATTCTACGCTACTAATTAACTAATTAACTACTAAATAACATAAATAACTACAAGTCTACGAGCTAACATATGCTAGACTTTATGGGGTGACCGACACTTTAGTATGGAATTTCCAATTCCTAACAATCTCCCCCTAAGGGAGGTCACCCCATGAAATACATTTTGCATCCTAGCATTCTATTATTGACTTTGTTCTTGAGCTCGTAGACTTCAATTCTTCACTTCCGCAATCTTTGTACTTTAGTAGCGATTCTTCAAAGTCCGCATTAATTTGTACTTTTAGTGGAGGCCTTTAACTGATCTACATCTTTGATGATCTTCGAGCTTTCTTTGAGATCATCAGCCACAGTAAATCTCTGGATCACCCTTTATTGTGTTGCCATCATGTGAAGTTGTGACTTTTGGACCGACATGCTCACACTTTTTGAATCATGACATCTTTCCATCAGAGTAGCGGAAGCTTTACTGGCTCATGATATTTGCAGCAGCGTAGCAGAAACATAGTATAAAAATATCAGAGCCAGGTTTTGTAGATTATGCACCCGTCATGATTTCTTCAATTAAGTGTAGATGCTGTGAGCATGCGGCTTTGGATTGACCGCTCAATTCTGATCAGCTGCAACCGTCCAAATGTACCTGCAAACAACAGTTAGCAATAAGACACACGAAAGTGTCTTTGATCACTTTCGTTGAATTGAGGTACACGGCCCACGGTTCCCCGTTGAACAGTACAAGTACTGCTTGTGATCAGGTAGAATTCCGAAGAATCTCCTTGACAGGGTGACATATATTAAACAAGCAAGAATAACAACACAAACAAGCTCTACCACAGTTAACAAGGTAAAAACAAACAACCCTTATTGAGACTGATTTGAAACTTTAAGGACTAAAACAGCTTTTCAAACCGAGGAAGCTATTAATTAACTTATATTAACTATATTTAGACAGGATTAAACTAAAATGAACAAGATTTAAACACTAATACTAAGAAATGCAAATTATGAGAAAATTGCTTACAACTGTGTCCAAGCACAAAACAGAGAACCAAAGACTGAAACAACTTCCTATAGCTTCCCAAGAAGCTCTAAACCAAAGGGCAATCCAATATTCACCCTGCTCCAGCTTTTATCTTCATTTCCATGGATTTTTTATTTTTCACTAATTTTTTTTGTATTTTTGGTAATTTTTCTTTTTGATTTCTAAACTGAGTTTTAAGGTTTCTAATAGCTTAAATAAGCTATATAGGAGCTTATGTTAGCTTATAAGTCCAAAGCAACAACTAACAACAACATTAACACATATTGAGATTTTTGAAATGAAAATTGCATAAACTGAATTTGCAACTGAAAACTTGGAATTGATGATTGCAAAAGATTTATATTACACTGAAATTGATATCAAGAGTACTTGAAAGCTTAAAATTATACTGGAAATGTAAAATTAATGAAAACGACATACATTAACTAAATTAAAACTAGATATCTTTTTACACTGCATCTCCTCTCTTCTTTATAGCATTTTGAGACTCCCCATATGCCTCTGAACATTTCCCATCAACAATCTTGACCATTGGTGCTCTGAAACAGATCCTAGCCATCAAAATGGATTTTGGCGCCAAAAGTCTTTTGAGTGGATTAGAGCAGGTTTTCTTCAATTAAGGAATTTTGGAAGATTGTGGAGGTATTAGGGGACAAAATGAGAAGTAGATATGGAGCTAGGGGTGATTTGGCAGTAAAAAAAGGTTTTGAGGTGAGGTTGGAGTATTTGATGGTGGGGAAGCATTTAATGCTTGTGGGCTGGTATAGGAGGAGGAGGGATGAGCTGGGAGAGTAGGTAGTGAGGTGGAAAGGTGGTGAGGTGGTGGAAAAACCACCTGGTTTTGGTTTTACAGGTGAAGGTGAAGACGATGAACAGTATAACTGGTATTTTGGCGCGTTGACTTTCGTTGACCCGTTTTTAATATTTACGAAAAGGGTTCATTTGAGGGGGTCAAATGAGTTTTTGACTGGTTCAAAAAGCTCAAGGGTCAAGGGTCAAGTTATTTGGGCTTGGGTTGCAAGTTGGGCCAGCTGGGATGGGTATGTGTTTGTGTTTTGGGTTTAATAATACAAGGGATCCGTTTGGTTTGTAGCTTTTAATATCACAAGGACCATTCATGTAATATTGACAATCTTGAGGGACTGAACCTGCCACTTTTCCATAGTTAACACAAGGACTAAACCTGCAATTAATGGTTAGTACAAGGACCAATATTGCATAAAATTCCATTTTTATAAATCCAAGGACCAAAACTGCCAACTTTGTAACTCCAGGGACCAAACTTGTAATTTTCTCAAAACTTATCATATAAGGACCAAATATGCCACATTTTAATAGTACAAGGGTGTAGTTTGAATAATTTCCATTTTTAAACACCCAGGGACTGATTTTGACACTTTTGTAAAGTTGAGGGACCAAAGTTGTAAATTGTGATTTTTAAACTTCAAAGGACAATTTCTTACAACTTGTGAATCTCAAGGACCTTTAAATAACATCTTTCTTTATTTTGATTTACCAGGGACTATTTTTGACAACTTTTGAAACTTGGGGGACTAAAACTGCTAATTGTGCAAACTTGATACGTTTTTCACCTGATTTTGGAATTTTTGCATTTGAAACACATAAAACACTTATTTGTGATATTTTCATCATTTTGATGCATTTCTGAGTGTTTTCAGATGTTTTTGCAGTCTAAAAGGTATAAAAATGATGAGTATTTGCACACTCATCACAGGGTTTCGCAGCAGTTCTAGCTGTTCTCAAACCGGAACGTCTCAAAGAAGACAACACGGAGTGAGTGAACCAGCAAATTGAGATTCACTGATTGATGAAAAATTGATTTGAAAACAATCGCGTATTGCTTAGAAGAAAAAGTTTTGCAATACGACGAAGGTTTTATGAGAAAGATCAATTTTCAATCAAAAATACTTTTTGTATTTGAAAAGAGTACACACTCGATGTGCTAGAGAAAAGAAGATTTGCACATCGAACGGTTTTTCCAAAAGTACTTTTTCAATCAGAGATACTTTTTGAATTTGAAATGAATACACATTCGACGTGCTAGAGAAAAGAAGGTTTGCAATTCGAACATTTTTTCCAAAAGTATTCGTCAATTCATTTCCTGGACCAAGGTTGATTCACAAGTGAATCTCCCCATAGTTTCTATCCAGTTGTCACAAGTTTGATCTTTTGGAAAGATCTCACATGTCACCCACCAAGAGCTTGTTTGATGTTGGCTCTAGAAGGATTTCCATCTTCATTGTGAATATTTTTACATATCACTCGGATGTTCTGGCAATACCACAAGGATAATGCGTAGGACTCTCAATATATACTTACTTTCCACATTGTGTGAAACAGCAAGTTTTCATTAATTTTGTGTCCTAACGAGATATTGTGGATGATCTCTTGGCTCTAGACTCAATCGTGCATATTTGGTTCCTATGCCGGAGACTAGGGAGAGGGTCTCCTTCTTCAATATCAACAATCTCTAAGAGAAAGTCGATAGATAATGTCGGCTCCCCGTGAGAATGAAACAAGCCCTTTTAAGAGGAACTTGAGTAGCATGGGAAGTTTAGTGCAGTGCGTCACTGGGTCCATGACGTCTTGTCTTCAATACCAGTGTTACCTTAGTAACCACCAGTAGCATATGTATTGAACCCGGTTACTGCCCTAAGGTTGAATTAATGGAGGGCTATTTATTTTCACCCTTTTCACATTTCCCATATCTCACTTTTCTCCTTTTTTCAATATACCTAAGGACTCTACACTATCTAGTGGATTGTCCCTGGGTAGATCCCTCCGGTTCTAGCTCTATCTCAGTCAGCACTCTTCCCATATCTCACTTTTCTCCTTTTTTCAATATACCTAAGGACTCTACACTATCTAGTGGATTGTCCCTGGGTAGATCCCTCCGGTTCTGGCGGATCGTGGGAACAAATACCTAACCTCACCATCCTTATAACTCCATACATAAAGTAAAATGGTCGGTCTTTTGGTACAGTTCATTCTTCCTTGAAACCAATTGAAAAATCATTTCGAAAAACAATCAAGGTACTTGTGATACGAGATCAAAGCATTTTGTACCTTAATAGTTTTGATCATTTAGAAAACCTCCCCCTCAACATGTGCATATGATTTAGAAATTGTTTAGCACATGGAGGCAAGAGGACTTTGAAATATTTTCTTTGATCACAATTTTCATAGAAAAATCCATTTGATTTTCTTTGGTAAATTCTCCCCCTCAATATATGCATAGGATATTTGAAAACATTTTATCACATAGAGGAAAGAGTTCTTTTGAAGCACATTCACAATCACACAAGCCATTAAGAAACCATTTGCTCCCCCTCAATATGTGCTTCGAGATTCGAAAGCGTTTAACACATATGAGAGAGCAGCCTCCACATTTGAATCAAATCGATCACCTTTTATCAAATTTCATTATTAAATCACAAATTCTCCCCCGATCAAAAATATCAAGCCCTTTGAGATTTTGGATCCCAAGTGATTTAATAAGGTTTAGAAAACATGGGAGAAAATGTGGCCATGTTTAAATACTCATCTGGTTTTTGGATAAATCCTCCTCCTCAACATGTGCATTGTGTATTTGAAATCGTTTGGCAAATGGAGGCAGGAGTGCCTATAAAGGACTAAAACCGATTCCATTAAAAACAGATTTGAGATTTAAATCACGATCTCTCCCCTGATAAAAAATTTCAAACCTTTTGAGATTTGTGATCCCAATTGATTTAAATCATTTAAAAGATTTTGGGGAAAGACGTGGCAAAATTTAATTTTGAAAAATGACTAATAAGGAACAGTTTTTCGACATTAAAGATTGTTAGTGTCAAGTATGATTGTTTTAAGAGACCTTTAAGTAAAATAAAACAATTTCACAATCAAACAAGAACATAAAAAATTTCATTTTGAAAGATCTTGATTCTAAAGAAAAATCATACCATGACATAACAATAAATCTTTAGATCACCACTTAATTTCGTACAAACGGACTTTTTGTGAAGAAATATCGATTGAAAATATTTTATTATAAATCACTCTCCCCCTCAATCGATGACCGTAGTCGATGATTGAGTGACTTAGGTTTTGATAAAATGAAGTCCGGTGATTTTCAAAATTAAGTCCAATTTATTTTCAAAACAATGTTTTCAAAATTATTTAAAAATGGTATCCTGCACAAAGATACGTTAGGTGGTTGAGAAGCTTATGTTGTTGCTGTAGGGCTTGGAAGAAAAACCGTCTGCTGATGCAGTGAGACTTCTTACGTTGCATTTTTTCATGCCAACTTAGGTCAAATTAATCTCCGTTTCTTCATTTGCTGATGAAGAAAACCATCTGCTGATGCAGTGAGACCTCTTACATTGCATTTATGGCAACTCTCCATAGAAGTCCAATTAAGCTCCGTTTCTTCATTTGTCAACCCAAGATATAATTACCCTTTCCTTTCTGCATCCAATCATCTTCAATTGTGGGATCCGGATCGGGAACATTCTTATATACCAATATACCTGCATATGTTAGTGGACACAAACAAATATATGGTGGTCGACAACACCCAAACAGTAATCGACTAATAAAAGTCAATCCAACATGTCAATCAATTCATATATGGCATGGGAAAATGTGTTTATCAAACTCTAATCATCTAAACCTAACAATCATATCCTAGGCACCTAGTCCTTCAACGTAGGTTAACATCATTTTCAATTAAGCATATAGGATAATTAGATAATCTCGTTAGATGATATAGATTTGAAAACATTCTCCCCCTCAATCAATGACTCATTTTCTAAAAAGTTTAAAAGCGCTGAAGTCATTGATTGAGTTTTCAATTATTACGAAAACTCTGAAACTGATTGATTTGTAAGCAACTCATTTTCCACCCTTTTGTAAAACACCAAATATTTTTCTGAAGAATTTTAGACGGAAAAACATTTGTGTAGGAACAGCAGTCCTTCGACATACTTTCCTTGTTTTGTTTTAGGATAAGTGCACGAAATATTTGAAAATTGGTTTAGCGCAGCACTTTCCTTCCATGAAGAGCGGGTTGCTATCTGAAATAATAGCAACCCATGGTTTAAGCGCGGGTTACAGTCTGAAGTAACTGTAAGCCATATTTTGAAGCCCGGGTTACAGTCTAAAATAACTGTAAGCCATATTTTGAGACATGTTTAGAAAGAAATATTTACACCTCCTGCTCGAACTTCATCTAAAGTCCCGTGCAATTATTGAATGACATTTCTAAGACCGTAGATGTTATCGATGACAGAAGACATGTCTTGAGAAAACATATTTTTGGTATTTTTCAATTTTCTGATTTTTATGGGCTTTTGTTGATTTTATATTTTTCTATTTTGTTTTTGATGGTTTTCTATTTTTGTATTTTGCTTTTTCATAAATATATACAAAGATAGAGTAGATGATATAGTTTAAGAAAGATGATGATACGAGTACCGAGATATGGATATCGAACAGCACGTCGTAGAAGATACAATTCGTCATCTCTTAAACGTCCACCACCAAAGCTTCCTAGGCTCCATAATAGAAGACAGAACATGAGCCTTTGAGAAAAAGAGACTTTGGCAACTTCCCCCCAAACCGAAGATCCATTAGATGACCAGATTCGAAGCTCTATTTCAAGCTTGCCTTAGCCAGGTGCACAGAGAAGCACACCATTATCATAAATCCCGCTGCTCCTTTTAAGAATAATCATTGAGATTCTTCGTTCGGGGTTATATCATCAAACAAGAACAACAACGTATCATCCCACTTTTTAAATTTCTTTCTAAATTTCATTACCACTGAAGTCTGAAGCTATGCATCCCCAACGAGTTGTCAAGAGACCACTTCCCCCAAGTAGATGAATTGATGCAGTCAGTCTCTTATACTAGAGCTCACGAACCCGAATACACATACCCGAAGACAAAGAAACTTATACCATCGAAGTAGCAGATTAAGTCCAATAGCCAAAGAATAACCCCGGTGTATAATCTTCTCTCCCCTGAAGAAAGTGTATGAAGCTCAAGAACCCGAAGTACCCGAATGCCCAAAGAGAGAATAACCGATAACATTGAAGAAGCAGGCCGACTCACTAATTATCTCTGCGGAGGACTATCTCTGCGGATTTCAACTCCGGAATAAGTGATTATATTTCTGAATCACTGATTAAGCACTCAAGTGAAACAGCTGAGCGTCCCCAATGTACACAATCTCTCTCCCCTGATGATTGTGATAACATCAAAATCATCACACACTTGTGTACCTCTTTCATCTTCAGAAACTAACTCTTCCATCTCTTCCCCCACATAGTTGGAATAAGAACACTAAACGCCATGGGTCAAATCTTGAGTTTCTCTGCGGTAATGACATATGTCTTCCCGGGATTTCTTCAATCACTTAGAAGTATTAAGATCATCAAGTTTACTCACGTTTAGATGCTTGTCTCCTTCCCCCTTGCTGGTTTTGACACTTCAGAATCAGCAACATATTATAAGCCCAAATACTTGAAATCTGATGAGAAGAACGCTTGAAGTCTTTGTGAGAATCAACTTGATAAAGAATATGAGCAAGTCTAATTGGGTATTAAATATGACAAATCACTCTCCCCCAATTAGTGCTCTCCCCAAAACCGACAATCTGTTTGATAAATACCCAGATTAAGAAGAAGTCTTTGGATAAACAAATGCAACTCGTCTTTAGTCTTCTAACATATAGCAGAAAATGTAGAACCAACTGTAGACTCGACCTTCTTCAAGATTGTCCGAATGAGGAATAGAAAGTTAACATCTTCAACTCACCAAATGCATTCCCGTTAACTTTGAAATAACAAATCCCCTTAACTAAAATCCCTCCCAATCAAACAAGAACAAAAACATGTTCCTCAAGGAAATCAACCCCGCAACTGGAAGCACTTTGTCATTAATCATATCAGCCCGTGTGAAGATATCAACCAACGGCTCTTAGAAGAAACACCATGTAAAGATGACTCGATTAGAATAAGCTCGGTTCTTACATGAGTTAGGAGCCGTATGACCATATATTCTCAAATATAATTCAACATGTAGAATTATCATACTTCTTCTCCCCCTCAAGAATTGCATACGGAGATGCCATTCTTGATTAAATAAGTGAACATCATCCAAATGTAGTCTTTTCACACTTCTCCCCCGCAAAATTAGCACACGATGTCGCCATCTTCATTATATTGAGCAAGTGTAATAAGAAAAACAATCAACGGTAGCCCGGTTCACTTGATAGTCGAAAGCACATGGAAAAAGCATGAAGCATGTTGATGAGAATGGTCATAATAGAGAAGATTTCTCTTCTTCAGAAGATAAAGCGCATTGACACGTACACTTTTCTTTTCTTTGAGAAACGAGGCATGAACTGTTGTGTTCATACGTCATAAGAAGATTTCTGTTCTTCCAAAGATAAAGCGCACTGAAACGTACACTTTTCTTTTCTTTAGAGTACGAGGCATGAACTGTTGTGTTCATACGTCATAAGAAGATTTCTCTTCGTTCGAAGATAAAGCGCACTGAAACGTACACTTTTCTTTTCTTTAGAGTACGAGGCATGAACTGTTGTGTTCATACGTCATTGCCAGTTTGAATATCAAGGTTGAGTTACTTGGACCCGTGCGTTATGAGATATCAATCCATTTGTTATCCATACTTTAAGCCAGTCCATGTAATGAAGGATCGAAGCATCTGCAACTGAGTAAGGAATACATGCACTAACATTACAAGCTTGTTTGCATATATACGGGTTAGTGACATTAGTATCCAAACTCTTTGGGGCTTCACGGTCAACCTTGATTTTGCCATTGGAAAATAGCTTTCCGGTAGGTATCCACCTAAGTCCAGCATCCTTAAACATTCTACCAGATGGTATCCACTTATGGCCAGGTCTAGGATTGTTAGGCTTCTTATGCATAGTGGGAGACTTATCCTTATTCCTAGTTTCTAAAGATTTAGCAGTTGGGATCCATCTAGGTGAAGTTTTAGGTTTGTTTTGCTTCATCACATGTTGAACCTTAGCCATGTTAGTAGTCTTAGTGGATTGTACCTTGGCATGTGAATTAGGAAAATGTTTCTTATGTGGAAAAGACACATAATTTCTTGTTTTGTTTTCTACATGCTTAGCATTCTTATGCACATAACTACTCTTTGATGCACACCAATCCTTAGTCTTTTGAATGTTCCTAGGTAGTGGTTTACAACTACTAGCAGTGTCTTGAAATCTCGTAGAATTCCTCACCCTAGGTCTTGCACCTAAAATTCCGTCTTTTAGAATCTGTGCCTTTTTTCTAGCTTTTTCTAGATAATAGTTCTTCCACAAGTCATTCATATCATATGAATTCTGGGTTTTAATGCTTGGTTTTGACACTGTTTTCGAACTAATCCTAGAGGTGCTGGGAGTAGACGTGGCTACGTGTTGAGAGTTAACGGAGCTAGAAGCCTTATTCTTAGGTAACTCTGGTGAAGTGACTGGTTTTGACAAAACTTGTTTCTCATCAACTTGGGAGGCAAACCGTGTTTTTGAAAATTTTGTTCTTTCAGATTTAAATGCAGTAGGCTGCCTAACAACGGACCGGTCTCTAGTGGGATGAGAAACTGGCTTCCCCAAGGTTGATGGTTTTGTAAACTTAGTGTTCACACTTTTCCCTACGGTTTTTCTAAGCTCATTCTTTAAGGAAACAATGGCGAAACTCTTTTCCTGAAGTTGAGCTTTGAGTTCATCAATCTTTGATATCAAAGGGTTTGTTTGTTCCATTGACTTAGTTCTAGCTTCTTTGATAGAGTCACTTAGTTCTATGTGATGCTTTCTCAAAGACTCATTTTCCTTTAGTAATTTAGCCACATAAATTGACAATTCATTATTTCTTGTTATAGTAGCATCAATGTCTTGTGTATTCATGACTAAATTACTTTTCACATTGAAGACAGAAATATGTTTCTTAAGATTGTAAATGGTTGAGTCTTTGTCTTGAAGCTGAGCTTTCAAAGTGTTAATTTCAAAAAGTTCACGGAATTCAGGAAGTTCCGGATTTTTACATGGTTTGTTAAGTTGAAAACTTTCTTCTTTACTCTGTATTGCAATTTCAAGTGAAATGCAATGTTTTTCAAGATTTGAGAGTTTGTTTGAAAGTTCATCAAAAGCCTTTTTATCAACCATATCTTTTGTTTTGAAACACTTAATCTCAGATTCAGCCTCAGTTACAGAAGATTTATCAAAGTCATGTTCAGCAGCATGATCAGTTTGTTTAAGTACTTTAGCATATGCATTGTGTTGAACAGTAAAGGGTACCTCATTACATGACTCCTGTTCAATTTCTGGTCTGATATCTGCATCCACATCATGTGTAACAAGAGTCACTGAACCGCTGGTTGTTTCAAGCTTATCTGTCTCTGAGCCTCTGTATTCAGTGTCAACTGATCCAACATCTGGTGCCATACCGGTCTCAACACAACAATTTATTGATTGTACCCGAGATTCATTTGCCTTTCTGATCACAACATCCACTTCTTGTGTGATAGGAGTTACTGAGCAGCTGGTTACATCATTCTTTGTTGTTTCTGATATTCTGCATTCAGCAACACCCGACCTTTCTGATACATTACCCGACTTATCACAAATATCTCTCAACTGTACCCGACTCTCATCTACTTTTTCATCTTTCTGAGTAACTTCCTCAATATACTTCTCCACATTATCCATGAGATGGATAAGTGTCTCCGTGAACACGCTAATTTCCATTCCAGTGTGTCTCTTGAAGGACATTTCAGTCATGTCTTGATCATAATCAGATGTGAATTCCCTTCTAATGAATGACTGAAAGTGTTTATAGATCACTTGAAGTGCAGCGCTGGAATTATCCTTATGAACCTTCTCTTTGTCAAGTTGTAGCTCCAATTGCTCTAGGTTTAACAGCAGAGTTCCTGTTAATGTGGATAAGTCCTGACGGAAGAGGGCAATACATGTTCGTTCCATTGATGTGAGTAGAAGTAACATGAGGTGAGAGTGAAGTTGTTGATAAGGTTCAATGCTGCTTTCCTTTTGCATGGCATTCTGTAGCCTGAACAGGTGCAAATCTTTCTCATTGGACTCGGAGCATGAAGAACTCAAATCATCATTGATTGATTCCATCATCTGTAACCGTTCAGTATAGCTAATATTCTCATGGTTGTCTACAGCATCATACAATTTGAGTACTTCTGAAATCACTGAATCAGGAGTGTAAGACATGATGTTGATGAATCCACGGGATTTTACAAGTCTATGATTTAAACCGAGAAATAGAATCTTTCGCGGGATTTTACTAAAATCAAGACCAAACCGTTAAGCAATGACCAATGGAACGTGTTAAGATGACTGATGGATTGTCAAAATGATAGAAAATTGTGTGTTAGGACATATAATTGTTTGTAGGATTAGCAGAGATGTTGTTTGGTTGAGATTTGGATTGGTTTATGCATGATTTTCCTGAGAAATTTAGGTCTAAAAACATAAAAACCTCAATAACTTATGTTCAGAGCGGATTTAGCCCTCGAAGGTTAACCCGAATAAACTCTAGTTAGTTAGTTTATTCGGCGTGACATTCTCCTCGTTCTCACGGTCGTTTTGATGGGTAGAACGCTGAAAACGGAGTTACGGATCAAAAGTTATAGCCGTTTGAAGTTTTGTCGAGAAAAGTCAACAAGTCGCTAAGAATTCTTGAACCAAGTCGCTAGGACCCAAGTTGCTGGACACAAGTCGCTAAAGCACCAAGTCGCTACACAGTCAAGTCGCTAAAGAGCAACTCGCTAAGTATCAAGTCGCTAAGAGCAACTCGCTAGTTACAAGTCGCTAGATGCTCAAGTCGCTAGAGACAACTCGCTATGAACCAAGTCGCTAAAGAGAAACTCGCTAGTAACAACAGAGACAAGTTGCTAGAAATTGTAAAGACATGTCTCTACCAAAAATAGGCGCCAAGTCTCTACGAAAATAGGCTACAAGTCTCTACCAAAAATAAGTGTCAAGCCTCTACCAAAATGGGCTACAAGTCTCTACTGAAAATACGCTTCAAGTCTCTACCAAAATAGGCTACAAGTCTTTAGACAGATACATTGAATCTGGACATAACCACAAGTCTCTACGAAAAACATAACTGCAAGTCTCTACGAAAAACATAACTGCAAGTCTCTACGAAAAACATAACTGCAAGTCTCTACGAAGAACATAACCACAAGTCTCTACGAAGAAATATAACTACAAGTCTCTACGAAGAACATATTCAAAAGCACCACTTTCCAATCCAAAAACAATCCAACCACACTGATTCAAGCCTTCCAAATGAAAACCTAAGCACTTATAATGATTCTAAACACAAAAGTACAATCAAAATTCAAACTTTAACACTAGAAATGGTCCAAATGATGAAAATACCACTAAACGTTTTCAACCCCAAAAATCATATAAAACCACTAGAAATCCAAAAACATGAAAGATGAATGATCAAACCATGGCTCTTGATACCATTTGTAACATATTGGATTTCATAAACACATAACAAACAATAATATGGGTCGAATTGCTTAGAGGTTTTAGAGAGAGAAAGTGGGAGCCTTTCTAGAGAGAGAAAGTGAAAGAAAACATAGAAGGTTAGATTAAGATGAATGAAAGGTCCAACCCTCTACCTTGGGAGGTAGAGGGTATTTATAGTTTTACATAATACGTCCTCCTAACGGACTGTGGATCTGGCATACAGTGGGTAAAGACCCGTCCTTCCTCCACGGTGTTGCACTAAACTATTCTTGTAATACCTGAATTTCTAAAATTCACAAAAAGACCAAAATACCCTTATGATCAAAAATAAGAATAATTAAATAAACACAAAACCAAATGAGCTACGTAAATTCAGAAAACTCATAAGAAAATCACATATGATCCAAATAAATCTTGAATGACTATTTAAAGTTAATTTTATAGTTTATGATTTTATAAAAATTCATTTTGTATTTTTACTTAAATAACCGAATATATTTAAGTGTTTATAAAAGAAATTAATTAATAAAAGCCCAAAATAAATTTCCAAAACTAAGAGTCCATTTATTTTAAGTCCAATACATATTAAAGCCCACAAGAAAAATTGGAAAAGTATATATATACATATATTCGGTTCACCATTATCCCTAATAACCGATTTAATCACAAACCGACTTCAAAACCCTTCACAATTCGATTTCTAGTTTCCAGAGCTTGGTACCATTTTTCTTGGAGAAGATTGAAGGTAAAGAAGGTGGGAAAAATAGTAATCGAGTTCCAAAGTTGCTGTTTTAGTCGTGGTGAGTTTTTGAGTGGATTAGGGTTTCGGCGAGAGGTGTTTTGTGCTTCTTTTGTTTTAACGATCCAAGCTCATCAAGGGTATGTTTCTAATGTTGATTTCAGTCCTATAAGTCATATATAACACATAAAAATTGGCCATGCATGTTTAATATGTTGTATGGAATTATTTGGAATCGAAAACCCTAAAAAGCGTATACAATTAACGATTGAGCTTATAATATTTTTAGAGATCATGAATTGATTTTTCCAGAAGTTGTTACATGTTATAAGACCTGAATAAAATACATATTTATGGATTCGAAGCTTGTATGAATTGTTTTGAGTTTTATGGTCGATTAAACATGGAAAAAAGGAAGGTTTTTAAAAGGAACGATTAGGGTTTTTGCATGAAATAGGGTTTCCTTGTAATCATTGAAGGTAATTAATGAAGTAGTAATGATGAGTTAATGATTGGTTAAACTTAGGTTTAGGGTTTGTACTTGAATTATACTTATTCGGTTTTAAATAAAAGTTTTGGGTTGGTTTTGTAAATTATGAAACTTAAAGGTTATTTTTGTAAACAGTAAAATACTTGTACTAAACGTATAAAACTAAGTGTGGGGGTTAAACATGTAATTTTGGATAATTAAAGGGCCATTCGAATTGTATTTAATTTATTAGGGTACGTTTTGTAAATTCTAAAACCTTTGGGTTAAAAGTGTAAAATCTGATAAAGTAAGGTGGGATGGTGAACTTAAAGATGTCAAGGGTGTAATTTGAAATTCTGAGTAATTATGGGTTCAACAAGTGTAAATTGATTTTTGTAGAGACACGCATAAGTTTAAGTTAATTTCGGTTTGTTATCATTGACGTTCTAGGTTAAATTGGGAAATCATTAAAAGAAGTAATATGTGAACTTAATGCGTATTTAGTAATATTTAAAGAGTATGGGAAACCCTATAATCTAAATAGGAAGTTGGTGAATTAATGAAGAATACCCTAAAATGTTGTAATTTCGTCTGTCACTAAAATGAGAATATCCTGACAACTCTAAAAGTATTAATGCGATAAATCCGTTATAATATTAATGATTCTAATAAGTATTAAATAAATCATAATCCGTGTAGATTCGTTGAAGGAGACGCGACGTTACATCTTCGTATTCGTTCATTTGTTGCTTTTCTCTCAATTGCTTTAAGGTACGGATATTCTGTCTTACTTCAAGACACTTATGTTATCGTACATACATTCTGACCTTCTTACTAAAGGTTCCTTCTGATGTTCTTTCGTTAGTCTTTCCATTTTACTTATTAGGGTTTCCAATGCCATTGCTATGAACCTTTTTCCTGATTGTGTGATTTGTTGTTTATCTGAAGTTATGTTTTATTGAACCATGCAAGATCTGATTTGAACTTTATGTTAGGAAGACTTTGATATGTGTAATTGTTGAACCTTACTATATTTGAATATGAACCTTATGATAAGATGTTATCTGATAAGTTATATGAAATCTTTAAGATGAAGTATGATCTGTGTCATTTATGACAATTTGTTTGACCTAAGTTAGTTTGACACCCGAGCCAAATTTAACTAGTCATGGGGGTTCCATGTCCGTATCAGTGATGCACCTCTGATATGACTCTAGGGCAGTAGAGTGATGTTCTGCCACGTCCCTTCTCTGTTATTTGTTATGAGCTCAGTTGGTATTATATTACCTATATATGTCTGTGGGGCGTATGGATGCATCCTAGATCTGATCTGTTATCCGATATGATTTGTCTGGTGAATGATGTCGTGTGCAATACGCGTCTTCACAACTTCTGGGAGCTAGCTACTCCAAATGATTTTCTAAGATTATTTTTATAAAGTATGTTGTTTCTGATATGATATGTTCTGGGCTCGAGGTAGTTAACTAAATCTGTATTTGTTATTTCTATGTTAAGTTCTGATTATGTTTTGGTATGTTGATGCTTATGATTATGTCTTCGGCTTATTATATGCTATTATATGTGTTTATGCTTTTGTATGTTTAGGTGACTACCGTCTGCTATGCTAAGATATGATTGATATGTTTTGATATGATTCACATGTTGTTATCTGATGTCATGTTAGTATATCTTTACGTGAATGCGTTGATCTGTGAGATGAATGTGTTAGTGTGATAGTTAATATTCTACAAGCTTAATATGTATAGTTGATCAGTTAATTTTGGGAACTTTGCTTATATGTTAGTGTTTTATTGCCTATGTGATCTGCCATGTCTGAACTCTGCTGATGTTAGGATTTGATCTAAGAACTGGTTTAGCTTATGATATCTGTTTGGAAAATTGCTAATGGTTATGCTATGTTTTGTTTGGTCTTGTTAATTATAGTCTGTCTACTATGTTTCTATTTGTTTGTGAGACTGCCATGATTTGGACTGTTATTTCCGCTGCTGTAATATTGAATTAAGTACATTAAATGTTGATTAATTGATTTGTATGAATGCCATGTTTATTTTGCTAGGAAGTGTTTTCGTTAGTTTTAGACTTTTCGTTTGGTATATATGAAACCTAATTGCTCTTGATATGTTGTATGTTTGGTTGTCCTGATGTGTTTGTGTATGGGTCTTTAATGTGCTGTGTGATGTCTATTTGTTATGTGGTTGTTTGGATTTCTGTATATTTGTGCTTCCGCAGAATCCTGAAAGATCCTTTGCCTTTATTTCATTTTATTTTGTTATTCGTATATTTGTTTTGCTTTTGTTTCGTTATATCCGTTCACTGGGCTTTGTAAGCTCAGCCGCACTTTTCTTTTCCTGCGGCAGGTATTTAGCATTCAAGATAAGCTTATGGGATAGCTGATCTGGGTTGAGAGTAGAGATGAGAGCAAGACTTTACCATAGAGATCTTAGATTTATCTTGAAGATTAGTTATTTATGTTTTCTTTTTGGATATTTTGTAAAGGCTTCCGCTATTGTGTAGTTATTAAAGTTCTGATATGAAACCGTATTGTGATATCTTTACCCTTGTCGGGTCGGGGTGTTACAATTTATGGTATCAGAGCCAGGTTTTAGGACCCTTAGAGCTTAGGCTATGACCTGTGAGAATTGGGTAGACATTAGGTTTCCGTCTGTTCAGATATCTTTCGATTCCTTTTGATGGTCGTTCAGATTTGACTTCGATATCCTTTTGCCTTCACTGAATTGGCCCTCCTTTGTTCGCATCGAATTTTGTTATTTTGTTTTCGCTCGTCCGTTTGTCGATAGTTAGATGGAGACTACCCGTGGAGTCGAAGAAGATGGTGCTGACCCTGCGTTGCTGCGATGGTTCCTGTGCTGGAGAGGTTCGTGAAGCAGGAGCCACACTCGACTGCCGTGCTGTTGGAGACATCAGGATGCTGTTGGAGGAAGTTGGATGGACCAACCAAAGGCGCAAGAGACGGAGATAAGATTCAACCGTTGGCTGAGAAGATTCATCTACTCCATATGATTTTTGCGCGACTTATGTCACTCTGATTCGTTTGTCACGCGTTTCGAAGCGGTTTGATATCTTGCTACGCGATTTTGATCGGCATTTCTTTTCTTTGATTCGTTCAGAACTCGGTTTGCATCGTGAAGTTTTATCGTTTAGCATTCTGGTATAACTCAGCTTTTCTTTTTGGAACCGACAGTAATGAGTCCTGAGGAACTGTTTTGTGCATTGGTGGCCTTCTTTTCTTTTGTGGTATGGTAAGTTGTTTTGATGTCGTATATGCTGTATGTATGTGATCTGGTCTGTTATAGTATGTTACCTACTATCTGATATGTTATCTGTATGTGGTGTGTTTTGCTATGATATTCGCTATGTGTTGTGTCATGACCCGAGACCAAGTATAGTGACAATAAGAACTTGTTATGTGATGCAAGTATTATGACGCCTGATCAACGTAATAATACCGAGATCATATAATCTGAACTTATTGAAAGTATACAACGTCTGGGAAATGCCTGTGATTGATAGATGTATGGATTTGCCTTGTATTAGTTATTTGGTACTTTTCATATTGGGTTGAGACTCTGTATTTGATTGTGAGATTTTCGTCGGTATCTGTTGCATATAAGTTTTGTACCAGTGGGATCCGAAGTTATTATTATCTGCGTTAACCTATAGATTGTTATGCCTGCCTTAGATCTGTATGTCTCCACATACTCCTGCGATTAGTAAACCGTTAGGATTCGTTTCACCTATGCATATGATAGTTTTATCATTTGATACATGTGTAAGTTAGAGCGTGTTTTTGATTTTCTTTATCTCATCTTTTACTACAAATACTTTAATAAGTATCCGCTTAGCATTCGTCATATATTCCATGAAGTTCGTAATTCACATTTGTTGCCGTACTATTCCGTCTTGTTCAATTTCGAGGACGAAATTTCTTTTTAGAGGGGAAGAAATTGTAATACCTGAATTTCTAAAATTCACAAAAAGACCAAAATACCCTTATGATCAAAAATAAGAATAATTAAATAAACACAAAACCAAATGAGCTACGTAAATTCAGAAAACTCATAAGAAAATCACATATGATCCAAATAAATCTTGAATGACTATGTAAAGTTAATTTTATAGTTTATGATTTTATAAAAATTCATTTTGTATTTTTACTTAAATAACCGAATATATTTAAGTGTTTATAAAAGAAATTAATTAATAAAAGCCCAAAATAAATTTCCAAAACTAAGAGTCCATTTATTTTAAGTCCAATACATATTAAAGCCCACACGAAAAATTGGAAAAGTATATATATACATATATTCGGTTCACCATTATCCCTAATAACCGATTTAATCACAAACCGACTTCAAAACCCTTCACAATTCGATTTCTAGTTTCCAGAGCTTGGTACCATTTTTATTGGAGAAGATTATAGGTAAAGAAGGTGGGAAAAATAGTAATCGAGTTCCAAAGTTGCTGTTTTAGTCGTGGTGAGTTTTTGAGTGGATTAGGGTTTCGGCGAGAGGTGTTTTGTGCTTCTTTTGTTTTAACGATCCAAGCTCATCAAGGGTATGTTTCTAATGTTGATTTCAGTCCTATAAGTCATATATAACACATAAAAATTGGCCATGCATGTTTAATATGTTGTATGGAATTATTTGGAATCGAAAACCCTAAAAAGCGTATACAATTAACGATTGAGCTTATAATATTTTTAGAGATCATGAATTGATTTTTCCAGAAGTTGTTACATGTTATAAGACCTGAATAAAATACATATTTATGGATTCGAAGCTTGTATGAATTGTTTTGAGTTTTATGGTCGATTAAACATGGAAAAAAGGAAGGTTTTTAAAAGGAACGATTAGGGTTTTTGCATGAAATAGGGTTTCCTTGTAATCATTGAAGGTAATTAATGAAGTAGTAATGATGAGTTAATGATTGGTTAAACTTAGGTTTAGGGTTTGTACTTGAATTATACTTATTCGGTTTTAAATAAAAGTTTTGGGTTGGTTTTGTAAATTATGAAACTTAAAGGTTATTTTTGTAAACAGTAAAATACTTGTACTAAACGTATAAAACTAAGTGTGGGGGTTAAACATGTAATTTTGGATAATTAAAGGGCCATTCGAATTGTATTTAATTTATTAGGGTACGTTTTGTAAATTCTAAAACCTTTGGGTTAAAAGTGTAAAATCTGATAAAGTAAGGTGGGATGGTGAACTTAAAGATGTCAAGGGTGTAATTTGAAATTCTGAGTAATTATGGGTTCAACAAGTGTAAATTGATTTTTGTAGAGACACGCATAAGTTTAAGTTAATTTCGGTTTGTTATCATTGACGTTCTAGGTTAAATTGGGAAATCATTAAAAGAAGTAATATGTGAACTTAATGCGTATTTAGTAATATTTAAAGAGTATGGGAAACCCTATAATCTAAATAGGAAGTTGGTGAATTAATGAAGAATACCCTAAAATGTTGTAATTTCGTCTGTCACTAAAATGAGAATATCCTGACAACTCTAAAAGTATTAATGCGATAAATCCGTTATAATATTAATGATTCTAATAAGTATTAAATAAATCATAATCCGTGTAGATTCGTTGAAGGAGACGCGACGTTACATCTTCGTATTCGTTCATTTGTTGCTTTTCTCTCAATTGCTTTAAGGTACGGATATTCTGTCTTACTTCAAGACACTTATGTTATCGTACATACATTCTGACCTTCTTACTAAAGGTTCCTTCTGATGTTCTTTCGTTAGTCTTTCCATTTTACTTATTAGGGTTTCCAATGCCATTGCTATGAACCTTTTTCCTGATTGTGTGATTTGTTGTTTATCTGAAGTTATGTTTTATTGAACCATGCAAGATCTGATTTGAACTTTATGTTAGGAAGACTTTGATATGTGTAATTGTTGAACCTTACTATATTTGAATATGAACCTTATGATAAGATGTTATCTGATAAGTTATATGAAATCTTTAAGATGAAGTATGATCTGTGTCATTTATGACAATTTGTTTGACCTAAGTTAGTTTGACACCCGAGCCAAATTTAACTAGTCATGGGGGTTCCATGTCCGTATCAGTGATGCACCTCTGATATGACTCTAGGGCAGTAGAGTGATGTTCTGCCACGTCCCTTCTCTGTTATTTGTTATGAGCTCAGTTGGTATTATATTACCTATATATGTCTGTGGGGCGTATGGATGCATCCTAGATCTGATCTGTTATCCGATATGATTTGTCTGGTGAATGATGTCGTGTG
Organism: Chrysanthemum seticuspe; assembly: GCA_019973895.1. NCBI lineage: Eukaryota > Viridiplantae > Streptophyta > Magnoliopsida > Asterales > Asteraceae > Chrysanthemum > Chrysanthemum seticuspe. Next base: position 216,945,604 of record BPTQ01000002.1, on the reverse strand, counting down.
CAATACGCGTCTTCACAACTTCTGGGAGCTAGCTACTCCAAATGATTTTCTAAGATTATTTTTATAAAGTATGTTGTTTCTGATATGATATGTTCTGGGCTCGAGGTAGTTAACTAAATCTGTATTTGTTATTTCTATGTTAAGTTCTGATTATGTTTTGGTATGTTGATGCTTATGATTATGTCTTCGGCTTATTATATGCTATTATATGTGTTTATGCTTTTGTATGTTTAGGTGACTACCGTCTGCTATGCTAAGATATGATTGATATGTTTTGATATGATTCACATGTTGTTATCTGATGTCATGTTAGTATATCTTTACGTGAATGCGTTGATCTGTGAGATGAATGTGTTAGTGTGATAGTTAATATTCTACAAGCTTAATATGTATAGTTGATCAGTTAATTTTGGGAACTTTGCTTATATGTTAGTGTTTTATTGCCTATGTGATCTGCCATGTCTGAACTCTGCTGATGTTAGGATTTGATCTAAGAACTGGTTTAGCTTATGATATCTGTTTGGAAAATTGCTAATGGTTATGCTATGTTTTGTTTGGTCTTGTTAATTATAGTCTGTCTACTATGTTTCTATTTGTTTGTGAGACTGCCATGATTTGGACTGTTATTTCCGCTGCTGTAATATTGAATTAAGTACATTAAATGTTGATTAATTGATTTGTATGAATGCCATGTTTATTTTGCTAGGAAGTGTTTTCGTTAGTTTTAGACTTTTCGTTTGGTATATATGAAACCTAATTGCTCTTGATATGTTGTATGTTTGGTTGTCCTGATGTGTTTGTGTATGGGTCTTTAATGTGCTGTGTGATGTCTATTTGTTATGTGGTTGTTTGGATTTCTGTATATTTGTGCTTCCGCAGAATCCTGAAAGATCCTTTGCCTTTATTTCATTTTATTTTGTTATTCGTATATTTGTTTTGCTTTTGTTTCGTTATATCCGTTCACTGGGCTTTGTAAGCTCAACCGCACTTTTCTTTTCCTGCGGCAGGTATTTAGCATTCAAGATAAGCTTATGGGATAACTGATCTGGGTTGAGAGTAGAGATGAGAGCAAGACTTTACCATAGAGATCTTAGATTTATCTTGAAGATTAGTTATTTATGTTTTCTTTTTGGATATTTTGTAAAGGCTTCCGCTATTGTGTAGTTATTAAAGTTCTGATATGAAACCGTATTGTGATATCTTTACCCTTGTCGGGTCGGGGTGTTACAATTCTACGCTACTAATTAACTAATTAACTACTAAATAACATAAATAACTACAAGTCTACAAGCTAACATATGCTAGACTATAATTGGGGTGACTGTTAGGAATTAGAAAATTCCATAGTAAAGAGTCGGTCACCCAAAGTGTTATCTAGCATAAGTTAGCTCGTAGACAAATCGTTAGTTACGTTATTTACTGTTTTATTAGTTAGTTATTAGCCTAGTTTAGCGTAGTGTAACACCGGGGAGGAAGGACGGGTCTTTACCCACTGTATACCTGATCCACAGGCCGATAAGAGGTCGTGTATTGTGTAAGTATAAATACCCCTTCCATACATGGAAGGGGTGGTGCTTCTCATTCAATCTAACATTCCATTTGTAAACCAAGTCTCTAGCAAGAACACCCTCTCTATCTTTCTCTCTCTAAATATGGCAAACATGTATTTTGATCATCCAAGACCACCTGAATCATCAACACAATAAATATATCGATCCTACAATTGGTACCAGAGCCAAGGTTATTGTGTTGTATTGATTTGTGTGGCTTAGTATCATGGTTATGGTGGTTTTTGAATCATTTTTTAAAACTGTTTTGGTACTTTTGGTCGGCAAATTTGTTTCTGTTTTACTGTGGTATAACAGTGTTTACTTTGGGCTTCAAATTGTTGTGTCGTTTCTGTCCATACATATTTGGTCCGTTTTCTGTACTAGTTTGATCATATAAGTTTTATCCATATTATGGTCGTGTCTTTTGTCCAAACAGTTATGTTCATATCATTCTGGTCATACTAGTGAAGTCAAACATGGGTCACAAAAGGATGTTTTTCTTTGTGCTTTTTCTGGGTTTGTATTAAACATGGTCTGAAGTTGGTCTGAAATCTTGCTAGCGACTTATGGTTATTCTTCATAGCGAGTTGGTCGTGTCCAGATTCAGTGTACCTTCTTTATAGCGAGTTGTGATAGCGACTTGACATTTTTTAGTGTCAAGCGAGTTGCTTACATATTTCTGTAGCGACTTGGATATCTGTTGACTTTCTTTAAAGTCAATGGCGACTTGACTCTAGACCTAGCGACTTGTCACTATTTTGATAGCGACTTGAGTTTTAAAAACAAACCTAGTGACTTGCTATTCACTTTTGGGTAGCGACTTGTATCATGTAAAAGGTAGCGACTTAACTTGACTCCATCTAGCGACTTAACCAAACAAAATAGCAACTTGTTGACCATTGTGTACAAGACAGAAATGAAGAAGAAGAGTTGACTCAGACCCACGACCACAACTTAATACCAAATATAGACTCATCTCGACCTCATCTCTATCCTACAACCCATGTCTTAACAACAACATCAATCGAAACTGAAAAAAGACCCAAACAAACATCAATCTCAGCCTCGCCTTATCCTCATCCAATTCATTAACTTAACCTAATCAGTCTTTCAATATTACTCGACATGTATTACAACAAAATCTCAGAATGGTTCTTCTTTCCAATCTTTCAAAAGATTTTCTTTGATTGAACCAATCTCTTCATCGATCCATATGAAGTTATGCTTCTTGTTTGAATATCCGAAACATGTATAAATTGATTGTTAACAAAAGTGTTAAAACCAGTTTATCGTTTCGTTCAATACATCAAAAACAACACAATTAATTGATACCTACCCGAGACCTCAATCAGAGATCATGAAGCCTTGAATACTCTGTTTATTCTTCGAATATGGTACAAAGAAGTAGGGCTCGTAGGTGATTAATCACATCTATTGTTCATATGTTGAGATGCTTTATATCAATCGGTTTTAGATGAAGAGGAGAATGCTTTGAATTGAGATGAGAGTGATCTGATATATGAGATTAGGAGATGATTGTTTGGTGAGAGGTGAAAGATGTGGTAGGCGTATGTTTACTAAAGTGATATTTAGGGTTTGACTAAATGTGAGACAAATTAGGGTATCACTTGTGTTTATAACCGGTTGAGTTATACATTGTATAAACTTGGTTCAGGTAGTTAAGTGGATTTAATGGGCTTGTGACAAAAAATCATTTTGGAGTTTAAATGGGCCTCGTGTATGTGGACATAATATTGTGGGTATTCACGTATAGCACATAGGCCGTTTAATGGTGTGTATGGGATATTGTGGGTATTCACGTATATTGATATTCCACAAATTGTCGATTGGTTTATCTTTGGTCTCATTCATTGCACGTATTCATGATCCGGATATATCACAAAAGTATTATCTTTGAACTTGAACGTTTGATTGCATGTCATATGATACGAATAATGACCTCATGTGATGTTATTTCATGGGTATAAATGAATGTGAATTGTCCTATAGTCCATTAGAATTTGCTCGTGTGAATTGGACCAAACTTGGATGATGTTTGGAACGGGTTTATATAATCTGTGTGATGACTTGGGCTTTGAATGATGAAAAGATGGGCTTCTCATGGTTATGATTTGATAATGATTCATTGTGATGAGATTAGGTATAGGGATGTGAGTTGGTGTGCTGTTTGACTCTTTGTGTTACACATTTTCACGAATGATATTTTTCTCGGCTTGAATTACTTATCGAAGAAAATTGACTACGGGATTGTTTGAATGGTATTTCTTATTTGAATTTGAAGTGAGGTTTTCCGGGCGTGTTTACTCATTTCGTCTTCTTTCGTTCTACCCTTCCGCGAAGATGACTTGTTTGGGCGCTTATTGAGGGTGATAAAGACTTGGTTATTTAGTTACGGTTGTGATTCCTTTCTCGCTTAACCCACAACGTATCTATCACTTCGGTGTCTCACTCAGTTGAGAATGTCAAGAGGTTTTGTACATTGGGTACACCGTTTCTTTTTCACAAGGATTCGTACAATTTTTAAGTAACAAATCTGGGGAATTTTACTTCATGATTAAGTTTGGCATATCGGGTCTATTTCTCCATGTGGTCACTACAAGAGCCGACAAAATGCGTGATTGATGTGTTTATTGGATGGTTGATGATTTTGTTGATGTTGGAGTATAAACCGTTGATGAACCGCTGCATGTTCCCCTAAAACTGATATTCACTGAAACCAAAGTTGTCATAACACATTCAAGCTGACATTGTTTACGGTTTTGTCTTGATTTTTTAAAATCCCGCTAAAGAACCTATTTCTCGGTTTAAATCATAGACTTGTAAAATCCCGTGACAATGGAAACATCCTGGTATTAGTAAAGTGCATTTCCAGATCTATCTTACGGTTTATTCTTAGTTTTGTAAAATCCCGCGAAAGAAACTATTTCTCGGTTTAAACCATAGAGTTGTAAAATCCCGTATTGATGGAACCATCCTGGAGAAAAGGAAAGTGTATTTTGGGATCTTTTCTGATGCTGGTGCTACGGTTTCTGCTTCGAAGAAGGGATAAAAGGGTGTACTTCATGAATTGGATGTGTGTTTGGATATTCGTCATGGCAGTATGGTTATTACTTGGTTTTACGGGGTTATGTGCTTTTAACCATGGTCGGGATGAAAACCATTATCAAAGTTCATTTAAATGTCAAAGAAGGCTAGATTTGAGTAGTTCAGAAGATGTGACAACGACGTTAATTCAGTATTATTTATTTGAGGTTGAAGTGAAATATCACGGGCGAGTGTACTTAGTATCTGAAGGTATCGGGGATGGATGGATGAAGATTCTTCATGATCCTTGTTCGAGCTTATTATCAAAAATGAAGACTTGGAAATCTAGTTATTGTTGGGTGTCTTTTACCTTTTCTTTTAACACTTGGGGGAATTGGGCTCTAACCACTACAAAATAACTATCACTTTAAGGAGTTACGTTGTAGTGCTCAGTGTCACATTCAATTGTGGATTTTCAAGAGGTAATGTACGTCTTATACTTGATGGTTGGTTGGTTGAAAAGTATAGAGTACCTAGAGAGTACTTAGAGATGCTAATGGAAATCGGCACCGCTCTTTGTTACATATGTGCAAGTTTAAGTCACGAGTTCGGGGTAGTTTACTTCAGGGTCAAATTCATTATATCGGGTTTTCTCCATCAGTTGTCACTACAAAGAGCCTACTGAATGATAATGGGTTGATTACATGTTTTGCTAAGAGAGCTGAAAAGAGAGAGATAATGACGTATGAACACAACAGTTCATGCCTCGTACTCTAAAGAAAAGAAATGTGTACGTTTCAGTGCGCATTATCTTCAAAAGAAGAGAAATATTCTTATGACATTTGAACACTACAGTTCAAGCCTCGTTCCTCAAAGAAAAGAAAAGTGTACGTGTCAGTGCGCTTTATCTTCTGAAGAAGAGAAATCTTCTCTATTATGACCATTCTCATCAACATGCTTCATACTTTTTCCATGCGCTTCAGTCATCAAGTGAACCGGGCTACCACTGATTGTTTTCTCATTCCACTTGCTCGATTATAATGAAGATGGCGACATCATGTGCTTATTTTGCGGGAGAGAAGTGTGAATAGAACATTCGGATGATTTTCACTTATTTAGTCAAGAATGGCATCTCCGTATGCAATTCTTGAGGGGGAGAAGAAGTGTGAATTTTTTGCATTGTTGATTGATATTTGAGAATATAAATGGTCATACGGCTCTAAACTCATGTAAGAACCGAGCTTCTTCTTATCGGGTCATCTTCACATGGAGTTTTTCTCTTCTAAGAGTTGTTGGTTGACATCTTCACTCAGATTGATGAGTTTATCGACAAAGTGCTTTCGGTTAATGCTGCACGTATACATCAACATGATGATTCCGAACAATCTCTCTGTTCTTGTTTGATGTGATTGGTAGTTTGGTGTTACCATCTTGTGTGTTCGTTGCGGCCTGATTGCTGATTTCCTTGATGAACATCTTTCTGTTCTTGTTTGATTGGGAGGGATTTTAGTTAAGGGGATTTGCAAGATGTAAGTTAATTGGGATGCTTTTTGGTGGGATGCTTTTTGGTGTGAGTTGAAGATGTTAACACTCTATTCCCCATTCTGACAATCTTGAAGAAGGTCGAGTCTACAGTCAGTTCTACATTCTCTGCTACATGTTAGAAGACTAAAGACAAGTTGCATTTGATTATCTAAAGACTTCTTCTTAATCTGGGCATTTATCAAACAGATTTTCGGTTTATGGGAGGCGTTGTTATTGACTATTGTAATATTGCAGTTGCACTATTGAATAATAATCCGTTCTTTGGTATTCCTTTGCCAAATCTTCACGAATTATTGTTCATGAAAAATGATCCGCTCTTCGGTATTCCTTTACCAAATCTTCACGGATTATTGTGCACTCTGTAAATCAACCACATGAACATTAAGGAAAATGACTACGTCATCCGCTTGAAGACATTATTGGTGAATCTTCCAGATCAGTCTCTATATGTATATCTTTAGGAAGATGGAATTGATGTTGAGGAATCATTTGTTCCGGTTCATTAAGAGGGTCAATGTACATCCGGTTGTAAATTTATTCACGTGTTGGACATTTGACACAAGTTGATTACTTCGGAGTTAATCATTTATCACTTATTTGAGATTGAAGTTGACTTTCACAAAGGCGTGTTCTTATTTGATAACTTGCTCGGGCTTAAGAATTTGAGTTGAAGACTTGGTTTATCTAGTTACCAGCAGTCGAGGTGGATGGTTGAAGACCTGGTTAACTATCACTATTAGGAGTTACTTTGTTTTACTCAGTGTCACACGCATATGACGGTATGGATAATCTCAAGAGGTGTTAATGTCTCATACTTTGTTTGGGTAGTGAGTACTTAGAGATTTGCTTGAAGCATAAATTCTCAACACCGTTCTTCCATCATTAGGTGCAAGCTTAAGATACAAATGTGGGGAAGTTGACTTCAGTTTCAAGTATGGTATATCGGGTTTTTTCTTCTTCAATGGTCACTTCAAATTGTCTACATAGGGGTTGATAAAAATAGTCAGAGAGAGTCTTCAGCAAGTTGATTCTCACAAGAGTTCAAGTGTTCTTCTCATAAAGATTTCAAGTATTTGGGCTTATACAATGTTGCTGATTCTGAAGTATCTAAACTAGCAAGGGGGAAAGGAGACACACATCAAAACACAAAGCGAGTAAACTTGATGAACTTAATTCTTCTAAGTGATTGAAGATATCCCGGGAAGACAAATGTTATTACCGCAGAGAAACTCAAGGTTTGACTCATGGCGAGTAAACTTGATGAACTTAATACTTCAAAGTGATTGAAGATATCCCGGGAAAACAAATGTCATGACCGCAGAGAAACTCAAGGTTTTACTCATCAAGGCTTTTAGTGTTATTATTCCAACGACGTGGGGGAAGTGATGTAATATAAAGTTTCTGAAGATAAAAGAGGCACTCAAGTGAGGAGGCATTTGAGTACTTCGGGTTCTTGAGCCTTATACACAATCATCAGGAAAGATAAATGTGCATTGGGTGGTTGTATCATTTATTCTTTGGAAATCTACTTGTGTATTCGGGCTCTTGAGCTCTATTCTAAGAGACGGGCTGCATCAATTCAACTACTCGGGGGAATTGGTTTCTTGACATTTTTCTTTTTTGGAATGGATTGTGTCAGACTTCAGTGGTTATGAAATATGAGAAGATTATTTATGAGTGGGATGATACGTTGCTATTCTTGTTGATGATATAACCCCGAACGGAGAACCTTGATTATCGTTCTTAAATGGAGCAGTGGGATTTATGATAATGGTGTGCTTCTTTGTGCACCTGGCTAAGGAAAGCTTGAAATAGAGCTTCGAATCTGCTCATCTAATGGCTTTTCGGTTTGGGGGGAAGCTACCAAAGTCTCACTTTCAAGTGGCTCAATTTCTCTCTTCGATTCAAGAGTCTTGGAAGCTCTGGTGGTGAATGTTTAAGAGATGATGACGTCTATCTTCTTCAACGGGGCTGCTTGATATCCTTATCTCGGTACTCGTATCATCATCTTCTTTTACTATATCATCTTCTCTATCTATGTATATATTTATCAAAAACAAAATAGAAAAAATATAAAACCAAGAAAAAGAAAATAGAAAAATATAAAACCAACAAAAACCCATAAAAATCAGAAAATTTGAAAAATTCCAAAAATATGTTTTCTCTAGACATGTCTTCTGGTATCGATAACATCTACGGTCTTAGAAATGTCATTCAATAATGGTACGGGACCATAGATGAAGTTCGAGCAGGAGGTGTAAATATTCTTTTCTTAACATGTCTCAAAACATGGCTTACAGTTATTTCAGATTGTAACACGGGCTTAAAATTATGGCTTGCTATTATTTCAGATAGCAACCCGTTCTTCAAGAAAGGAAAGTGCTGCACTAAACCATTTTTCAAAATTCGTGCACTTATCCTAAAACAAAACAAGGAAAGCATGTCGTCAAAAAGACTGCTGTCTCTACACAAATGTTTTTCCGTCTATAATTCTTCAGAAAAATATTTGTTGTTTTTCATAAATGGTGGTAAATGAGTTGCTTGAAAAATTCAATCAGGATTAGAGTTTTTGTAAAATTGAAAACTCAATCAATGACTTCAGTGCTTTTAAACTTTTCATAAAATGAGTCATGGATTGAGGGGGATAATGTTTTTTTCAAATCTACATCATCTAACGGGCTTTCTTAATTATCCTAATATGCTTAATTAAAAGTGAAGTTAACCTATGTTGAAGGACTAGGTGCCTCGGATATGATTGCTAGGATAGATGATTAGAGTTTGATGAACACATTATTCCCATACATTTATATGATCTGATTGATATGTTGCATTGACTTTTATTAGTCGATTGTTGTTTGGGTGATGTCGACCACCATATATTTGTATGTGTGTTCACTAACGTATGCAGGTATATTGGTATAAAAGAATGTTCCCGATCCGGATCCCATAATTGAAGATGATTGGATGCCGAAAGGAAAGGGTAACTATATCTTGGGTTGACAAATGAAGAAACGGAGCTTAATTGTACTTCTATGGAGAGTTGGCATAAATGCAACGTAAGAGGTCTCACTGCATCAGCAGATGGTTTTCTTCTAAGTGATTGAAGAAACGGAGCTTAATTTGACCTCAGTTGGCATTCAAAATGCAACGTAAAAAGAAGTCTCACTGCATCAGCAGTTGGTTTTTCTTCCAAACCCTACAGCAACAAAAACGGAAGCTTCTCATCCACCTAACGTATCTTTGTGCAGGGATAATAGTGATGATACCATTTTTCTAAAACTTTGAATAATATTGTTTTTGAAAATAAATTGGACTAAATTTTGAAAATCACCGGACTTCTTTTTATCAAAACCTAAGTCACTCAAATTATCGACTTCGGTCATCGATTGAGGGGGAGAGTGATTTAAAATAAAATATTTTCAAACAATATTTCATCAGAAGTCTGTTTGTACGCTAAAATGTGGTGATCTAAAGATTTAATGTTATGTCATGGTATGGTTTTCTTTACAACTCAAAGATCTGTCAAAATGAAATTTTTTCTGTTCTTGTTTGATTGTGAAATTATTTTATTTTACTTAAAAGGTCTCTTAAAACTATCATACCTGACACTAACAATCTTTAATGTCGAAAAACTGTTCCTTATCTGTCATTTTTCAAAAATTAAATCTTGCCACGTCTTTCCCCAAACTTTCTAAATGATTTAAATCAGATGGGATCACAAATCTCAAATGGTTTGATCGGGGGAGAGATCGTGATTTAAATCTCAAATCTGTTTTAATGGAATCAGTTTTAGTCCTTTATAGGCACTCCTGCCTCCATGTGCCAAACGATTTCAAATACACAATGCACATGTTGAGGAGGAGGATTTATCCAAAAACAAGATGAGTATTTAAACCTGGCCACATATTCTCCCATGTTTTCCAAACCTGATTAAATCACTTGAGATCCAAAATCTCAAAGGGTTTGATATTTTTGATCGGGGGAGAATTTGTGATTTAATAATGAAACTTGATATAAGGTGATCGTTTTGATTCAATTGTGCAGGCTGCTCTCTCATATGTGCAACGCTTTCGAATCTTGAAGCACATATTGAGGGGGAGCATTTTAAAGGAAAATAAACTATCGAGGTACAAAAGCTTTTATGTTTTAACATAAAGTACCTTGATTGAGTTTTCAAATGGTTTTCTTAATGGTTTTTGTGATCGTGGATGTGTTTCAAAAGAACTCTTTCCTCTATGTGATAAAATGATTTCAAATATCCTATGCACATATTGAGGGGGAGAATTTTACCATGAAAATCAAATGGCTTTTTCGTATGAAAATTGTGATCAAAGAAAATATTTCAAAGTCCTCTTGCCTCCTTGTGCTAAACAATTTCTAAATCATACGCACATGTTGAGGGGGAGGTTTTCTAAATGATCAAAACTATTAGGGTAGAAAATGCTTTGATCTCGTATCACAAGTACCTTGATTGTTTTTTCCAAATGATTTTTCAATTGGTTTCAAGGAAGAATGAACTGTACCAAAAGACCGACCATTTTACTTTATGCATGGAGTTATAAGGATGGTGAGGTTAGGTATTTGTTCCCACGATCCGCCAGAACCGGAGGGATCTTCCCAGGGATAATCCACTAGATAGTGTAGAGTCCTTAGGAATATTGAAAAAAAGGAGAAAAATGAGAATATGGGAAGAGTGCGGACTGAGACAGAGCTAGTACTGGAATAAACCAAACAAGGTTCTAGTTATGAAGTCTCGGTAAGCACTGAAGGGGTTGAAGAATGAAAAAGAACTGAATGTGAAAAGGGGTGAAAAGAAATAGCCCTCAATCAATTCAACCTTAGGGCAGAAACCGGGTTCAATACATATGCTACTGGTTGTTACTAAGGTAATACTGGTATTGAAGACAAGACGTCATGGACCCAGTGATGCACTGCACTAAACTTCCCAAGCCACTCAAGTTCCTCTTAAAAGGGCTTGTTTCATTCTCACGGGGAACCTACATAATCTATCGGCTTTCTCTTAGAGATTGTTGATATTGAAGAAGGAGACCCTCTCCCTAGTCTCCGACACAGGAACCAAATGTGCACTATTGAGTCTAGAGCCAAGAGATCATCCACACTATCTCATTAGGACACTATTCTTGAAGACTTGCTGTTTCACACAATGTGGAAAGTAAGAATATATTAAGAGTCCTACGCATTATCCTTGTGGTATTGCCAGAACATCCGAGTGATATGTAAAAATATTCACAATGAAGATGGAAATCCTTCTAGGGCCAACATCTAACAAGCTCTTGGTGGGTGACATGTGAGATCTTCTCCTAAGATCAAACTTGTGACAACTGGATAGAAACGATGGGGAGATTCAATCTTGAATCAACCTTGGTCCAGGAATGGTATTGACGAATACTTTTGGAAAAACCGTTTGATGTGCAAATCTTCTTTTCTCTAGCACGTCGAATGTGTATTTATGTTTTCAAATTCAAAAAGTATCTCTGATCAAAAAAATACTTTTGGAAAAACCGTTCGATGTGCGAATCTCTTCTTTTATCTAGCACATCGAATGTGTACTCTTTTCAAATACAAAAAGTATTTATGATTGAAAATTGATCCTTCTTATAAAACCTTCGTCGTATTGCAAAACTCTTTCTTCTAAGCAATACGCGATTGTTTCTCAAATCATTTTTCATCAATCAGTGAATCTCAATTCGCTGGTTCACTCACTCCGTGTTGTCTTCTTTGAGACGTTCCGGTTTGAGAACAGCTAGAACAGCTGCGAAACCCTGTCAAGGAGATTCTTAGGAATCCTACCTGATCACAGCAAGTACTTGTACTGATCAACGGGGAACCGTGGGCCGTGTACCTCAATTCAACGAAAGTGATCAAAGACACTTTCGTGTGTTTTATTGCTAACTGTTGTTTGCAGGTACATTTGGACGGTTGCAACTGGTCTGAATTGAGGAGTCAATCCAAAGCCGCATGCTCACAGCATCCACACTTAATTGAAGAAATCATGACTGGTGCATATTTACAAGACATGGCTATGATATTTTTATACTATGTTTCTGCTACGCTGCTGCAAATATCATGAGCCAGTAAAGCTTCCGCTACTCTGATGGAAAGATGTCATGATCCAGAAAGTGTGAGCATGTCGGTCCAAAAGTCACAACTTCACATGATGGCAACACAATAAAGGGTGATCCAGAGATTTACTGTGGCTGATGATCTCAAAGAAAGCTCGAAGATCATCAATGATGTGGATCAGTTAAAGGCCTCCACTTAAAGTACAAAGCATTCGGACTTTGAAGTTGCACTACTTAAGCACAAAGATTGCGGAATTGAAGAATTGAAGTCTACGAGCTCAAGAACAAAGTCAAGAATAGAATGCTAGGATTCGAAATGTAAAACATGGGGTGACCTCCCTTAGGGGGAGATTGTTAGGAATTAGAAAATTCCATAGTAAAGAGTCGATCACCCCAAGTGTTATCTAGCATAAGTTAGCTCGTAGACAAATCATTAGTTACGTTATTTACTGTTTTATTTGTTAGTTATTAGCCTAGTTTAGCGTAGTGTAACACCGTGGAGGAAGGACGGGTCTTTACCCACTGTATACCTGATCCACATGCCGATAGGAGGCCGTGTATTGTGTAAGTATAAATACCCCTTCCATCCATGGAAGGGGTGGTGCTTCTCATTCAATCTAACATTCCATTTGTAAACCAAGTCTCTAGCAAGAACACCCTCTCTATCTTTCTCTCTCTAAATATGGCAAACATGTATTTTGATCATCCAAGACCACCTGAATCATCAACACAATAAATATATCGATCCTACAGTGACCGACACTTTAGTATGGAATTTCCAATTCCTAACATTACTTCTTCTTGCTACATTCTTACGGTTGTTCTTTTGGTTTAGTAAAATCCCATGAAAGAATCAATTTTCCGGTTTAAATCAAGGAATAGTAAAATCCCGTAGAGCTTGTAATCATGTCAAACATCGTACCTACTATCGTTTCTTCTGTAGCTGAGGACGTTCAAGCAGCTGGATCAAATACTCGTCCACCTATGCTTGACAGAACTGATTATGACTCATGGGCTCAACGAATCCGATTGTACTGTCTTGGAAAGGAAAATGGGGTCAACATTCTCAAATCCATTGATGAAGGACCTTATCAGGTTGAGACTACAAGAGACTTAATTGATACTGCTGCAGATGGAACAATGATCTATGGAATGGACAGACCAAAGATGTATGATGAGCTCAGTGATAAAGAGAAAAAGAGATTCGATGCTGATATCAGGGCTTCTAACATTATTCTTCAGGGTCTTCCAAAAGATATCTACAAGCTTATGAATCACAACACTGAAGCCAAGGCAGTGTGGGATAATGTCAAGATACTTCTCTCAGGTTCTGAATTAACTATTGAAGACAGAGAATCACAACTGTATGATGAATTTGAACACTTCAAGATGAAACCTGATGAGAGTGTCTATGAGTACTACGTGAGATTCCATAAGCTTGTGAATGACATGAGGAACATCAAAATGACCATGCCAAACATTCAGCTAAATTCAAAGTTTGTGAACAACATGAATCTCGAATGGCATAAGTTTGTCACCTATGTGAAGCTAACCAAAGGATTGAAGAACACCAACTATGAGCAACTTTATGCATTCCTTCTTCAGAATGAGAGACATGCTATGTTTGAAAAAAGGATTCTTGAACAGTTCAAAACCAACCAGGGAGAAACAAGCTCGTCAAATGATTCAACAGCCTTCTACACCAATGATGGAACTACTGCCAAAACATCTCAAGTCATTCCAGATCCAAGTTTCAAACAACCTGATGCCAATGCAGTCATGGAACACTTTATCAATAAACTGGCTCTTATGGTTAAACAAAACTTAACCTTCACTCCACATACTAACAGACTTCACACTAACAATGAAATCAGGACTGCATCTAATCTACACAATCATGCTTTGGTCAGAGATGGAAAGGTTACAGTGCAACCAGCTCAAGGAAGACATTATGAACAAAGAAGAGGTGGAGTAGGAGGAGGGTATGTGGAAAATCAGTATAGGGGAAGGAATGGAAATCAAGGACAAGCAAAGCCAATTAAGTGCTACAACTGTGGTGGTGATGGACACATAGCAAGGAACTGTACATCGCCAAAACGCCCTCAGAATGCAGAGTACTTCAGGGATAAGATGTTGCTCGTGCAAGCTCAGGATAATGGAACGACTTTGGATGAAGAGGAGTTATTGTTTCTTGCTGAAGGGAATGCCAAGACATATGATGCTGATGTTGATGAACAACCAATTCAGGAGATAGGTCAAAATCATCAGAATGCCTTTCAAGTAGCTGATTGTGATGCATTTGACTCTGATGTCGATGATGAACCTACTGCTCAAACAATCTTCATGGCTAGCATCTCACCTATGGTTTCCCCAAAGGTCTCTCCACCACAACAAGCTGGTCCATCCAAAGACAAAATCATTTCAGAGGTATTAAAACTATATGATGATGTTGATGAGCGAAAGATGTATACTGAAGTACAATCTCTTGAGACTTATGAATCAGATATTGATGATGAGGGTAGTAGCAATATTGTCCCATATGATCAATATGTGAAGCAAAATGAAAGTGAGGTTGTACCAAGTAATGCATCTTCCGCAGTCAATGATGACTATGTTTCTAATGAATACACTGCATGTGCCCCTGATGATTCTGTTGTCTCTGAACTTAATGCCTATAAAGAACGTGTTGCTATTTATGAACAACGTGCTAAGTTTGAGTTAACCACCCGTGAGCAGGAAATGGATGACCAAATGCGTAGAACTATTAGAAAAAGTAATTTTAGAGAAGAAGTATTAAAACAAGAGTTAAACTCCCTACAAGAAAAGCTTTCTAAAACTGCTAAGCAAAAACAAGAACTTCAAGAAAATGTGAAAATGCTTAAGCAAGAATTCAATACTAAGGAATCAAAACTTTTGAATGATTTTTCCAATCTAAAAACTTTGAAAAACAAGCTTGAAAATAAGTTGTACGTACAAGGGAACACCATTCAGACTGCTCACTTGATCACTAAGCATAGAGTCTTAAGCGATAAGCATAGCATTCCCCTTGTTGAGGAACCATATCCAGAGGTCATTAAAAAGGCTAGAACTGCTCATAAGATAATTTATGATGGCAATGAAATCCTTAAGCCTAGGCAGAAACCTAGTTGCACTGAGTGTACTGAGGAGGATAAGAAATCAGATGAAGTCACTAGGGAGAAAATGGATAAGAAACTCAACAATCCTACATGTAAAGAGAAAAACATAATTATCAGACCCCATGATTACAAAAAGGAAAATTGGATTTCCTTGAACATGTTTAAGCCTCAAACGTTGTTAAAACCCGAACAAGTGTTCTAGAAAAAGGATTTAGATAAGCAAAAAGCAGAGAATCTTGTTGTAACAGACACCTCTCTTAGGAAAATGCCTTCAGCGACTGTGTATCCTCCTAATACACCAATGCAATTAGTCCCTAGAACTATTGCCACTAAAAGCAAGACCTTAATCAGTCAATATGTTATCTTTCAATTATTTGTTGATTTTGAGAAAACTTGTAAGAAAAGGATCACACCTACTGGGATAACTGAAGGGGAAAGAGGTTTTGAGCAAACTAAAGAATGCTATTTAACTGAGATCATGCCTTTCTTTAAACAATTAAAAGGTCAATTTGAGAGTCTTAAAAAGGGGATGGACTTAGATATTAAAGAAATGGAAATGGAATTTGATGCGATGATTGTTGAGGTTAGTGACTATGAGCGAGAATTAAAATATAATGAGATTGAGAGGAAGAACTTACATACCTTGAATGAGAATCTTATTTCTGAATGTATTGCTCAAGATGTGTTTTACACTGCTACAAATTGTTCCATTAATGCTTCTCAATTTCATGAATTATCTGTTGCTCTGAAAGTCTCCCATGATTGTGTCATTGAGCTTGAAAAAACTAACTCTAAACTGCATGATAAAGTTGAACAGAATGATCATGATAACCTGGTAAAACAGTTTTCTAAATTGGAAGTTGAGCATCTTGCTTTGCAATTAAAATATCAACATCTAAAAGAAAATGTTAAAACCTCAAATATCAAGACATCCTTGGATGTTCCTGAATTTGATGCAGTTTTTGAAATTAGCAAACGTGATGAACAGATTCGAGCTCATTGTAACACGATCAGAAAGTTGAAAGCCCAAATCTCTCAATTAAAGGGTGAAAAGAACAATGTGATTGGATCCCAAATGCCTCCTCCTTTAGACTCTCAGTATTCTCAAACTTTTCATCTTCAAAACTTAGTTAATGCCTTACAAAAGGAAAACGAGAGTTTTCTAGAAGAAAATGAATAAGTTAAACGACACTTTAAAGAGTTATATAATTCAATGAAAGTCACTCGTGACCAAAACAACAAAAAAATAACGTCTTTACAAAAAGAAATTAAGAATCTGAGGAGTCAGGAAAATGGGAAACTCCCACTTGTTTTTAATGAGAATGTTGCATCAAAGTCATCCTCAGACTGCAAATATACTGTGACTGTTAAATACATTCCTCCTCATCTTAGGAATAATGAACTTGTGTTTCATAACTATTTTGCTCACCTTAAGGATAGTCTAGAATGTCTCTGTGAGATTATGGAAGAGGATTTTATAAATAAGCCTCTTGACAGTGAAATTAGGTTTGCGTGCATTCAAGCCAAACGATCTAAAGAGCTGCTAGAATGTTTAATAGCAACATGTCCTAAATCCTTAGGTGCGAAAGGTAAAGCTGTGATGCCTTGTTCTATGCCTAGTGCCAAGCATACAAACCGTTCTATGCCCACTATTAAAAAAGTGAACTCTAATGTGCCTTCAAGTAGTTCAGATCCCTGCACATCTAGTTCAGGAATGCAAAAAGTAGATCAACCAACTAATGTTCCCATAATTCCTTCTACAGGAGTAATCAGTGACATAAAAGCAAGCGGGTCAAAGCCTCCTGGCAATACCAAGCAAGATAGGACCTCGCAAGCTAGGAATGTGCATTGGAAGAGAGTAGAAGATCACCCTAGGAATATTAAGTTTGAGTTGAATAAGACGAATCGTGTTGATTCTAGTATTAGCTATAAGCGTACTGTAATTAATTCGAATTCTGCTACTATCTGCAAACCATGTACTGATGATTGCTTGAATTCTGTTACTAATCATGAATGTGGTGTGAATGATTTGATTAATGCTGTTAAATGCCCTGTTAAAATTGTTAATGCTAAAAATCAAACTAAGAAGGCTAAAAGGCAAAGGCGAAAGAAAGTTAGAAAACAGTGGAAACCCACAGGAAGAATATTTAGTAAGATAGGTTATCAATGGATACCCTCTGGCCGTAAGGATAATGAGTTCAGCCATCAATTTGCTAAGACAATGCCCACTAGAAAATGGATGCCTACTGGTAGAACTATTCCCTTAAGAAGTGAACATACTTTGAATAGGTCGAATACGAACATTAGCACTACATCTATTTCTGATGATTCCATTGTTCCTACTTCTGATGTGGGTGTTCCAATTACTGTTACTAACCAAGTGGAACCCATTATTGCATGGGGTTCCCAATTATCCAGTTATTCATTCTTGTCTGTGTTCAACTGCAAATCGTTCAAATCATTCTGTGGTACCTGGACTCAGGCTGTTTCAAGCATATGACTGGAGATCGGTCGCGGCTCATGAACTTCGTGAGCAAATTCATCGGGACTGTTAGATTCGGGAATGATCATTTTGGTGCTATTATGGGTTATGGAGATTATGTTGTCGGTGATAGTGTTATCTCCAGGGTATATTACGTAGAAGGTCTTGGTCATAACTTATTTTCTGTCGGTCAATTCTGTGATTCTGATCTAGAAGTAGCCTTCAGAAAACATACTTGTTTCGTTAGAGAACTTGATGGTAAAGAGCTTTTAAGAGGAACGCGTGGTTCAAATCTATACACCATCTCTATCGAAGATATGATGAAGTCTTCTCCAATTTGCTTGTTGTCAAAGGCCTCGAAAACAAAGTCATGGTTATGGCATCGTCGTCTCAATCACTTGAACTTCAGCACCATCAATGATCTCTCCAGAAAGGACTTAGTTGTAGGTTTACCTAGACTAAAGTATGAAACGGATCATCTTTGTTCAACATTCCAATTGGGAAAAAGCAAGAAATATACCCACAAACCCAAGCCTACAAACTCAGTTACAGAAGTTCTTCATACAATTCACATGGATTTATATGGACCCATGAGAGTGCAGAATATCTTTGGGAAGAAATATGTGTTAGTTGTGGTTGATGATTACTCTCGATTCACCTGGGTCAAGTTCTTAAGGACAAAGGATGAAACTCCAGATATCATCATCAAACTAATCAAACAGCTGCAGGTTCGACTTAACAAAACTGTCAGAATCATCCGAACAGACAATGGAACTGAGTTGGTTAATAAACAACTTAGTGAGTTTTATGAAAGTATTGGAATCAGTCACCAAAGAAGTGTTCCACGAACTCCTCAACAGAACGGTGTAGTTGAAAGACGAAATCGAACTCTTGTGGAAGCCGCAAGAACAATGCTGATTTACTCAAAGGTTCGAATGTTTCTATGGGCTGAAGCCATTGCCACTGCATGCTACACTCAAAATCGATCCCTAATTCACACTGCTCATAGAAAAACTCCATATGAACTTGTCCACAATAGAAAACCTAATCTCTCATTCCTTCGTTTGTTTGGTGCATTGTGTTATCCAACTAATGAGGGCTAAGACTTAGGTAAACTTAAAGCTAAAGCGGACATTGGAGTATTTGTAGGATATGCACCAAACAAAAAGGGATACCGAATCTACAACAAAAGAACACGAAATATCATGGAAACAATTCACGTCACGTTCGATGAGCTGACCGGTCAAATGGCTCCAGGACAACCCAGTTCTCGACCCGCTTCATCATGTAGTCCCATCAGTTCTACTCTTGTTTACGACTCCTCGCCAGCAACTCCTTATGTACCTCCTTCAAAAGATGACTTAAAGAAATTGTTTGATCCAATGTTTGATGAACACTATGAGCCAACTGCTAATGATCTGTCAATCCCATCATCAGAGGCTGCTACCATCCCTGTCAACGAAGCTAACCCTTCAGTTTCTATGACCCTAAGTCAAGAAGCGCCTGCTGCTGTTCACTCTGTCTCATCAACAAATCATCAATCATCGAGTGTACATCATGGAAGTATTTCTGGCACCCTTGATGGAGAAAATCCCTTTGCTACACCTGAAGATGCACCGTTTGAAAACATATTGGCTCCTGAATCATCATCAGAACCATCGTCATCAGGAGATATAGACTCTGCTACTTCAGCTCCTCAACAACAACCACATGAACATTTTAGGAAATGGACACATGATCATCCATTGGACAACATCATTGGAAACCTTTCTCGTCCAGTATCCACACGGAAACAACTTGCAACCGATGCCTTATGGTGCTTCTTCAACTCCGTACTCTCTAAAATCGAACCAAAAGACGTGAAAACTACCATGAATGAAGACAGCTGGTTCAATGCCATGCAAGAAGAAATTCATGAGTTTGATCGACTAGATGTATGGGAATTAGTACCTGCTCTAGATTATGCAATGATCATTGCTCTAAAGTGGATCTTCAAAGTGAAGCTTGATGAGCATGGCGATGTATTAAAGAACAAGGCTAGGTTGGTTGCAAAAGGATACCGTCAGGAGGAGGTATTGACTTTGAAGAATCATTTGCTCCTGTGGCACGCATCGAGGCGATCAGAATCTTCCTGGCTAATGCTGCAAGTAAGAATATGATTGTCTATCAGATGGATGTAAAGACGACTTTTCTTAACGGAGATCTTAAAGAAATCGTATACGTCAGCCAACCGGAAGGTTTTGTGAATCCAGAGTATCCTACTCATGTCTATCGCTTGAAGAAGGCTCTTTACGGCTTGAAGCAAGTTCCAAGGGCATGGTATGATACACTAACAAAGTTTCTTCAATCTACTGGATTCAGCAAAGGAGCAGTTGATCCGACATTGTTCACCAGGAAGTCATGCAAACATTTAATTCACGTTCAAATATATGTTGATGATATCATCTTTGCCTCGACTGACCCTAATGAATGTGATCGTTTTTCTAATGAAATGGGTTCCAAATTTCAAATGTCAATGATGGGACAAATGTCATTTTTCTTGGGATTACAAATTTCACAAAGTCCCGGAGGCATTTTTATAAATCAATCTAAATATGCAAATGAGATTTTAAAGAAATTTGGATTTGATTCTAGTGACCCTGTTGACACTCCCATGATAGAGCGTACTAAACTGGATGAGGACCACTCAGGGATCATGGTAGACCAAACGAAATATCGTAGTATGATTGGATCCCTGATGTACCTCACAGCCAGTAGACCAGACATCTTTTTCGCTGCTTGCATGTGTGCTAGATATCAGGCTAAGCCTACCAAAAAGCACCTTGAAGCGGTTAAACGGGTCTTTCGGTATCTCCAAGGAACCATCAACATGGGACTTTGGTACCCAAAGGACACCGGTATGTCACTAACAGCCTATGCAGATGTTGATCATGCAGGATATCAAGATACTCGTCGAAGTACGTCTGGAGGTGCTCAGTTTTTGGGTGATAAGCTTGTGAGCTGGTCTTCAAAGAAGCAAATGAGTACTTCTATTTCCTCTACAGAGGCTGAATACATAGCCATGTCATCTTGTTGTGCTCAAATCCTTTGGATGAGATCCCAATTATCTGACTATGGCTTTGAATTCAACAAAATCCCTCTGTACTGTGATAATAAAAGTGCTATTGCTCTCTCATGCAACAACGTACAACACTCAAGAGCCAAGCACATCGACATTTGACATCATTTCATCAGGGAACAAGTGGAAAAAGGTGTGGTGGAACTCTATTTTGTGAGGACTGAATACCAATTAGCAGACATCTTCACCAAAGCTCTTCCTAGAGAACGTTTTGAGTTTATCCTTCCACGTCTTGGTCTAAAGAGTCTTCAACCGGAAACACTCAAGCGTCTTCAAGAGGAAGACGAGGAGTAAAGGTCTTTATTCATCTATATCTTGTATATATTTATTCAAAAAGCAAAATACAAAATTTAAAAACCCACAAAAGAAAATATAAAAATATAAAATTCTCTAAAATCCATAAAAATTTGAAAAATCTTGAAAAATTCCAAAAATATTCTTATTTTGTCATGTTTTTTTCCTTATTTGATATCATCTACAGACTTTGTGTTGACCTTCAAAGAATGTCACGGGTCTTTAGATGTTCTTCGAATGTACATAGTTTTTTTTTATAAAAAAAAAAAAAAAAAAAAAAAAAGAAGCGGAGAAAAAATGGTGGTTTATTGTCATTTCAGGCAGTAACCCGTTTTAAAAGTAAAGAACAGAGCCATGCCTTAACTTATTTTTCAAATCTCATGCTCTGATTCTTAACACAAATGTTTGTCATCAAAAAGACAAATGTTTCTCTTTCCAAATATTTTTCCGTCTAATGATTCTTCTGAAAAATATTTGCCATCTAATGAAAACTCAATTGCTTTGTAAAATAACTCGGACTCTATTTTTGAAAATCATCTGGACTTATTGTTTGTGAAAAATATCTATCTCTCAATCAACAACTTATGTCATTGATTGAGGGGGAGAATGATTTCAATTAAATCAAAAAGTTATGTATCATACAATTGTTTTCAAAAGATAATCATGCATGTTTAATCAATGGAGTTTAAAGTCTCAAAATCCGATCCTTATCAGTTAAAACTTTTTCATAATCAAGTCACAATTCTCCTTAAAAGCTTTCAAAATCAATTTAAATCTACAGAGATCACAAATCTCAAATGATTTGATAATTGTGATCGGGGGAGAATTAGTGATTTAAATTGGATTAAAACTGATAATTCGGTAAATGGTTTTATAAGGATGTACAAGCTCTCCTTCCCACATGTGCCAAACAATTTCAAATTTTCCATGCACATGTTGAGGGAGGGCATCTATCTTAAACAACAAAGATTTGAAACGTGATCAATTTATTTCAATGTGCAGTCTTTTCCTAATACGTGCAAAACATTTTCAAATATCTATGCACATAATGAGGGGGAGCAACTATTTTGAAAACCACAGTCTTTATATAACTACTCTTAGATGCAAGCCAACCCCTCAAACATGAAAACTATTTCCATTACAAAATGATGATTGATGCAAATGTTGAGAGGGAGCTCTTGTTCTAAAAATATAAAAAACAATTCAGATACAAAATGCTTTGATAATATATCACAAGTATCTGGATTGATTTACAAATGGTTTTCAATTGGTTCCAATGGCAGATGAACAATACCAAATAGACAGACCAAATTTACTTTATGTATGGTGATATAAGGTTGATAAGGTTAGGTATTTGTTCCCATGATCCGCTAGAACCGGAGGGATCTACCCAGGGACAATCCACTAGATAGTGTAGAAGTCTTTAGGTATGATGAAAAAAGGAGAAAAGTGAGATATGGGAAGAGTGCGGACTGAGATAGAGCTAGAACTGGAATAAACCCAACAAGGATCTAGTAATGAAGTCTCGGTAAGCACTGAAGGGGTTGAAGAATGAAAAAGAAATGAATATAAAAAGGGTGAAAAGAAATAGCCCTCCAAAAAATTCAACCGTAGGGCAGAAACCGGGTTCAATTCATATACTACTGGTGGTTACCAAGGTAACATCGGTATTGAAGACAAGATGTCATGGACCCAGTGACGCACTGCACTTCAACTTTCCAAACCAC
Source organism: Chrysanthemum seticuspe (assembly GCA_019973895.1). NCBI lineage: Eukaryota > Viridiplantae > Streptophyta > Magnoliopsida > Asterales > Asteraceae > Chrysanthemum > Chrysanthemum seticuspe. Next base: position 216,922,623 of record BPTQ01000002.1, on the reverse strand, counting down.
TCAAGTTCCTCTTAAAAGGACTTGTTTCATTCTCACGGGGAACCGACATAATCTATCGACTTTCTCTTAGAGATAGTTGGTATTGAAGAACGAGACCCTCTCCCTAGTCTCCGGCATAGGAACCAAATATGCACAATTGAGTCTAGAGCCACGAGATCACCAATAAATCTCATTAGGACACTTTCAATGAAGACTCTCTATTTCACACAATGTGGAAAGAGAGATTATATCTTGAGTCCTACGCATTATCCTTGTGGTATTGCCAGAACATCTGAGTGATATGCATACATATTCACAATGAAGATGGAAAGCCTTCTGGAGCCAACATCAAACAAGCTTCTGGTGGGTGGCATGTGAGATCTATCCAATAGATCAACCATGTGACAACTGAACAGAAACAATGGGGTGATTCAATCTTTTGAATCAATACTGGTTCAGGTTATGGATTGACGGATACCTTTGAAAAACTGGTCGTTGTGCTTAAAAACTCTTTTCTTTAGCACATCAACTGTGTACTAATATTTCAAAAATAAAAGGTGTTTATGATTGATAATTGATTTTCATAAAAACCTTCGTTGTATTGCAAAAACAATTTCTATTGAGCGATACACGATTGTTTTTCTAATCTCTTTTCATCAATCAGTGAATCTCAATTCGCTGGTTCACTCACTCCGTGTTGTCTTCTTTGAGACGTTCCGGTTTGAGAACAGCTAGAGCAGCTGTGAAACCCTGTCAAGGAAATTCTTCAGAATTAGACCTGATCACAGGCAGTACTTGTACTGATCAATGGGGAACCGTGGGTCGTGTACCTCAATTCAACGAAAGTGATCAAAGACACTTTTGTGCACTTTATTGCTAACTGTTGTATGCAGGTCGCCCGACGTTTGCAGCTGATCAGAATGAAGCGGTCAATCCATAGCCGCATGCTTACACATCACATTCATTTCAAAAGAAATCATGATTAGTGCATCAATGACTCTGATATTCTCACTCCATGCTTCTGCTACGCTGCTGCCTATATCATGAATCAACGAAAGCTTCCGCTACTCTGATGAGAAGAAATCATGATCCAAAATGTGAGCATGTCGGTCCAAATGTCACAACATCACAAAATACCAACACCACAAAGGTAGAGTCAGAGATTTTTGTTTGCTGATGATCTCAATCCTGGCTCAAAACTCATCATCACGTGGATCAGTTAAAGACCTCCACTTGAAATTATCCAAACATGCGGAACATGAAGAATCAAAGACTACGAGCTACTGAGCAAAGAACTAAATCAAGAATCCTAGAACAATCTAATGTAATATCGGTTTGTATTCATTGTAAATTGAGGCGACCTCCCTTAGGGGGAGATTGTTAGGAATTATAAAATTCAGTCGTTAAAGAGTCGGTCACCTCAAGTATATGTATTCGTTAGAAAGCTCATAGTTGTAGTCAAGTTATGTTAGCAAGTAGTTTGTTATGTAACACCATGGAGGACGGACGGGTCTTTACCCACTGTATGCCTGATCCACAGCCCGTAGGTGGCGTTTGTTTGTAAGACACTATAAATACCCTCTACCTCCCAAGGTAGAGGGTTGGAGCTTCAATACCATTTTTTTTTGTTTCACATAGTTCCCAACTCTCTTCTCTTTCTCTCTCTAGAACTTTCTCTCTCTAAACATACTTGAACACCCTATATGATTATGGTTTAGTGTGTTTGTGAAATCCTATATCTTACACAATGAGTCGTCATCAAGTGATGAGCTATTATAGTATTCGTGACATACCTCGTCATTTGCCATGAGACAAATTTCTTCGTCCTCCTCGTCGCTCATTCCCCACGTGCCGCTTACGAACGCCTTTTGATCATCCCGTTTGGGACACTTACTAATAAAGTGGTTTGGGTCCCCACACTTAAAGAAAGTACGATCATCTTTTGGCTTCTCGTCCTCTTTGCTTTTCCGAAAGCCTTTCTTATCGTCATACGGTTGTTTGACGTATCTTCCCTTCGTTCTAAAGAACTTTTTAAAGTCCCTTACCACCATAGCGTACTCCTCGTCATCACTACTCGAAGAGGAGTTCTCTTCATTGCTTGAAGCCTTTTTGGCTTTAAGGGAAAGAGATTTGTGTTTCTCTTTCACCTTTGAGGCTTTGGAGTCTTTAGCAAGGACAAGCTCGTAGACTTTAAGTTGCCTATGAGTTCATCAAGGGTGAGGATTGTCAAATCTTTTGACTCTTCGATCGCCGTCACCTTGGATCTCTACTTCGATGGAAGTGCCCTTAGATATCTCCTAACATGGTTACGGCTAGAAAAAGATTCATCAAGTGCTTGTAAAGATGTAATAATAGTATTAAAGTTAGCAAATGAATGATCTATAGTTTCCTCATCCGATATTGAAAATTGTTCATATTGTTGAACAAATAAATCAATTTTATTATTTTTAACTTTTTGATTACCTTGCTGAGTTATAACTAAAGAATTCCAAATTTCTTTAGAGGTTTTAAGCATAGAAATTCTTTCGAATTCCTTTTTGGATAAAGCATTATACAAAACCATTTTAGCTTCACTATTTTTAGAAAGCTTTTTCTTCATTTCATCATTTAGTTTATCATGAGGTATGTTAACTAAATTTCCTTTATCATCTTTTGAGGTAGCCTCAAAATCGCCTTCAACAATAATGTACCAAAGATCAATATCTTTAGACTTCACGTATGTTTCGAATCTATTTTTCCAATATATAAAACCATTAGTTTCAAGTAGTGGTGGTCGTTGCATAGATTTCCCTTCCTTGTAAATTTCAGAACCCATAGTGATCGAAAAGTTTTTAAAATACGGTTTACTTTAAAACTTTTATAAACTTAGCTCTTGATGCCAATTGTGGAAAACTAGAAGGGGTGGTTGAATAGTTTTGCCGATTTTAGGTTAGTTTCAAAAACTTTAGATTCGTAAATATGTGAGATCTTATGGATGTAGAAAAAGTATAGATCTAATGATAAAACAAGTAAATAAAGTAAAGTTAAGGGATAGAAATGACACAACCGATTTATAGTGGTTCGGCTACAAGGACACCTTCCTTGCCCTACTCCACTCCCCGAGTCACCTACTCGAGAGTTCAAGCACTATGTCAACAAACTCCTTCACTTGGCGGAGAAGCCTTCACAACGTTTCTTACACCTTTTTCTGGTACAAAGCTAAATACCGAGTCCGTAACACGGTGGACCAAACCAACACGACTATTACACAAAAAATATGTGAAATATCAAATACAAGATCTTCACTACAGAAATCTTGGGGAGGAACAAATCAATCAAGGACCCCTTGCTTGGATGACTTGTAGAATGCTCGTGATCTCGCCTTAGAGAAGGACCTATATGAGAATCACTAAAGAAAGAAAGAAGGAAGTACTCTCTAGATCAAGTGATATTTTGTTAGAAGAGAATGAGAGTATATGAGAGAATTAGTAAGAAGAGGGGTGAGTTAGAATGAAGAAATGGCTCTCTATTTATAGGCAATTTCTGCCACTGTTCCCCGGATCCCTCCCACTTGGGATCCGTCTAGTGTAATCCTAGGGATCCGTGGGACGCTCCTCTTTGCCCATGGGTTTTTTGGTTATGGGTCATGGGTTATGGGTTGGTCCATGGGTTTTCCTTAGATTCAATGTATCTAATAAATACATTATATCTAGTAAAATGGATATGGGTCAATGGGTTATGGATATGATCCATGGGTTGTGGTTTTTACCCGTCCTAATAAACTATTACAACAAATGATTAATTACAACATTTTTGTATTTAAATGGCTATATGTAAATGCTTTACAAAAATAACATGTATCCTTATAATTGTACTTAAGATAACATTATATTTGTTATCAACAAAACACAAAAAGATCGCAAAATATTAATAAACGTTTTTACGGTTTATTTGTATTAACACCCTTGGTTTGCTTGAACTCCACCGATTCATTCTCAATCTCGGGGAGAGATGCATAGTACTCTTGAGGTGGAAGGCGAGAATTTAGGGGACCATCCTCGAAGCTATTTGATGATGATGATGATGAAGGAGTTGGAGGTTTTGCCTTTTTTTCCTTTTGTCTTAGCCACTCGCTCGTCACTCAAGGGCACAAATATGTGAGGGATGAGAGCATAGTCAAGCTTCAACCATTTTGGGCTTGGTGGAATGGGTGCAAATGCTCTATAGAGACGGGTAAGGAGCATCCCGTAAGGAAGAGCGACCGATCCATGAGTTGGAATGTCTACCATTCTCCTAGCAATGTAGTAGGCTAAATTGAATGGTTGATGGGTGGACAAGTTGTAGAGCATGTGACAAAGGCAAGCATTGATATGGTCCCTATTTCCTATAGTGCTAATGACATTGGCTCTTAGGAGTTCCTCCCATTTCTTAAATTAAAGCTTAAGCTCATTGAGCTCCATACCATATGGATCTCGGTTCACTTCCTTTCCCTTTCGGGTGACACGGGTTGGAGCGGCCCTTTCATTAAAAAGGTGCTCACGGATGACGTCCTTATCCGCTAAAGGAGTTTGGTAGGGAAGAGAGCGATCATTGATTGCATCAAGGATAGTGAGTGACCACTTATCCGAGTTATCTCGGTTGGGAATTTCTAGCACTTGAGTAAATTGGCTTAAGGAGATGGAGTAGTCGTTTTGATTGATCCTAAACCTAAGAGCCATTTCATCATCCTCATCAGTGAAAGTGGTAACACTAGCATAGAATTCTAAAACAAACCTAGGACAAATGGGTTCATCGATGTCAAGGAGACAATCGAAGTTAATGGTGGCAAGTTCTTGACGGAGATTGGTTCCGTCGACAAAGGAGGAGTGAATGGTTCTACCTTCATGTAAGTACCTTTGCTCTAGACTCTAAAAGATTTTGACTTGTTCTTTGGAGAGGCCCTTGGTTTTGTGGTGTTTAGGGATGTAGTTAAGAGTATCCTTGTGATCATAGAATCTTGAGGCTACCATGGTTATTCCTATGAGCAAGAATTTACATGTTAAAAATAAGAACAAACTTAGCGTTTTGGTTCTAGTGTGTGCCTATATGAAAACGATTTGGAGTTGCGGTTATCTCGACTCATTTTATGCATAAAATGGTTTTTAGTGGGGGTATTTGGCAAAAGGCATGAGATAACCCAAACGCTCCTAATTCAATGTGGCTTCATTTGAATATACCCGAGAAACCATATTAGTTATGCATTACCTTTAGTATTCAAGAGCATTTTGCAAGTGATGAAAATTTATGTTTCTATTTGTATTAACAATGAAAAATTGTTTTCCTACAAGTGAGAAGCTTTTCAAAAATTTAGACATGGGGTGTTTGCTTATTTAGAATAAGGCCTTATAGTCATTATCTTTTGATTAGTGGGAAACATGATTTGTTTATGCAATGTGACAATGTAGTACCTAATTTCAATAACTAGTTATGCAATTTGACAATTGAATCCATGTTTTGTACAAGAATATACATAATCCCCATGTAATGATTTTGTGCACAAATTGGAATCCTAGACTCAGAATTAGGAGATCTAATGCAGTTAGGATACTTACAATGATGTTATCTTCAATGATTAATGGGTGAGAAAGTGTCAACAATGAGTTAGGTATGATGTTGAAACATTTTGGTAAAGTGGGTTGTGAGGAAGAAAATGTTTTGTAGGTAGTATTTTTGCTACTGTTGTCACCACGGACCAGACGACACCAAAAAATTGGTTTCGTCTTTGTTGTTGTTTGGTGTTGTGGGAACAATAGCAGAATTAAACTAATTTGTTTTGTTTTGTTTGTTCTAAGGTTTTGAATATGTTTTAACTACATGTTTGGTTCCATTAGCCCTAAACCAAGTCTAAGAAGATTAAATGGTTCTCATTTGAGAGGCTTAGTTAGAATGTTGGCAATGTTTTCTTCGGATGATACTTTCTCAATTGAGATGTTTCGTTTTTGAACATTGTCGCGAAGAAAGTGATGGCGGATTTCAATATGCTTCGTACGAGCATGTTGGACGGGATTTTTGCTGAGATCAATAACTCATTTGTTGTCGCAAAATATAATGATATCGTTGAGATGAATTCCGTAATCCATGAGACCTTTCTTCATCCAAAGAGCTTGTTGACATGCTTTTCCGGCTGAGACGTATTCGGCTTCAGTAGTTGAGATAGCTAGAGCCGTTTGTTTCTTTGCAAACCATGAGGTGAGACAATGTCCGACAAAAGTGCAAATACCACTTGTACTTTTTCTATCGACACAGTCACCGGCATGGTCTGAGTTGGCATACACTATAGTCTCTACACCCGTTCCTTTGGGATACCATAATCCTAAACATGTCATTCCCTTAATGTATCTAAATATCCTTTTCAAGGCTTCTAATTGTGATACCTTGGGATTTTCTTGAAAGCGAGCGCATAGACAAACACTAAACATAATGTCAGGTCTACTAGCCGTGAGATAGAGTAGGCTACCAATCATTCCTCTATATTTAGTGTTATTTACCGATTCACCTTCCTCGTCCTTGGTAAGTTTAGTGTCCGAAGACATGGGTGTCTTAGTTGGTTTTGAGTCTTCAAGACCAAATTTCTTAAGCATATCTTTTATGTATTTAGATTGGTTAAAAAATATGCCATCTTCTAGTTGTTTAATTTAAAGTCCTAGAAAGAAGTTTAACTCACCCATCATACTCATCTCAAACTCATCGTGCATGATTTTAGAGAAATCATCACATAGCTCTTGACAAGTTGATCCGAATATGTTGTCATCAACGTATATTTGAACAATGAGAATGTGTGATTCCTTTCTCTTGGTAAAGAGAGTATTATCTACTAATCCCATGGTATATTTATTTTCAACAAGAAAAGTCTTAAGTCGATCGTACCAAGCTTTTGGTGCTTTCTTAAGACCGTATAATGCCTTCTTGAGTTTAAAGACATGATGGGGTTTCTCAGAGTCGGTAAAACCGGGAGGTTGAGCGACATATACTTCTTCGTTAATAAACCCATTAAGTAATGCACTCTTAACATGCATTTGAAATAATTTAAATTCATAAGCACATGCATATGCAAGTAAGATTCTAATAGACTCGAGCCTAGATACCGGTGTATAAGTTTCATCATAATCAATCCCCTCTTGTTAATTATAACCTTGTGCGACAAGACTAGCTTTGTTTCTAGACACTACGCCATTTTCATCCATTTTATTTCAAAAAACCCATTTCGTTCCAATTATAGTTTGATCTTTAGGTTTTGGAACTAACTTCCAAACATCATTTCTAACGAATTGGTTTAACTCTTCTTGCATAGCAATTACCCAAGATTCATCTTTTATTGCTTCATTTATGTTTTTCGGTTCAATGGTAGATACAAAGAAAATATGATTACTTTGATTTTGGGCTTGTGATCTTAACGTTCTTTGATTTAGTTATCCTATGACCTTTTCTAAAGGATGACTTTTGGATTCTTTGATGTTTATAATTTCAGTATTTAATGGTTCATCTTCCTTGTCATTTTCAATTATTTCTTAACTTTCTACAAGTTGACTTTCAACTAAGTCATCATCTATCAAAGGTGATGTCTTAGAGGGAGGTGGACTTTCGTCGAATGTTATGTTCAATGATTCCTCGACTCTCATTGTTTCTTTGTTTAAGACAATGTAAGCTTTACTAGTTTGTGAGTAACCAAGAAATACACCTTCATAAGACTTTGGGTCAAACTTGGTGAGATAGTCTTTAGTATTAAGAATGAAACATTTACATCCAAACACTCTAAAATATCCTAAAGTTGGCTTTTTACCTTTATATAATTCATATGGTGTTTTGTTTAAGAAAGGACGTATTAAGACTCTATTTAAAATATATGTAGAAGTGTCAACGGCGTTACACCAAAACTTTTGAGGAATGTTTTATTCATTAAGCATTGTTCTACTCATTTCTTGAATGGTCATATTTTTACGTTCTACAACTCCATTTGATTGAGGTGTTCGAGGAGCCGAGAAGTTGTGTGTTATACCATTTGTATCACAAAAGTTTCCAAATTGTGTTAAATTTGTCAAATTCACGACCATGATCCGTTCAAATCGACACAATGTTAACACCTAGTTGATTTTGAATTTTCTTGCTAAGAATTTCAAATTTATCAAAAGCTTCATTTTTAGTTTTCAAAAATAACGTCCAAGTAAACCTTGAGTAATCATCTACTATGACCAAAGTGTATAAGTTGCCTCCATAGCTTCTTATAGCGGATGGACCAAACAAGTCCATATGCAAAAGTTCTAGACACTTAGATGTGTACACCATGTTTTTAGCCTTATGACTACTATGAGTTTGTTTACCAATTTTGCAAGCGTCGCAAAAATGTTGGTCATATTTAAGTTTTGGTAAATTCCTAACTAGCTCTTTCGACGATAGGTTTTGGATAAGTCTCATGTTAACGTGGCCTAAGCGTCTATGCCAAAGAGTTGAGCTATCATCTAATGTTGTCAGACAAAGCTTGTCATTAGATGTTTTATCTATTTTCATGACGTATATGTTATTTTTCCTAACTCCTTTAGCTATGGTGATACCATCTTTTAGTATATTACTACCATTTTCTTCAAATAGTACTCTATACTTTTTGTTGATCCTAGTTGAGCAAACGATCCTTTATAGAAACAGACTTAAACAATATTCTATTAAACACTATGTGGAATATAATGTTTAATCTTAAGAAGAAGAACAATAATAAACACTAAACACCTCAATATTATTAATACGAATACTCTGAATAGTATTAGGGTTTTACAACCTTGAAGTGTATCGACTTTAGATATATCTAACACACGTATATCTAACTCTAACCTAGGACCTCCTTTTATAGGCTAAGGAGTCCTTTACAATATACAATACGTAACCTACAAGATAAATATCTTTTCCATATTTATCTAATACAAAACATTAAACCGACATATCTAACTAGCAGTGCTTACAATACATTAGCGGTGGTTACATAAGACTACTAGCCGTGGTTTAACATAGCAGTGGATTCAACTCTTCTAGCCGTGGTTTCTTTTGCTCTAGCAGTGGTTCCATACTTAGAATAATTCCTTTCAGTAGAACCTAAAACCCAACAATCCTCCCTTAAACTTGATATTTACCAACAAAATCATCAAGTTTCTCTTAAAACCCATACAATCGTCACTTGGAGGATGTATCCAAACACTTACCAGGCTGTAATAACTTCTCAAACTTCCTCAGCAATCTGTAAGCTTGATAATCAAAGGGTTTCTGCAACTTTAATCCACGAGGCTGTAACATCTGTGTAATGACTTCTGGATGATTATTCAATTTAGGATAATCACTTTCTACACACATATGAATAACATTTCCAGAAACAGATAATACATGAACTCCACAAGACTGATATAAATGCCAACTTGTAACACTGCCATTGAAGAGTCCTTTCCATTCAGGTTTATCATGAGTAGGTTCAAATATTCTTCAAATTATAATACACAATCCTCTCATGATAATCATCTGGTGCTACATGTCCAAATCTATTCTTTTATAACTTCCAGATGGTCATCAAATCATCTCTTTCCAAGAAGTAAAGCATTTGAGAAAACTTAACAAAACCATAACTCTCACCATTGGTTCTCTCAAATTTCCAACATCCTCCACTTTCAGTAAACTCAAAAGTATATGAGATAATTTGATGATGACCTGTAAGAGGTGATGCACAACTAACCTCTGGCTCCTTCAATGAAGACAATTTAGTAAGAACCAGCAGTCTTTTCTTGTTTGCTTCAATGTCCTCTTCAGTCTCTGACTCAGAAGCGTAATCCACAGCTTTTGATATGTCAGCCTTTCTTTTCAATCTTCCTTGAGGCTTGGCCTTTATTGCTAAAGGACCATGTAGATCTGCAATCTTCTCAATCCTCAGGAACAATTGATCAATCATGGGATTAGTAGGCCTTATTCCCTGTGGAGCAATTTTGGCTTCCAACATTTTCCTGGCTACTTTCTTGCTCAGTGGATAATCTTTATCTATAAACATGAAGAACTTCTCCTTTGTAGTCTGCACAGCATGTACTCTGCAAGGTTGATACAGCATCCATTCAACCACCTCACAGTCTTCCCAAAATTCATCATCTGGATTGGGCTGACACAAATTCTTTATAGAAGTCCACACAAATTTTGCTAACACTCCAGTTGGCCCAAACTTCCCATATCTAAACTCCATTACCTTCCATAATTGTTCCAGATCAACCATTTTCAAACTAAACAACAGACATCCAAAATTGAAGTAAGTGCTCTTCCATCCATCATCTCTTGTAATTTCAATCATCTCTCTATCATTAGTTGTGATGATCTGCCAATCTTCAATAGGATGAATAGCTCTTAATGGAGTAGGATTAATAGGCTCAGGTTTATCACACTCCAAAAGATATTGTTTCAGTCTTTCTTCTTTCTCCATCTCTTCATCCACTTTCTGTCTTTTTAAACTAGATTCCTCCTGAGCAGCAGCTTTTCTCTTTTGTATATTCTTTATCCATTCATCTTCTTTCCCAGAATTCATAGGAATGAAGTAATCATTTCTTCTTTTACAAGCTTGATAAATCTCCACAACCTGCTCATATGTACACTTTCTTAAATTAACATTAATATGCATGTCCATATGTTTGATAACCTTCATCCTTTGATTTCTCATTTCAGTCTTAGTAGGAGGTTTCTTCCTTTTAGCTTGCTTTTTCTCCAGACTTATCTTTCTTTCCTTCTCAGGTAAAACCTTGGACCTTGTAGCAACATCTAATAGTGCCCATTCAAGAGTAGTGTATTCAATTCTTATCTGTTTAGAGGCTTGAAGAAAAGTTTGTTCATTGTTCCATTCTTCAATCAATTTCATAGTAGCCATAGTAGCTTCCTCTTCCTCTTGTTTTCGCTTCTCTTCAGCAGCCAATTCATCAGCTTGCAATTTCTTAGAAAGCTCTTCATCATGTAAAATTTGCTCTTGCCTATTCTTGAACTTCAAAACAGGCTCAGCAATACCTTTCCCCTTTCCAATGTCTGGTAGAACCACCTTAGTCTTCACAGGCTCACCAATTTTTAAACTCTTACCCAAGGGTTTAGGTCCAGTTGGTTTTAGAATAATGGGTACATGTGCAATGGTAGGTGCAGGGTTTGATGAGGTTTTGCTTAAGTTAAGCAGGGTACCAGCAGCCTCCTTCTCAACTTCTTTAGACTTGGGTGGTGGTGTGACAGTGGTTGTAACAATGGTAGTAGTGGTTGTAATGGCTATAGGTGTATATGAAGTAACAGTGTTTAGGATTTCCTCAAAAGTGGTTGCAGCAGTGGTTTGGTTTGAACTGGCAGTGGTTGCAGCAACATTAGCAATGGTTGTTGCCAGCACCACTTCCTCAATCTTTTCTTCAACTGAAACCTTTGAAGATTTAATCACTGCTTCTTTGCCATCTTTGTCAGTCACCACATACTCATATCCATGATCCCCACCCTCCAAATCCAAATCATCATCCAAGTTCAAAGCCTCCCATGAATCTATGCAATCACTCCTCCCCTGTTTGGTTACATCCTCCAAACTCAAATCCTTTGAGGAGCTTGCCTTGTTGCCCTTCTTTCTAACTCTCCTTACTGCAGAAATCCCTGGTCTCCTTATTCTTTCCAAGACAGACACCCTGTGCTTCAATCTTCTGATCTGTCGACCCTGAAATACTACAAGTTCCTGAAGACCAGTGATAGTATCCTCCATCTTGGTACATTTAGCGGTCAATTCATTAACTTGTTCAAGAATATCCTCACCACTTCGACCTGTGTAACCTGGTCTGAGAGGTGGATCCTTAGAAAAGTCATTTCGTACATTTTCAGTACCCGTCAATTCAGTATCATGTCCCAAACTACCCTCATCACTTCGAGCTATGTAACCTGCTCTCAGAGGTAAATCATGGGGTGTATAAAACATGGCATCAGGCCTAGTCTGATCATCCATGCACCCTGAGATAGCCAGTTGGCTAGGGATTCCTCCACCTGTGTTGAGCTCAAAAGAACTCTCCACATTAGGAGTTGCCAGTGGTTGGGTCTTACTTATGTTTTCACTGTCCTGTTCAGCACCGAGGCCTGAATCAGTAGTGAAATCCCTTACACTCATGTCACCTCCACTTCTTGTGACAACCTCATTAACTACACCACTAACACCAGCCTGAGGTAGCTTGGTTCCCTTCCTCCTCCTCCTTGTAAACAAAATCCTTTGTGGTTCAGAACTTGAAGTTAAGGGATCAGTAGTGGGTTCAGGTTGGATAGCAGTGGTTGCAGTTGTGGTAGCAGTGGGTTCAGCTTCAGTGGTTTTGGTGTGTTGTTGTTCAGGGACCTCTTCATTCTCAGGAATGTCTGACAAATTTAGCATATTGGGAAACACTGGTGTAATGATACCTAAGAAATTTGGGTTTTGTTTCCTCATGTGTGCAAAAACCATAGGTAACAAATGAAGTACCTTATACACCCTTTGATGAGGAATGGGTTCAGTGATCTTACTATCCACTATCAATTGTACAAACCTAGGATATAAGAAATACTTTCCCTTTTCTCTTAGATTCTTCATGAAACCATCAAAAATCATCCTAGACCAATTAAAAATCTCCTCATTAGACAAATTGATAACCCCTTCAGCATCATCCAGTTTCAACACATCTCAAATTACCTCCTCAGTAACTAAAATCTCATTCTCATCAACCACAATTCTAAAAACCTATGCGCCGTCTCTCTCCTGTATTTCAGCATTCCACCAAAATTGATGAACATACGTTTTTAGAATGATCGGTTCTACGGTTAAAGCATAATGAATAAATGTGTGTTTGATAAAATCAATCATCTCATGAAACCCTTCTGAATGATTGTTCTTGATGAGGTATGCAACAAGATTGTGGGTGGTGGAGTATTCAGTCGACATTGTGGGATTTGTAAAATTAGCAGTTGGGAGTGGTTAGGCTTTGTGATTAGCGCCAGTTGGAAGTTTTCAAAGATCAATTAAATGATTCGGCAGTGATTTGGGGGAATAAATTCGTTTCTCCAAAAAGTTTCAAATCAGTCCCTCTAGTTTCCACATGAATCAAAACTAGATTAGCAGTGGATTGGCCACAACTAGTAGTGGTTAGAAATGCTCTGGCAGTGGATACATCACCAACACTCCAATATTTTGACTAAGATTTCTGCAACAAAATCTAAGCCAAAAATAGTGATATTATGCATTAATATGTAGGATTACAAAAGATTCACATTTTTTTTAATCAGCTACTCCTACAGCTCAACAGGCTCCATAATTTACAATAGCTCCTTCATATCTGCACATCATAAATACAAACCAGACACTTGAAACATTGTTAAGGTTAGCAGTGGTTAGAATAACAAGAAGTGGTTATAAGAAATATACTAGCAGTGTTTAAACAAAGTGCTAAACACCCAGTCAAAGGTCAACTCCAAGTCATTGAAACGTCTACTAAAGTCAAAGACTTCATTTACTACTCAACTACTTACACCTTTGATGAGTGTCTAAATACTCATCATTTTTATACCTTTTAAACTGCAAAATCATCTGAAAACACTCAGAAACGCATCAAAATGATGAAAATATCACAAATCAGTGCTTTATGTGTTTTAAATGCAAAAATATCAAAATCAGATGAAAAACGTATCAAGTTTGCAAAATTGGCAGTTTTAGTCCCCCAAGTTTCAAAAGTTGTCAAATCTAGTCCCTGGAATTCAAAAATAAAGAGTTTTATCATTCAAGGTCCCTGAAATATTTTAAGTTGTCAAAAATAGTCCTTGAATGATTCTTTGGTCAAATGGCAGAAAAGGTCCTTCAGCTTTGGAAAATTGCAAAATTAGTCCTTGGATATGTTAAAATGGAATTTTATGCAAAAGTGGTCCTTGTACTATCAAAGTTTGTCAAGTTTGGTCCTTGTGACAAGTTTGGAAAAGTGGCATGTTCAATCCTTTATCTTTGGCAGAATTACATGTTTGGTCCTTGTGTTTTAAGCTTAACAAACCGGACCCCTTTGTTATTTTTTGATCCAAACAAAGCCCAACTCCCAACCCGTCCAATAAACCAACCCGACCCACCCACGTTTAATAATTAAAACCAAAACCAACCCCGCGCCATTTAGTCTTCTTCCTCAACTGCTATCCCTGAAATCACTCAACCCCTCTCCTCCACATCACATACTCCTCACCTTGTTCCCCCCACCTCAACCACATTCCAAGAAACATTTAATGATCCCTCACCCAACTCACTCAACCCTCCAGCTGTTAAGACCATTTTGGCGCCAAAAATCCAATCAAAGGCTAGGATCAATCAAAAGCTAATTCAACGCATGGGATTTGGTCAGAGGTCAAAAGAGATACCACTGGAACTAATATGGGTATAAAAGGAAGAAGAAAGAGAGGAGAAGGCACCTTGGCATTAGGCCATTGTCACGTAGATGTAGAATTTACTGCTTATTTTTAAATTCAATGTATTTTATTGCTTTCAATGATGTATTAAACTTTTCTAAAGCTTAATATACCATTATTTACAGTTTTATTGGATTCCATTTTAAATTTCAAGTTTCTAAATTTCATGTCATTTACATACAATGTCTTTCAATTCTGTTTGATCAAGGATTTTAATGGACTCTATATGACACTACTTAGCTCTCAGTAAGCTTTAACAAGCCTTTAGAAGCCATTAAACAGACTGTGATCTTTTAAATTAAGAAAATCATTAAAAATAGAGAAAATGGAAAAATAATAAAAAATAGTGGGTTGATGAAGAAGAAGGTGAAGCAGGGTAATTATGGAATGCTTGGGGTATTAGGAGCTTATTGGTAAGCAATAGGTGAACCCTTGTCCTTGGTTTTCTTGGTTCTCAGCTTGTGCCATCTTGTAAGCATTTTCTTAATTTTCTGCAAGTTACTATTCATGTTCTGAATTTACTTTAATTTCTATGTTTTCCTGTTTAATAGTTGTTATTAAGTGTTTTTAAAGTATAATATTATATGCTTATATGTTAGTTTGTGTAGTTGCTTAATATTTAATTTTTCACTGTATTTATGGATTGTGAGTAATCCTTGTTTAAAGTTGTTATGATTGTTGTTTTTCTGTCTAGTTATGCTTGTTATGTCATTATATTAAGTTTGGAATCAGGTTCTGGGTCATTCTCATTGAAAACCTTGAAATTCATTTGACACTTGAACTTTTGAGGACTGTTTGGGATTGCTTAGATCTGGGGTGTTGAGATTGTTTTTTATGTTTATTTTTGTTCCTGCATGATCACTATGCTATTGGAAGACTTGACAATCTTCTAGGTTTAAGGGTCATGTCTTCTGCAACAACATTCTATTTCAAACATATTTCAACATCCACTGAATGTTTTCTGTTTAATTTGTGTTAAGGATTGTGAGTATTGTTGTTCGTGTTTGATTGTGTGGTACTTATTGATCTCTTGACTCAGTTTATCCATGTTCTATTTAGGTTTTAGTCAACATTTTTTTTTATCTGTCTAATTATCTGTCTGTTTGATATTACATGTCCAAATTTCTACTATATGCTTAAATGTTGTTTATCTTTGATTATTTTAAGTTTTTATAGCTTATTATAACTTAATATGTCCATAGATTAGCTTGTAAATTCAGATTAGTCAACTTTTTAGTTCTTGTGAAATAGTCAAATTTTGGTTTTTCAGGTTTTTGAATAAAAGTCTGATTTTACTGTGGTTTTATTATGAAGTTTTAATCTTAGTGCTTTTAGGGTTTTAATATTTTGTTGCTTATCTGTCTAATTATAATTCTGAAAATTTTTGGCCAAACTTAAATTTGGCCAAACTTAATTTTTATCTGTCAAAATACTCATCATTTTTATACCTTTTAAACTGCAAAATCATCTGAAAACACTCAGAAACGCATCAAAATGATGAAAATATCACAAATCAGTGTTTTATGTGTTTTAAATGCAAAAATATCAAAATCAGATGAAAAACGTATCAAGTTTGCAAAATTGGCAGTTTTAGTCCCCCAAGTTTCAAAAGTTGTCAAATCTAGTCCCTGGAATTCAAAAATAAAGAGTTTTATCATTCAAGGTCCCTGAAATATTTTAAGTTGTCAAAAATAGTCCTTGAATGATTCTTTGGTCAAATGGCAGAAAAGGTCCTTCAGCTTTGGAAAATTGCAAAATTAGTCCTTGGATATGTTAAAATGGAATTTTATGCAAAAGTGGTCCTTGTACTATCAAAGTTTGTCAAGTTTGGTCCTTGTGACAAGTTTGGAAAAGTGGCATGTTCAATCCTTTATCTTTGGCAGAATTACATGTTTGGTCCTTGTGTTTTAAGCTTAACAAACCGGACCCCTTTGTTATTTTTTGATCCAAACAAAGCCCAACTCCCAACCCGTCCAATAAACCAACCCGACCCACCCACGTTTAATAATTAAAACCAAAACCAACCCCGCGCCATTTAGTCTTCTTCCTCAACTGCTATCCCTGAAATCACTCAACCCCTATCCTCCACATCACATACTCCTCACCTTGTTCCTCCCACCTCAACAACATTCCAAGAAACATTTAATGATCCCTCACCCAACTCACTCAACCCTCCAGCTGTTAAGACCATTTTGGCGCCAAAAATCCAATCAAAGGCTAGGATCAATCAAAAGCTAATTCAACGCATGGGATTTGGTCAGAGGTCAAAAGAGATACCACTGGAACTAATATGGGTATAAAAGGAAGAAGAAAGAGAGGAGAAGGCACCTTGGCATTAGGCCATTGTCACGTCGATGTAGAATTTACTGCTTATTTTTAAATTCAATGTATTTTATTGCTTTCAATGATGTATTAAACTTTTCTAAAGCTTAATATACCATTATTTACAGTTTTATTGGATTCCATTTTAAATTTCAAGTTTCTAAATTTCATGTCATTTACATACCATGTCTTTCAATTCTGTTTGATCAAGGATTTTAATGGACTCTATATGACACTACTTAGCTCTAAGTAAGCTTTAGCAAGCCTTTAGAAGCCATTAAACAGACTGTGATCTTTTAAATTAAGAAAATCATTAAAAATAGAGAAAATGGAAAAATAATAAAAAATAGTGGGTTGATGAAGAAGAAGGTGAAGCAGGGTAATTGTGGAATGCTTGGGGTATTAGGAGCTTATTGGTAAGCAATAGGTGAACCCTTGTCCTTGGTTTTCTTGGTTCTCAGCTTGTGCCATCTTGTAAGCATTTTCTTAATTTTCTGCAAGTTACTATTCATGTTCTGAATTTTCTTTAATTTCTATGTTTTCCTGTTTAATAGTTGTTATTAAGTGTTTTTAAAGTATAATATTATATGCTTATATGTTAGTTTGTGTAGTTGCTTAATATTTAATTTTTCACTGTATTTATGGATTGTGAGTAATCCTTGTTTAAAGTTGTTATGATTGTTGTTTTTCTGTCTAGTTATGCTTGTTATGTCATTATATTAAGTTTGGAATCAGGTTCTGGGTCATTCTCATTGAAAACCTTGAAATTCATTTGACACTTGAACTTTTAAGGACTGTTTGGGATTGCTTAGATCTGGGGTGTTGAGATTGTTTTTGATGTTTATTTTTGTTCATGCATGATCACTATGCTATTGGAAGACTTGACAATCTTCTAGGTTTAAGGGTCATGTCTTCTGCAACAACATTCTATTTCAAACATATTTCAACATCCACTGAATGTTTTCTGTTTAATTTGTGTTAAGGATTGTGAGTATTGTTGTTCGTGTTTGATTTAAAAAAAAAAAAAAAAAAAAAAAAAAAAAAACATCTTTCAAAATAATGGCCGTAGTATTTCCCTTTTACGTTCTTTGTTTCGGCATAACCGCCGGTACTTTGAATATTGAGGGCAATATTCATTTCTAAGTGTGGGGGGGAATTCTCACGAATTTTATCATGTAATTATACCGCCCAATTCCCCCATTTTTGGCCAAAATTTTTGGCAAAATAAATAAAAAGTTAACAGATAAAAATTAAGTTTGGCCAAAATTTTTCAGATTCTTTATTTCAACCTTCCTCACATTTAACACACTGATTTCTCTTAATTCTATTTAAGAGCATATTACCCACATACCACACATATTACTCACATTCCCAAAAACCATTTCACTAAAAACACTTCAAGATCAGTAACATGAGCAAGTCAAACCCTATTGATCTCTCATCTGACTCAAACAGTGTTTGGGAAGAGTTTCTTTCTTCAAGAAAAAGATCCCTCTCTGTTATGAAGACAAACCCTTCAGCTGCTGGACCTTCTTCTATCCAACCAGTGCCACAACAAGCTATCATGAAAGAATCCAGTTCAGACTTAAGCTCCATGCCAAGCTATGTGTCTCCATATGAAGACACAGATGATGAAACCTCTTCCAGAGCAATGGTTGTGCCTCCCCTTGCTGAGATACCTCCACCAGAACCACTTCCAGCTCCACCTTTGCAAGCACTCCTAACAACTCCTCCAACACCAGTTGGTCCATCGTCCTCATCTCCTCCCATAAGAGAGAGAGTGAGGGGACTTGCTTGTCCCAAAGTTTGGGATGTGATTGGTGGACAAGGAGTTAGGAAGACCATGCCAGAATGGGCCATAGCAAAGAAGCCATAGTTGGTTGTTATGGTTGTTGTGAAGCTGTAGTCATTTGAAGGTTGTTTTTAGTTATTGTCTTTAGTTATACTCAGCTAGTAGCAGTTTGTATGCCATGGTTGTATCTCTGCATTATAGAATGCAGTTTTATCCTTTAAATAATAAGACCATGTACCCTTTTAAGTCCATTGCATCTTACTGGTTGTGATTTATTTCTTTGTTCTGCAAAATAGTTAGTGGAAGGACAAAGAAACAAGCAGTGGATAGAACTAAACAAGCAATACTAAGATCAACTAATAATAGTACATAACATTTACAAACTTTTACAAAACAAGGTTGAGATCTAGGGATTTATCATACCAATACTAACTACAAGGTACTGAAACCTCCCCACATCAAAAGCTTTAGTGAGAAGATCAGCAACATTGAAATCAGTATGGATCTTTACCATTTGAATTAACCTTTTCTCATTACAATCTCTAATAAAATGATGCCTTATCTCAATATGTTTAGTTCTAGAATGCAAAACATGATTTTTAATAATGCATATTGTACTGTTATTGTCAATGTAAATCTTAGTATGCATAAAATTGTACCCAAAGTCCAACAATTGGTTCTGAATCCAAAGCACTTGACCTCAGCTTCAGTGGTAGAATTGGCCACAATTGTCTGCTTTTTACACTGCCATGAGATTAGCCTGCTTCCCAAAAACTGACATCCTCCAGTAGTAGACTTCCTATCCAAACTAGCTCCAGCATAATCACTGTCTGTATAGGCCACCAAATCAAAAGCTGAATCCTTAGAATACCAAAGGCCCAATTTAGGATGACCCTTTAGATATTTAAAGATTCTTTTCACAGCATTCATGTGTAATGTGTTTGGTGTGACTTGAAATCTTGCACACACACACATACTGAGAACATAATATCTGGCCTAGAAGCAGTGAGATACATCGAAGACCCAATCATGGATCTATACAGCTTCAAATCAACTATAGGACTTCCATCATCTGGTAGCAGTGGTTTCTGAGTCTCCATGTGTGTACTAGCACACTTTACATCCTAGAAACCAAACTTCTTTAAAATATCTACTACATACTTGTCTTGACTAATGAAGATACCAACAGTCCTTTGTTGAACCTGTAGCCCCAAAAAGAAAGTGAGTTCACCCATAGAACTCATCTGAAACTTATCATGCATAAGTTTCTCAAAGTCTTTGCATAACTCCTTATTTGTTGAGCCAAAGATGATGTCATCAACATAAACCTGAACCAGCAATATATCATCCTTGAGCTTCCTTATGAACAAGGTCTTATCTATCAGTCCTCTCTTGAAACCATTGTCCATCAAATAAGTAGAAAGGCATTCATACCATGCCCTTGGAGCTTGATGCAAACCATACATAGCCTTCTTCACCCTGTAGACCTTATCAGGATGATCAGGATCTTCAAAACCAGGAGGTTGACATACATACACCTCCTCATCAATAGTACCATACAAAAAGGCACTCTTAACATCCATTTGATACACCATAAAATTTTTGAATGAAGCATATGCCAAAAACAATCTGATAGCTTCAATTCTTGAAACAGGGGCAAATACTTCATCATAATCCATTACTTCAGTTTGTGTGTATCCTTGAGCAACCAACCTTGATTTATTCCTCACCACAATGCCCCTTTCATCCTTTTTATTTCTGAATACCCATTTAGTTCCAATAGCCCTCTTACCATTAGGAAGATCAACCAATGTCCACACTTCTTGAAGCTTGAATTGTAGCAACTCCTCTTGCATGGATTCAATCCATCCTTCTTCTCCTAATGCTTCTTCAACTCTTTTGGGCTCCTTTTGTGACAAAAAGCAAGCAAACAAACAATTTTGCAGATCTAAATGACTGTTCCTTTTGTGAAGTGATCTGGCAAAGAAACCTTGTTCAGGAAAGGTTTTAGTGTTCAAAGCCCTGCTTCTTGTTTGAACTGGAGTATTCAAATCTCCAAGAATTTGCCCTTTGGGATGATTCTTATGCACTCTAGTGGTAGGAATTGGACTTTCTGTAATGACAGTTTCCAAATTAGTAATATCAGCATTATTGAAAAAGTCATCCATATTTTCATCATCAGTGGGAGTATCCATTTCTTCCAAAGGAGGCATATCAGGATTAGTTGAATACTCATCATCACCAAATAGTGGCTTGGCAAGGATTCCAAAATAAGTACCATCATCATTACTTGCAGCAGGGGATTCAGATAAACTAGCAGTGGTAGAATTTGGCCTAACAGTGTTTTCATTATGCTTAGCAGTGCTTTCAGAATTTTTCTTCTACTTTTCAATTTCTTCTACCGAAACTGAGTTATCTTTCAACAACTCTTCCTTATCTTGATGATGATCTCCTTTGTTGCCTGAATCCAGACCATCACCTTCTGAGGGACTCTGCTTTTCAATAATGGGATTGACAAAACCAGCTTTCCACTTTTCAACCAAATAGAATTCTTTTGGAGAATAATCTTCCTTAGAATTTGTTTCTGCATCAGAATTCTTTTGTATACCTGCATCATCATTAGTGGAAGCACCTGCAGTGATTGGCTCATAATTCATAGATTTGGTTAGCATATCAATATTAAACAGCCAATCTGGTCCTTTTGTCTCAACACTAGGAGTCTCTTCACTAAACTTAACATGAAGGTTTTCTTCAACAAATCTAGTCCTCCTATTGTATACTCTAAAGGCTTTGCTATTGAAAGAATAGCCAAGAAAGTATCCATCATCTGCTTTTTCTTGAAATTTTCCTAGGTAGTCTATGGTATTCAAGATAGTAACAGCACACCCAAAAGGTTTTAGGAAAGCTATCATAGGCTTCCTATCATGTAACAGCTCATAGGGGGTCTTGTTATGAGGCTTCACTACCTTGCTTCTAATATGCACATAACATACAGTTCCTACAGCTTCAGCCCAAAAGATAGTTGGTAACTTAGATTCTGATAACATTGTTCTTGCAGCCTCAATTAGTGTTCTATTTTTCCTTTCAGCAACACCATTCTGTTGTGGTGTCCTAGCAACACTAAATTGTCTGTCTATACCGTTAGCCACACAGAACTGATTCATCACATCATTTTTAAACTCAGTTCCATTATCACATCTGATTACTTTGACCTTATGGTTTACTTGATTTTCTATCTTAGTAATGAAACTCTTGAGGATCTCACTAGTTTCACTCTTAGCAGCTAAAAAGTATACCCAAGAGAATCTACTATAATCATCAGTAATAACTAGGCAGTACTGCTTATGATTCAAACTTTTAACAAAGGTAGGGCCAAATAAGTCCATATGAAGCATAAACAGTGGTTGAGTAATGGTGTTAATTGTCTTGGTCTTACAAGAGGCTCTATGTTGTTTTCCTTTCTGACAAGCCACACAAAGTTCTTTACATTCAAAAACCTTAGAAGGTAACCCTCTCACTAAGTTTCCCTTTACCAATTTATTGATAGTTTTGAAATTAAGGTGACCTAGCCTTCTATGCCACAATTTTGACTCATCAACTGAGGCCTTAGCAAACAAACAAGTTAAAGACCTATTAGGAATTACATCTTTCATGTTAAAGCAATATATGTTTTCTTTCCTAGGTACCCTTAACTGCACATATTTTTCATCAGGCATAATAAAATCAGGTGACAACACCACACACTTAGTTTCTCCAAAAAGTACCCAGTTTTTCTTATCACACATTTGAGAAACACTGAATAGATTGTACTTCAGTCCTTGTACCAGATAAACCTTCTCAAAATCCAGCTTTCCTGTTCTGATAGTTCCTCTGCCAACTATTTTTCCTCCTTTTTGATCATTGCCAAATGCCACATGTCCTCCATCATAAGCTTCAAAGTCTTCAAGATTGCTCCCATCCCATGTCATGTACCCAGAGCAACCACTATCAAAAATTCCTTTGTCTTTTAGCTCATCCTGTAGATTGCCCTACACATGAATTTAAACAAGTTAGTTCCTTTTGTGGACCCAAGCCAATACTGACTTGGGTCTGTCCTGTGCATCAACATAATCAAATTTCTTTAGGTCCATTGACGCACTACTGGCATTATATAAAACCTTGGTCTTAGGTTTCCATTGCCAGCTAGCTGAGGCCTTTACAGCATAGAAATGGCTTCCAACCACCGTGTCAGTTATCACCTTTGGAATTGTTAAAATTTCTCTTGACTCAGTGGTGATATTCTGCTTAGCAGTGGAAACATTTTGCTTAGCAGTGGTTGGAACCCATTTGGGTGCAGCAGTGATTATTGATTTTGTTTTACCATTCCTCATTAGCACTGCTTTTGGAACCATGTTTTTGTTTGGGTAAGGGATGGTGTTCTTTGAAAAGTTTTTATGGTTCACCCTCCTTCAATGATTCCAGACTTGTGGTTGGTTTTTATAACAGGTTCTTTGTAGATGCTCAAAACTACCACATTTAAAACAAGCCTTTTTCACACTTTGAAACTCACTTCCTAGTCTGTTTGAAATTATGCCATTGAAGTTTCTTTGATTACCCCTAGGTATGTATCTTTTCATCTGTTCCCTAGGAATCTAATTATAGTCTACAACTTTCCTAGAAATTGGTGCTCCAAATCTAGGCACAAGGTTGACTTGTTTAGAATCAACAGACTTAAAATTTTCTAACTTCTCAGACTGTGTTGATTCAGACCTATCTTCCTCATAATGTGATTCCCAATCTTCAATAATTGGACCATCAGATGACTTATTAGAACCTATCTTAGGTGATTCAGACTTACTAATCTCACCTACAGGTTTGTTGAAACTAAACTCACTGCTAAATGACAATTCAGTGCCAGGTGGTGCATGTTTCATAAGAGAGGGTGGTGGCATATTGTTGTAACCTATCCCAGAACCCTTTTTCATTAATTGACACCCTATAGATTTATGAACCAAATCAGAAGCAAATTGTGTTTTAGCAACCCTAATGATAACGCTACACGCGTCGTTCGGGGTCAAAGGAACTTCCTTTTTGTCCAGCAAGTTTTTCAACACCCTAGGCAGTGAACCTAATCATTGTAGTGTAGTATTAGGGTAAGCCACGGGAATTGATATCGTTCTCTAGGGGAATAGGAATGCTAGTGAGGAGTTACTACGCCAAGGTTGGGGTTGAGGAAGATTATTTTTTTTTATCTTTTTTATGTTTTTTAGGAAATGGAAAGGTACGAATCTCGGGGTTTGGATTTGGGGGGTTGGTATTTCTACCTATTACTCAACTATCTAATTATCTAATTAACTAAGGTGAGGGTAGTCTATGTCCAATTATTGTGTGCTTGTATGATGATTTAAAGATGTGTTTACTTAGGTTTTATTACTCCTTAATTATCTCCTATTGATGGTTGAATTGTCACGTCCTTATTCTTAATCGCGTTGTGTGTCTAAGGTCGTAGGGTATGCGTTTATCCCTAACTCTTTGAAACTACCGAAGGGTATCGTCTACAAAATCTCTAGGATTTATAAACTCTAACTCTAAGGTACTCTTTGGATGGTTTAGCCTACAACTACTCTAGGTGTTATAGTCTAAGGTTCACAAAGATTAATCAAGCATTAACTACACAACGAATGACCTATCGCATTACTAGATCATTAACAATTAAGATAAGAGACAACCAATCAATATTCAATAGTTAAGTTTCATATTCCCTAAGCAAACACACAAGTAAATTAGCCGGACATGGAGAACTGATAAGGTTTTAAAATGTACCTTTTTTAGGGGTCGTTTAAGCCCTTATTTGATCACTTTTGTATCCGTTATTACTTAATATCGTTCCTTTCACTTTTTAGGTCTCTTGAAGGCAAATTGCTGGAATGGCACTTATTTGGACGAAAAGGCGCGGATATACGAAGAAAATGGCCAAAGTCAAGAATCGAGACACTCAAGCTGCTGAAATACAAGGGGACGGCGTCAGGTGTTAATTGTGACGCCGTCGGAGCACTTCTGTGACGGCTCAGTAGCCAAATTTCTTATTTTCAAGTGACGGTGTCAGGCTTTAAAAGAGTAGGCCGTCGCAACTCAAACGTCCTAGATTTGATTCAGACGGCGTCAGAGACTGAAGGGGACGGCGTCAAAAGCATAAGGTGACGCCGTCGCAAGACTAACGTGGCCAAGACGAAACCCTAATGACGGCTACCCGACGGCGTCACAAATCATAAGGTGACGCCGTCGCGATTGTAATCTTATATATAGAATCCGAATTTTTCAGTTTTAAAGTGTAGTCTTTTGGAGTAAAAACCTAAACCGAACCAAGGCTGTCTTGTACAGTATTTTAGGGTTCCAAACCCTATCTTACCACAAGATAAGTGTTTTACTTCATTAATTCAATTATGTCTTCAATTATTTGTGTGTATGCTTGCATGTTCTCCATGTCCGGCTAATTTACTTGTGTGTTTGCTTAGGGAATATGAAACTTAATTATTGAATATTGATTGGTTGTCTCTTATCTTAATTGTTAATGATCTAGTAATGCGATAGGTCATTCGTTGTGTAGTTAATGCTTGATTAATCTTTGTGAACCTTAGACTATGACACCTAGAGTAGTTGTAGGCTAAACCATCCAAAGAGTACCTTAGAGTTAGAGTTTATAATTCCTAGAGATTTTGTAGACGAGACCCTTTGATAGTTTCAAAGAGTTAGGGACAAACGCATACCCTACGACTTTAGACACACAACGCGATTAAGAATAAGGACGTGACAATTCAACCATCAATAGGAGATAATTAAGGAGTAATAAAACCTAAGTAAACACATCTTTAAACCATCATACGAGCACACAATAATTAGACATAGACTACATACATCTAAGATTAGATAATTAGATAAGTAGAGTAATCGGTAGAAATACCAACCCTCAAATCCAAACCCCGAGATTCGTACCTTTCTAATCCCAAAAAAAACATAAAAAGATAAAAAATAATCTTCCTCAACCCCAACCTTAGCGTAGTAACTTCTCACTAGCATTCCTATTCCCCTAGAGAACGATATCAATACCCGTGGCTGACCCTAATACTACACTACAACGATTAGGTTCACTGCCTAGGGTGTTATAAAACTTGATCGAAGAAAAGGAAGTTCCTTTGACCCCGAACGACGCGTGTAGCGTTATCTAGTTTTTGGCGCCGCTGCCGGGGAATAGAATAGCTAGTTAGTAGTCCACCTCGTTTAGGTTTCTTTGCTTGATTCCTCATAGTCTAGTTAGTAGTCCACCTCGTTTAGGTTTCTTTGCTTGATTCCTCATAGTCTATCCCCCTTCTTCGTGACCTTTGTTCGTAATCCCATCACTTTTCATCATGGAAGGTGATAACCAACCACCATTCATCAACCTACCACCAAATGACCCGCCAAGAGCTCGTACTCTTGGTGAATACTCGAGACCAAGCCACCTAGGCTATAGAAACACCATTGAGCTTCCCAACCAAGCCCAAACTACGGCCCTGCGATCCGACACCATCCGGTTGGTGCAAAACGGATGTGCATTCCATGGACTTCGTTCTGAAGATCCTAATCAGCATCTTAGGGATTTCCTTAAAATTGTCGATTCCATCGACCTTGATGCTACTACTCGGGAGACCACGCGCCTGCGTCTCTTCCAATTCTCTCTACGGGACCAAGCTAGTAATTGGCTTGAGCGACTTCCCGCCGGCTCCATCTCAAGTTGGGATGATCTCACCTCTCGCTTCCTTGTTCAATTTTTCCCACCGGGGAGAACCACTAAACTTAGGAATGACATCTTGATGTTCCAACAACGTCAAGGTGAATCTCTCTACGAAGCATGGACTCGATTCAAGGACTTACTTCATAAAGTCCCTCATCACGACATTGATCTTTGGCTCCAAGTCCAACTTTTCTATGATCACGTCAGTCCCTCCCTTCAACGAACCATTGATTATGCCGCGAGAGGAAGGCTAAGTGACCTTACTGATAAAGCATGTTGGGAAGTCATCGAGGACCTGGCTCAATATGAAGAAGAAGGTTGGGAAATTCCGATAGTTCTGGAAAACGGGCCAACCTCCCAAGCACAAGCAATTATGAATATGGAGGCACAAGTGAATGCGTTAATGGGAGTAACTACCCATGCTATTAAGCATGTAAACACAGTCAAGGAATTTTTGCTCCCAAGAAAGTCTCGGCAAGATGAATTCGAGGACATAATGTTGACACTTTTCCACAAGCAAGAAAAGGAAATAAAACACCTCGAAGCTCAAATGCGGAAAACTCACAACACCTTCTTAGGACTAGCTGACAACTTCATGCTGAACATTCGTGAAGAAATCGCAAAGAACAATATACCTAAAAAGCTAGAAAAGGTGTATGCGATACCGGAAAACTTTGGGATGATTCCCGAACCTTCTCCATTAAGTAGAACAAACCCCATCAAAGAATCATATTCTTGCTTAAATTCCTGTCTCAACATTCCCCGCATGTTCCCTAGAAACATATTCATTGGAATGGTGCACGTGTCACTTCCCAACTTTCCCAATGTTAGGAAAAGTTCTTTCGGTTTTAAACCTGGGACAAAGAACCCTCACCTCCAATACTTCGGAATTTCTGAGATCACGATTGAAAGACAATTTGACATATGCATTACCTACCGTCGTGGAGATTATTGGTGGATTGACCAAATTGATCTTAAAATAAAAACTAAAATTTTTGTCAAAAATAGTAACCAGATTTTTGATCTAGGCGGATTAACAAAACCGTTTTCTTTTGCAAAAAACTGGGCGTGACGCTGTCACATATAAAGTGTGATGCCGTCGCTAAGCCAGATCAGACGGATAAATACATCACCCATCTCTTTCATTCTTTACCCTACACATTTTTTTTATCCGCCCCACACCACACCAACACGATTTCTCCACATTAAATTCACTATTTTGCCACGTCAATCTCCACAAGGTAAGTAATATACGTTGATCTTTGTCTATTCAATTGTCCTAATTCATGCTCAGTTTTGTTTTCCCCTCTTTTTCAATCCGAAAACCCCAACTAATTTGATCTATTTCGCCTTTGAATCTTGTTAACTAGGCTTAAGATTAGGCGAATAATAGTGTTATCATATGGGGTTAACCTTGCGAGAAGCCTTGACGGCTGAGGGATCAAAACCACCTAGCCATTATGCCATTGTTGCTGCAACAAGGGTGTTTGGGTCAAGGGTTATGGTTAAAAACTTGGAATTTTCCCTCGTAAATGTCGGATTCAAAATTAGGTCGAGCTGACGGCGTCAGGTGTATGCTGCGACGCCGTCAGTATCTGCTAGTGTCATCTTTTGCATCTTACTCATTTGCTCTCCACTTATTTGATTTCATGTTTCAGATGAGCAGAAGGGTAAAGAGAACTAGGGGACAATCTTCTAGCGCCCAGGAAAACATTATTGACACAATCGTTGGGTGGGGAGTATTTGTCGAGGAAGGATGTCAAGCCCGTTACAATGATTTACTTCATCAGACTATTGACTCCAGGGCTGTTTTGGACTGGGCATTTCTCGAGGAGAATGACTTGGCTAGGGAGTTTTCAAATAGTTTTAGGAGGGACAAGTTCACTGATCCCCAATGGGAGAGGCCGTTTAAGATACGAGAGCCCGTGTATGGCGAGTTGGTGCATGAATTTCACGCATCTTATCTGTCGGATATTAATTCATGTCGGGATAACATTGATTTTCAGGGGATCTGATTTAGGTTAGGAGGGGAATGGAGGGCTATGTCGACACTTGAGTTTGGATGGAGGTTGGGATTATATGCATCTGAGAATGCTGAGAGTGATGTTTTTAGGACTCAATTGGCAGCTGGGGTTACCCATAAGGACGAGATGTTGGGTATTCAGTTCTGGAACACGACAGCTGATGGGGAGTATACTAATGGGAGTACCCTCGCTTCACAGATCCGGGATCCAAGGATTAGGCTCGTACATCGCTGGCTCACCTTCTCTATCACAAGACGCCATGCCACGGGTCATCGTGTCACCTTGCTTGACCTATTCTATCTTTACTGCATATTGGCCGAGGGTGTGCACTGCAACATCCCATTCTGGTTGGCCGACTACTTGAGGACTGCTAGTGGAATAAGGTTGGAGGATAGGGTATATGGAGGCATGCTTATCACCCGGTTAGCCCGATCCTTGGGTGTATTAGCAGGGGAGGTACCCGCGTACCTTAATGCAGTGGCAGCACCAAGGGTCGTCAAAGCTAAGTCTCTGAAAACTATGGATGTCCTCATGGATTATGGTAGAGGTTACGCTTGGTTCCATGCTCAGCCCACCATTCAGGGTGGTGAAAACGACGATGATGAGGAGCCACAGATACCAGCACACCAGCAGGGGGTGAAGCAGGAAGCTCCGCTGACGTCTACCGACAAATGTCCAGTGGGGATTGGCAGGCCTACCAGGGAGCATGGATGGGCCGCATGGATACATGGATGGCACAGCAGGACCAGAGAGCTAGTTGGACCTATGACCATACTGTCAGGCAGATGCAGCATATGTCCATGCGTGATCAGCTTGATCCACATCTCCAGATCGATCCTTTCCCAGGGCGGGAGGAGGATTATCCACCCTGTGGGTATTTGGGCCATCTTTGTAACACCCCCAAAATTTCACAGCGGAAGCGTTCGGGTCATGGGGTGCTACTAAATCAATATACACAACACAAGGTAATAAAGGATGGAAATTCTATTCCATTTTCAAAATATAGATTTATTTAAGAAATAGTTTTACATCATTGTTTTAAAGTGCGGAAGTAAAGCCCATAAAAATATATGTTGTCCCATTAAAATTTGTATTGGAATGTTTGGAAACACTTCGGATGCCAGTCTTTAACGAATGCCTTTGCCATTGCCCACGCCAAGTACTAAACCTGAGAAAAACATGCTAAAATGTCAACACAAAGGTTGGTGAGTTCATAGGTTTAAGTTTAAAAATCAAGTTGGACCACAGTTGCACATATAGCATCTCCGTGAATGACACTATATGCAAAAAGGCTATTAAGCTAATACCAAGTTCATGCGACCGAAACTACGACAGTGTGCATGCATCTAGAAGCATGATAAATAAAAGCCCAGCAAGTGTATTTCCAGTACACTCAATCAATACGATATGATATACGCCCGACGTTTGCCTATCCGGTCAAACTCGAACGGGGGTGTCATCCCCAATAGATCTATTCATAACAATCGCGCCTCCCCAAAGGGAACTAACGGTAGCATAGTTGGGATTCAAGGTTGTTTCACGTAATAGTGTTTTTAGTTTTAGGTCTGAAAAGAGTTTTGCATGTTTCTCACCCCAAAGTTTTATAAACCAAGTAAATAAGAGTAAAAGTGGGGCTATAAACTCACCTTAGCAGCTCGGTGAATAAGGAACAAAGAGATCAAGTGTGATATAGCAGTGGCTCCTATCCGGAACCTAAGAACGAGATGGCAAGTCTCAGAATAATGACATACGTTTGGTTTACGACCGAAAAGATAGAGCATTGAATATAAAATTCAATAGAGCGTTATTAGCGTTGTTTTATAAATGTATCAATGTTGTGAAAAGTTTAGTTTATTTACTTTGAGATGTGTCGGTATCGAATAGTGTTTTTATATATTTATTTTACTTATAAATATATATATATATATATATATATATATATATATATATATATATATATATATATATATATATATATATATATATATATATATATATATATATATATAGGTTTAGTTAGTTATCGACTCAAAAATTCTTGTTATGAACTCTAGGTCGAAAAAATACTTGTTTTTATAAAGTTTTTATAAGTTTATAAGTTTTCTAAATATTTTTCCAAATTTACACTTTTTACCCTCAAGTTTGAAAATATACGAGTTTGGCCCTTATATTTTGGAAAAATGACAATTTGTACCCAAATATATTTCTCATTCAGAATTTACAGTTTTGGTCCTTCGAAAATCTGTTTTCATGAAATTTGTCCAAAAGGTTGTAATTTCACTTTTAGTCCTTTTAGTTTCAAAATTTTGCATTTTGACATAAAATGTATTATTTACCTTTTAATCACTAGATTCCTATATTTACAAAATGGACCCAAGAATTTTACATGCATATGTAAAGGTTTCAAAATGTTCACCAAATATCCATAATGTACATATCATACCCAAAAATCAAAGTATTTGCGAATTAAGTCCAAAAATTCATTTCGACATAGATAGCTTATTAAACTTTTTACAAAAACATAGTACTAGCTTATTATTAGTTTATAAACTTTATTTTGAGTTTAACGGGTCGGGTAAAAAGATTTGGCCATGGGTTTTCGCGTAAATGGGCTTTAAGGCCCGTATGTGATCGGGTGTGATGGTTTTATAAATTTTATATGGCACGTTTGGTTTAAAAGGACATGAGCAGGAAACATTAAGTTTTTACAAAACGAGACTAGTGTATATAATCAAGCTTTTCTATATCCTTACAAGTTTAATACGTATAGTTTTATAAACGTGATCGTATATAAGTGTCAAGATAAAAATTTTAAAGTGTTATATATTCTCGTTATGAATTATGGTCGACATGCGTATGGGAAAAGAGAGAGTAAGACACTTACGACACCAATAGTGGTGGGAAGAACACGTATGGAAGAGAAAACGAGACCCAAAGGAACTCGACTAGAAAGACAACAAGCAGCCCAATAACATGATGTTTACCCAAGGTTTTCCAAGCACCCGCAAGGACCAAATTACACTTAGACCCAAGGAAGCAAATGCACTAGTTTTTGTTGAAAGTTGATTTGAAAAAAAAATGTGTGGGAGGAGCTGTGATGCTCGATCAGTTTAAAGGAAGAAAGGATAGAAAGCTTTGACCAAGGATCCAAAAGTGTAGCATGCTTGTGTGTATATTTTTAGCTAAAACATGTATAGTGTTATGGTAAAATCAATTGCATGCATGTGGAAATTTGTAAATGAAATGTGGTTTGCTTGTGTTTCTTCTCGGCAGAGATATAGGAGTTAAAGGGGTGTGTTTTGTGTGGTCAAGTCTAGTGAAAGAGATGGTTCAAATGGCATGCTTGTATGATAGGGTCAAGTCATAAGAAGTCTTAGGGTTTAGGTCAAAAAGGAAGTATAGGTAGGTTGGCTTAGTCTAGGTTCCTTGTCTCCTCTCATGCAACATATAAAAATGACAAAGTTGTGCTTGAGTTTGGTTGTGTCTCGTTGGGTGGTCACAAGAGTAGAAGAAACACATGGTTTCAAATGCCAACTTTTGTGTTATTAAATTAGAATAGGGTGCACATGTTAGGCTTTTTGTCTCCTCTTCGTTCCATACATACACGTACAATATATATGATCAAGGATGGCTTTGAGTTTTGTGTTTTTGGTTTTTCTATGGTTGGCACGTTGGGTCATAGGAGACACATATCAAATCTCTTTTACTTGCTAAAGTTTTGACTAACCATATTTGAGGGGTGCGCTGGGCTTAAAGGGGAAGTCGGGTGGGCTAGGCCCAAGGTGAGAAAAGAGTTGGATTGGATGTTAATACTTGCGAGCCCAAGTAAGAGTAAAAGGTGATGGATCAGGTTTGGGTTAAGAAGGCCCGTTAAGAAATAAAATAAAAGTTTATTATATATTTATTTTACGACATTTTTATTATCGAGGTCGATGAGGAAAAAAAATATCATGTGGCTTGTTGTGTTTAAAGTTCGAAACGAAAGAAAAAAAATAGCCGCGAAAATCGGTAGGGAAATTTACGAGTTGTTATAATCTTCCCCCTAGTTATGACTATCGTTATGGACCCCCTCCCCA
The DNA here is from genome assembly GCA_019973895.1 of Chrysanthemum seticuspe. Lineage (NCBI taxonomy): Eukaryota > Viridiplantae > Streptophyta > Magnoliopsida > Asterales > Asteraceae > Chrysanthemum > Chrysanthemum seticuspe. The sequence goes on along the minus strand of BPTQ01000002.1, from coordinate 216,890,241 downwards.
GTGACTCATGTATTTGTTTATGGATTATTTATGGTTAAGTATGGTTGGTTGTTGAAACAATTTTTATTTGGGCATGTAATAATCTAGGATATCTTAACTTTGTGGTGAACTTTGAACTATTTGATGTGTATGTATATTTGCATGTGGTGTGATTTATCTAGCTTGTGTGGTTGGATTGTCTATGTTAGTGTCATATATCTTTTATTGATTGTTTATTCTCATGTTTAAATTTGTAAAAATGCTTTATTTTGTTTTTAACCTCGTCTTAATTACATATAAAGGTATTTTACATAAAGGATAAGTGTAGGGAGGATTACACACGTTTTCAAAAGAAACGTAAACATGAGAATTACAATTAATTAAAAGATATATATGTGTGTTTGTTCGAGTCAAATGCTTGTATCGAGTCATAATGGATGTTTTGCAGAAATTTTTCCAGATTCTAAAGATGTAAATTTTCCAGAATTTTTTCTAGAAAACCGCAGACCAGTTTTTGTCAGGATAACCTGACGGCGTCAGGATCGCAACCTGACGGTATCCTGATGGTGTCAGGAAGGAGTAAAAACAACAGATTACTTTTTTCTCGTTTTCTGAGCTACTTATAAATTTTTGGAATTTTCCAGGTCTTAATTTTCCAGAAATTCTGTAAACATCCATTCCACAAGCATTATATCCAAATTTTAATAGAGTCTTATATATATTATTACCGCCGATTTTACGCGAAGGTTTCGTTTGTTTTCTTCAAGTGTGCAGGTTTAATTTATTAAGAAGAAGATACATAAGATTGAAAGGAGCTTTTCACGCATACATTCTTCTTGAAAAGGATTTAACCACCACTTTACACGGATCCTACCGAGCTAATCAGGGGAGTATTAGTTTCTTTCGTTTTTAATTACCTTCTATTATCATAACTTTGATACTTTCGGGGAACATTGGGGACAATGTTCAGTTTAAGTGTAGGGAGGGAAAATAAAACGGGAACTTTGAAACTATGCTTATCCTTGATTATTTGCTTTGTCCAATTGTATTTGTGTAATAAACCATGAGAAAATATCGGTTAGAGTAATTTTGGCACCAAATTTAAAATTTTTCATGACATATAGGAGTGGGCCATTAGTCTTAACAAAAGCGTCTCACGGATAGGAAGTTGCATGACTAGCACAAAAACCCTTTACCACCTAAATTCCACCCAAAATGTGAGGATCACCCATAGATTAGTAGGAATTAAAGCATTCACCTTTAATGCTTAGAGTGTGAACCGGTAGTATAACAGATTCTAGAACTTTTTTTGTGATGCATCCCGAGATCGCTAGTAAGACTACACTTGTGTAGTTAGGAATAACTAAATGATAAGAGGCATTAGGATAACCCTTGTTTGATACCCGTAATATAATTACTTCTTCCACATCGGTTGAGTAATTCCCCCACACCTTTGCATTGTACTCATCTTTAGTACATGATACCCTTAGTTAACCCCTCAGAGCCTATCCTTTTCGCGGTTCTCGTGATGTTTCGGTTTTTCCAGAATATCAATGAAGAGCATTGTTTACACCCCACCCCCAAATGTACACCCAAATCGCCTTAGCCTACCTTGTATGCACTCACTTTTAGTGCATTATTGTTATCACCCCAAACCCTTAGTTCAATTATCTAGTTGCTTGCATGAGTTGCTAAGTCGAGTCGTATCCTTTGTACACAGTTTTGGGACGATTGAGACTCATGGGAAAAGTTAAAGTTTATGAAATGACTGGAAGGGAACGTTAATTCAAATTCCCTTATTTGCGTAATAATGTACTCCAAGTGTTTTGATCTTTTCAATTCGGGTCAAATTAGTGTTAGAGTAATAAAAACTCAAGTGTAGGGATGTGCTTATAAATCTCTATCATTTTGATGTTACCGTAGAGGATGGTAGAGTAAAAGTGTATGGGAAAAAAAATCCGAAAAAAAATAGAATAAGAGAAAAAAAAAAAAAAAAAAAAAAAAAAAAACACCATACGGGCTCCCATCCTACATCTATCCTTTAAATTTATGTTTGTTTGTTTCAGTTATCTAGAGTTTAGAGTGTCGATTCTTGGCTTAGCAACGCCATTCTTCATATGCTTGTAACATAAAGATTTTTGACTTGCCACCACTAAATAGCCTATCCCACCAAACCATTTGTTTCCCTACCGTAAGCTTAACATTACAACCCTTTAAAGACCTCTTTGATAGTCTTTCCTAGGTGCTTACGCCAAAGCGATGGAGGTTTGATCTATTCTGAAGCCTATGGTAATCTATGTACTAGGACCGGTTAATAAGTGTTTATCTTCCATTTCCAACTTGTTATATTTCATATACACCCGAGAGATGTGAGTACCCAAACAACCCATGTGAGGTGCTAGTATGTAATTTCCGTGCTTGTTATGACTTTTGCGGGGCTTATATGTGTTGTGGATTATTCTAAACCAATGCTTCATGACCCCTAACTTATAAATTAATTGGCCAAAAGCACATTTGCTTGAGGACAAGCAAATACCAAGTGTAGGGATATTTGATAAGGTTTTAAAATGTACCTTTTTGAGGGGTCGTTTAAGCCCTTATTTGATCACTTTTGTATCCGTTATTACTTAATATCGTTCCTTTTCACTTTTTAGGTCTCTTGAAGGAAAATTGCTGGAATGGCACTTATTTTGACGAAAAGGCGCGGATATACGAAGATAATGGCCAAAGTCAAGAATCGAGACACTCAAGCTGCTGAAATACAAGGGGACAGCGTCAGGTGTTAATTGCGACGCCGTCGGAGCACTTCTGTGACGGCTCAGTTTCCAAATTTCTTATTTTCAAGTGATGGTGTCAGGCTTTAAAAGAGTAGGCCGTCGCAACTCAGACGGCCTAGATTTGATCCAGACGGCGTCAGAGACTGAAGGGGACGGCGTCACAAGCATAAGGTGACGTCGTCGCAAGACTAACGTGGCCAAGACGAAACCTTAATGACGGCTACCCGACGGCGTCACAAATCATAAGGTGATGCCGTCGCGATTGTAATCTTATATATAGAATCTGAATTTTTCAGTTTTAAAGTGTAGTCTTTTGGAGTAAAAACCTAAACCGAACCAAGGCTGTCTTGTACAGTATTTTAGGGTTCCAAACCCTATCTTACCACAAGATAAGTGTTTTACTTCATTAATTCAATTATGTCTTCAATTATTTGTGTGTATGCTTGCATGTTCTCCATGTCCGGCTAATTTACTTGTGTGTTTGCTTAGGGAATATGAAACTTAATTATTGAATATTGATTGGTTATCTCTTATCTTAATTGTTAATGATCTAGTAATGCGATAGGTCATTCGTTGTGTAGTTAATGCTTGATTAATCTTTGTGAACCTTAGACTATGACACCTAGAGTAGTTGTAGGCTAAACCATCCAAAGAGTACCTTAGAGTTAGAGTTTATAATTCCTAGAGATTTTGTAACGAGACCCTTTGGTAGTTTCAAAGAGTTAGGGACAAACGCATACCCTACGACTTTAGACACACAACGCGATTTAGAATAAGGACGTGACAATTCAACCATCAATAGGAGATAATTAAGGAGTAATAAAACCTAAGTAAACACATCTTTAAACCATCATACGAGCACACAATAATTAGACATAGACTACATACACCTTAGATTAGATAATTAGATAAGTAGAGTAATCGGTAGAAATACCAACCCTCAAATCCAAACCCTGAGATTCGTACCTTTCTAATTCTTAAAAAAATATAAAAAGATAAAAAATAATCTTCCTCAACCCCAACCTTAGCATAGTAACTTCTCACTAGCATTCCTATTCCCCTAGAGAACGATATCAATACCTGTGGCTTACCCTAATACTACACTACAATGATTAGGTTCACTGCCTAGGGTGTTATAAAACTTGCTCGAAGAAAAGGAAGTTCCTTTGACCCCGAACGACGCGTGTAGCGTTATCAAGAACATGCAAGCATACACACAAATAATTGAAGACATAATTGAATTAATGAAGTAAAACACTTATCTTGGTGTAAGATAGGGTTTAGAACCCTAAAATACTGTACAAGACAGCCTTGGTTCGGTTGAGGTTTTTACTCCAAAAGACTATACTCTGAAAACTGAAAAATTTGGATTATGTATATAAGATTACATTCGCGACGGCGTCACCTTATGATTTGTGACGCCATTGGGTCGCCGTAATTAGGGTTTCTTCTTGGCCACGTTAGTCTTGCGACGACGTCACCTTATGCTTGTGACGCCGTCCTCTTCAGCCTCTGATGCCGTCTGGATCAAATCTAGGCCGTCTGAGTTGCGACGACCTACTCTTTTAAAGCCTGACAACGTCACTTGAAAATAAGCAATTTGGCTACTGTATCATCATAACATGTGCTTCGACGGCGTCGCAGATAACACCTGACGCCGTCCCCTTGTGTTTCAGCAGCTTGAGTGTCTAGATTCTTGACTTTGGCCATTTTCTTCGTATATTCGCGCCTTTTCGTCCAAATAAATGCCAGTCCAGCAATTTGCCTTCAAGAGACCTAAAAAGTGAAAAGGAACGATATTAAGTAATAACGGATACAAAAGTGATCAAATAAGGGCTTAAACGACCCCTCAAAAAGGTACATTTTAAAACCTTATCAAATATCCCTACACTTGGTATTTGCTTGTCCTCAAGCAAATGTGCTTTTGGCCAATTAATTTATAAGTTAGGGGTCATGAAGCATTGGTTTTGAACAATCCACAACACATATAAGCCCCGCAAAAGTCATAACAAGCACGGAAATTACATACTAGCACCTCACATGGGTTGTTTGGGTACTCACATCTCTCGGGTGTATATGAAATATAACAAGTTGGAAATGGAAGATAAACACTCATTAACCGGTCCTAGTACATAGATTACCATAGGCTTCAGAATAGATCAAACCTCCATCGCTTTGGCGTAAGCACCTAGGAAAGACTATCCAAGAGGTCTTTTAAAGGGTTGTAATGATAGGCTTACGGTAGGGAAACAAAGGGTTTGGTGGGATAGGCTATTTAAGGTTATATATATATATATATATATATATATATATATATATATATATATATATATATATATATATATATATATATATATATATATATATATATATATATATATATATATATATATATATATATATATATATTACACTCTATTTTTTTCTTTTTCTCTTTTTCTATTTTTTTCGATTTTTTTTTAATACACTTTTACTCTACCAACCTCTACGATAACATCAAAATGATTGGGATTTATAGGCACATCCCTACACTTGAGTTTTTATTACTCTAACACTAATTTGACCCGAATTGAAAAGATCAAAACACTTGGAGTACATTATTACGCAAATAAAGGGAATTTGAATTTAACGTTCCCTTCCCGTCATTTCATAAACTTTAACTTTTCCCATGAGTCCCAATCGTCCCAAAACTGTAAACAAAGGATATGACTCGACTTAGCAACTTATGCAAGCAACTAGATAATTGAACTAAGGGTTTTTAGGGTGATAACAATAATGCACTAAAAGTGAGTGCATACAAGGTAGGCTAAGGCGATTTAGGTGTACATTTGGGGGTGGGGTGTAAACAATGCTCTTCATTGATATTCCGGAAAACCGAAACATCACGAGAACCGCGAAAAGGATAGGCTCTGAGGGGTTAACTAGGGGTATCGTGTACTAAAGATGAGTACAACGCAAGGGTGTGGGGGAATTACTCAACCGATGTGGAAGAAGTAATTATATTACGGGTATCAAACAAGGGTTATCCTAATGCCTCTTATCATTTAGTTATTCCTACCTACACAAGTGTAGTCTTACTAGCGATCTCGGGATGCATCACAAAATAAGTTCTAGAATCTATTATACTACCGGTTCACACACTAAACATTAAAGATGAATGCTTTAATTCCTACTAATCTAAGGGTGATCCTCACATTTTGGGTGGAATTTAGGTGGTAAAGGGTTTTTGTGCTAGTCATGTAACTTCCTATCCATGAGACGCTTTTGTTAAGACTAATGGCCCACTCCTATATGTCATGAAAAATTTAAAATTTGGTGCCAAAATTAGCCTAACCGACATTTTCTCATGGTTTATTACACAAATACAATTGGACAAAGCAAATAATCAAGGATAAGCATAGTTTCAAAGTTCCCGTTTTATTTTCCCTCCCTACACTTAAACTGAACATTGTCCCCAATGTTCCCCGAAAGTATCAAAGTTATGATAATAGAAGGTAATTAAAAATGTAAGAAACTAATACTCCCCTGATTAGCTCGGTAGGATCCGTGTGTGAAGTATTGGCTAAATCCTTTCCAAGAAGAATGTATGCGTGAAAAGCTCCTTCCAACCTTATGTATCTTCTTCTTGATAAATAAAACCTGCACACTTGAAGAAAACAAACGAAACCTTCGCGTAAAATCGGCGGTAATAATATATATAAGACTCTACTAAACTAGGATATAATGCTTGTGGAATGGATGTTTACAGAATTTCTGGAAAATTAAGACCTAGAAAATTCCAAAATTTATAAGAAGCTCAGAAAACGAGAAAAAAGTAATCTGTTGTTTTTACTCCTTCCTGACGCCGTCAGGTTGCGATCCTGACGCCGTCAGGTTATCCTGACAAAAACTGGTCTGCGATTTTCTGGAAAAAATTCTGGAAAATTTACATCTTTAAAATCTGGAAAAATTTTCTTTAAAACATCCATTATGACTCGATACAAGCATTTGACTCGAACAAACACGCATGTATATCTTTTAATTAATTGCAATTCTCATGTTTACGTTTCTTTTAAAAACGTGTGTAATCCTCCCTACACTTATCATTTATGTAAAATACCTTTATATGTAATTAAGACGAGGTTAAAAACAAAATAAAGCATTTTTACAAATTTAAACATGAGAATAGACAATCAATAAAATATATATGACACAAACAAGCGAACAATTAAGCATGGGTTGCCTCCCACGAAGCGCTTTTCTTTATTTATGAGTCTTGTAGCTAGACTCGTAGTCGTGCTCCTACGTACCGATATAAGTAAGCCTATCCTTAACAATGTCATAAGGATCAAACTTATCATTTAAGTTCCTAGTAGTACGTTTGGTTCGATATGCCTTTTCATAGATCGTTATTCTAATGTGCCACTCTCCATTACCATCACTAGGTGGTCTATTCCAATCCCACTTATGTTTAGGCTTATCGCTCTCAACTTTCCACTTATTCATGACAAGGTTGACGGGCAAGCTTCCTAGAAACTTGGTCATCTTTCTAAATACTAAGGCGTCCTCAAACGGGTTCACTTCCATGTCCCTAGCCATTTATTTTTCTTGGAAAGTTGCTTTATTAGTAAAGGCTTCATCTAGGTAGAAAGGTCGTTGGGGACTTATGAAATTCTTATCTATCCAAGGTCCGTATCTAGATGGCGCTCTATCCAACCTAATCTCATGTGGGAGTTCCTCTTCCTTGTAGTAAGTACGCTTTTTGACATCGTAAATTGACCTACCACTCCCTTCTCCTACTGCTATCTTGGACATCTTACAATCAATGATGGCACTAGCGGTAGCTAAGAATCCTCTTCCTACTAGCAATGGGCATGTCGGGTCCTTATTCATGTCTAGCACATGAAAGTCGGCCAAAAGAGTCAATTCTCCTACGTGTACTACCATGTCTTTTATTATTCCTACCGGATATGCAACACTACCGTCCGCAAGACCTAAGATGGTTTCCGTTGGTTCTATCTTACCTAAGTTAAGGCTTCTATGGAGCGACAACGGAACAAGATTGATGCATGATCCTAAGTCGGCTAGAGCATCGAGAGGTTTGGAAGTTCCAAGCCTACACGGAAGAGTAAATAGCCCGGGATCGTCTAACTTCTTAGGTAAACTATTTCGCACAAAATCGGACCCATGTTTTCCAAGTTTAAGTTCTAACTCATACTTTTCTTTTAAAGCATTATAATAAGGTGCATGAGCTAAGACTTCAAGAACCGGTTTTTCTTGACGGAGTTCCTTGTACTCCTCCTCTAGATTAGGTTTTGGTTCTTGGTTGACGGGTTTCTCAAAGGTAGGTTCTACCAATGGTGTGGGGCCTTGGTACCTCATTTTGGATTGCTTGGAACCCTTGTTGATAGCATTTACTGAGTGAACCATTGGGTGTGAGGGGCATGGATGTGCACTCTCCCATGGGGAACAAGAACATGAAGTTGATGAAATCGAACTCACTTTTGGGTTCTTTATAGTATCACTTGGGAGTGCTCCAATTTCTCGGTCATTAAAGACTTTTAAGAGGGCATCAAGCTTGTTTGTCATCTCGCCTTGTCTTTGCTTAAAATCGGCTTCAAGCTTAGCCAATCGAGTTTCTTGGGATGACATGAATCTAGATGCAATTGCCTCAAGACTAGTGGGGTTCCCGGTGTTTAGAGAATTGAACCTATTAGGTGGACTAGATAAGCTTTGGGGTGTGCTTGAGTTTTGGTTCCACTTAAGGTTAGGGTGATTTCTTCATGAGGGGTTGTAAGAGTTTCCTAAGTTGTTTTGTTCGGGCTTGAAAGTGTACCACTTCTCTCCCGCTCCGTCGGTACGTGTGGAGGCGTAGTCCGCAAAAGCTTGTTCGGGGAGTATTGTGCAATCACGGGTGTCATGGGGACCACTACATAACTCACAAGGTAGAGTGATTTTATTCACTTGATGTGAGGACTTAGGATTTTCGTAGGAGCTCATTAGGAATTTTACTTGATCTTCAAGCTCGAGCATCCTACGGTCGGAAGATTATGAGTCAATTAGAGGCAAGGAGATTGCCTTAACAGTTTTGGGCAACTCACGGGGGTCATTCCAACTTTTGTTGTCATAGAGAGCAAGGTCCTCTATTATACCCTACGATTCTTCTGCGGTGAGATCCCTAAGTTTTCCACCGGCCGCTTGGTCAACGGATCGCTTAGTGGGGAAGTTGACACGATCATAGAAGAGTTGGACTTGAAGCCAAAGATCAATGCCGTGATGAGGGACTTTATGGAGTAAGTCCTTGAATCGAGTCCATGCTTCGTAGAGAGATTCACCTTGACGTTGTTGGAACATCAAGATGTCATTCCTAAGCTTAGTGGTTCTCCCCGGTGGGAAAAATTGGGCAACGAAGCGAGAGGTGAGATCATCCTAACTTGAGATGGAGCCGGCGGGAAGTCACCCAAGCCAATTACTAGCTTGGTCCCATAGAGAGAATTGGAAGAGACGCAGACACGTGGTCTCCCGAGTAGTAGCATCAAGGTCGATGGAATCGACAATTTTAAGGAAATCCTTAAGATGCTGATTAGGATCTTTGAAACGAAGTCCATGGAATGCACATCCGTTTTGCACCAACCGGATGGTGTCGGAACGCAGGGCCGTAGTTTGGGCTTGGTCGGGAAGCTCAATGGTGTTACTATAGCCTTGGTGGCTAGGTCTAGAGTATTCACCAAGAGTACGGTCTCTTGGCGGGACAATGATTTGAGGGGGGTTATCACCTTCTATGATGAAAAGTGATTGGTTACGATCAAAGGTCACGAAGAAGAGGGATAGACTACGAGGAAGCTAAAATTGAGAAAAAAAAATGTTAGCCTTGATTATTTTTATTAGAAGTGATGGTCATTCACGATTTGGAACTTTGTAATGTGTGTTAGATATCATGATAGAATAGTCAACGGGCTCGTGGATTGGGCTAAGCTAATTGGGCATTAGTTAAGATAAGCTAGCCTTGTCTAGTTCGTGTAACCCAAGCCCAATCCAAGTCCATCTCAAGGCCCATGGCCAAGCCTTAGGGCATCCTCTCTATTGTACTATAAATACCCCTCAAGTATGTCATTTGAGGGGTGTGCTTGAGTGTGTGTGTGTGTGTGTTTTTCCTTTGAAGCAATATACAACTTATTGTGTTCATCTTTCTTCTCTCTACCTCTCTAAACATATACACGAATTCATATTCAAGTCACCACGTTCTTATTCTTAATCTTTCTTATCTACGTTTGTGTTTGTGTAACTTGGTATTTGTGTTGGGTTTGCTTGGTAAAGTGATAAGGTTGATATATCTAAGGTATATGTGATAAACGGGAATAACAATTGGTATCAATCGCCTAACAATGGTTTAGGAGTGTTTGTGTTTGTTTTGAAGGGTTACACATAAGGCTCGTTATTCATATTTGTCACGCATCAAGCTTTAATTTTTGCACTCAAAAATTCAAGATTCTTGTGGTTTAAGGTTTATTTGGTGCTAAAGTTTCAGTTTTTTGCAAAAAGGTCGAAGCTTTACGTGTTTTTCTTCATTTTTAAGCTCGTTTTTGGTTATTGGTCATTTCTACTCGTAACTTTTCTAGCCACTTTGGGTGAAAAAGGTCACCATTTTTGGGTTATTCGAGTGTTTTTAAGGCTTTCTGTGCAAAAGATATCATTTGAATCATTGGAAATTTCTTACGAGTAGAAGTCAAAAAATCAAAACCCTAGTTTTCTACTCATAACTTTTCTACTCATAACTTTTCTACTCATAACTTTTCTACTCGTAACTTTTTGGTGAAGAATCTTCGTGCTATAACTGTTACTCAGTGCTTCCCTCACTTGGATAAGTGTGTGGAACACTTCGACTTGTGGATATCCCTTACGCTGTGACAGTGTAAAGGATTTTTGGTTCTTAACCATAGTTTACGCATAAGCTAAAAGCTTACGAGTAACTCTACGCATAACTTTACAATTACGCGTAAGGTTTACGAGTAACTTTTTGTCTACGCATAAGCTTAAGGTTACGCGTAAGATACTTTCTACTCATAAGGTTTCTACTCATAAGGTTTCTACGCTTAAGGTTCCTACGCTTAAGGTTTCTACGCATAAGGTTTCTACTCATAAGGTTTCTACTCATAAGATCCTACGCATAAGATCCTACGCCTAAGCCATCCTACTCGTAACTTCCTCTTCCTACGCCTAAGCTTTAAAAAAAAAAAAAAAAAAAAAGAGTTTTTTGGCGGGAAAACTTGAGTAAAATTTAATTTTTCGAGGAGACTAAACGTTCAATTTTTACGCGAGATTCAAATTTTGGATTAACTGTGAAAATTTTGGTCAAAAATTCAAATTTTTGGGCCTAAATTCAAATTTTTCGGGTCAAATTTTGCGTCAAAATTGTCATAACTCAAATTTTTCATACGACCTTAGAATTGATTTTTATAGTAAATTTCAAATTTTGGGCGAAAACTTTTTTAAGAACCAAGTTTACGAGTACGACCTTCGGATAAACCTCAACCGACCATAACTTATCAAACACAACTCCTTTATCGTTGAATCGATCCTACATCAACTTTATCAGATCATACCTTCATCAATGGCAACTCAGGCAGATCGTCTCTTAACTGCTTTCTTAAAAGGATTCTTCAATGAAGAAAACATAAGCCCCACTACACCAAATAACAACAACCAATGGATTTCACCATATAATCCGCAGTTTGCTCAACCGAGTATGAATATTGGTCAAGGAGGACAAATGGTTGATGTTATTGGGAATCAGAATGGATTTGCTACGGGTATACAAATGGGGAATCAGATGCAATATGCAGAGCAGTTTGATGGACATCAAGGGGGTCAGATTGTGAATCAGAATACGGGATATCAAAATGGGAATAACTGTTATATGACTTCTGTTCATAATGCTACTTCCGAACCTCAAAGCCATGATTCAGGATATTCAGCATGCAGTGTCAAACCAAGGATATCGTCTGCAAAGCTCAAGTACATGGCTTTGCTAGCAGAAAAAGAAGAGTCGGGAATAGAGTTGACTGCTGAAGAATTCGCATTTAGGCATCCAGAATGGGCAGATAAAGCAAACGATAATGCAACCTCCAGTCACACAGTCAACCAACAGGACACAACATCAAGTGGTACTTTTGATAGTCCTGTCTACGACACATATCCACTCAATGAGGTACCAAATTATAGTAATGTTGCTAATCAGTTTACTCATGAGAAGCCACATTCTGTGTCTCCCGAACCTTATTATGACACATATGTGGGAGAGCAAGTTAATAGTAATGTTAACTCTGAAACTCCATATATGGATCCTAATGGAGGTCAAGTTGCACAAAATGGTGCTAATGATGAGGAAACACGTGCTTACTTTGAAACATTAATTAATAACTGTGGTATTGAGATTGAGAAAGTCCAAAAGGTCAGTCGCGAGGTTAAGGCCGCGAATAAGAAATTGACCGCTGAGCTTGAGAGTTACAAGGAGAACGCAAAAGCCTTTGAATTTCAGAAAAACAAAGAATCAGAATTAGAAATTGGTTATCGAAATTTGGTTTCTAAAGAACAAGAATTGCAAATCAAGTATAACACACTCGATGTGAATTTGAACTTGAAAATTAAATCTTTAAACAAGGAAATTTCTGATTTAAATGACCAACTTTCTAAACAAAAAGCAAAGTTTTCTGATCTTGAAAAAGAGAAGAAGCAGTTGATAACTGATTTTTCAAAACGAGAAGATTCTCTTCTTGATGAAATTCTTGATAAAAATGAAAAAATCCAAACTTTGGAAAATTTGCTTCTCAAAACGGGTCATTCTGCTCAAACAATCAAGATGCTTTCTAATCAAGTAAATCCGCGCTTTCATACTAACAATAGAATGGCACTTGGTAACGACCCTTCTTCGTTCCTCAAGAAAGCTCAGAAACCTCAGAATGTGTTAAACAATGGAAATGTTTTGCATAAACCCATAATTGTTCGTGATTCTCTTGAAACGTTGGAACTATCTGAGGAGAGTAGATCAAAAATGAAACAAAAACATCCGGAAATCAAACCTATTGATTATAATAAATGGAACCAAATTAATGGTATTTCGTTTGTTTCTCAATCAACGTTTTCCACCAAACCAAGTGTTTCAAACAAAGTGTCAACACCAGTTTCAAAATCAGTCTCAAAACCAGTTGTTGTCTCCAAATCTCTTTCGAACATTGAACAAATGTCTTCAAACAATCCTTTTAACACAAGTGATGCGAGAAGTATTTTAGACAATGTGAAAACTAGAATTGTGGATCTTCAAGACACTGTTAAAACTAAAACCACTATTACACCTAACAACTGGTTCTCTAGTTTTGACATCGAACAAAGAAAGTTTTTTGAAACTCAAATTGCCCCTCAGCTGATTGCCATCAGTGCAAGGGTAATTCATTTTGAACAAGCATTTTTGAAAGAAACAGCTGACTTTGTCAAGGACCATAAATCCCTGGTAAAGCAAGCTAATGAAAGTGTTGAACACATCAAAGTTTTGGAAAATTTAAATGATTCTCTCTTCGAAGATGTTATGACTACCGATATCATGTCAATCATTTTGCAAACATATTCTGTTGAAGATCATGAAAGACTCCAGTATGAGACCTCCGCAATTGTTTCAAAATATGAAAATGCTCTTGCAAAACTTGAAAAAGAGAACGTGTCCTATTTTAAACAACTTGATCGAAAATCTGAGGAATGCAAGTATGACAAACTGTCGTATGAGCGTGCCTACAAGGACATGCAAGAACAAAATGATCTTTTGAGAGTTCAGCTGGAAAGTCTAAAAGGAAAGGCTGTGGATACTAAGTTTGAAAAACCATTGACTGAGGAGAATACAAATGTTCCAAAACCGGTTTTCAAACCAAAAATGTCTATTTCTCAGTTTCCTCCAAAAGTCAATGAGAAAAATGATTTGTCAAAAACAGTCACTCCACAGACTTTGCCTATCAAAAAACGAATTATCAAAGCTTTTGAAAAACCAGTTTTTGATAAAGAAAAAGTGATTACACATGGCACTTCTAGGAATAGTACACGGAATGTGACCGCAAATCCAGTTAAAGAATCTGTTGGTTCTAACAAAATGGTCAACAATCACTATCTAGAAGAAGCTAGGAAAAAGGCACAGACTCGAAAAGATGGAATTCTAGGTGCAACATCTAGGGTGATGAATTCTACAAGATTTCAAGGCACTGCTAGTAGTAGTAAACCATTACCTAGGAACACTCTACAAAAGACTAGGGATTGGCTTACATCTAAGAGTAGTTGCGCAAAAGAAAATGCTATGCCCTTAGAAAACAACACTAGGAATTCTAAGTCTTTTTCGAACAAGAATCAATTTCCAAAAGACTGTAGTGACAGAGTTAAAGCTGATGTTTTAAACAAGAATATTGAATTTGTCTGTACTACATGTAAAAAATGCATCTTTTCAGCTAATCATGAAGCATGTGCCTTACAATATCTCAAGAAAGATAATTCTCGTGCCAAGGCACAATCCACAAAGACACCAACTAGAAACAAGCCCGTTGATAAAATGTCAAACAAACAGAAACCTAATAGGTGGATCTCTTCAGGACGTAGTTTTTCTAAAAATGAGTCTTCCGCTGCATCTGATAAGAAAACAACTCCTAGATCTTACCTTAGGTGGATACCCACGGGCAAAGTTTTCAACAAAATAGGTCTTAGATGGATTCCCACAGGAAAGATTTTTGATACTTGCTCCAACACAGATAATAGTGAAAATCATCAGGATAAGGAAGTAAAAACCACTACAACCGTTGATAGTGATCACCCTCGCCGTGAGGAATCTTGTACTTCTAACACTGTTATTTGTGAAAACTCTTCTTCTTTGGTTGCAGGTGAATCAAATATCTCTGAACCCAGTTCATCAGAGGGTTCCAATTCTGTAAAATCTTCTTCATCATTCTCTCTATCTTCTATTTTTGATTTTCCATTTCTTTTATAAAACCAACAAAATCAAAATACAAAAATAGAAAATTTTTCAAAAAAAAATACAAAAACATTAGAAAATAAAAAATCCAAAAATATTCTTCTCACGACATGTCTCTCGTATAATCGATATTCTGTACGTTTCTAGAAATGTCATTCAACAATGATACGGGCATGTACAGATGCTTGAGCGAGAGTTCTTTAAATGTTTTCTAAAACATGTCGTTTCTCAAAAATTCTTTAATAATGGCTTTCGTATACTTCAGTACGAAACCCGGACTTCAAATTAATGGCTTCTGGACACATCAGTTCAGGACCCACGCTTCAAAGAAAGGAAAGTGCTTAACCAAATCAAAGGTTTTAAATATTTTTCAAGCACTATTCCTAAAAACATAATGGCTTGTAAGTATTTCAGCTTGCAACCCGATCTTTAAAGAAAGGAAAGTGCTACGCAAAATTGATTTTCATAAATATCGAGCACTTATCCTAAAACAAATGAAGATTATTCTTCTCGAATATCTTCAAAAGATTTTCAAAATCTTCATCATCTTGCGTACCATTGATTCGAAATTTTTCAAAAAGATTTTTTCAAAATCTCTCACATTTGGTACCAAGATAACTCCCTCTAAACCCTTAATTGATTCTAAATTTTCTGTATGAAAAATATGCTTTCGTTAAGGGGGAGTATAAATCTAAAATTGTTCCAAAATTCATGCTAAATCAGTTTCTCTCCAAATGCTTTCCGAAAAACATATCTTTTAATTATTTTGTTTCAAAAACATCATGGATATGCTATTTTTGAGGGGGAGAAACGTGATTAAAATGTGATCAAAATGTTTAATGATCGTTGTTTGAATCTCAAAAGAGCTCGACTCAGTTGAAACCATTGAATTGACGAGGAATCATGTACCATCTCGAGAAACTTTCTATGACTTGACCAGGACGGGTAATAATTTCAAGCTAGTTCTCTAGTGATGTAAACGTGTCTCGAATCGGTCTTGTTCATTTAAAGTCGATCAATTCAAAAAGTGCGAACTCTACTCTCACTGTGCAGATTTCTGTCAAAACTTATAAGCACATGTGAAGGGGGAGTGTTTCTGAAAATATAAAAACTCACAGAGTGTTTCAAACATGTTTTCTATCATAAACACTTTGAGAGATTTTCAAGAAAAATGGTTTTATGGCAACAATAGGACAGTCATGGAGTTATAAGGTGACTAAGGATAGGAAATTCGTCCTATGATCCGCCAGAGCCGGAGGGATCTACCCAAGGACAATACCCATAGTTAGTATTAGAAGTCCTCAGGTATGATTGAAAAAAGGAGTAAAGTGAGAAAGGAGAAAGAAGGGGTTGAAGAATTAAAAGGAAATGTAATGAGAAAGGGTGAAAAGAAATAGCCCTCCATATTCAACCTTAGGGCAGAAACCGGGTTCAATTCATCTGCTACTGGTTGTCACTTAGATGACACTGGTATTGAAGACAAAGACGTCATGGACCCAGTGACGCACTGCACTAAACCTTCTAGCCACTCAATTCCTCTCAAAAGGGATTTGTTTCATTCTCACTGGGAACCCTACATAATCTATTGACCTTCTCTTAGAGTTGGTTGGTATTGAAGAAGGAGACCATCTCCCTAGTCTCCGCTCAGGAAAACCAAAATGCACTATTGAGTCTAGAGCCACGAGATTCATCAAAAGATCTCATAGGAACACTTGACATGACATCTCTTGTTGTTCATCATTAAGGGCACAAGTGATATATTCTAGAGTCCTACGCAGATCTTAGCAATCTGCCAGAACATTTATGAGAAGTTTCACGCCTGTGATTCTTCAGTGATTGAATGGAAACTCCTGCCAGGGTCAACATCAAGCAGCCCTGACAGCAGGTCACTTCGGTAACTCCTCGTGGATTACGCTTAGTGTGTCTCAAACGGTCTACAGTCGTGGGGTGATGCTTCGGTGTACCTCAGCGACTCATCTGAACTGTAGGTGTACTTCGGTATATCGTGTTATCTCACTTGTGGGACTCCAGTTCAGGAACGGCCTCTGTGAAAATTAGAGATGTGTTTTCACACTATGCTGTTAACACCCTCGAAATTCAAACTTGTAAGTGCCGGAATCCGCTTATTACTAACCTGTTTTTATGTTTACTTCTTATGGAAGCTCCGGAGCGGATGGATCGTGCAGACTCGCCACATGCTCATACCAACAACACATGAAAGTTCTCATCATAAACAAAGGAGATGATTCTTCGTCAATGTCAAAGAATCTACAAAGTCTAAAGACTCGAGAACTTCATCATTGGAAACTTAAAGTCAAATAGAAGTGTGAGCATGGTGGAGAAAGACGTGGAGACACCATACCAACGAAGTTGAAAACGGCAGACAACCACATTAACTGATCACAAAGCATGAAGGAACGAAAATCAAGACTATTCTATATCTACTCACAAAGTTCAAGCTCAAAAAGATTAAAGACCTATTCAAGTGGAGCATCTTTTGAATGACCACCCCTTAGGGGGAGATTGTTAGCCTTGATTATTTTTATTAGAAGTGATGGTCATTCACGATTTGGAACTTTGTAATGTGTGTTAGATATCATGATAGAATAGTCAACGGGCTCGTGGATTGGGCTAAGCTAATTGGGCATTAGTTAAGATAAGCTAGCCTTGTCTAGTTCGTGTAACCCAAGCCCAATCCAAGTCCATCTCAAGGCCCATGGCCAAGCCTTAGGGCATCCTCTCTATTGTACTATAAATACCCCTCAAGTATGTCATTTGAGGGGTGTGCTTGAGTGTGTGTGTGTGTGTGTTTTTCCTTTGAAGCAATATACAACTTATTGTGTTCATCTTTCTTCTCTCTACCTCTCTAAACATATACACGAATTCATATTCAAGTCACCACGTTCTTATTCTTAATCTTTCTTATCTACGTTTGTGTTTGTGTAACTTGGTATTTGTGTTGGGTTTGCTTGGTAAAGTGATAAGGTTGATATATCTAAGGTATATGTGATAAACGGGAATAACAAAAAATTTACTTGATAGGAATCAAGCAAACAAACCTAAACGAGGTGGACTACTAACTAGCTATTCTATTCCCCGGCAGCGGCGCCAAAAACTTGATAACGCTACACGCGTCGTTCGGGGTCCAAGGAACTTCCTTTTCGTCGAGTGATACGCTTACACAGCGCGTTCGGGGTCAAAGGAACTTCCTTTTCGTCGAGCAAGTTTTTCAACACCCTAGGCAGTGAACCTAATCGTTGTAGTGTAGTATTAGGGTAAGCCACGGGAATTGATATCGTTCTCTAGGGGAATAGGAATGCTAGTGAGAAGTTACTACGCTAAGGTTGGGGTTGAGGAAGATTATTTTTTATCTTTTTATGTTTTTTTTAGAAAAGGAAAAGTACGAATCTCGGGGTTTGGATTTGGAGGGTTGGTATTTCTACCGATTACTCTACTATTATCTAATTATCTAAACTAAGGTGGTGGTAGTCTATGTCTAATTATTGTGTGCTCGTATGATAGTTTAAAGATGTGTTTACTTAGGCTTTACTACTCCTTAATTATCTTCTATTGGTGGTTGAATTGTCACGTCCTTATTCCTAGTTGCGTTGTGTTTCTAAAGTTGTAGGGTATGCGTTCCTCCCTAACTCTTTGAAGTTACCAAAGGGTCCGTCTACAAAACCCACAAGGGATGATAAACTCTAACTCTAAGGCCTCTTTGGATTGTTTAGCTTACAACAACTCAAGGTGCTATAACCTAAGGTTCACAAAGATTAATCAAGCATTAAGTACACAACGAATTACCTATCACATTACTAGATCATTAATCAACTAAGATAAGAAACAACCAATCAATATTCAATAATTAAGTTTCATATTCCCTAAGCAAACACACGAATAAATTAGCCGGACATGGAGAACATGCAAGCATACACACAAATAATTGAATACATAATTAAATTAATGAAGTAAACAACTTATCTTGGTGTAAGATAGGGTTTAGAACCCTAAAATACGACCTTGGCTCGGTTTAGGTTTTACTCCAAAAGTTTACCCAAAAGACTCCTCTCTAAAACTGAAAAATTCGGATTCTATATATAAGATTACATGTGCGACGGCGTCACCTTATGATTTGTGACGCCGTCGTGTCGCCGTCATTAGGTTTTCGTCTTGGCCAAGTTAATCTTGCGACGGCGTCACCTTATGCTTGTAACGCCGTCCTCTTTAGCTTCTGACGCCGTCTGGATTGAATCTAGGCCGTCTGAGTTGCGACGGCCTACTCTTTTAAAGCCCGACGCCGTCCTCCAAAAACTAGCAATTTCTCTTCTGTGTCGTCACAAATTCCTCCGACGGCGTCGCAGATTAAGCAGTGACGCCGTCCCCTTGTAATTTATACACTTTTACTCTACCATCCTCTACGGTAACATCAAAATGATAGGGATTTATAGCACATCCCTACACTTGAGTTTTTATTACTCTAACACTAATATGACCCGATTTGAAAAGATCAAAACACTTGGAGTACGTTATTACGCAAATAAAGGAATTGGCGTTCCCTTTTAGTCATTTAAAACTTTAACTTTTCCCATGAGTCCCAATCGTCCCAAAACTGTGTACAAAGGATATGACTCAACTTAGCAACTCATGCAAGCAACTAGATAATTGAACTAAGGGTTTAGGGTGATAACAATAATGCACTAAAAGTGAGTGCATACAAGGTAGGCTAAGGCGATTTGGGTGTACATTTGGGGGTAGGGTGTAAACAATGCTCTTCATTGATATTCCGGAAAACCAAAACATCACGAGAACCGCGAAAAGGATAGGCTCTGAGGGGTTAACTAGGGGTATCGTGTACTAAAGATGAGTACAACGCAAAGGTGTGGGGTAATTACTCAACCGATGTGGAAGAAGTAATTATATTACGGGTATCCAACAAGGGTTATCCTAATGCCTCTTATCGTTTAGTTATTCCTAACTACACAAGTGTAGTCTCACTAGCGATCTCGGAATGCATCACAAAACAAGTTCTAGAATCTAATATACTACCGGTTCACACTCTAAGCATTGAAGATGAATGCTTCAATTCCTACTAATCTACGGGCGATCCTCACATTTTTGGTGGAATTTAAGTGGTAAAGGGTTTTGTGCTAGTCATATAACTTCCTATCCGTGAGACGCTTTTGTTAAGACTAATGGCCTACTCCTATATGTCATGAAAAATTTTAAATTTGGTGCCAAAATTACCCTAACCGACATTTTCTCATGGTTTATTATGCAAATGCAATTAGACAAACCAAATAATCAAGGATAAGCATAGTTTCAAAGTTCCCGTTTTATTTTCCCTCCCTACACTTAAACTGAACATTGTCCCCAATGTTCCCCGAAAGTATCAAAGTTATGATAAAAGAAGGTAATCAAAAAAGAAAGAAACTAATACTCCCCTGATTAGCTCGGTAGGATCCGTGTGTGAAGTAGTGGTTAAATCCTTTCCAAGAAGAATGTATGCGTGAAAAGCTCCTTCCAACTTTATGTATCTTCTTCTTGATAAACAAAACCTGCACACTTGAAGAAAAAAATGAAACCTTCGCGTAAAATCAGCGGTAATAATATATATGACTCGATTTAAACTAGGATATAATGCTTGTGGAATGGATGTTTACAGAATTTCTAAGAAAATTAAGACCTGGAAAATTCCAAAAATTTATAAGAAGCTCAGAAAACGAGAAAAAGTAATCTGGTGTTTTTACTCCTTCCTGACGCCATCAGGTTGCAATCCTGACGCCGTCAGGTTATCCTGACAAAAACTAGTCTGCGATTTTCTGAAAAAATTATGGAAAATTTACATCTTTAGAATCTGGAAAAATTTCTGCAAAACATCCATTATGACTCGATACAAGCATTTGACTCGTACAAACACACAAATATATCTTTTAATTAATTGTTATTCTCATGTTCACGTTTCTTATGAAAACGTGTGTAATCCTCCCTACACTTATCCTTTATGTAAAATACCTTTATATGCAATTAAGACGAGGTTAAAAACAAAATAAAGCATTTTTACAAATTCAAACATGAGATTAAACAATCAATAAAAGATATATGACACTAACAAGCAAACAATTAAGCATGGGTTGCCTCCCACGAAGCGCTTTTCTTTATTTAAGAGTCTTGTAGCTAGACTCGTAGTCGTGTTCCTACGTTACTTCATTACCGTCACCTTCTTCCTCATGACGGTCTCCAGTGGGTGATTCCATGTTGTAGAGGTGCCCTATGATACACCTCTCTAAAATTTCTTCCTCTCCCCACTCGGTCCTATATTTCGGTCCTAAGTTCAAGCAATCCTTATAGAATCCGAAAATCTTAGCCATAACATAATCTACTCCTTTTTCCCTATCCTCGTCATTCCTCAAATAGACCGACAGTTTAAGTTCCTTTTCATCATTAGAGAGTGATGAAAACTTCTCAATCTTAAACGGCATTTGGTAAGCTATGTCATCGGTCTCATCCTTGAATCGCACTATTCCTAACGAGGGATCATAGGTCATCCTGGTGCTTTCTATGAAAGGTTTTCCTAGAATAACGTGGGACAAGCTTGGGTCTATGGCCGTGCTAATATCATCCACAATTATGAAGTCCGTATGAAACGTGAAACTACCTACATAAACGGGCAATCCCTTAACTCTACCAAGAAAATTGCAACTAACCTTAGGGTTTTCGGGATCTTGCCTAGTTTTGATAGGCTTCTTCATCACCCAATTGTAGTAAGTGCTAGTCATTATGTTGATTGGAGACTTGCGATCAATGTAGGCCTTTGCCACGAACAGATGTCCTATGCAACATGGTATATTGAGGTTCCAAGGGTTCCCAAACTTGATCCTAGGGCTTTTCCTAACATACATGTGACGGAGGTCACGCACTAAGTGAGGGTGGCGGGATAATTCTTCTTACGTAGGAAACTTATTGAAATAGTCATTGTCTACTTCATCTACTTCCTCGGTTGTTTCATTATTCTCAAGTGTATGGTCCTCTTCGTCATTAGGTTTCACTAAGGCGATGGTATTGACGAATTGAACGTGCTTAGCTAGCTTACTTGGGTCCTTAATGTCTACACCGGAAGGCTCGAGAGTTGAGATAGCACTAACCTTCCTATCACTATTGGTTATGGCTTTCAAAAGGTTATCTATCTTCCTATCCATATCGGCTTGTTGTTGGTTGAAACGGTCCGAGAGCTTAGCTATTTGGGCTTCTTGGGATGCGACAAGCTGTTGCAACATTCCTTTAATGTTTTGGCTAGGGCCATGAGATAGGGGTAATGAGAAATCATTAGAAGTGAATTCTTTGGTTTGTCCCCAATAGAAGTCGGGCTTGCCCTTCCATGCTTCTCGGGTGTCATTAAAAGTCCTAGGTCCGGGTGTTGCAGGGAATCTTCCTCCCGTTCCATTAACACGCGAGTATGCGTAGTCAACGGAAGCATGTTTGGGGGATCGGGTGTAAGTGTGCGTGTTATGAGGATCACTACACGGCTCACACGAGGAGGAAATTTTGTTCACATGGCGTGAAGACTTAGGATTTTCGTAAGAGCTCATAAGGAATTTTACTTGATCTTCAAGTTCAAGCATCCTACGGTCGGAAGGTTGTGAGTCAATTGGAGGCAAAGAGATTGCCTTAACGGTTTTGGGCAACTCACGGGGGTCATTCCAACTTTCGTTGTCATAGAGAGCAAGGTCCTCTATTATACCCCATGATTCTTCCGCGGTGAGATCACTAAGTTTTCCACCGGCCGCTTGGTCAATGGATCGCTTAGTGGGGAAGTTGACATGATCATAAAAGATTTGGACTTGGAGCCAAAGATCAATGCCATGATGAGGGACTTTATGAAGTAAGTCCTTGAATCGAGTCCATGCTTCATAGAGAGATTCACCTTGACGTTGTTGGAACATCAAGATGTCATTCCTAAGTTTTGTGGTTCTCCCCGGTGGGAAACATTGAGCAAGGAAACGAGTGGTGAGATCATCCCAACTTGAGATGGAGCCGGCGGGAAGTCGCTCAAGCCAATTACTAGCTTGGTCCCGTAGAGAGAATTGGAAGAGAAGCAGATGCGTGGTCTCCCGAGTAGTAGCATCAAGGTCAATGGAATCGACAATTTTGAGGAAATCCCTTAGATGCTGATTAGGATCTTCGGAACGAAGTCCATGGAATGCACATCCATTTTGCACCAACCGGATGGTGTCGGATCGCAGGGCCGTAATTTGGGCTTGGTCGGGAAGCTCAATGGTGTTCCTATAGCCTAGGTGGCTAGGTCTCGAGTATTCACCAAGAGTACGGTCTCTTGGCGGGACAATGATTTGAGGGGGGTTTTCACCTTCCATGATGAAAAGTGATGGGGTTACGAACAAAGGTCACGAAGAAGGGGGATAGACTAAAAGGAAGCTAAAAATGAGAAAAAAGTTTACTTGATAGGAATCAAGCAAAGAAACCTAAACGAGGTGGACTACTAACTAGCTATTCTATTCCCCGGCAGCGGCGCCAAAAACTTGATACGCTTACACAGCGCGTTCAGGGTCAAAGGAACTTCCTTTTCGTCGAGCAAGTTTTTAAACACCCTAGGCAGTGAACCTAATCGTTGTAGTGTAGTATTAGGGTAAGCCACGGGAATTGATATCGTTCTCTAGGGGAATAGGAATGCTAGTGAGAAGTTACTACGCTAAGGTTGGGGTTGAGGAAGATTATTTTTTATCTTTTTATGTTTTTTTAGAAAAGGAAAAGTACGAATCTCGTGGTTTGGATTTGGGGGGTTGGTATTTCTACCGATTACTCTACTATTATCTAATTATCTAAACTAAGGTGGTGGTAGTCTATGTCTAATTATTGTGTGCTCGTATGATAGTTTAAAGATGTGTTTACTTAGGCTTTACTACTCCTTAATTATCTTCTATTGGTGGTTGAATTGTCACGTCCTTATTCCTAGTTGCGTTGTGTTTCTAAAGTTGTAGGGTATGCGTTCCTCCCTAACTCTTTGAAGTTACCAAAGGGTCTCGTCTACAAAACCCACAAGGGATGATAAACTATAACTCTAAGGCCTCTTTGGATTGTTTAGCTTACAACAACTCAAGGTGCTATAACCTAAGGTTCACAAAGATTAATCAAGCATTAAGTACACAACGAATGACCTATCGCATTACTAGATCATTAATCAACTAAGATAAGAAACAACCAATCAATATTCAATAATTAAGTTTCATATTCCCTAAGCAAACACACGAATAAATTAGCCGGACATGGAGAAGATGCAAGCATACACACAAATAATTGAATACATAATTAAATTAATGAAGTAATCAACTTATCTTGGTGTAAGATAGGGTTTAGAACCCTAAAATACGACCTTGGTTCGGTTTAGGTTTTACTCCAAAAGTTTACCCAAAAGACTCCTCTCTAAAACTGAAAAATTCGGATTCTATATATAAGATTACATGTGCGACGGCGTCACCTTATGATTTGTGACGCCGTCGTGTCGCCGTCATTAGGGTTTCGTCTTGGCCAAGTTAATCTTGCGACGGCGTTACCTTATGCTTGTGACACCGTCCTCTTTAGCTTCTGACGCCGTCTGGATTGAATCTAGGCCGTCTGAGTTGCGACGGCCTACTCTTTTAAAGCCCGACGCCGTCCTCCAAAAACTAGCAATTTCACTTCTGTGTCGTCACAAATTCCTCCGATGGCGTCGCAGATTAAGCAGTGACGCCGTCCCCTTGTAATTTAGCAGCTTGAGTGTCTCGATTCTTGACTTTGGCCATTTTCTTCATATATCCGCGCCTTTTCGTCCAAATAAGTGCCATTACAGCAGTTTGCCTTCAAGAGACCTAAAAAGTGAAAAGGAACGATATTAAGCAATAACGGATACAAAAGTGATCAAATAAGGGCTTAAACGACCCCTCAAAAAGGTACATTTTAAATCCTTTCATCGAGCAAGTTTTTCAACACCCTAGGCAGTGAACCTAATCGTTGTAGTGTAGTATTAGGGTAAGCCACGGGAATTGATATCGTTCTCTAGGGGAATAGGAATGCTAGTGAGGAGTTACTACGCTAAGGTTGGGGTTGAGGAAGATTAGTTTTTTGTCTTTTTTATGTTTTTAAGGAAATGGAAAGGTATGAATCTCGGGGTTTGGATTTGGGGGGTTGGTATTTCTACCGATTAATCAACTATCTAATTATCTAATTAACTAAGGTGAGGGTAGTCTATGTCTAATTATTGTGTGCTCGTATGATGATTTAAAGATATGTTTACTTAGGTTTTATTACTCCTTAATTATCTTCTATTGATGGTTGAATTGTCACGTCCTTATTCTTAATCGCGTTGTATGTCTAAGGTCGTAGGGTATGCGTTTATCCCTAACTCTTTAAAACTACCAAAGGGTCTCATCTACAAAATCTCTAGGATTTATAAACTCTAACTCTAAGGTACTCTTTGGATGGTTTAGCCTACAACTACTCTAGGTGTTATAGTCTAAGGTTCACAAAGATTAATCAAGCATTAACTACACAACGAATGACCTATCGGATTACTAGATCATTAACAATTAAGATAAGAGACAACCAATCAATATTCAATAGTTAAGTTTCATATTCCCTAAGCAACCACACAAGTAAATTAGCCGGACATGGAGAACATGCAAGCATACACACAAATAATTTAAGACATAATTTAATTAATGAAGTAAAACACTTATCTTGGTGTAAGATAGGGTTTAGAACCCTAAAATACTATACAAGACAGCCTTGGTTCGGTTTAGGTTTTTACTCCAAAAGACTACACTCTGAAAACTGAAAAATTCGGATTCTATATATAAAATTACATTCGCGACGGCGTCACCTTATGATTTGTGACGCCGTCGGGTCGCCGTCATTATGGTTTCTTCTTGGCCACGTTAGTCTTGCGACGGCATCACCTTATGCTTGTGACGCCGTCCTCTTCAGCCTCTGACGCCGTCTGGATCAAATCTAGGCCGTCTGAGTTGCGACGACCTACTCTTTTAAATCCTGACACCGTCACTTGAAAATAAGCAATTTGGCTATTGTATCGTCACAACATGTGCTCCGACGGCGTCGCAGATAACACCTGACGCCGTCCCCTTGTGTTTCAGTAGCTTGAGTGTCTCGATTCTTGACTTTGGCCATTTTCTTCGTATATTCGCGCCTTTTCATCCAAATAAATGTCATTCCAGCAATTTGCCTTCAAGAGACCTAAAAAGTGAAAAGGAACGATATTAAATAATAACGGATACAAAAGTGATCAAATAAGGGCTTAAACGACCTGATGAGTGTCTAAATACTCATCATTTTTGTACCATTTAAACTGCAAAAACATCTGAAAACACTCAGAAATGTATCAAAATGATAAAAATATTCCAAAATTGCATTTTATATGTTTCAGATACAAAATGTTCAAAATCAGATGAAAAATGAGCAAAGTTTGCATAATTGGCAGTTTCAGTCCCCCAAGTTTCTAAAATTGTCAAAAATAGTCCCTGAGTCCTAATTTCAAAAGAAAAATCACCAAATGTCCTTTTAAAATCATAACTTGTCAAAATTAGTCCTTTGGTGAAAAATATCAAAAGTTTGAGAAAATTACAAAATTGGTCCTTCAAGTTTGAAAATTGGCAAAAATGGTCCCTGGAAAATTGGAAAATGTCAAGTTTGGTCCTTGTACTTTTGAAGATTGTCACTTTAATTCCTTGGAACATCTTTGATGAATTGGCAGCTTTGGCCCTTGAATTTTCAGAAATTACAAAATAAGTCCTTGGATATTAAACCCTTTTGACCCTTGGTCCCTTGTCATTAAACCATTGTGACCCTGTCATTAACCAATTTTGGACCCCACCTTTCCTTTTGGACCCCTGGTCAACAAAACCAGTCAAACTACTGGTTTCCCTCCCACACAGGTTTCCTTCTTCCCCACTGGACCAATTGCCTGCAACCCACTCTCCCATCACCTCAGCCCCCCTTATCTCTTCCACATCAACCCCCTCATCATCACACCTGTCCACCCCCCCCCCCCCTAGTTGCAGTATAAAAGCCCCAGAGGTCAAAAAGCAGGTTTCCCGCCAAAATTGCCAAAAATGGCCAAAGCTCACAAAAGTGGCCCAATGGCCCTGGAACCAAGTGGGAATCATTCAGACAGAGGAGAGAAGGCAAATGGGTCTATAAAAAGGAAGAGAGAAGAAGCAAAAGGGTAGTAGTTAGTTTTTAAGTTTTACTTTATGTCGTTTTTTTTATAAATATTTTAGTTTAGCCTAAATTCTGTAATCTTATGTTTCTATGATCAAAACTCAAGCTTTGTTATCTTTGTAATCTATTTTAAGGATCAATTTCAAGGTTTTGTTAAAGTTCATGACTTATGCTTACTGTTGAGTATTTCAGTTTCAAATTCATACATTCAAGCTTCAAGTACCTCTTGGTTCAGTCCCAATAAGATTATACAAGCTCACTTAAGCTTCTTTTAGCTTTTGATAAGCTTTCAAATCATTTTCAAACAAATTTGTTTCATAGTCAACAAAAGTCAAAAAATGGCCAAGAATGGAAATGGTGATGGTATGTGGGTGTTGCAGCTTGGATTTGGGTTGGAAATGGCTTAGTTTAGTGGTCTTGGGGTTTGGTTTTAAGCTGCACACCAGCTGGGCACATGTGAGTGAATTTCTCACTTTTCAATTTTCAAGTCCATTTTGCATACTGTGCTTGTATGTGTATATGTGATAATTGCTAGCTTAAATAGGTTTAATTAGTTGTATTTAAGTCACTTGGACTCAGTTTGATCAATTGTACTATCTGAATCAGTAGTTAGCTTAGTTGTAATTGCTAATCAGTCATTTAAAGAGGTGTTAGGATTTTGTAACAAAAATGAGTTAAAGGGCTAAGCAGTGGATAAGGCCTGTTGTTTCATGCTTGTTATGTCCATATGTACTCATATCTGTCTTTAAATCATACCTGCTAATCATAAAAGTCAAAATCACTTTTGATTCTATCTTATGTCTTGTCTGTTGTGATTTTGCAAATTCAAAGTCTTGATTTATGTTTAGATACCATTATCATAGCTTGCAATAGACTTAACATTACATAAAACATCATTATCAGTTAGTCATTTGGGATCAAAACTCACCAAAGTCAAAATTTCAGTTCTTTATCAAAAGTCAAAATGGTAAAAACTCAGTTTTGGCCAAGATCGAAGGATTTTTATTGGACTCATTTATGAATCATTCTTAATAAAACTTGTGGTTTTAGAAAATACTACTGGTCTATTTTCTTATCTGTATTTTAGTATAATTTTGTCAATTTTATTTAAGCCCCAAAATGGCTTGTCAAATTGGGCTCATATGCCCTGTGCAGGGCACTGATCTGCACAGGTTTTGTGCAGATCTTGCAGCCCTTGCACAGAGCTCTCAAAAGCTTGCCTAGGTCTCAAATTTGGTTTACAAGGTCTTACCCAGGTCTAGTCTAAGTTCCAATTGCTGGTTTTCCATTTCAGCTTATCTAGCAGCTTGTGCATAAGCTCAAAGTTGGCACTAGAAACTGCTTTTTAGCTTAAATCTCAAAACATCAAATCTGTTGTTTTTGCAATCCAGTGATTAGGACTTGTTGATTCTTGTTGCATTTTAGCTATTTTAGTATATTTAAGCTTCTGTTTTGGTTTGGTGCTTTTTGGTGCCCATTTGCTTATTCAAGTGCTTATTTCAATAAGCACTTGCACATCAGTTCCATAATTCCACACATAAGCCCTTGTTTTTCCATTTTTCTTAGATTCCTTATATTATTTTAAGCTTTTCCTGAATTTTTCAGATTTTTCCAAGCTTGTTTGATATTTTTCTGCATTTAAATTAGTTTTTAAGCATTTTTAAATAGCTTTAAATATTAAAAATTAAGAAAAGGTTCAAAAAAATAATTTTTCATTTTTCTTAAGTTTAGATAAATATAAAAAGACAAAAAAATATTTTTTCATATTTTTCTTAGTTAAATTTGTATTTTTAGATAATTTAAGTAGTTTTAAATAGTTTTTAATTCCTAGAAAATAGAAAAATAATCAGACAAATATAAAAATAGTTTTGAAAATTATTTTTTGTCATTTTAGACTTTTCCAATTCATAATTTTATTTTTCAAGCTTTATTTCATATTTTCTTTCATTTTAGGTTATTATTAAATAGTTAAAAATAGTTTTTAATTAATAATAATTAGATTAATAGTTGTAAAATTAATTTTATTTTTCTAAATACTTTCTTTTATCATTAGGTTTGTAAAAATATCATTTACATATTTTTAGGATTAATATTGTGTAAGTTTCACGTTTTCATTTGTACGTCGCGTAGTTTTTTAATTCAGTTTTATAAAAACATAAAAACAAAAACATCATTTTAATAATAGTGATAGCGTTTATTTAATATTTTTTATCTTTTTAATTTCCTGTAATTTGCATTTAAGCCCCTGTAGTTTATGGGCTTTTCCTTAGTTATAATCATATTCAAATCTCTTTTCCCGTTCAAATCTCTCGATCACTACACGTTTGGCTATTCTCGCACAGCTCGTTGGGACTTAACGACCTGGGGAAACACTATACTCTCCTGATCTTCATTGCATTCGTGCTTAAGCAGTTTTAAGCTGATTACGGTCTGCCATTCACAAGTGGCAGGCTTGAGTGATTTAGCTTGACTGTTCAGCACGCATCAAATTTTGGCGCCGCTGCCGGGGAGCAGTGCTAATAGTCTTACGTTTAGCAGATTAGTGATTTGAATATTCACTCTTTGTTTATACCATCTATATGTTTATATATTCTTATAAAAATCAAAAATCCAAAAAGATTTTCATTCTTTGTTTCTACATCATGTTTTTCAAAAATACCAAAAATATTCCTCTTTACCCTCTTACCCTTTTGATTCTTCATTTCTTACCCTCTGTAAACCTTTGATTCTTTCTATGTCTTATCCTCACCCTCTTGGTTGTCAATGGTGTGGTGGTCCTTATAATGGTGGCAATTGCCCCAGTTGTAGCATGGTGGAATCAGGAAACGGGTCTGTCTATAACCAGGATCCCTATTCCTACCATAACACAACTGATTTATTCCATCAGCTACCACACTGTGAGACTCAGCAGTTTTACTGTTGTGAGTACTGTGGTGGTTCACACTACAGTTCTGATTGTCAATCGGGAAACACGCTTGTCTATGAGCAGGTTCCTGATAACAATTATGACTACAACACATATGACTCACAGCCACATCAGTTTTACTGTTGTGAATATTGTGGAGGTCCTCACTCTAGCTCTGATTGTCAAACAAGGAGTCCATTTCCTAGTAACAATTACGACTCTTCGTATCATGACCAACCTCCACAATACCAAGTGAATCAGGCACCACCTCAGCCTGAGCCACTTCCTCAAAATCTTCTACTTGATCTTTTGGATTTAGTGAAAGATTTGAAGAAATGTAAACATCCCCAAGATAATCCAAATGAAAAATCCATGGAAGTTTTGTTAGCTGAAGAACGGACTGCTAAATTAGATTCCCAGATTGCCTTTGAAAAATCTATTAGGGAATCAATTGCAAAAGAAAAAGCAGTCAAATCTAGCTCTCGATTCCGTTTCATTCCTGATGACGATGATGATGAAGTTACTTGAAATTCCTTCCATGAAAAATCAGGGAGAAAAGACTATGATGGAATTACTAGCAGAAGAACAAATGGAAAGTATAAAACATATGTATGCTAGTCCTTCTAAACTCCCTCAGTCTGTTGTTATCACACCTGATATTCCCACTCACTCTCTGAACATGGGGGATGAGCATCTTGACACTGTTCCTGAAAAGGAATCGGACGAATTCATAAAGTCTAGTGTTGAGAACCTTGTCCCAATCCCGAGAGAGTCACAGGGAACTTCTGATCATATGTGTGATTCTCTTTCCCCTCTTGAGTGTTCAAAAGATCATTTTGATACTTTCTCCGATCTTAGCGACGATTGTACTTCTTATGAAGACATTGAGTATGTTGAGGCATCACTCCCACAGTCTGATCCTCTTCTTGAGGAGTTCACCGATGAACTCACTCACATCAGTCCACTTTCATCAGAAAGTGACGATGATCTCTTTGATTTCGAAGCCGATCTTGGAGAAACTAAAAATCTCCTATATAATGATCATCCACTCATTTCTTGTCCCATTTCCGACTCTTCCATTCCTTCTCTCACTCCAAATGAGGAAGATGACAACTTTTGGAAGGAGGTCGATGCTTTTCTTAGTGATGAGTCAATTCCAACAGGGATTGACAATACTTGCTATGATTCGGAGGGAGACACCCTCTTTCTTGAAAATCTGTTGATTGAAGAACCTTTTCCAACTCTCCCTCCCGGAAATTTTGTTGCCAATCACCATACAAGCTTCAAGTCTAAGCTTAAAAATCTAACAAATGGTGATTTGCTCCTCACTAATGAAGAATGGGATTGCATTGTGATGCACATCTTTATTCCATTTTTCACAAATGGTGTAGTTTCTCGTTCCCTTTTCTCCTTCAGGAATGAGGACACTATTTTTGATCCCGGCATTTTCATTTATCATTCTTGAGCCGGGAATATATCTCATCGGTGTGGAACTTTCACGTACTTCAATGTTTATCCAAACATCTTGAATGAAAGTCCGATGGAGACTGTTTTTTCCACTTACTTCCCCATGAACAAATTAATTCGGGGTCGAGTCAAGCTAGCGACTCGGTAATCAAAAACAGTAGCATGCTACATGGGTTTTCACCCGTGTGTACCACCCTAGTCTGGGGGAGATGCCCCACATGTTGTATATAGATCTAAAAAATGAATGAAAATTGTAAATATTAAAAAAGAGAATAATTGTTGTGTTTCCACACTTAGCTAGTAATGTTATCTTTTTACGTTCTAAGTTTCGGCATAACAGCCGGTACTTTGAATATTGAGGACAATATTCATTTCTAAGTGTGGGGGGAAATTCTAGCGAATTTTGATCATAAATGTACCCTTTTAGTCCCTTTTCCCCCAAAATGGCCAAATTTAAATTTTTTTTTTTTTTTTTTTAGTGGAAGTACTATGTACTAAACACAACAAATGGTAATCAGTCCACCATGTCTAATAAACATAAGGACTGGCTAATCCAGGAGCAAACGGCTCTTGGTAAAGATATCTCAAATCCGTTTACGGCTTGCAATTTGCCCAAAATTGTATGGTATTCAGCTCACCATATCCTAAAAAGTGAAGAGTTGGCTAGCCCGCAAGTTTATGGCTTGTGGTAAAGGCAGTGGAAAATCCATAATTGGTAATCAGCTCACCAAAGATAATATTGATAATTTATCTAAGAGTTGGCTAGTCCAGAGCAAACGGCTTCTGGTAAAGACAAATCAAATCCGTTGAAAGCTGATGATTTGCTCAAAATCATTTGGTTATCGGTGTACCAAGGTTCTTACTTGAACTGAAACATTTGGCTACTCCAGAAGTAATGGCTTTTGGTAAAGAGATTGAAATCCATTAATTTTTCTCAAAACATTGCTAGGGACTAGCAATATCTTAGTGTGGGGGATTGATGAGTGTCTAAATACTCATCATTTTTGTACCATTTAAACTGCAAAAACATCTGAAAACACTCAGAAATGTATCAAAATGATAAAAATATTCCAAAATTGCATTTTATATGTTTCAGATACAAAATGTTCAAAATCAGATGAAAAATGAGCAAAGTTTGCATAATTGGCAGTTTCAGTCCCCCAAGTTTCTAAAATTGTCAAAAATAGTCTCTGAGTCCTAATTTCAAAAGAAAAATCACCAAATGTCCTTTTAAAATCATAACTTGTCAAAATTAGTCCTTTGGTGAAAAATATCAAAAGTTTGAGAAAATTACAAAATTGGTCCTTCAAGTTTGAAAATTGGCAAAAATGGTCCCTGGAAAATTGGAAAATGTCAAGTTTGGTCCTTGTACTTTTGAAGATTGTCACTTTAAGTCCTTGGAACATCTTTGATGAATTGGCAGCTTTGGCCCTTGAATTTTCAGAAATTACAAAATAAGTCCTTGGATATTAAACCCTTTTGACCCTTGGTCCCTTGTCATTAAACCATTGTGACCCTGTCATTAACCAATTTTGGACCCCCCTTTCCTTTTGGACCCCTGGTCAACAAAACCAGTCAAACTACTGGTTTCCCTCCCACACAGGTTTCCTTCTTCCCCACTGGACCAATTGCCTGCAACCCACTCTCCTATCACCTCAGCCCCCCTTATCTCTTCCACATCAACCCCCTCATCATCACACCTGTCCACCCCCCCCCCCCCCTAGTTGCAGTCTAAAAGCCCCAGAGGTCAAAAAGCAGGTTTCCCGCCAAAATTGCCAAAAATGGCCAAAGCTCACAAAAGTGGCCCAATGGCCCTGGAACCAAGTGGGAATCATTCAGACAGAGGAGAGAAGGCAAATGGGTCTATAAAAAGGAAGAGAGAAGAAGCAAAAGGGTAGTAGTTAGTTTTTAAGTTTTACTTTATGTCGTTTTTTTTATAAATATTTTAGTTTAGCCTAAATTCTGTAATCTTATGTTTCTATGATCAAAACTCAAGCTTTGTTATCTTTGTAATCTATTTTAAGGATCAATTTCAAGGTTTTGTTAAAGTTCATGACTTATGCTTACTGTTGAGTATTTCAGTTTCAAATTCATACATTCAAGCTTCAAGTACCTCTTGGTTCAGTCCCAATAAGATTATACAAGCTCACTTAAGCTTCTTTTAGCTTTTGATAAGCTTTCAAATCATTTTCAAACAAATTTGTTTCATAGTCAACAAAAGTCAAAAAATGGCCAAGAATGGAAATGGTGATGGTATGTGGGTGATGCAGCTTGGATTTGGGTTGGAAATGGCTTAGTTTAGTGGTCTTGGGGTTTGGTTTTAAGCTGCACACCAGCTGGGCACATGTGAGTGAATTTCTCACTTTTCAATTTTCAAGTCCATTTTGCATACTGTGCTTGTATGTGTATCTGTGATAATTGCTAGCTTAAATAGGTTTAATTAGTTGTATTTAAGTCACTTGGACTCAGTTTGATCAATTGTACTATCTGAATCAGTAGTTAGCTTAGTTGTAATTGCTAATCAGTCATTTAAAGAGGTGTTTGGATTTTGTAACAAAAATGAGTTAAAGGGCTAAGCAGTGGATAAGGCCTGTTGTTTCATGCTTGTTATGTCCATATGTACTCATATCTGTCTTTAAATCATACCTGCTAATCATAAAAGTCAAAATCACTTTTGATTCTATCTTATGTCTTGTCTGTTGTGATTTTGCAAATTCAAAGTCTTGATTTATGTTTAGATACCATTATCATAGCTTGCAATAGACTTAACATTACATAAAACATCATTATCAGTTAGTCATTTGGGATCAAAACTCACCAAAGTCAAAATTTCAGTTCTTTATCAAAAGTCAAAATGGTAAAAACTCAGTTTTGGCCAAGATAGAAGGATTTTTATTGGACTCATTTATGAATCATTCTTAATAAAACTTGTGGTTTTAGAAAATACTACTGGTCTATTTTCTTATCTGTATTTTAGTATAATTTTGTCACTTTTATTTAAGCCCCAAAATGGCTTGTCAAATTGGGCTCATATGCCCTGTGCAGGGCACTGATCTGCACAGGTTTTGTGCAGATCTTGCAGCCCTTGCACAGAGCTCTCAAAAGCTTGCCTAGGTCTCAAATTTGGTTTACAAGGTCTTACCCAGGTCTAGTCTAAGTTCCAATTGCTGGTTTTCCATTTCAGCTTATCTAGCAGCTTGTGCATAAGCTCAAAGTTGGCACTAGAAACTGCTTTTTAGCTTAAATCTCAAAACATCAAATCTGTTGTTTTTGCAATCCAGTGATTAGGACTTGTTGATTCTTGTTGCATTTTAGCTATTTTAGTATATTTAAGCTTCTGTTTTGGTTGGTGCTTTTTGGTGCCCATTTGCTTATTCAAGTGCTTATTTCAATAAGCACTTGCACATCAGTTCCATAATTCCACACATAAGCCCTTGTTTTTCCATTTTTCTTAGATTCCTTATATTATTTTAAGCTTTTCCTGAATTTTTCAGATTTTTCCAAGCTTGTTTGATATTTTTCTGCATTTAAATTAGTTTTTAAGCATTTTTAAATAGCTTTAAATACTAAAAATTAAGAAAAGGTTCAAAAAAATAATTTTTCATTTTTCTTAAGTTTAGATAAATATAAAAAGACAAAAAAATATTTTTTCATATTTTTCTTAGTTAAATTTGTATTTTTAGATAATTTAAGTAGTTTTAAATAGTTTTTAATTCCTAGAAAATAGAAAAATAATCAGAAAAATATAAAAATAGTTTTGAAAATTCTTTTTTGTCATTTTAGACTTTTCCAATTCATAATTTTATTTTTCAAGCTTTATTTCATATTTTCTTTCATTTTAGGTTATTATTAAATAGTTAAAAATAGTTTTTAATTAATAATAATTAGATTAATAGTTGTAAAATTAATTTTCTTTTTCTAAATATTTTCTTTTATCATTAGGTTTGTAAAAATATCATTTTCATATTTTTAGGATTAATATTGTGTAAGTTTCACGTTTTCATTTGTACGTCGCGTAGTTTTTTAATTCAGTTTTATAAAAACATAAAAATAAAAACATCATTTTAATAATAGTGATAGCGTTTATTTAATATTTTTTATCTTTTTAATTTCCTGTAATTTGCATTTAAGCCCCTGTAGTTTATGGGCTTTTCCTTAGTTATAATCATATTCAAATCTCTTTTCCCGTTCAAATCTCTCGATCACTACACGTTTGGCTATTCTCGCACAGCTCGTTGGGACTTAACGACCTGGGGAAACACTATACTCTCCTGATCTTCATTGCATTCGTGCTTAAGCAGTTTTAAGCTGATTACGGTCTGCCATTCACAAGTGGCAGGCTTGAGTGATTTAGCTTGACTGTTCAGCACGAATCACGACCCCTCAAAAAGGTACATTTTAAAACCTTATCACCTGACTACATGTTTCTCTTTTTCTTCTAGGGCTTCTTGTTTTACACTCTCCGCTTCTTCAAGTTTCTGTTTAAGCATCTTAATCTCTCTATCCTTAAGTTCAATTTCACCACCTAGTATGTTTATCTTATCTACATACTCAAACTCACATTTTATGCAAAAGTTAAGTTTCTCTTCTACATTCTCAAGACCAACTTTATAACCTAAGTTATCTAAAGCAAGTCTATCTACCTCTATTCTCAGACTCTCATTAATTGCTTTTAGTGATTCTAAGTTATCCTGACAAGATTTAAAAGAACAAGTAGAACTTTTTGACTCATTAGATACCTCATAATCAGAACCAGAGGATGAAGCATAGGCCATAAGAGCAAAGTTATGCTCTTTTGAAGCTTCACTAGCAAGGAAGGTAGCATTAGGTCCTTCTTCAATTTGATCACTCCAGTCATAATGATGAGTGTCTAAATACTCATCATTTTTACATAATCTAAACTGCAAAATCATCTGAAAACACTCAGAATCACATCAAAATGATCAAATTATCACAAATCAGTGTTTTATGTGTTTTAAATGCAAAAATATCAAAATCAGATGAAAAATGTATCAAGTTTGCAAAATTGGCAGTTTTAGTCCCCCAAGTTTTAAAAGTTGTCAAATCTAGTCCCTGGAAATTCAAAAATGTGGAAATTCATCATTCAAGGTCCCTGAAGTATTCTAAGTTGTTTAAAATGATCCTTGAATGATTCTTTGGTCAATTGGCAAGAAAGGTCCTCAAACTTTGGAAATTTACAAATTTAGTCCTTGGACCTTTGAAAATGGATTTTATGCAAAAAGGGCCCTTGTTTTATCAATGTTTGTCAAAATTGGTCCTTGTGAGAAGTTTGGAAATGTTCACTTTTAGTCCTTGGAGTTTGGTCAAATTACAAAATTGGTCCTTGTTTACTACTTATACCAAACGGACACCTTATATCACTAAGGCCCAAATCCAATCCAATATACTAGCCCAACCCAACTGCTTTTGACCCTTGAACCTTGACCCCCAGGTCACAACCTATTCTGACCCCAGCCACAATCCAATTTGACCCCCCTTGTTATTATTTATCCCCGGTCAAACCCAGGTCAAACCCACCCTCGCGCTCAAATACCAGAAGCACTGTAGCTTCTTCTCTTCCCCACCAGATATCCAAAACCATGACTGGTTTTCACCACATTTTCAACTCCCTCCCATTCCATGTCCCCTCCAACTCCTCTACACTCCAAAAACCTTTAATTGCTCAAACCAAATCCCTTAAATGATAAAACCTGCTTGAAGAAAAAATTGGCGCCAAAAAGACACATGTATGGTTTTGATTAATTTGAGAGATCCAATGGTTAAATGTTGGTGGGATACATTCAGAGTACCTCAGAGATGATGAAAAGTCTATAAAGAAAGAGAGATGCATGGAAGAAAAAAATATATCTAGTGTAATTTTTATCTTTCATGTCGTTTTAGTTTTCTTTTCAAATCCAGTGTATGTTTTAGTTCTTAAACTCTGTATTTCAAGTTTTTATGATATAATAAAGCTTTTGTGAATTATCAATTTCAGTATCAAGTTCTATTACAAATTATGCAAAATCTCATATTTATGCAAAATCTTATGTTGGATCAAATGTTGTTTTCAGTTGTTTATATGAACTAGAATAGGTCACATAAGCTCCCAAATAGCTTACAAAAGCTATTAGAAACAATAAAAATTAGTTTAGACTAAAAAATCAAAAATTACCAAAAATCCAAATTAAATACTTCAAAAATCAAAAATCACTTGAAAATGGTGATCACAGCTGGAGCAAGGTACATAGTGGATGGCCTTGGGTTAGTAGCTTATTGGTAAGCTTATAGGGGTGTTAGTTGGTCTTGGTTCTCAGTTCCAAGCTTGGAAGCTTTTGTAAGCACTTTTGACCAATTTGGCATTTCATTGTTCTACTTGCTTATTAGCTCTAATTTCTGTTTCTACTTGTTTACTAGTTATAAATTAGTGTTTTTGATCATTAAAATCTATAGCTTGTTCTTTTCAATTGGTAGTTTTCAAAAAAATTTGTTTTTAACAGTTGAAATAGTATAATCATTAAGTCTGAGTTTGGTGTTGTTTTGATTATTGTTTTAAGCTTAATTAGTATTAACAAGTTATTATTAAAGGTCTGAAATCAAGTTTGTGGTTTACAATTGTGAAGTGGTTTGAAAAACTTCATAACAGTCAACAATAAGGGGTGTTTGGTTCTTTAAGTTTGCAAGTACTTTGGTCAGTGGTTTTGTTGGAAATCTATCTAAATAAGTCTAAACCACTTAGTCCAGTCAAGAAATCAAGTTCTTATTAGCAAAAAGTCAAAATATCATATAATCTTGTATCTGCAATCACTGTTGGAGCTTTTAAGATCCATGATCATCATTTTGTGTTCAAAAGTTGTTAACCTTGCTTAATTTAGTCTTATCTTACTTTATAACAACATATTCAGTGAATTAGATCAACTCAAATCTCACCTTGGTCAACTTTTTGGTTTTTATAAAAAAGTCAAAATTTCAAAAGGTCGTTTTTGAATAAACTTGGGAATTTCACTGTGGGTTCATTAGTAGGATTCAGTTTATAAGATTTTGGATTTTTAAAGTTTGGTTGGTGTAGAAAAATAGAAAAATTTTAGTTCTTGGTTTTTCAGCTTTTAGAGTGCTTATTTTATAGCTTTTCTTTGGTACCTGCTCTGTGAAACTGTCCTGTGCACAGAAATTGTGCTCATATTGATAAGCTTGCATTAAGCTTATTACTTGTCCAAATCTCTTGTTCTCTGGTCCTTTGGAAAGCCAACCTGGTCCTCTTGGAGTATCAAGCCTTAGTTTTTACTTTTGAGCTTGTTAGCTAGGGCTGCTAAGGGCTTGGAGATTGTCCCATTTCTGTCTCAAAAGCCAAAGTGCTTATTGCTATTTCTTAGCTTATCAGTGTGCTTTCTTGCATGTTCTAGCTTCAGATCTGTTCATTAAGCTTGTTTGAATCCACTTTGAGTTTTTGTTTCATCTGTTAAGCTTGTTTGAGCTTATTGCCACCAAATAAGCTCATATAAGCACTGTTTGGCTAATAAGCTTTCAAATCTGCTTATTTGTGTTTTATAAATTTTTTGTCTTTGTTAAAGTTTCATATTATTAGTATATAAGTAGTTTTCAAAAATAAAAATCACAAAAACATCAATATAAAAATAGTGATAGCGTTTATTTAAGATTTTTTAGCTTTTTGATTTTTCTTTTCAACTTTTTAATAAGCAAAACTTGTTTTTCTAGTTTTCTTAGGTTTCTGTAATCATATAGGATTTTTAGAAAAAGTTTCATATTTTTCTCTATCTTTTTAGTATTTATTATAATTATAAATAGTTAATAAATAATAAATAAATAGTAATAAATAATTAAAAAGTCTAAAAAATATATTTTCTGTTTTAAAATTAGTTTTATCATATTTTAGATTTTTCCAAGTTAAAATTTTATTTTTCCAAGTTTATTTT
Source organism: Chrysanthemum seticuspe (assembly GCA_019973895.1). Taxonomy (NCBI): domain Eukaryota; kingdom Viridiplantae; phylum Streptophyta; class Magnoliopsida; order Asterales; family Asteraceae; genus Chrysanthemum; species Chrysanthemum seticuspe. Next base: position 216,850,977 of record BPTQ01000002.1, on the reverse strand, counting down.
GTATTTTCTAGTATTTAAGTGTATTTTAAATAGTTATTAATTAATAATAATTAAATAAAAAGTGTGAAAAATATATTTTTGGTTTTAAAATTAGTTTTATAGTATTTTAGATTTTTCAGAATCATAAGTTTATTTTTCTAGCCTTATTTTGTATTTTCTTCTATTTTAGAGTATTTATTAAATAGTTAAAATAGTTTTTAATTAATAATAATTAATTAAATAGTGTTAAAAATAATTTTCTTTTTCTAATAATTTTCTTTTATTTTTAGGATTCCAAAAATGTCCTTTTTATATTTTTAGGTCTTTTACTTTTTAGTTTTCACTTTTTATTTTGTGCGTATACGTAGTTTCTAAAACTTACGTTTACGTTTCTTTCTTCTGATTGTTGTGCTTTCCAATCCTGTGTCCAATTCTATTCCAAATCAATCAGTAGTGTAATTTCTAATCATAACCTTTACAGATCACTATCCTTAGTGATCATTCCATTATCTGAATCAGTGTTTTACACACCATTGAGTCTCCTTGGGACTAATCGACCCGGGAATTCAATCTATTCTCCAGGACTTCATTGCATTTGTGTTTGAGCAGTTTTAAGTCTGTTTGACTTGACTGGTTTAGCACCAATAAAATTTTGGCGCCGCTGCCGGGGAGGCTTTAGCGTGTGTTTAGCCATTTTCAGATCCATTGTTGCACATACCCACCATTTGTAAAAAGTTTTTGTAAAGTTATAAGAAAACCAAAAAAAGTCATTAACACTTTTCCTAAAGTGTTAAAACACCAAAAAAATATATAAAACAACAAAACAATCGGAACGTTTTCTATTTTGTATTCCCTTTTAAGGTGATTCTTGAAGAGATACGATTTGGTTAAACGGGACGATTACAAAAATATTGTCCAAAAGTTTTTGAACCCATTTGCACAGATCTTACCTACGTCTTTTCAGTGGTACTTAAAATATACATAAAAATCAACCACCGCAAATCAAGGCAGTGCACTACCTAACTGGGGGTGCGACCATTAATAAGTTCCCGAACATCAGATTTAAAACTTGCCTTTGTGTCACTTGTGATTTGGTGTACCTTTTTCAAAGAAGCCATTTCATTTGTGATTATTGGTTAAGTTCACTTGTGTTTTGCCTCATTTGTTTTGAAAACTGATTTTTATACATAGTGCATGCGCACTCGTTCTTCCAGTTCTACAAGTCCACTTTCTGAACTTGGAAACATTCCTCGTAGACGTAGAGGACGTTCAGCTCCTTCAGCCGTGACTGAGGAACGTCTACCACCACCACCTCCTGTCGAAATGGCAGAAGACAAACCGATGAATGAGCTTCTCCAAGCACCCATCGAGGGTTACGGAGATGCCATTGTTGTCCCAGCCATTGTGGCTGATACCTTCGAGCTCAAAACCGGGTTGCTCAATCTAGTAACCCAAAGCCAATTCTATGGTTTTGAGCGGGATGATCCTCATGCACACATTCGATGGTTTAACAAGATAGCATCTACCATCAAGTACAAGAATGTCCCATCCGAAGCTATCAAGCTTCTTCTGTTCCCATTTTCTCTAGAGGGACAAGCCCGGAATTGGCTTGAGAAACAACCCCCTCGTTCTATAGAGACATGGGAAGATCTTGTCACCAAGTTCGTTAACGAGTTCTATCCTCCGTCCCGAACCACAAGTCTTAAGAATGAGATAATGAAATTTTCTCAGAGATTTGATGAATCATTCGGGGAGGCATGGGATCGTTACAAAGAGTTGCTTCGCAAGTGTCCGCATCACGGTTTTACCGAGTTAATGCAAATGGATACTTTCTACAATGGTCTCAATCAGGCCAATCAAGATTCTTTGAATGCCTCCGCGGGAGGTAATTTCCTGAGCAAGACCACCAAAGAGGCCTTGCAGATCATTGAGAACAAATCTCAGGTCCGTCCTTTCAGAGCTAAGACATATCAGTCTAATGCTGGACCTTCTTCTTCTTCATCCCCCGTGAGTACATCTAGCACCGATGCTAAGATTGATAAACTCACAGACATTGTTCAGGCTTTGGTTCTTGCTAACCAGAAGAAAGTTTCCTTCACTCAGCCACCAACACATGCTGAAGTGAAGAAAGTCGAGAGTTGTGTCACTTGTGGTGGTCCTCATGCTTACTACAATTGTACTGCCACCGATGGTAGTCCTTTTGAAGCAAATGCTCTAGCCGGTAGTTCACAGCAAGGAGGTAATCAATACCGTCCTCAAAATGAACCACACTACCGTGCTAACACTAATCAGGCACCACCCGGTTTCAATCAAAATCACAACATGCAAAACCGGAATCAGAACCAACCAAGAATGAACCAAGGTTATCAAAACCAAGGTAATTTCTATCCTGGACCTAATCAAGGTTTCCAACATCAAGGAAACCCTCATCAAAACAATTTCAATCGAGGGAATCAATTTCATGGGAATATGAATCCTAATCAAGGGAATTTTGGTCATAATCAAAACATACGACCTCAAATTGTCCCTCCAGCTCCTCCCGTCATTACTCCTCCAGGACCATCATCTGATGAGTTACTGAAGCAGTTTATGAAATCCCAAGATGAAATGAACCGGTTGTTGGTCAGTCAGATTGCTGATCTGAAGAAGTCTTTAAATGATCGACCCTCGGGCTCAGGTACTTTACCGAGCAACACGATCGCTAACCCGAGGGGCGATGCTAAAGCGATCACAACCCGAAGTGGTGTTTCATACCCTGGACCTGCTGTTCCTACTACCTCTACTTCTTCTTCTCTTCCTAAGGTAGTGGACAGTGAACCTCCAAAACACAATGGACCTACGACTCCTATGCCACCTCCACCAGTGCCAATGAGTCAAGTTACCAAGGAAACAACGGACAAAGTGCATAATTCAAGCCCACGAAGTACCGCACACGTCCTACCTTCGGTAGTCCATCCTCAAGTGGTCCAGAAACCCAAGTCAAATCAAGGAGTTGTTTTTGAACCTCCTGTAGCTCCTGTTGAGAATCAGAAATCCAAATCTTCTATTCCTTACCCATCGCGCTTGAATGAGCAAAAGCTCCGCGAGAAAGCTAGTCATCAAATGGATAAATTTTTCCAAATTTTCCAAGAGTTACACTTTGACATAAGCTTTGCGGATGCTATCATGCTGATGCCCAAGTTTGCATCAACTCTCAAGCACATGTTAAGCAATAAGGAAAAGCTGTTTGAAATGGCTAAGACTCCTCTTAACGAGAACTGCTCAGCAGTTATTCTGAAGAAGCTTCCAGAAAAGCTTGGAGATCCTGGGAAATTTCTCTTACCTTGTGTATTCCCAGGGATGGTTGAATGCTTTGCCCTAGCAGATCTTGGTGCAAGCATAAACCTTATGCCATATTCAGTGTGGAAGAAACTTTCTCTTCCGGAACTCACTCCTACATGCATGACTCTCGAGCTTGCTGATCGTTCCATATCCCGTCCTCTTGGCATTGCCGAGGACGTATTTGTGAAAGTAGGAAAGTTCCATTTCCCAGCTGACTTCGTGGTTGTTGATTTTGATGCCGATCATCGGGTTCCTCTCATTGTTGGTCGAGGATTCCTGAGAACGGGCCGTGCTCTCATAGATGTATTTGAGCAGGAAATCACATTGCGTGTTGGTAATGAAGCTGTCACCTTCAACCTTGACCAAACTTCGAGGTACTCCGCAAATTATGATTCTGAATCGGTTAACCGAATAGATATCATCGATGTTTCTTCTGACGAGTACTCTCAAGAAGTTCTTGGTTATTCTCATAATTCTGTGAGTGGGGATTCCACCACATCTTCTCAGCCTATCATAGCCAATTCTACTCCTTCTATCACTCCGTTTGAGGGAAGCGACTTCATCTTAGATGAGATTGAAGCATATTTGGCTAGTGATTCTGTACCTTGGGAAATTGATCACGCTCCAATTGATATTGAAGGGGATATACTTCTTATTGAGAAGTTGCTCAATGATGATCCATCATCAACCCCTCATCCTAGTGATTCAATCCCAGTTGAGATTAGTCAAAATGAGATTAATCTGGAGGGAGATATTCTTCTTGAGAAAGTGTCAAATCTGGATACTTCTCCTCCTCTCCCTCCCTTCAAACTTCATAACAAGGAAATCAAATCAGTTGAGAAAACTGAAGAATTTCCTGAGGTTGAGCTTAAGGACTTACCTCCTCATCTCGAGTATGCATTCCTTGAAGGTGATGATAAATTACCCGTCATTATTGCTCGAGATTTGAGTAAAGATGAAAAAGCTGCTCTCATTACAATCTTGAAGTCACACAAGCAAGCAATTGCTTGGAAACTCTCCGACATCAAAGGTATAAACCCTGAGTTCTGTACTCACAAAATCTTGATGGAGGATGACTTTAAACCCACAGTTCAACATCAGAGATGAGTGAATCCAAAAATCCATGATGTTATCAAACAGGAGGTTATCAAACTTCTTGATGCTGGATTGATTTACCCGATCTCAGACAGTCCTTGGGTCAGCCCAATTCATTGTGTCCCGAAAAAGGGTGGCATTACTGTTATCACAAATGAAGATAACGAGTTAATTCCAACTCGATTGGTTACGGGATGGCGTGTTTGCATTGACTATCGTAAGTTGAATGACGCCACCCGTAAAGACCATTTTCCTCTACCCTTCATGGACCAGATGCTTGAGAGATTAGCAGGGAATGAGTACTATTGCTTCCTTGATGGTTTCTCGGGTTACTTTCAGATCCCTATTGATCCACAGGATCAAGAGAAGACCACATTCACTTGCCCATACGGAACTTTTGCCTACAAACGTATGCCTTTTGGATTATGTAATGCTCCTGGCACGTTCCAACGATGTATGATGGCCATATTCCACGACATGATCGGGGAAACAATGGAAGTGTTTATGGATGACTTCTCGGTCATTGGGGATTCTTTTCAATCATGTCTCTTCCATTTAGATAAAATGCTTCAAAGGTGTGAAGACACCAATCTTTGTCTAAATTGGGAGAAAAGTCACTTTATGGTCAAAGAAGGCATTGTCCTTGGCCATAAGATTTCAAAGAATGGAATTGAGGTAGATAAAGCAAAGGTCGATGTTATTGCTAAGCTACCTCATCCTACTACCGTCAAGGGTATTAGGAGTTTTTTGGGTCATGCCGGTTTCTATCGTAGATTTATTCAAGATTTTTCTAAAATCGCCCGGCCTATGACCCATCTTCTTGAAAAGGATGCTCCTTTTATCTTCTCACCTGAGTGCATCATAGCTTTTGAAACATTGAAGAAAAAGCTTACTGAAGCACCCATTCTCGTTGCTCCCGACTGGGACTTGCCTTTTGAGCTCATGTGCGATGCAAGTGATTTTGCTATCGGCGCAGTCCTAGGGCAACGAAGAAATAAACATTTTCAGCCTATTCACTACGCAAGCAAAACTATGACTGAGGCTCAAACTCATTACACCACCACAGAAAAAGAGCTATTAGCCGTGGTGTATGCATTTGAGAAGTTTCGGCCGTACCTTATCTTGACCAAATGCGTAGTGTATACGGATCACTCGGCTCTTAAATATCTCTTTGCAAAACAAGATGCAAAGCCGAGATTGCTTCGTTGGATTCTCCTCCTCCAGGAATTTGATATCATTATACGTGATAAAAAAGGAGCTGAGAATCTAGCTGCTGATCATCTGTCCAGATTAGAAAACCCTCACCAAGATGTTTTCGAGAAAAAGGAAATAAATGAAACATTTCCTCTCGAGACACTCAATGCGGTTTCTTTTCGTGGAAATTCTACCACCCCATGGTTTGCTGACTTTGCAAATTACCATGCGGGTAACTTCATTGTGAAAGGGATGTCGACCCAGTAGAAGAACAAATTCTTCAAAGATGTTAAACATTATTTCTGGGACGACCCTTTCTTGTTCAAAATCTGTGCGGATCAAGTCATCCGACGGTGTGTTTATGGACAGGAAGCTATTGATATTCTCACAGCTTGCCATGCTGGACCCACCGGGGGCCATCATAGTCCAAACTACACCGCCAAAAAGGTGTTTGATTCCGGGTTCTATTGGCCCACAATCTATAAAGATGCCCACGATTATGTCAAAGCCTGTGACGCTTGTCAGCGTCATGGTAATATATCTCAAAGGAATGAAATGCCACAAAATGCCATTCAAGTTTGTGAGATATTTGACATATGGGGTATTGATTTTATGGGGCCGTTTCCATCTTCTCGTGGTAACAAGTACATACTCGTGGCTGTTGACTATCTGTCGAAATGGGTTGAAGCGAAAGCTTTACCCACCAATGATGCCCGAGTTGTTGTGAAGTTTTTGAAATCTCTGTTTGCCAGGTTTGGAACTCCGAGAGCGATAATCAGTGATCGTGGTACACATTTTTGTAATGACCAATTTGAAAGAGTCATGCAAAAATATGGTGTTACCCATCGTCTCTCTACTACATACCACCCCCAAACAAGTGGGCAGGTGGAAGTTTCAAACCGTGGTCTTAAAAGGATCCTTGAAAGGACAGTAGGCGAAAATCGTGCATCCTGGTCGGATAAGCTTGATGACGCACTCTGGGCTTTTCGTACAGCTTACAAAACACCAATTGGGTGTACTCCATACAAGCTAGTGTACGGAAAAGCATGTCATCTTCCGATCGAGTTAGAGCACAAGGCATACTGGGCCTTAAAGCATGCAAATTTCGATATACAGACAGCCGGTGATCATAGAAAAGTTCAAATGAATGAACTAAATGAACTTCGTGATCAAGCTTATGAGAACTCTTTGATCTACAAGCAAAAGACGAAGAAGATTCATGACTCCAAGATCAAGAACCGCGTTTTCAACGTTGGTGATCGAGTCCTTCTTTTCAACTCTAGATTGAAGATTTTCTCGGGAAAGCTTAAGTCCCGCTGGTCTGGTCCATTCACTATCGCTAAGGTTTATCCTTATGGTACCGTTGAGTTATCTCAACCCGATGGTCCTAATTTTAAAGTGAATGGTCATCGAGTTAAGCATTACTTTGGAGAGGACATTCCCCCTGTGGTTGTCCCGGATTTACAAACATTCCCCATGAACCAATGAATGCGGGGATCGAGTCAAGCTAGTGACTCGGTAATCAAAAACATTAGCATGCACCATATGGGTTTTCACCCATAATTCTGTCTTCTTACCCCCTTTCTACCACCCTAGTGTGGGGGAGTTTCCCCACACTGTTGTATATTCTCAATTTCAAAAACAAAAAAAAAAAAAAAAAAAAAAAAAAAAAAAAAAAAATCTTCTTTCTAAATAATGGCCGTAATATTTCCCTTTAACGTTCTTTGTTTCGGCATAACCGCCGGTACTTTGAATATTGAGGGCAATATTCATTTCTAAGTGTGGGGGGGAATTCTCGCGAATTTCATATATTATTTACCCAATTTCCCCGTTTTTGGCCAAAAATTTTTTTTGGAGTAAGTGTTCTACACTTTCTCAGTTGGTTATCAGTCCGCCATGTCTGTAAGACAAAAGGATTGGCTAATCCAGGAGCAAAAGGCTCTTGGTAAAGATTTCTCAAATCCGTTTATATGGCTTGCAATTTGCCCAAAATTGTATGGTTCTTCAGCTCCCCATCATCCTCAAAAGATAATGAGTTGGCTAGCCCGCAAGTTTATGGCTTGTGGTAAAGGCAGTGGAAAATCCATAATTGGTATTCAGCTCACCAAAGATAATTCTGATAATTTATCTAAGAGTTGGCTAGTCCAGAAGGGTACGGCTTCTGGTAAAGACACATCAAATCCGTTATATGGTTTATAATTTGCCAATAAATCATCTGGTTATCGTTGTACCAAGATTCTTACTTGAATCAAAACAATTGGCTACTCCAGAAGTGATGGCTTTTGGTAAAGAGATAAAATCCATCAGGTTTTCTCAAATCATTGCTAGGGACTAGCAATATCTCAGTGTGGGGGATTGATGAGTGTCTAAATACTCATCATTTTTACATAATCTAAACTGCAAAATCATCTGAAAACACTCAGAATCACATCAAAATGATCAAATTATCACAAATCAGTGTTTTATGTGTTTTAAATGCAAAAATATCAAAATCAGATGAAAAATGTATCAAGTTTGCAAAATTGGCAGTTTTAGTCCCCCAAGTTTTAAAAGTTGTCAAATCTAGTCCCTGGAAATTCAAAAATGTGGAAATTCATCATTCAAGGTCCCTGAAGTATTCTAAGTTGTTTAAAATGATCCTTGAATGATTCTTTGGTCAATTGGCAAGAAAAGTCCTCAAACTTTGGAAATTTACAAATTTAGTCCTTGGACCTTTGAAAATGGATTTTATGCAAAAAGGGCCCTTGTTTTATCAATGTTTGTCAAAATTGGTCCTTGTGAGAAGTTTGGAAATGTTCACTTTTAGTCCTTGGAGTTTGGTCAAATTACAAAATTGGTCCTTGTTTACTACTTATACCAAACGGACACCTTATATCACTAAGGCCCAAATCCAATCCAATATACTAGCCCAACCCAACTGCTTTTGACCCTTGAACCTTGACCCCCAGGTCACAACCTATTCTGACCCCAGCCACAATCCAATTTGACCCCCCTTGTTATTATTTATCCCCGGTCAAACCCAGGTCAAACCCACCCTCGCGCTCAAATACCAGAAGCACTGTAGCTTCTTCTCTTCCCCACCAGATATCCAAAACCATGACTGGTTTTCACCACATTTTCAACTCCCTCCCATTCCATGTCCCCTCCAACTCCTCTACACTCCAAAAACCTTTAATTGCTCAAACCAAATCCCTTAAATGATAAAACCTGCTTGAAGAAAAAATTGGCGCCAAAAAGACACATGTATGGTTTTGATTAATTTGAGAGATCCAATGGTTAAATGTTGGTGGGATACATTCAGAGTACCTCAGAGATGATGAAAAGTCTATAAAGAAAGAGAGATGCATGGAAGAAAAAAATATATCTAGTGTAATTTTTATCTTTCATGTCGTTTTAGTTTTCTTTTCAAATCCAGTGTATGTTTTAGTTCTTAAACTCTGTATTTCAAGTTTTTATGATATAATAAAGCTTTTGTGAATTATCAATTTCAGTATCAAGTTCTATTACAAATTATGCAAAATCTCATATTTATGCAAAATCTTATGTTGGATCAAATGTTGTTTTCAGTTGTTTATATGAACTAGAATAGGTCACATAAGCTCCCAAATAGCTTACAAAAGCTATTAGAAACAATAAAAATTAGTTTAGACTAAAAAATCAAAAATTACCAAAAATCCAAATTAAATACTTCAAAAATCAAAAATCACTTGAAAATGGTGATCACAGCTGGAGCAAGGTACATAGTGGATGGCCTTGGGTTAGTAGCTTATTGGTAAGCTTATAGGGGTGTTAGTAGGTCTTGGTTCTCAGTTCCAAGCTTGGAAGCTTTTGTAAGCACTTTTGACCAATTTGGCATTTCATTGTTCTACTTGCTTATTAGCTCTAATTTCTGTTTCTACTTGTTTACTAGTTATAAATTAGTGTTTTTGATCATTAAAATCTATAGCTTGTTCTTTTCAATTGGTAGTTTGCAAAAAAATTTGTTTTTAACAGTTGAAATAGTATAATCATTAAGTCTGAGTTTGGTGTTGTTTTGATTATTGTTTTAAGCTTAATTAGTATTAACAAGTTATTATTAAAGGTCTGAAATCAAGTTTGTGGTTTACAATTGTGAAGTGGTTTGAAAAACTTCATAACAGTCAACAATAAGGGGTGTTTGGTTCTTTAAGTTTGCAAGTACTTTGGTCAGTGGTTTTGTTGGAAATCTATCTAAATAAGTCTAAACCACTTAGTCCAGTCAAGAAATCAAGTTCTTATTAGCAAAAAGTCAAAATATCATATAATCTTGTATCTGCAATCACTGTTGGAGCTTTTAAGATCCATGATCATCATTTTGTGTTCAAAAGTTGTTAACCTTGCTTAATTTAGTCTTATCTTACTTTATAACAGCATATTCAGTGAATTAGATCAACTCAAATCTCACCTTGGTCAACTTTTTGGTTTTTATAAAAAAGTCAAAATTTCAAAAGGTCGTTTTTGAATAAACTTGGGAATTTCACTGTGGGTTCATTAGTAGGATTCAGTTTATAAGATTTTGGATTTTTAAAGTTTGGTTGGTGTAGAAAAATAGAAAAATTTTAGTTCTTGGTTTTTCAGCTTTTAGAGTGCTTATTTTATAGCTTTTCTTTGGTACCTGCTCTGTGAAACTGTCCTGTGCACAGAAATTGTGCTCATATTGATAAGCTTGCATTAAGCTTATTACTTGTCCAAATCTCTTGTTCTCTGGTCCTTTGGAAAGCCAACCTGGTCCTCTTGGAGTATCAAGCCTTAGTTTTTACTTTTGAGCTTGTTAGCTAGGGCTTCTAAGGGCTTGGAGATTGTCCCATTTCTGTCTCAAAAGCCAAAGTGCTTATTGCTATTTCTTAGCTTATCAGTGTGCTTTCTTGCATGTTCTAGCTTCAGATCTGTTCATTAAGCTTGTTTGAATCCACTTTGAGTTTTTGTTTCATCTGTTAAGCTTGTTTGAGCTTATTGCCACCAAATAAGCTCATATAAGCACTGTTTGGCTAATAAGCTTTCAAATCTGCTTATTTGTGTTTTATAAATTTTTTGTCTTTGTTAAAGTTTCATATTATTAGTATATAAGTAGTTTTCAAAAATAAAAATCACAAAAACATCAATATAAAAATAGTGATAGCGTTTATTTAAGATTTTTTAGCTTTTTGATTTTTCTTTTCAACTTTTTAATAAGCAAAACTTGTTTTTCTAGTTTTCTTAGGTTTCTGTAATCATATAGGATTTTTAGAAAAAGTTTCATATTTTTCTCTATCTTTTTAGTATTTATTATAATTATAAATAGTTAATAAATAATAAATAAATAGTAATAAATAATTAAAAAGTCTAAAAAATATATTTTCTGTTTTAAAATTAGTTTTATCATATTTTAGATTTTTCCAAGTTAAAATTTTATTTTTCCAAGTTTATTTTGTATTTTCTAGTATTTAAGTGTATTTTAAATAGTTATTAATTAATAATAATTAAATAAAAAGTGTGAAAAATATATTTTTGGTTTTAAAATTAGTTTTATAGTATTTTAGATTTTTCAGAATCATAAGTTTATTTTTCTAGCCTTATTTTGTATTTTCTTCTATTTTAGAGTATTTATTAAATAGTTAAAATAGTTTTTAATTAATAATAATTAATTAAATAGTGTTAAAAATAATTTTCTTTTTCTAATAATTTTCTTTTATTTTTAGGATTCCAAAAATGTCCTTTTTATATTTTTAGGTCTTTTACTTTTTAGTTTTCACTTTTTATTTTGTGCGTATACGTAGTTTCTAAAACTTACGTTTACGTTTCTTTCTTCTGATTGTTGTGCTTTCCAATCCTGTGTCCAATTCTATTCCAAATCAATCAGTAGTGTAATTTCTAATCATAACCTTTACAGATCACTATCCTTAGTGATCATTCCATTATCTGAATCAGTGTTTTACACACCATTGAGTCTCCTTGGGACTAATCGACCCGGGAATTCAATCTATTCTCCAGGACTTCATTGCATTTGTGTTTGAGCAGTTTTAAGTCTGTTTGACTTGACTGGTTTAGCACAGATCACATAATCACCAAGTCCATCCTGAGCAACCAAAGTAGAAGAAGAAACTGGTTCTTCAGTAGCCTTCTTGTATCCTTCACTAATCCTCTTAGGAGCTCTACATTCTCTAGCAAAATGCCCCTTCTTCTTGCAGTTGTAACACTCCATCTTACTTTTGTCAAACCAAGCTCTTCTTTGACCATCATACTTAACTTGTCTACCAGTCCTCCTTAAGAACTTCCTAGCTTGTAGTGTTAACATTGCCATTTGCCACTGAAGATTGATTTCTTCAAGATCATCAGGATCTATTTGATCCAAATCCTGATTTAGCACTGTAACACTTGATGTAAGATCAGCCAAAAATGCATAGATAGCACCATCACTGATGTTATCACTAACAATAGTATTATTAGCAATAGCAGTGGAAACTCCATAAGCAGCAGTGGATGCTTCCTGAGAGCTTTTATGATTTGTAGACACAAAAGCAATATTCTGTGAAGAAGAGGATGAGCCAGCAATGTTCTTTTCAGACTCATAAACCTTCAAGTTATTGTAGAGATTTTCAAGAGTCATCTTTTCAAAATCATCTTTATTTCTCCACACAACTGTATGCATAGCCCGGTCTGGTGACAAGCTTCTGATAAACTTAAGATTGACATCTTCTTGAGCTATTTTGTAGTCAACCACTTTGAGTTGACTTATGAGCTTCTGCAATCTGTTGTAGGTTCCATCAAGATTCTCTTCATTAAGGGCAGTGAAGTTTTCAAGTTGATGTTTAAGCATATTCTTCCTGGATTTCTTGGTAGCATCATTACCAACAAATCTTGTTTCAAGAGCCTCCATAAGTTCCTTTGCAGTCTCATATTCTTGAAAGTCCAAAGCAAACTCATTAGGTATTCCCATACTGAGAATACTGTGAGCCTTTATCTCCAACTTCCTTTTTGCCTTGTCAACTTCAATAACAATACTAATGACCTTTCCATCATCACCCTTCTTAGGTAGAGTATCACCATTCTCAACAACTTCCCAGATGGTGTAGTCAATCATGCGAATATATTGCCTCATTCGTATTCTCCAAACTTGAAACTCACCATGCTTCAGCATGGGTACCTTTGATGCAGTAACCATATGAGTTTCATCAGACATCTTGAACTTCTTGAATAAAACATATTAGAGTAAAAACGACTTCTTCTTGATCACAGTTTCTAGATCACAAGCTCTGATACCACTTGTTGATCCCAGTTGAGCAAACGATCCTGTATAGAAACTGACTTAAACAATATTCTATTAAACACTATGCGGAATATAATGTTTAATCTTAAGAAGAAGAACAATAATACACACTAAACACCTCAATATTATTAATACGAATACTCATAATAGTATTAGGGTTGTACAACCTTGAAGTGTATCGACTTTAGATATATCTAACACACGTATATCTAACTCTAACCTAGGACCTCCTTTTATAGGCTAAGGAGTCCTTTACAATATACAATACGTAACCTACAAGATAAATATCTTTTCCATATTTATCTAATACAAAACATTAAACCGACATATCTAACTAGCAGTGCTTACAATACATTAGCAGTGGTTACATAAGACTACTAGCCGTGGTTTAACATAGCAGTGGATTCAACTCTTCTAGCCGTGGTTTCTTTTGCTCTAGCAGTGGTTCCATACTTAGAATAATTCCTTTCAGTGGAACCTAAAATCCAACACTTTTTATCACATAATTGACTAATACTAAGTAGATTAAATCCTAACCTATCGACATGAGCAACCTTTTCAATAGTTAGGGAGTTATGAGCGATCGTACCTTTGCCAATGATTTTGCTTTTGAGATTGCTACCAAAAGTGACATTACCTCCTTCATACTCTTGGTAAGTTGAGAAGAGGCTTTTGTTTCCTGTCATGTGTCGTGAGCATCCACTATCATTTATCCACTCATCAAGTTCCAATCCAACTTTAAAGCATACCTAAGACACAAATAACTCAAGCGTTTGGTCCCCAATATCTCATGGGTCCGTTTGGGTTAAACATACCATTTACTTGGTTCATATATGGAAATGATGGGTAAGGGTTCCATTTCATGTAATCTGGAGTTTGATATGGTCTAGGGAAGTTTTGATCATGTTGATAGTTGGGTTGTATGTTGTGATTGCTCTTAGGAAAGGGGCGTTTGGCAATAGGTGTTTTATGTCGTTGTTGAGTAGTTTTAGATAAAAATTCATTTCTAGCAAGTCCTACTCCTGATGTAACAGTAGGTTTTAGTTTAACATTATCCTTGGTTTTCTTTGTTACTTTGACAAATTCACTACGGTCCGTATTACAAACATTATGTTCTGCTGCAGTCCCCACGGCACCAATCTTTACAAAGGACGGAACCCTATTTTTTGGTCCGTCTGGTCCGTGCTGTACTGCAGCAATTTTGACATTTTGTTTATCTTTTTCGACCGTTTTGGTTTGACTCTTTGGAATTAACAAGTTGTTAGAGCGATCTCATCCTTGCTTGATTCTTCATCATCCTCACTATCACTCCAAGCACCACTTACAAAAGCTCATTGAGTTTTGCTTTTAGGTGGCTTGGGACAATCTCCTATTAGATGAGTTGCATCACCGCATCTAAAACACTTTCTTTCACCTTTACCCTTTTTGTCATCCTGATCTTTTCAGAATGGCTTCTTTTCTTCTCGAGGTTGTCTTAAAAACTTTCCTCTTCTTCTAAAGAACTTTTTGAAATCTCTAACAGCCATGTCATACTCCTCATCTTCACTACCGGAGCAAGATTCGTCGTCATCACTTGATTCCATTCTTGCTTTTAGAGCAACGGATTTTATTTTCTCTCTTTTTCCTTTGATGATTTCCAAATCTTTCTCCATCACCATTTCGTGTACTTTGAGGTTTCCGATTAGCTCGTCTAGTGACATTTTTTAGAGATCTTTTGATTCCTCAATAGCTGTCACTTTAGCTCTTCACTTCGGATGGAGTGCTCTAAGAAATTTCCTGACAAAGTTCATACTACGAAAAGATTCATCAAGTGCTTTAAGAGATGTAATAATAGTATTAAAGTGAGCAAAGCCACAATCAATGGTTTCATCTTCAGGGATAACAAATTGTTCATATTGTTGAACAAGAAGATCAATTTTGTTATCCTTGACTTGTGAATTTCCTTGATGTGTAATAATCAAAGATTCCCAAATGTCTTTAGCGGTTTCACACATAAAAATTATTTCATATTCTTTTCTAGGCAAAGCATTATAAAGCATCATTTTAGCTTCATTATTTTTAGCTATTAATTTCTTTTGATCATCAACAGAAATATCTTTTGTTGTAGAACTAAAGTCTCCTTTAACTATAACAAACCAAAGATCTATATCTTTTGATTTTACATATGTTTCAAAACGGTTTTTCCAATAGATAAATCCATTGGTTTCAAAGAGTGGTGGTCTTTGCATAGATTGCCCTTCTTTAAAGTTTTCGGAATCCATGGATCGTTTCAAGTTTATAAAATACAATATATTTTAGAAATTCTTAAGCAACGAGGCTCTGGTACTAATTTTGGAAAACTAGAAGGGGGGTTGAATAGTTTACCGATTAAAAACTTTGTTTTGAAACTTATTGAAAGATCAATTGATATTGATCTTAGATATGTTAGTGAATGGTAATCAATATGCAAACAATATATAAAGAGTAGATAAGGTAAGAAACAATCAAACCACGACAAGTTGTTTATAGTGGTTCGGTGTACGAGGACTCTTTTTCCTTGCCCTACTCCACTCCTCGAGTCTCACACTCGAGAGTTTAACTTCACTAGTCAACAAGCTCCTTTCACCGGCGGAGAAACCTTTACACTTCGCTTAGACACTATTTCCGACACTAAGCTAGATGTCGAGTTCTTTTCAAGGGTACAACCACTCTCACACACAATGTATTTTAAGGACTAAAATACTAACCACTCACACTCACAATCTTATGATGATTTGGTATAACAATGATGTATGAATCAACACAAGATCATACAACAACAGACAAACAAGACTTCCAACAACTTGTTGAAGCTTAAATATGCCTTGATCTTCTTTGCTACAAAAGAGATCACTAATATGATATGAAACTGAGTTAAAAATGTTAGAGAGAAGGAATGTATGTGAATATAATAGAAAGGGATGAAAAACAACTTGGTTTGGCTTTGCTATTTATAGCCAAAATACTCAGCAGGAACCACGGACCACGGATCCCTCAAAAGGGTTCCGTCCGTGTTAAGTTTTGGTGTCGCCGGGGTCTGACAGCAAGATCACCAAAATCTTACCAAAGTCAACCATATATATCCAAGATTGTGTAAGATATGTAGAGTTTAAATCTACACAAAGTATCTAGTGAAATCTTCTAAGGATTTCAATGATGCACTACATGATGTCATATGTTTGTTTTCTATTTTTAGAAATATGTTAAAATGTAAATACATATGTAATGTTTTGTTGTAAGAAATCAAAACATTCTTGATCTAAAAATGTTAACATACATTATGGTTTAGAGTCATATCAAAATATGATTAATCAAAATGTAAATACTTGAGTGATGAAGATATTATTTGAAAATCTTGTTTTATTATCTATTAAACTTGACAAGCTTTAAGCTTTAAAAAAATTAAATTTACTTTTGTCGTTAACAAAACTTAGGTAAAGATCATAAAATATAAATAACCTTTAATGACGATATTTGTATTAACAGTTAAGTTTATTAATGTCAAGTATCTGTGACATGCAATTAAATGGCATACGATTAGTATTTATGACACTTCTTGTTTTCCGTGTCCTCAAAACATTTAGTAACTCATTTATTACACTTTCCTTTTCCTTTATTATTTGTTTATAAAGAAATTATAACAAGTAATTATACTTGTCATTTATTTTTCATTATATGAAAACTTTATTATTACTAACTGTTCACGTCTTAAGTTATCGTTATATTCAAGTTGAGTTACCATTTGTTTCGAGTCACAAGTCCGAGTCATTACTTCTCGACTTATTATGTCATTTCAAGTCTGATAATTCAATCATTGTCCATGTCATGGCCTTGTCGGAGTCAATGATGACTAGAGAGTCAATGTGACACCGACTTGGCGCAAAGTTCACAAGTATAATCATCAAGTCCCATATACACAACCACTTCAACTTCTCGTGGTCGTCTACGACTCACGTCTAAACTAATCTCCATCACTAGTAATCATTACACAATTGATTCCCACTTTCAATTTATCCAACACCATAAGCAATATTTTGCCATGACCATACGGTCCCGGCTTCTCCCTTCTCTAGGCCATAACCCACAACAACCATAACACTCCAACAAAAGATCCAACAAAATCCACAATATTTTTCAGAGACCATACGGGTCTCGGCCTAGCCTTCCCGTCGCCTATGCAAACCAAACAAACCATCGAGGGTTAGACCCTCTCGACTACAACAACAATATACCAAAACTTTAACTTCAAACCAAACCAATCGGTACCACGGGTTCATCCGAATCCAAACAAGAGTAACAACAACAACAAGAATAAAAATACCAAGAATGACATCAAATCAATACAACCAAAACCACACCGTGAGCTCAAGCTCACGGCTACACGGTTTGACACACACACACGACACACAAATGGATACCAAACTATGTTTTAGCCATGTTTTTATTAACAGGACTTGTTTTCCCATGTTTTCCCGAAACAAGAACGAGTCAACTCGTGACTTGGTGACACGAGTTACCACAATACCGAGTTACAACGCGCGTGACTCGGTCCCTACCTTTCTTCTTCGTGGTACACAAGAGATGGTGGTGTTATGGTGGTATAGAGGTGGCGCGTGAGGTGGCAGAAATGGGTGAGGAGGTGTGTTTGGGCGCGTACAGTAGGGGATCGGAAAGAGGAGGTGTTTAGGAGCGTTTTGGTGGTGGCGGTGTCATATGGTGACCGGCGGTGAGGTGGTGGCGAGGTGATTTTCCGGCGGTCGGCTAGGGTTGGGATGAGGGAGAGAGAAAGTGAGGTGGTGTAACGACCCGAAATGTGAGCTAATATAGTATATACTCTCTTTTATTTTAGATATACTTTTAAATGTTACATGATATATACCCCATAATATTTCTTAAGTGTAGTTAGTTTTAATATCAATAAGGTCAAATGTGTACAAGTTTAGGTAACCATGTACAAACCTATGGTACTTTAGTCTTAAGATACTAATCAGGGATAAGGCATACATGTATAGGTGTTTGACCAGACCAAGACTACACCAATAAAACAAGGTTTCAAACTCAGTTACAAGAAGAGGACCTGCTGATGGATTTGATTCGAAAATCAAGTGAAAAGTAGTATTGTAATCAGTTTCGTGTCCAAGTGCCGTAAGTATAGTTATATTTCTTGGTAAATTATAGTTAGGATTAGTAGTAGATTATGAACACCTCAATATCTTTGAGGTGGCTTTTAATTCATAACTAGTAAAATAAACCTTAACTGATGCTTTGATTATTTGAAAGAAAATTTAATGAAAACTTGTAATTTGCAAAAATGGGTGCTTTTGGTTTAAAAGAAAAGAGATTTATCAAGTTACAAATAATGTATGCAAGGTGTTTGATGAAAGTTCTTAGTCAAGATAATGACTTTATAATTAATGAAAATAATCATGTTTTGGATACATGGTGATCCAGTAGGTTGTATACAGAAAATTTGATTTATAAGTTATATATTAGATAAGATATAAAGTGAATGGTTTTCTAAGTGTAATATGTGTACATGCCTGTTTATGTGTATAGGTTCCGAAGCAAGTTTCAAACAGGTTAAAAGGTGAGTAACGAGCAGGCAAGAAATGGGCAAATGGCACCCGGAATACGCCTAATAGATTGAGAATGAGGGTGTGCATTTACCTTATCGCGGGTTTTACGATTCATATTATATAGTATATTGTGATTGTATTTTGTGCAAGTATTCATTTGGCATAGATGAATTGGCATGTTGAACAAGTTTTTAGGTTGAGCAAGACTAGTATAAGTGATAGTCAATAATCACTTTTGTAGTTACTTATGGCATGTTACGATAGTTAAGGATCCTTACGAAGCAAGTATTATCTATGCCTTGTAAACATGTTAAATGCTCTTACTCACTAAGTTTCATACTTACGGTTTCATGTTAACATGTTTTTAGGTGAAGGAAGTGGGTCAAGGCGGGACTTAGGCAAGATGTCAATTAGCAGCTAGTGGCTTAACTTTTCATGTGTGGTAACAAGCCGTCTTTTGAACCATCTATGATATGAACTATGAAACACCCTCTTTTGTATGCAACATAGTAGTTGCATAGATTGTAATTATGTGTATGTAAAGTGTAGTCAAAACAATTCTTTTGAGTAGTTGTGTGTCACGTTTATGTAAGGTCAAGATCCTAGTTTTGGTTATCAAATGCAAGGCCATGTTATGATCATATATATGTCTACTTGGTTATGAGATTTTGTAAAACATCAGGTTATGTATAAAATAGTTTATAGCAGGTATTTGTATATTAGTAATGAAAAGTATTTTAGTTGTAGTTAAAGTATCATGCGGCCTAGTCCTTGCCTCAAGTTATAAATTACAGGTCTTTGTTTTAGTTGTGGTCATGGTTGTAGTAAAGGAAAAGAAGTGAAGGTCCACGGTTTATGGTATAAAAATAGATGAAGCACATGTATCAGGTTGGTCTTAAATCATGAGTATGTCCCTTTACAAAGTCTAAGTCTTTTTCATGAAATTCAAATAGGTATCTTTTTAAAGTCGAGCATTTTAATGTCTTCCGTTGCGTAAATAAATTAAAAAAAAAAGTGCGGTTGTTTCAAGTTGGTACCAGAGCGGTGGTTTAAGAGATTTAGGTAGCCTTTGTTAGTAGGATACTTAAACTTAAACCAAAATTGATATAGAGTTGGATGAATTAGTGTCATTATGTGTTGTAGCTAAGGGCCATTTTGGCTTACGAATGGAGATGTTTAGTGACTAAAATAAGGGCATAATAATATGATATAATCATAATGACGCATGGCCAATGTCATTATAATTATATGATATGATATGTGTTAGATAGATAAGGTAAAATCAAGTATTGATTAAATTGCTGTAAATTTATGTTTCTTTTATATGTCCCTTTCAGCTAGTTATGGCTGACGGACGAATTGAATATGTTGGTGGGCCAAGTCATCATGACGAGGCCGAGGATAATCATCATGATCATGAAAGGGAGGTTACTCCCGAACATTCAGAAGCTCTGTTTCGTGACCCTATGCATGTGTCACGAGAAATGGAAGTTGATTTGCGAGCCTTAATAGCCGAGGAAATGGGTCGGGCACAAGAAGCATCTATTCCTCTTTTCCTTGTCAGAATAAATGAGGCGATAAATCAAGCTATGTCTGATGAATTTAGAAAGCGGGATGAGGAAAGACTAGTGCAACAATCACCGGGAGGAACAACTCAGTTGGAAATCCCCGTGTTAGATGCACAAGCTGCCAAAGATAGATTCAGTTACAAGGAATTCTCAGCTTGTAGACCGCCCGAGTTTGAAGGAGAAAGGGACCCAATAATAAGTATGAGATGGTTATCTGAGGTGAAAGGAGCATTCAAGACTTGTGAGTGTCCTGACAGGTTAAAGGTTACTTTTGCCTCAAACTTACTATGGAAGCGAGGAAAGGAATGGTGGGACCTCTTGAATCTCACTAAGGGGTCAGAAGTTATCGGCAAGTTGACTTGGGCAGAATTTAAAGATATATTCGCTAAGAACTTTTCCCCAGAAGAAAAGTTGAAGAAGATACGTCGTGACTTTCTTTACACTAAGAAAACAACTCAATCAATTAATGAGTTCACGGGCATCTTTTTGGATAGAACTCGATTCTGTCCGGAATATATGGAGAACGAGAATAGGCTAATGAATCATTATCATGAGATGTTGAAGAAGGATATACGCGAGTTTGTTAATCTAATTCGTTGGCAGAACCTTGATCAGCTGGTAAATGAGGCAAGAGAATGAGAGCTCGAAACAAAGAGACATGATGGTGGTTCTCCAAAAAGGAAGGCCGAGCAACCGAACACCTCTTTCAAGAAACAGAAAACTGGTGGCAGTAGCAAGCAGGAGGAGCGAAGAGATTTCCCTATCTGTGGAACTTGTAGCAAAAGACATCCTGGTGTATGTCGTGCGGGAACAAAGGCTTGTTTTCACTGTGGTAGGTTGGGGCACATCGGTCGTGAATGTCTAGACCCTCTACGTGTTTGTTTCAACTGTATGGAACTGGGACATATTAAATCTGAATGTCCTAAGCTTAGAAATCAGGGGGAGGTCAAGAGGTGAAAAGGAACTTTGAAAAGAAGGCAACTAATATGACTAGACCTAAAGGACGTTCATTCCAGATTACTACAGAAGAAGCCCAACAGACTCCTGATGTGATAACAGGTACTTTTCCGGTAAATTCTATATCTGCTCACGTACTGTTTGATCCGGGCGCTACTCGATCTTTTGTGTCAGAAAGATTTGGTCGAAACTTTTTAATTCCAATCAGCAAATTAGATACCCCTTTAGATGTTGAGATTGTTAATGGTAAAGTGTTATACGTAACTGATTTTTTTCGTAATTGCCAATTAGAAATCAGTGACCAGTTATTTCCAATTGATTTAATTCCTATGATCATGGGCGAGTTTGATGTCGTAGTGGGTATGGACTGGCTCAGTGACAATGGAGCTGTTATGACGTGTCAGAAAAAGATCGTTTGTATTGATGCACCGAGTGGTGGAGTAATTGACATTTATGGTGACAAGAAAAAGCCTTCATTGTCGATTTGTACGTACGCCCGTGCAAAAAGACACATGTCACGTGGGTGTCAAGCGTTTTTAGCTCATGTTGTTGATACTCAAAAATCAGCTCCCCAATTGAGTGACATTCTAGTCGTAAGAGACTGCCCAGATGTATTTCCAGAAGAGTTGCCTGGTGTTCCTCCAGATAGGCAAGTGGAATTTCGGATAGATCTTATGCCGGGTGCCACTCCAATCGCTAAGACTCCTTATCGCCTTGCACCGTCAGAGATGCAAGAGTTAATGAAGCAGTTGTAGGAACTACTGGATAAGGGTTTTATTCACCCTAGTAGCTCACCGTGGGGAGCACCAGTCTTATTTGTTAAAAAGAAAGACGGTAGTATGCGGATGTGCATTGACTACCGGGAATTGAATAAAGTAACTATTAAGAATAGATATCCGCTACCACGAATTGATGACTTGTTCGACCAACTTCAGGGTGCAAATTACTTCTCAAAAATTTACTTGAGATCAGGTTACCATTAGTTGAAGGTTCGAGAAGAAGACGTAACAAAAACGGCATTTCGTATGAGGTACGGTCACTATCAATTTGTTGTCATGCCTTTTGGACTAACGAATGCACCCGCAGCTTTCATGGATTTAATGAACCGAGTTTTTCAGAAAATGCTTAATAAATCGATGATCGTGTTCATTGATGACATTTTGGTATATTCTAAATCAGCTGAGGAGCATGAGTCTCATCTGAGACAAGTGCTAGAAATGCTTCGCGCCGAGGCGCTTTATGCTAAATTTTCTAAGTGTGAATTTTGGCTACGCGAAGTCCAATTTCTAGGGCATGTGATTAACGAGCGCGGTATTAAGGTTGACCCAGCTAAAGTTGACGCAATAATGAAATGGGATTAGCCCAAGACTCCCACTGAGGTGCGATCTTTTCTTGGATTAGCAGGTTACTATCGCAAATTTATCCAAGATTTTTCAAAGATTGCAACTCTTCTCACGAAGTTAACACGAAAGAATGTCAAGTTCGAATGGGGCACTACGCAAGAAAATGTATTTCAGATTCTGAAAGGAAAGTTGACTCAGGCACCTATCTTAGTACTTCCTGAGGGCACTGATGATATGGTGGTTTACTGTGACGCCTCTTACATTGGATTGGGTTGTGTGTTAATGCAGCGTGGTCGAGTTATTGCTTATGCGTCGCAACAACTCAAAAAGCATGAAAAAGAATACCCAACTCATGATTTAGAGCTTGCAGCAGTCGTCTTGGCTTTGAAAATATGGAGGCATTATCTGTATGGTGTTAAGTGCACGATATATACAGATCATAAAAGCCTCAAATACTTCTTTGGTCAACGTGATCTTAACATGAGACAAAAGCGATGGCTTGATTTAGTCAAAGATTATGACTGTGAAATCTGTTATCATCCCGGTAAAGCCAACGTGGTCGCAGACGCATTGAGTAGAAAGGCTAGACACTATGTTCTTAAGGTTAAATCCTTAAGATTTGTAGTAACTTGATTCGCGCTGAACAGTCAAGTCTTTACAGACTTAAAACAGCTTAGACACAAATACAATGAAGATCAGAGAATACAGGGGATTCCCAGGTCGTTATGTCCCACGGAGACTCAATGGTGTGTTAAACACTGATTCAGACGGTAGAATGATCACTGATGATAGCGATCAGAAAGGATTAGGATTGAATAATTACACTACTGAAAAAGGTTATAAATTAAAGCGACTTAAATGCAAATTAAGAAAATTAAAAAGATAAAAGATATTAAATAAACGCTATCACTATTTTTAAAGTGATGAACGTTTAAAACCTAAAACTTACGTTTAAATAAAAATATCGTAAACATACAAAATAAAAAGTGAAACTTATACAATATAGATCCTAAAAATATGAAAAATACATTTTTACAAACCTAATGATATGAGAAAATTTATAGAAAAAGAAATTTAATTTTACAACTATTTATGTAATTATTATTAATTAAAAACTATTTTAAACTATTTAATAATTACCTAAAATAAAAGAAAATATGAAATAAGACTAGAAAAATAAATTTAAGACTTAGAAAAATCTAAAATATGATAAAACTAATTTTAAAACAGAAAATATATTTTTCACACTTTTTAT
Source organism: Chrysanthemum seticuspe (assembly GCA_019973895.1). NCBI lineage: Eukaryota > Viridiplantae > Streptophyta > Magnoliopsida > Asterales > Asteraceae > Chrysanthemum > Chrysanthemum seticuspe. Next base: position 216,827,407 of record BPTQ01000002.1, on the reverse strand, counting down.
ATATTTATTACTAATTTAAAACTATTTAAAACTAATTTAAATTGTTAAAAATACCAAATAAAAGGAGAAAAATATGGAAAAATACTTTTTAAGCTTTTTACATTTATCTAAACCTAAGAAAATTGAAAAATTATTTTTTTGAACCTTTTCTTAATTTTTTGTATTAAAAGCTATTTAAAAATACTTAAAAACTAATTTAAATTGAGAAAAATGGCTAGACACCTAAGAAAAATCTAAAAATTACAGGAAAACTCTAAAATAATATAGGGAATCTATGAAAAATGGAAAAACATGGGGTTGTGTGTGAGAAACAGAAGCTGATGTGGAAAAGCTTATGAAATAAGCACTTAGATAAGCTCAAACAACACCAAAAGGTACCAAAATGATAATGAAGCTCTAATAAGCTAAAAGAACTCAAAAGCAACAAGATTCAACTGCTTATGACCTCTGGATTACAAAGTGCAATGACTTGATGATTAGAGATAATAAGCACAAAACAGTAAAAGGGGTGCTCACTTGCAACCACCAAATAAGCAACCAATTAAGCTAGAAAAAGGAAAACACTTATTGGAAACTCAAGATAACCTGGCTAAGAACAATTAGACCAAAAATCAGACCAAGAGGGGCTCAAATGGAGCCTGTGCAGGCTCTGCCATTTCTGCATAATCCCTGTGCACAGGGCAGGTTCACAGAACAGGGGGGTCAAACAAGCTTAAAAATAAGCACTCAAAAAGCTGACAACCCAAGAACTATCATTTTTATATTTTTCTTCACCAACCAAAATTTAATTACCCAAAAGATTATAAGCTAAAACTCATTAATAAACCCACAGTGAAAATACCAAGTTTATTCAAAAATGACCTTTTGAGATTTTTGACTTTTTTATAAAACTAAAAGTTGACTTATACTAACTTTGAGCTTGAATTAATGACTGAAAATGATATGTTGAGATGAAATGAAGTTAACACAAGCAAAATTTATGAAAGTTAAACACAAAAACAAGGTTTGGACTTGATAATACTCCAACAGTGGGCTGCAATGACAGATTAAGAGAGATTTTGACTTTAGAGCTTAATAGGCACAATTCAAAGACAGATATTAATACTTTAGAGCTAATCAAGCATAAACCAACAAATCTCAAACTCAGAACTAACCTATAACACAGTGCACCAAGTTGATCCAAACACCCTTTAATACAACTGATATGAACTTAAAACTGATATTGATACATAACTAAACACTATCACTGATCAAGTTAAGTTTAAACTACCTAACTATAGCTAATTCAACACATAGAAATCACTTGTGATCACAGACACACTTATAATCATAAAATGCAAGTTTGAGTAAAAATTGAAATGGAGAATACAACTCACAAGTGTCCCAGTTGTTTGCAGGCCAGAACCAAAACTAGAACTACTCAATCCTAACTAAATCCAACCCCAAGAACCTTCTGCAACACCCTTTATCAGTTACCATTCCAATTTTGAGCCTCAGTTGACTTTGGTTGACCAAAACTCAAAAATTATTGAAACTTGAATGTGAGCTTGTATAAAGTTATCATAAGCTCATTTAAGCTTATTGAAACTGAGATATGAGCATTAAGAAGCTTTTGAATGAGATTTTGAGAAGGAAAATTGCAACAGTAGCTTTAAACATAAAATCTTAATCATAACTGGAATTGATAACTGGAAATAGTTTAATATGATTACAAAACACTTATTTGGATACAAAGAAACAGATTACAACAAGTTTTATACTAATTTAAAGACTTTAAATTAAAAACGATATTTAAAATAAAACTAAAACTAAAACTACTCTGCTCAAATAGCTTCTCTTTTCCTTTTTATACTTCAATCCACTCCTCCACTTGACTTTAGCATTTCCCACTTAAAATCTGAGCCGTTGGATATCTCAAGTGTATATTAGCCATTTGATTCATTTTGGCGCCAAATGACTTTTGACAGTTGTAGGGGTTGAGTGTTGGGGTGGAAAGATGCATTAAATGGATTTTGTATTTGTGTTGAGGTGGGGGGACAAAGGTGAGATGAAGGTGAGCTGAGGGTGTGGGCAATGGAGAGGATTTCCAGGCAGAGCAGGTGGTGAGGATGTCTTTTAGGCGCCAAGTGGTGTTTTGACTGGATTGGTTGACCAGGCAAAGATATTAATAAAAGGGGGTTCAAAAGGCTTTATGACAGGGGGTTCACAAATAGGTAAGGGTCAAAATGGTTTAAATGTTTTAATAAGATAGGGACCCTTGTTGTAATTTCTGAAAAGATAAGGACCTAGGCTGCCATTTTCACAAAGATGCTCCAAGGGCTAAAAGTGACAAGTTCTAAAAGTACAAGGACCATAACTGTCATTTTGCCATTTTCCAGGGGCCATTTCTGCCAAATTTCAAACTTGGAGGACCATTTTTGTAAATTTCTCAAAACTTTTTACATTTTTCACCAAAGGACTAAATTTGACAAGTTATGATTTAAAAAGGACCTTTGGTGACTTTTCTTTTGAAATTTTGGCTCAGGGACTATTTTTGACAATTTTAGAAACTTGGGGGACTAAAACTGCAATTTTTGCAAATTTGATATGTTTTTCATCTGATTTTGATATTTTTGAATTTAAAACACATAAAACACTGATTTGTGGTATTTTTATCATTTTGATGTGTTTCTGAGTGTTTTCAGATGATTTTGCAGTTTATTTTGTATAAAAATGATGAGTATTTGGAAACTCATCAATCCCCCACACTGAGATATTGCTAGTCCCTAGCAATGATTTGAGAAAACATAATGGATTTTAAACTCTTTACCAAAAGCCATTACTTCTGGAGTAGCCAAATGTTTCAGTTCAAGTAAGAACCATGGTACACCGATAACCATGTGATTTTGAGCAAACCACCAGCTGTCAACGGATTTGATTTTGTCTTTACCAGAAGCCGTACCCTTCTGGACTAGCCAACTCTTAGATAAATTATCAGAATTATCTTTGGTGAGCTGAATACCAATTATGGATTTTCCACTGCCTTTACCACAAGCCATAATCTTGCGGGCTAGCCAACTCTTAACTTGTTAGGATATGGTGAGCTGAGAAACCATACAATTTTGGGCAAATTGCAAGCCATATAAACGGATTTGATATATCTTTACCAAGAGCCGTTTGCTCCTGGATTAGCCAATCCTTTTGTCTTACAGACATGGCGGACTGATAACCAAATGAGAAAGTGTAAAACACTTACTCCAAAAAAATTTTGGCCAAAAACGGGGGAATTGGGTAGATAATATATGAAATTCGTGAGAATTCCCCCCCACACTTAGAAATGAATATCGCCCACGATATTCAAAGTACCGGCGGTTATGCCGAAACAAAGAACGTAAAAGGGAAATATTACGGCCATTATTTAGAAAGTTTTTTTTTTTTTTTTTTTTTTTTTTTTTTTAGATAATATATATATATATATATAACATGTGGGGCATCACCCCCACACTTAGGTGGTAGAAAGGGGGTAAGAAGACAGAAATATGGGTGAAAACCCATATGGTGCGTGCTACTGTTTTTGATTTCCGAGTCGCTAGCTTGACTCGACCCCGAATTCATTGGTTCATGGGGAAGCAAGTGGAAGATACAATCTCCATCGGACTTTCATTCAAGATGTTTGGATAAACATTTGAAGCACGTGAAAGTTCCACACCGATGAGATAAAGAGAGACAAACCCGGCTCACAGATGATAAATGAAAATGCCGGGGTCAAAGATAGTGTCCTCACTCCCGAAGGAGTGAAGAAGAGAGGAAGTCACCAAGTAGGTGAAGAAAAGAAGGAAGATCATGATAACAATCATAACTAGATCTTCTTCCTCGGGATTAAGTGCAGTTGCACTTATTTGGATTTTATCGGTAGAGCTCTTTGGGTTGGAAGGCATCTCGGTGGGGAGGGTAGGAAGATTTGTCATAACTATGCAAATTGAGATTTTCTCCCCCCGATCATGATCTTTGCCATCCAAGCAATCATACTCCAGCGGAGATATGATATGAGAGAGTTCACCGGCGAACTCCTCATGAAGAGAATCATTCACATGATGTGAATTTGTGAACTCTTGTTCTATTGTGGGCTCATCACTATCCTCAGTCTGAGTATCAAAGAGTGGATTCTCAGAAATTGAAGTGAATTCAGAGCTGAATTCAAATAGAGGATTAGTGAAAGTAGCTTTGAATGTTTCGGGAACAAAATGATCAACATTCTCTATTGGACTGTTGGAGTAAGAAGTGAGTGAACGATCATTATCAATGAGACTTTCAGTCTCTCCCAGATCGGCTTCGAGATCAAAGAGTGGATTGGTGTGAGTGAGTTCACCGGAGAACTCCTCAAGAAGGGGATCAGCATCAGATTGCGGAAGTGATGCCTCAACGTACTCGATGTCTCCATAGGAAGCACAATCGTCGCTAAGATCAGAGAAAGTTTCAAAATGATCTTGAGAACACTCAAGAGGGGAAGAGATATCACACATATGGCCAATAGCTCCCTGTGACTCTCTCGGGATTGGAATAAGGTCCTCAACACTAGACGATTCCATTTCTGGAATAGTGCTAAGAAGTTCATCCCCCATGTTTAGAGAGTGAGTGAGAGTATTGGGTGTGATAACAACAGACTGAGGGAGATTAGATGGACTAGCATACATATGTTTAATACTTAACATTTGTTCTTCTGCTAGTAATTCCATCATAGTCTTTTCTCCCTGATGGATCATGGAAGGAGTCTCAACTGATGAACTTGATGAACTGTTATAAAATTGTAGGATATCAAGGATATCTTCATCATCATCGTCATCAGGAATGAAACGGAATCGAGAGCTAGATTTGAATGCTTTTTGTATTCTAATTGATTCCCTAATAGTGTTTTCAATGGAAATCTGGGAATCTAATTTAGCATCCCGCTCTTCGGCTAACAAAACCTCCATGGATTTTTCATTTGGATTATCTTGGGAGGACATAGCCGACTCCTCCTTAAGTTCTTTTAATAACTCCAGAGTCTTCAGTAGAAGATCTGTCGTAGTTTCCTGAGGAGTCGCTTGAATCATTTGGTATTGTGGAGGTTGGTCTTGATACGAAGAGTCGTAATTGTTACAAGGAATTGGGTTCCCTGTTTGACAATCCGAGCTAGAGTGAGGACCTCCACAATACTCACAACAGTACAACTGATGTGGCTGTGAGTGGTATGTGTTGTAGTCATAATTGTTATCAGGAACCTGCTCATAGACAAGCGTGTTTCCCGATTGACAATCAGAACTGAAGTGTGAACCACCACAGTACTCACAACAGTACAACTGATGTGTCTCACAGTGTGGCAGCTGATGGAATAAATCAGCTGTGTTATGGTAGGAATAGGGATCTTGGTTATAGACAGACCCGTTTCCTGATTCCACCATGCAACAACTGGGGCAATTGCCACCATTATAAGGACCACCACACCATTGACAACCAAGAGGGTGAGGATAAGACATAGAAAGAATCAAATGTTAACAGAGGGGTAGGGATGAAGAATCAAAGATATGAGAGGGTAAAGATGAATATTTTTGGTGTTTTTGAAAAACATGCTATAAAAACAAAGAATGAAAATATTTTTGGCGTTTTTAACACTTCAGAAAAAGTGTTAATGAACTTTTTGGAGCTTTGAAAACTTTACAAAAAACTTTTTACAAAAGATGGGGTATGCACAAGAATGGATCTGAAAAAGGCTAAACACACGCTTAAGCCTCCCCGGCAGCGGCGCCAAAATTTGATTCGCGCTGAACAGTCAAGTCTTTACAGACTTAAAACAGCTTAGACACAAATACAATGAAGATCAGAGAATACAGGGGATTCCCAGGTCGTTATGTCCCACGGAGACTCAATGGTGTGTTAAACACTGATTCAGACGGTAGAATGATCACTGATGATAGCGATCAGAAAGGATTAGGATTGAATAATTACACTACTGAAAAAGGTTATAAATTAAAGCGACTTAAATGCAAATTAAGAAAATTAAAAAGATAAAAGATATTAAATAAACGCTATCACTATTTTTAAAGTGATGAACGTTTAAAACCTAAAACTTACGTTTAAATAAAAATATCGTAAACATACAAAATAAAAAGTGAAACTTATACAATATAGATCCTAAAAATATGAAAAATACATTTTTACAAACCTAATGATATGAGAAAATTTATAGAAAAAGAAATTTAATTTTACAACTATTTATGTAATTATTATTAATTAAAAACTATTTTAAACTATTTAATAATTACCTAAAATAAAAGAAAATATGAAATAAGACTAGAAAAATAAATTTAAGACTTAGAAAAATCTAAAATATGATAAAACTAATTTTAAAACAGAAAATATATTTTTCACACTTTTTATATATTTATTACTAATTTAAAACTATTTAAAACTAATTTAAATTGTTAAAAATACCAAATAAAAGGAGAAAAATATGGAAAAATACTTTTTAAGCTTTTTACATTTATCTAAACCTAAGAAAATTGAAAAATTATTTTTTTGAACCTTTTCTTAATTTTTTGTATTAAAAGCTATTTAAAAATACTTAAAAACTAATTTAAATTGAGAAAAATGGCTAGACACCTAAGAAAAATCTGAAAATTACAGGAAAACTCTAAAATAATATAGGGAATCTATGAAAAATGGAAAAACATGGGGTTGTGTGTGAGAAACAGAAGCTGATGTGGAAAAGCTTATGAAATAAGCACTTAGATAAGCTCAAACAACACCAAAAGGTACCAAAATGATAATGAAGCTCTAATAAGCTAAAAGAACTCAAAAGCAACAAGATTCAACTGCTTATGACCTCTGGATTACAAAGTGCAATGACTTGATGATTAGAGATAATAAGCACAAAACAGTAAAAGGGGTGCTCACTTGCAACCACCAAATAAGCAACCAATTAAGCTAGAAAAAGGAAAACACTTATTGGAAACTCAAGATAACCTGGCTAAGAACAATTAGACCAAAAATCAGACCAAGAGGGGCTCAAATGGAGCCTGTGCAGGCTCTGCCATTTCTGCATAATCCCTGTGCACAGGGCAGGTTCACAGAACAGGGGGGTCAAACAAGCTTAAAAATAAGCACTCAAAAAGCTGACAACCCAAGAACTATCATTTTTATATTTTTCTTCACCAACCAAAATTTAATTACCCAAAAGATTATAAGCTAAAACTCATTAATAAACCCACAGTGAAAATACCAAGTTTATTCAAAAATGACCTTTTGAGATTTTTGACTTTTTTATAAAACTAAAAGTTGACTTATACTAACTTTGAGCTTGAATTAATGACTGAAAATGATATGTTGAGATGAAATGAAGTTAACACAAGCAAAATTTATGAAAGTTAAACACAAAAACAAGGTTTGGACTTGATAATACTCCAACAGTGGGCTGCAATGACAGATTAAGAGAGATTTTGACTTTAGAGCTTAATAGGCACAATTCAAAGACAGATATTAATACTTTAGAGCTAATCAAGCATAAACCAACAAATCTCAAACTCAGAACTAACCTATAACACAGTGCACCAAGTTGATCCAAACACCCTTTAATACAACTGATATGAACTTAAAACTGATATTGATACATAACTAAACACTATCACTGATCAAGTTAAGTTTAAACTACCTAACTATAGCTAATTCAACACATAGAAATCACTTGTGATCACAGACACACTTATAATCATAAAATGCAAGTTTGAGTAAAAATTGAAATGGAGAATACAACTCACAAGTGTCCCAGTTGTTTGCAGGCCAGAACCAAAACTAGAACTACTCAATCCTAACTAAATCCAACCCCAAGAACCTTCTGCAACACCCTTTATCAGTTACCATTCCAATTTTGAGCCTCAGTTGACTTTGGTTGACCAAAACTCAAAAATTATTGAAACTTGAATGTGAGCTTGTATAAAGTTATCATAAGCTCATTTAAGCTTATTGAAACTGAGATATGAGCATTAAGAAGCTTTTGAATGAGATTTTGAGAAGGAAAATTGCAACAGTAGCTTTAAACATAAAATCTTAATCATAACTGGAATTGATAACTGGAAATAGTTTAATATGATTACAAAACACTTATTTGGATACAAAGAAACAGATTACAACAAGTTTTATACTAATTTAAAGACTTTAAATTAAAAACGATATTTAAAATAAAACTAAAACTAAAACTACTCTGCTCAAATAGCTTCTCTTTTCCTTTTTATACTTCAATCCACTCCTCCACTTGACTTTAGCATTTCCCACTTAAAATCTGAGCCGTTGGATATCTCAAGTGTATATTAGCCATTTGATTCATTTTGGCGCCAAATGACTTTTGACAGTTGTAGGGGTTGAGTGTTGGGGTGGAAAGATGCATTAAATGGATTTTGTATTTGTGTTGAGGTGGGGGGACAAAGGTGAGATGAAGGTGAGCTGAGGGTGTGGGCAATGGAGAGGATTTCCAGGCAGAGCAGGTGGTGAGGATGTCTTTTAGGCGCCAAGTGGTGTTTTGACTGGATTGGTTGACCAGGCAAAGATATTAATAAAAGGGGGTTCAAAAGGCTTTATGACAGGGGGTTCACAAATAGGTAAGGGTCAAAATGGTTTAAATGTTTTAATAAGATAGGGACCCTTGTTGTAATTTCTGAAAAGATAAGGACCTAGGCTGCCATTTTCACAAAGATGCTCCAAGGGCTAAAAGTGACAAGTTCTAAAAGTACAAGGACCATAACTGTCATTTTGCCATTTTCCAGGGGCCATTTCTGCCAAATTTCAAACTTGGAGGACCATTTTTGTAAATTTCTCAAAACTTTTTACATTTTTCACCAAAGGACTAAATTTGACAAGTTATGATTTAAAAAGGACCTTTGGTGACTTTTCTTTTGAAATTTTGGCTCAGGGACTATTTTTGACAATTTTAGAAACTTGGGGGACTAAAACTGCAATTTTTGCAAATTTGATATGTTTTTCATCTGATTTTGATATTTTTGAATTTAAAACACATAAAACACTGATTTGTGGTATTTTTATCATTTTGATGTGTTTCTGAGTGTTTTCAGATGATTTTGCAGTTTATTTTGTATAAAAATGATGAGTATTTGGAAACTCATCATAACTCCCAACTTATTGGATCAGATTAAAACTGTCCAGCAAAAGACTTGGACGAGTGGTAACATTTACTTAGAGCGTATGAAAGTTCAAGTTCACAACTTAACTGCAGATTCACGTGGCTTGATAACTCGATTTGGTAGAATCTGGATACCAAATTCTAGGGAACTTAAAAGATTGTTTTTAGATGAAGCTCATAAATCCAAGTATTCCATTTATCCTAGTGCTACGAAGATGTATCACGATCTAAAACAAGATTACGGGTGGCCGGGTATGAAAAGAGACGTTGTAAAGTATGTTGAACAATTTCTTACATGTTTACAGGTCAAAGCTGAGCATCAAAAACCCTATGGGAAGACCCAGCCTTTAGATATTCCTGTATGGAAATGGGAGCATATTACTATGGACCTTATCACCAAACTTCCCAAGACGCCACGCCAATATGAAGCAATATGGGTGATAGTTGACAGATTGACTAAAAGTGCCATATTCTTACCGATTAAAGAGGCCTCATCTTCCGAAGTAATGGCTAAGTTATACCTACGTGAGGTTGTAGCTCAACATGGAGTTCCAGTTTCTATTGTCTCAGATCGTGATAGTCGATTCACTTCTCGATTTTGGAAGAAATTTCAGTATGATATGGGCACCCGCATTAATTTAAGCACATCTTATCATCCACAGACAGATGGCCAGAGTGAGCGTACGATACAGACATTGGAAGACATGCTTCGGGCTTGTGCTATAGATTTTGGTAGCAGTTGGGATACTCAATTACCTTTAGCGGAGTTTTCTTATAATAACAGTTATCACGCGAGTATCAAGATGCCACCGTATGAAATGCTTTATGGAAGGAAATGTCGTACTCCAATATGTTGGGGTGAAGTAGGCCAGCGTGAACTTGGGAGTACAGATGTTGTTCTCAAGACAACAAAGAAAATTAATCAGATACGTGAACGATTGAAGATGGCCCAAGATAGTCAAAAGTCGTATGCCGATAAGCGTAGGCGGGCTATAGAGTTTCTAGTAGGAGACAAGGTGATGCTAAAGGTGTCTCCATGGAAGGGCATCATTCGGTTCAGGAAACGTGGTAAACTCAGTCCTCGTTTTATTGGTCCTTTCAAAATTTTAGCGCGAGTCGGAAACGTAGCTTATCGTTTAGAGCTACCTGAAGAACTCAAAGGCATACATAACACCTTTCACGTGTCATATTTACGAAAGTGTTTAGTTAATGAAGCTTCCTATGTGCCGTTGGAAGAGATTGTTATTGATAATAAATTAAACTATGTGGAAGAACCTATCACTATTCTTGATGACAAAATCAAGAAACTCCGGAATAAGGAGATCATGTTATTTAAGGTGCAATGGAAACATAGGAAAGGGTCCGAGTTTACATGGGAACCAGAGGAGGAAATCTTAAAATATTACCCTTCGTTGTTTCAAGAATGGATTGTGAGGACACAATCCTGATTAAGGGGAAGAGAGTTGTAACGACCCGAAATGTGAGCTAATATAATATATACTCTCTTTTATTTTAGATATAGTTTTAAATGTTACATGATATATACCCCATAATATTTCTTAAGTGTAGTTAGTTTTAATATCAATAAGGTCAAATGTGTACAAGTTTATGTAACCAAGGGGTCATTCATGTACAAACCTATGGTACTTTAGTCTTAAGATACTAATCAGGGATAAGGCATACATGTATAGGTGTTTGACCAGACCAAGACTACACTAATAAAACAAGGTTTCAAACTCAGTTACAAGAAGAGGACTTGTTGATGGATTTGATTCGAAAATCAAGTGAAAAGTAGTATTGTAATCAGTTTCGTGTCCAAGTGCCGTAAGTATAGTTATATTTCCTGGTAAATTATGGTTAGGATTACTGGTAGATTATGAACACCTCAATATCTTTGAGGTGGCTTTTAATTCATAACTAGTAAAATAAACCTTAACTGATGCTTTGATTATTTGAAAGAAAATTTAATGAAAACTTGTAATTTGCAAAAATGGGTGCTCTTGGTTTAAAAGAAAAGAGATTTATCAAGTTACAAGTAATGTATGCAAGGTATTTGATGAAAGTTCTTAGTCAAGATAATGACTTTATAATTAATAAAAAGAATCATGTTTTGGATACATGATGATCCAGTAGGTTGTATACAGAAAATTTGATTTATAAGTTATAAATTAGATAAGATATAAAGTGAATAGTTTTCTAAGTGTAATATGTGTACATGCCTGTTTATGTGTATAGGTTCCGGAGCAAGTTGCAAACAGGTTAAAAGGTGGGTAAAGAGCAGGCAAGAAATGGGTAAATGGCACCCGAAATATGCCTAATAGATTGAGAATGAGGGTGTGCATTTACCTTATCGCGGGTTTTACGATTCATATTATATAGTATATTGTGATTGTATTTTGTGCAAGTATTCATTTGGCATAGATGAATTGGCATGTTGAACAAGTTTTTATGTTGAGCAAGACTAGTATAAGTGATAGTCAAGAATCACTTTTGTAGTTACTTATGGCATGTTATGATAGTTAAGGATCCTTACGAAGCAAGTATTATCTATGCCTTGTAAACATGTTAAATGCTCTTACTCACTAAGTTTCATACTTCCGGTTTCATGTTAACATGTTTTTAGGTGAAGGAAGTGGGTCAAGGCGGGACTTAGGCAAGATGTCAATTAGCAGCTAGTGGCTTAACTTTTCATGTGTGGTAGCAAGCCGTCTTTTGAACCATCTATGATATGAACTATGAAACACCCTCTTTTGTATGCAACATAGTTGTTTCATAGATTGTAATTATGTGTATGTAAAGTGTAGTCAAAACAAGTCTTTTGAGTAGTTGTGTGTCACGTTTATGTAAGGTCAAGATCCTAGTTTTGGTTATCAAATGCAAGGCCATGTTATGATCATATATATGTCTACTTGGTTATGAGATTTTGTAAAACATCAGGTTATGTATAAAATAGTTTATAGCAGGTATTTGTATATTAGTAATGAAAAGTATTTTAGCTGTAGTTAAAGTATCATGCAGCCTGGTCCTTGCTTCAAGTTATAAATTACAGATCTTTGTTTTAGTTGTGGTCATGGTTGTAGTAAAGGAAAAGAAGTGCAGGTCTACGGTTTATAGTATAAAAATAGATGAAGCACATGTATCAAGTTGGTCTTAAAGCATGAGTATGTCCCTTTACAAAGTCAAGTCTTTTTCATGAAATTCAAATAGGTATCGTTTTAAAGTCGAGCATTTTAATGTCTTCCGTTGCGTAAATAAATTAAAAAAAAATGCGGTTGTTTCAGGTGGAGATGATGATATATGTGTTTGTACGTGTGTTAATTATCCACAAGGACCATTTATTTAATTTACTCTAAAAAAATAACCACTAATAATATAAAAAAAGGGGGGGCGCCGGTTCAAACCAAAGGGACCATTCATGCAAACTTTCCAAAGTTTCCCGACTCCTAATACCCGAGCTCATAATTACCACGTAAAATGTCTAACATGTTTTATTATGTGCGCCACGAATCTTAGCCACGACTTTCCAATAAATGTGATTATAAATACGTCTATAGGAATTAGACGAGTACTATTTTCCAAGTTTTCTCGCAACATTAGGTTTTTCTTAGTGCCGGAGTCGAGTAGTGCCTAACTTAATGCCACACACATGATTCAACAACGTAATATTCCACATAATGTCAAAAGATCATTTCCGAATGTTTAACTTTGTTAAATTTTAAAGTAATGCGGTATTAAAATGGTTATCGAAATTACTAGTTGTCACACCTATGATGTTGTTGCCCCTCGACTTGAAGTTGGTAAATTTAACAAGTGGAAGAAGCGAATGCTTTGCTACTTGACTGGGATGGAACCTTATTACATTAAGTTTATTAATAAAGGTCCGTTTGTCCCAAAGACTGCTGAAGGTTTACCTAAACCTGAAGCTCAGTGGACCCAAGATGAGAGGAGGGTGGTCAACCAGGACCAAAGACTCAAAAGCATCATCATATCTTGTCTTCCTGATGATGTAATGGAGTCTGTCATTAGCTGTAGTACAGCCAAATAAAACTGAAATGACCTGGTCCACAGCTATGAAGGTCCCTCAGATACCAAGGAAAACAGGATCATGGACCTGAAACTTGAGTACAATACCTTCAGAGCCAAAGACTCAGAAACCCTCTCTCAAACTTACACCCGTTATAAAACTTTGTTAAATGAATTGTCAAATGATGGTGTCAAGTTGTCCAAACATGAAATTAATGTTGGGTTTGTTAACAGTCTCCCTGAGAAGTGGTTGAATTTTTCTCAGGGACTTAGAAATGCAAATCATATTCAGAATCTTGAACTTCCTGAAATCTATGGGAAATTCGTCTATGAAGATAATCTCATCAATAGACGATACCCTTATTTGAAAAAGTCTCAGGAAGTCAAAAAATCCCTGACAACCACTTCAACACCCATTTCTACTGCTTTTTATTCAAACATAGTAGTTCAGGATTTTCAGGAAAATTCTGACGATGAGGCTGATGAGAGAACAAGCAATGAGTACCTGAATGACTTAAACATTGAGTTTTAGGAAAGGGCACTCCTCGCTAACTCTAAAAGGTTTATAAGAAGCAACAAAAAAATTTCTAATGCTAAAGCTAATGAGGAAACTAAGTGTTTTAAGTGTCACAAAAAGGGTCATTTTGCTAAAGACTGTTTCTCAAAAACTATTTATGAACCCTCTTACAAACCCTCAGGGTCAAACCAATCCTTAGGTTTAGCAATTTTCAACCAAAGCTATTTCAGCCTCATCAAAATTTTCAAAACAAGTCTGTCTAAAACAAAGCTGTTGATTTTGAAGCTAAGTATAGGAAAGCCAAGGCTAAGCTAGCTATTCTTGAGGCCACTCCCTCAGAAACAACACAAAATGTTAAATCTGTGCAGGGTAAAAACAAGGGCCTGGTAGCTGAAGTCTTTGACTGGGATGAAGAGCCAGTCTCCTCAGATGATGAAATAGTGCAAGTCAGTGCACTGATGATTCTATCAGAAGAGGACAAGCTAGCTGTTGGAAAGAATCATGCTAGGAATGGTGAATGGGTTAACATCACTATAAGGAAGGTAAACATCTTACTTTCAATGGATGATGATTCTGATTGGCAGTCTTTCATGAATTATACTAATGTTGACCTTAAGTTCGTAGAAGAGCAACGATTAAATATGTTTTCAAAATACAACAAGTTAAGTTTTGAATTAAATAAGTGTAGGGATGAATTGCTTATTTTAAAACAAGCCAAACTTGAGGCTGTTACACTACAAATTCAAAACTTTGAATTAGTAAAACGAAATCAAGCTCGTCAGGAAGAACTTAAAAAAGAAAAACAAATCATTGAAAGCTGGACCACTAAGAACCCTAGAGTTTATGACATTGTTCAAGCCCCCAGTAGCAAAAAGAGAATACTAGGTGAGGATCAACTCACTGATACTTTCAATGAAAATCAAAGTACCAAACCTTTTATGCCAGCTGGTCTACTCTCTAAAAAGGAGATGTTGCCAAAATTCAGAGATTGGGTTGAAAGGGTAAACCCTGAAAGTAAGCTTCCAAACTTCAATTCTTGAAGGATACTTGAACCTAAAAGTCAGGCACTCAAAAGCATGCTTGGACTTGATGTACCCAGTTGTACTTAACACATCACTTAGTCCGAAGCTGAATCACAAGCACTGCTTCCACCTCTGAAATCTCTTCAGGGAGATACACCTAGCTCTGAATTCAACCCTCACTCTCCTAAAGAAAGGTCAGGCCTTGGTAGAACAATATTGAAAATACCAGTAAAACCAACCCAAGAAGATTCAGTTCCTACTGAGACTTCCACATTTTTAGTTCCTACTAGAGAAGACCAAATCAAGCATTTAACTGAACTTGTGAGGAAACTGAGTGAAAAGATGAACTCAGCTGAGAAAGTTCCTGATTCTAAAATCAATGAACCAAAGTCAATCTCAAGTTCCTCCAAGTCAAAAAGTAACTCCAAGCCCAAACAGAAGTGTGATTTGTGCCATTATACAAGCCATACCACTGATAATTGCTACAAAATTCTCTTTTGCATGATCTGCAAAAAGGAAGATCACAGAACTTTTGATCACTTACTGAAGCAAGTTATATCAACCTTGGTCATCATTATGCTTCATCATCTAAGCAGGCTTAAAGGCCTAAAGCTAAACCTTTTCCTCCCTGTCCACAATGTGGCTTTAATGATCATCATCCTGATGATTGTCTCATGAACTCATGCTGTGAAATATGTGGAAACCCAACACATGAGACATCTCAGCATGATAGGGTCATACAAGCAAGTGCAAAACCTGTGGTAGCACAGTTCACTCAACCACTGACCATGAGTCCATTTCAAAGTTTAAGCAGTCCATTAGACCCAATCCCACTAGTAAGTGGGTTGGCAAGAGAAACTAACTCAGTTTACTATTTTTGCAAAGACATGCCAGGGAGCCTATTTGGCATCTAGATAGTGGATGTTCAAGGAGCATGACTGGTGTGAAAGAATATATGCACAAATATGTAAAGGAACCAGGACCTAAGGTAGTGTTTGGTGACAACTCATCTTGCCCCACTAAAGGTTTTGGTTCAGTAAACTGTAATGGTATAATGTTCTCTAGAATAGCATATGTCAATGGTCTGAAGTACAATCTCAACAGTGTCAGTCAGTTGTGTGATGCAAAATACATTGTGCAATTCAATGATAAACAAGGTACTATTTTCAATGCCAACAAAGAAGTTGTTCTTATAGCTCCTAGGAGAGATGATGTATATGTACTTGACATGTCAACTCTCTCTCAAAATGGAACTTGTCTCTTTACCAAAGCCACTGAAACTGTCAACTGGTTGTGGCACAAGAGACTCTCTCATTTAAACTTCAAAAATATAAACAACTTGGCAAAACAAAACAAAGTCCTTGGTTTACCATCACTGGTATTTGCAAAAGATAAACCATGCTCAGCCTGTGAAAAAAGCAAACAGCACAGAGCATCATTCAAAACAAAACAAAAATTTTCTATCAAAAGCTGCCTTCACCTCTTGCATATGGATCTGTTTGGACCTGTAAGTCCAAGATCAATCCAACATGAGAAGTACACTCTTGTCATTGTTGATGAGTTCTCAAAATACACTTGGGTATACTTTCTTTCCAAAAAGAGTCAGGCAGCTGAAACAATAATGTCATTCATCGGGAAGATTGAAAACCAAAATGACATTACAGTTAAACAAATCAGAACTGAAAATGGTACTGAGTTCAGATATAAGGAGCTTGAGAGTTTCTGTGATGAAAAAGGAATTTCCCAAGATTTTCTCATCTCCTTACACCCCTGAACAAAATGGGGTAGCTGAAAGGAAAAACAGAACTCGTATTGAGGCTGCTAGAACCATGCTAAATGGCTCAGCACTCTCAAAGCACTTCTGGACTGAAGCTGTTAAAATAGCCTGTTACACTCAAAACAGATCAATCATTATCAAAAGACACAACAAAACCCCTTATGAGATCTTCAAAGGAAGACTCTCTGATATCAGCTACTTTCATGTGTTTGGGTGTCCTGTGTTCATTCACGATCATAAGGATCACTTAGGCAAATTTGATGCAAAAGCTGATGATGGATACTTCTTAGGTTACTCACTAATATACAAAGCTTTCAGGGTGTTCAACACCAGAAGACAACAAGTTGTGGAAACCTTCCATTTCATCTTTGATGAGAGCACTGAAAGCATCAAGTTCTCCAACACCTTAGCGGAGGAAATAGGAATTGATGACTCTTCTAGATAACCTCCTGATGAGTTCAACTCTGAAAACAATTCCTCATATCAAGCAGATTCTGACATCTCATACTACAATTTTCCTCACAATCTCCCTCAACCAACCATCAGTGAATTCACTGATACTCCATCAGTCCCTACTAGGATAGGTCCATATTGAACCAAATGTTCAGGAACATGTAATTCATGAATCTCAACCTGAACAACAAACTACCTCATCAAATGATCTTAATGTTTCTGTTGCTCCAGACCCTGAACCCATTCCTGAGTTCCCAGTGACTCATCAAGCTCAGATCCTAGACCACAAAGTAAGTGGACAAGATCTCAAGACATTGAGATTGTGAACATCATTGGTGAACCCACTGAAGGCATGCTCACAAGGAGCATAGCTGCTAAATTATCAGCAGCTTCAGCCAATGAATGTCTATATGCTGACTTTCTCTTAGAAATAGAACCCAAAAGTGTCACTGAGGCTCTGAAACATCCTAGCCAGGTTCAGGCTATGCAAGAAGAACTTCAACAGTTTGACAGAAACAAAGTTATGACCTTGATCAAATGTCCTCAGGATGTCATTGTCATAGGAATGAAGTGGGTTTTCAAAAACAAAACTGATGAAAATGGCACTGTCATTAAAAACAAAGCCAAACTTGTAGCCAAAGGTTACAATCAACAAGAAGGCATTGACTATGATGAGACATTTGCTCCTGTTGCTAGAATGGAAGCCATCAAGATCTTCCTTGCTTATGCAACATACATGAACTTCAAAGTTTACCAAATGGATATCAAAAGTGCCTTCCTAAATGGTAAACTCAAGGAAGATGTCTATGTTCAGCAACCCCCAGGCTTTGAGAGTAGTGAGTACCCTGACTATGTCTGCAAGCTTGACAAAGGCCTTTATGGACTGAAACAAGCTCCCAGAGCATGGTATGAAACTCTCTCAGCCTTCCTGATCCAAAAGAAGCTTGTTAGAGGAAAGATAGACAACACCCTGTTTATCTATTGGACAAAACAAGATGTGATACCAGTCCAAGTATATGTTGATGACATCATCTTTGGCTCAACAAATTACACTCTTTGCAAACATGTTAATACAAATAAGCCGTAAAAACGTTTATTTATATTTTACGATCTTCTAATGTTTTGTCGATAACAAATGTAAAATCATTTTAAACGAAACAAATAGAATATGTAAATAGTTTGAGTTGATAGTTTCCTAACACACTTACGCTTTCACATAAAACACTAAAACAAGTATAAGTGATTTTATGATTTAAATACATATGTACAACAACTAGTGTTTACATATTGGGTTAGCATATACTTAGACCAAGTATACTAAAATGGGTAAAAACAAGTATATACTAAATGGGTAAAAACTAGCAAATGGTATTGACCCATAACCCATGGTTTTATATATACCACTTAACCAAGTTCAATGTATCTAGAAAGAAAACCATGGGTCAACCCATAACCCATGACTCATGACCCATAACCAAAAATACCCATGGGCAAAGAGGAGCATTCCACGGATCCCTGGCTTTGTGCTAGCCGGATCCCAAGTGGAAGGGATCCGTGGGATCCGGGGAACAGTAGAGAATTTTCTCTATAAATAGAGAGCCATTTCTTCCTTTCTATTCATCACTTCACATACATATTTCCCAAGTATTATAACCCTCTAACCTCAGATCCAAGTGATCTATGTAGTTTGTCTTTTGTTTGTGTGATCTTCTAGGTTCCTCTTAAAGGCAACATCACCACTTCTTGAAGACGAGCAAGCTCAAGTCCATGAGTTGCCACGCTTCGTCATCATCAAGATAACTAAGGTTCTCTTGTTGATAGTTCTTCCTTCCTCCATAGATGTTGGGTTGAAGGCATTAGTGAAGAATGCCGAAAGTGTCAAGATGAAAGCATTAGTGAAAGGTGCTCATCATCCATGTCAAAGCATTAGTGAAGAATGATAAAGGTGTCAAGACGAAGGCATTAGTGAAAGGTGCCAAGTGTTGTGTCAAAGGCATTAGTGAAGGATGCCGAAGAATCAAATCAATTTGCATTTGGAAAGAATGCCTAAGTCGTATAATAGATGATGTGCATCGTTATACATATAAGTATTTGTTTATTTCCAAGGATGGTGATATCCTAGATGATGTTGTAACAAGGAGTGGATCTCCTTGAGATTAGGTGTTGTGTCGTGAAGGGTAGCAGTTCCCCTATAGTAATGGAACTAGGTGCTTAGCCTAGTACCTAATAAAGGGTAGGCGACGTTGTGATAGGATTAGTTCTCCTTGGTGTGAAAGAACTCGGTGGTTAGCCTAGCATCGTTTAAAGGGTAGGCGACGTTGTGTTAGGTTTGGCTCGCCTTGGTGTGAAGGAACTCGGTATTTAGCTTTGTACCGGAAAAAGGTTAAGCGACGTTGTGAAGGCTTCTCCGCCATAAGGAGTTGGTGTAGTGTTTACGAACTCTCGAGTAGGTGACTCGGGGTGTGGAGTAGGGCAAGGAAGGTGTCCTTGTAGCCGAACCACTATAAATAACTTGTGTCGTGGTGATGTGCTTCTTACTCTTTATCTTGCATTACACGTTTATATATCTATCTATCAACGTCCAACATAAACAACTAAATAGATTGACATAAGTCAATCTAAATATTTAAAAGGAAGTTTTAAATTGGTAAAACTATTCAACCCCCCCCCCCTTCTAGTTTTCCACAATTGGCATCAGAGCTTCGTTACCAAGTATCTTAGAGTATGTTGTACTTTAAAAACTTGATACGATCCACTTATGTTTGAAAACTACAAAGAAGGATTTTTTTTCTGTCACATTTTAAAAAAATCATTATAATGTTTATTGTTGGACAATGATAGAATACTCTAACATGTTTGTTGTTAAGCATTCTTCATACTTGGATTTGGAGTCACCAAGAAGATCATGAAAAATCTATCTAAATATCTCTTTTCGCAAAAAGAATGTTTAGTGTTGTCCTTCTCACAACATGAATCTGAAGATTCCAAGAAAATCACATAACATCTAAATATTTTTTTCTTAAAAAGAATATTTAGCAAAGGTATGATTACTAAATACTTACTTTTAATTTTATTGAATTCTTAGTTGCATGATTTATTAGTAATTGCTTTAGTAGTTATCTATATTAAAGTCATCATCAAGAATAGTATTCTTCGACTTATTTGTATAGACTACACTACGAATTCGTAATAATGACATTTTGGTTATTTGATAACCATTATCATTATTCATCACAAAGGATTTATTGACACTCCATCTACGTCAATAAAAATCTATGTGAAACTTCTTACATTATAATAAAATGAGATTTTATTATAATATTTGAAAAATGATTCCCAAAGAATTATGACCAATTCTTTAAAAGGAAACTACGTCAAATAAGATTAGCTTAACATCGTCAAAACATCAACCACAAGTTTTAGAACCTAAAACATCAAAACTCTAGATGCTTTAGAACTCCTAAACCAAAAGTATCAAGGAATGCTTGAGCTGATTTTTGTTGTCATGCCGGATCCCTGGACTTACACTAGCCGGATCCCAAATGAGAGGGATCCGCGGGATCCGCGCAACAGAAGACAGCTTAAATGAAAAATGATCACTGTGGATGTTCCACAAACTACTTTCCCCTTAAAGACTCACGAACAAAAACCTTACTACTGTTCACAGGAGCAACTTGATCATCTCTCTCAAGCATAACAATCACTTGTGTAAGTATTATCTTCACTACATTGTTGATTTTATTCCTTGATTACTAGGATTACAAGCTCTTCATTTTAGAGGTTGGGTTCAAATGGGTTTGTCATAATTTGTTACCACATTGTTTTCTAAGATAACCCAAATCAAAGAATTAACATTGTTAATACAAATTAAACTCATTTCTTGAATTCAATAAAAATGAATTGAGCAAAATTGTGATCACCCTCTAGGTTACTATTCACAATTAACACCACATTGTGGTTGTATTGTTTAGGAACAATCATGCCAAGCAACAAGCAACAAGATTACCAACCGCTCACTACATACCCATGTATTATAGAAAAGATGGATTAAGTCCGGAAGATAGGAAAGCCTTTAAGTTGCTTGAAAGGAGACTCTTTCATGAAGGTAGAGTCGTTGATCCATCATTTCTTGCAAATACCGACATGAGGGAATTATTTGGAAATATTGGGTTTGATTGTTTATTGGATATAAACGAGCAAATTTTCCCGGCCTTTGTGCTTGAGTTCTACAAGACTATGGGTATAATTAGAAATGATGATGGGTCCATCTCAATTGAATTCACCATAAATGGACATGAGTACACTCTTTCACTTGAGGAGTTTGGGAGAATTCTAGGGGTTACATATGATGGTGTTTGCATATATTCTAATGAGTGGTCGTTAAAGGAGATACATTCTATGGGTGATCATCACGACATTTATCACACAACAATTCTGGAAGCAACCACGGTAAGGGACACCGTGTTTATGCCAAGAGCATCCCCATCAAGGGTTACTAGGAAGTCGAAAGTGATCTATAGGGATCCTTTCCAAATGGAGCTCTCGGAGATGTACGCGTTGTATAGAAAATGGGAAGATGTGATAAGGGAGAATGTGGTGTGTCTAGTAGGAAACAAGGATCACCCCAACGCTTGTCTAAGCTTCATGATCTATTGTCTTGTGACCGAGACTCGCTTCAACATTGCTTACTACATGGTCAAGAGAATGGCAAGTGTAAGAAGCATGGACAAGATGGTGCTTCCGTATGCAATGCTTCTAACCCGTCTTGCCAAATTCATCTTTGCATTAGATCCTTCCCCACAATCCTTGGATCATAGCTTTTGCAATAAGGTTATGGTACCATTAACCGAGGGTAGAACAACAAGGTTTATGGTGGAAGGCAAGAGGCCACACCCACCCACGGATTCCTCGGACGAAAGGGAGAGGCAAGGAGAAGGTGAAGGGAGTAGTAGCAACCCACTTGAAAATATCAATCTTGACCCCTTGGACTACATTAACCAATTGCCAAACATTCCTAATGAATCACCCGAATGGAAACAAACCAAGGGAATCTTCAAATGCTTCGCCAATTTCTTGAGGAAGAAGAAGTGAAGATAGTTTGATAAAGAGTAGAGGACGGGTGAAGAAGTGAAGGAGGAGAAGAAAGGTAAGGTCTTAGGACCCAAGTGTATGATGAAAAATTTCAAACAATGGTTTGTAAACACTTTAAACTATGCTTGTAGTATGTAGGTATCGCCATATCTTGGCACTAAACAAACTTAGGTATTTGAAAAATGAGATTTTACGACCCCTTGAGTGGTCGTTGTCACTCATTCTAGGAATCTTAGCTCTTCCTACTTTACTATACATTATAGTAGTTGTGTTCTTGCACTTAGTCTCCATAGAAACAACTAGGAAAAGCATTTACTATAAAGTGCAAAGTTGCACATTTCCTGAAAGCTCTCTGATCTGCAGTTGGTGGATCCCAGCTTTTGAACTAGCTGGATCCCTCCCATAAGGGAACCGCGAGATCCGTGGCATCTAATATACAATACAGATTTGGCGACATCAAAATAGTCTACTAGATCACCTCAACCAAGTCAAACATAAGATACTAGAGCCAACTAAGTCTTCCTCAAATAATTGAAAACCTCACCCTCATCCATGGCTTATCTAGGATATATTTTTGAAATGTTTTTGATTTATCAACTAGTCAAAACTCACCATAATTCCGCTCCAACACTCACACATTATCTATCATGGTTGATAGCACTTAGTTAGGTATATCTTTTAATTTTAGCAAATTGATCTCAATCATCTTTGACTCAAAATTAGGCTTAAAAATTAGTTTTTCATTTCTCTTTATTTTTAAAAGATTTTAGTAAATTCCTCTTAGGACATCATCTGACTTCTAGGACTTGTTATCACCATTTCTCCACATCAAATTAAATGGAATCCTTGTCAAACATATAGTTAGACTACCCAATGTCAATTTTCTTGGCCAAAACCATCATTAAGCACCATTACTTGTTATGGTTGAGGATTTGAGATATCCAACTGCTAAAGAATTCAAAATTAAGTCAAAACCTCAAAATCCATTGATAATAAACCTTACAAAAGCATAATCATTTCACCTAAAACTTGTCTGATAGCCGGATCCCTGGTCTTTAACCAGGCGGATCCCTGCTGAGAGGGATCCGCGGGATCCGTAGCTGCAGAGAGCCTCAATCAGCTTCCATATTCAGATTCAAGTCACCTTTTGGTTCTCTAACCACTTTTAGCATTAATTTATTATCCTCCTAGAGCTGATCAAAACCTTAAGAGCATGCCTAGTCTTCTAAGTGGTCAAGAATTTAATTTCCTAATTCAAATCATTCTTTATAAACTAAACAACCTTAGGATTAAGTCATCACTCTCACTCACATCTCAAAAATCAGCAACTAAGAAGTTCTTGCAAGCATTATCATCACTATGACTAAGGCTCTTAGCAACAACTCTTCAACCATAGGATCATCCAAAAGAAAAGGTCAAATGATCCATGAAATCTCATCCACCGAAACATCTCCCATTAGAGATAATGATGCTAGAATTTTACCTCATCAAACTCATCCAAAAGCTAAAAGAACCGCAAGGATTAGAATCAAACCTTTCGGACTAGAAAAAGGATCATCTAGTTCAAAACCAAACATGGCTAGTTCTAGCAAGCCATCAAAACCATCATTCATTGAGCATGGTCTATGATAAGGTTTTAAAAGGTACCATTTTGAGGGGTCGTTTAAGTCCTTATTTGATCACTTTTGTATCCGTTATTGCTTAATATCGTTCCTTTTCACTTTTTAGGTCTCTTGAAGGCAAAATGCTGGAATGGCACTTATTTGGACGAAAAGGCGCGAATATATGAAGAAAATGGCCAAAGTCAAAATCGAGACACTCATAGTTGCTGAAAGTAGAAGGCGACGGCTTCAGGTGCTACATTGTGACGCCGTCCCAAAATTATTGTGACGGGCCAGAACCCAAAACTCGTATTTACAAGCGACGACGTCTAGTTGTGAAAGAGTAGGCCGTTGCTACTCAGACGGCCTAGATGCAATCCAGACGACGTCAGAAGCTGAAGAGGACGGCGTCACGGACTTAAGGTGACGCCGTCGCAAAGTTAACGTGGCCAAGACGAAACCCTAATGGCGGCGACACGACGGCGTCACTAAACATAAGGTGATGCCGTCGCAATTGTAATCTTATATATAGAATCCGAATTTTTCAGTCTTGAGTGGAGAGTCTTTGGAGTAAAAACCTAAAACCGAACCTAAGGTGTCTTGTACAGTATTTTAGGGTTTTAAACCCTATCTTACATCAAGATAAGTCTTTACTTCATTAATTCAATTATGTCTTTGATTATTTGTGTGTATGCTTGCATGTTTTCCATGTCCGGCTAATTTATTTGTGTGTTTGCTTAGAAAGTATGAAACTTAATTATTGAATATTGATTGGTTGTTTCTTATCTTAGTTGAATAATGATCTAGTAATGCGATAGGTCATTCGTTGTGTACTTAATGCTTGATTCATCTTTGTGAACCTTAGAATATAATTACCTGAGTAGTTGTAGGCTAAACCATCCAAAGAGGGCCTTAGAGTAGGAGTTTATCATCCCTAGTGGGTTTGTAGACGAGACCCTTTGGTAAGTTCGAAGAGTTAGGGAGAAACGCATACCCTACAACTTTAGACACACAACGCAACTAGGAATAAGACGTGACACTCAACCATCAATAGGAGATAATTAAGGAGTAATACAAACTAAGTAAACACATCTTTAAACTATCATACGAGCACACATTAATTAGACATAGACTCCCACAACCTTAGTTTAGATAATTAGATAATAGTAGAGTAATCGGTAGAAATACCAACCCCCCAAATCCAATACCCGAGATTCGTACCTTTCCATTTTCTAAAAAATATAAAAAGATAAAAAATAATCTTCCTCAACCTTAACCTTAGCGTAGTAACTCCTTACTAGCATTCCTATTCCCCTAGAGAACGATATCAATACCCGTGGCTTACCCTAATTACTACACTACAACGATTAGGTTCACTGCCTAGGGTGTTATAAAACTTGCTCGAAGAAAAGGAAGTTTCCTTGACCCCGAACGACGCGTGTAGCGTTATCAGTCTACATTCCTCGAATGAGCCTCTCCCTCACCCAAACATCTATTCATTATTTCACTCACCACAAAGAAACTCCCATTCACCAACCTTTTCGTTAAATAGGGAACCACCTGTAACACCAACTAGCCCATTATGGGAGACAAGGAACAACCTTGATCATATGGAAGAAGTTCCATTACAACCCTCATTTTTAGAACCACTTCCTACTTCTCAAAATGAAGACCCGCAAACACACATTGAGCCTCCTCAAAATAGCCATTTCCCTCTGGGTTCAAACCAAGACAATAATTGTCTAAATTGTCTAAACACTCAAGGACTTGTTCAAGAAGTACGAAATGAGATACATTTCATGTTTAATCATCTTCTTACAAAGTTGGATCAAATCAACAAGTCCACTCATCCCTAGACTCATGCACATTTTAGCATTTTAAGTCTAGTAACTAGTTAGTATTTGGTGGTACTGGTATGTCCTAGTTCATTCTCTTAGTTTTAGAGATTTGTTTGGTTATCTCTTGTTTTATTGAATGAACATTTATATGCTTTGATTATTTTGTGCATTGTGCTTTTTATTGCACGTATATTGTCTTCACACTAGCATTGTTTGACACATCTTCACTGCAGAAGAAACTGTCACCAGATAGCCGGATCCCTCCAAAATACCTAGACGGATCCCTTCAATAAGGGAACCGTGGGATCCGTGGTACAGAAGCACAAATTTCTACTAACTTGAGTTTTATTTGCAGGAAATTATGCACTATACTCTTGTTTTCTAACCTTTACTTTGTAGATTTTCAAAATAACACATGAAGATTTTGACACCATAAAGCTAGGGGAGCTTTGTGTCAAACGTAATTGCAAAAAAATTTGCAACTTAATCCGATTTTGGACTATACTTCATGACACCCCATTGCAACTTTGCAATCTTCAAGGGGGAGCACGTTCTTCGTCACTTAGACGAACCATTTGCAAACATAATTGCAAACACAATTAGTTTATTTTACGTCATGTCCTTGACGCCCTTTCAAAGGGATGGACTCGTCAAGGGGGAGTTAAGACGAGTACCATTTCCGTCACTTGCTCTCTTTACATTTTTTACATACCTTTTCTCATAAAAATTGTGTTAGTTTCTTTTAACACTTTTTGTTTCGACAAAAAGGGGGAGAAGAAAGTAAAAACTATAAATTCAAACTTTTACGAATTTTAGCTTTTCTTTAAAATAATTTTATGTTTTGTCATCAACAAAAAGGGGGAGATTGTTAATACAAATAAGCCGTAAAAACGTTTATTTATATTTTACGATCTTCTAATGTTTTGTCGATAACAAATGTAAAATCATTTTAAACGAAACAAATAGAATACGTAAATAGTTTGAGTTGATAGTTTCCTAACACACTTACGCTTTCACATAAAACACTAAAAAAAATATAAGTGATTTTATGATTTAAATACATATGTACAAAAACTAGTGTTTACATATTGGGTTAGCATATACTTAAACCAAGTATACTAAAATGGGTAAAAACAAGTATATACTAAATGGATAAAAACTAGCAAATGGTATTGACCCATAACCCATGGTTTTATATATACCACTTAACCAAGTTCAATGTATCTAGAAAGAAAACCATGGATCAACCCATAACCCATGACTCATGACCCATAACAAAAAATACCCATGGGCAAAGAGGAGAGTTCCACGGATCCCTAGCTTTGTGCTAGCCGGATCCCAAGTGGAAGGGATCCGTGGGATCCGGGGAACAGTAGAGAATTTTCTCTATAAATAGAGAGTCATTTCTTCATTTCTATTCATCACTTCACATACATATTTCCCAAGTATTATAACCCTCTAACCTCAGATCCAAGTGATCTATGTAGTTTGTCTTTTGTTTTTGTGTGATCTTCTAGGTTCCTCTTAAAGGCAAGATCACCACTTCTTGAAGACGAGCAAGCTCAAGTCCATGAGTTGCCACGCTTCGTCATCATCAAGATAACTAAGGTTCTCTTGTTGATAGTTCTTCCTTCCTCCATAGATGTTGGGTTGAAGGCATTAGTGAAGAATGCCGAAAGTGTCAAGATGAAAGCATTAGTGAAAGGTGCTCATCATCCATGTCAAAGCATTAGTGAAGAATGCTAAAGGTGTCAAGACAAAGGCATTAGTGAAGGGTGCCAAGCGTTGTGTCAAAGGCATTAGTGAAGGATGCCGAAGAATCAAATCAATTTGCATTTGGAAAGAATGCCTAGGTCGTATAATAGATGAGGTGCTTCGTTATACATATAAGTATTTGTTTATTTCCAAGGATGGTGATATCCTTGATGATGTTGTAACAAGGAGTGGATCTCCTTGAGATTAGGTGTTGTGCCGTGAAGGGTAGTAGTTCCTCTATAGTAATGGAACTAGGTGCTTAGCCTAGTACCTAATAAAGGGTAGGCGACGTTGTGATAGGATTAGTTCTCCTTGGTGTGAAAGAACTCGGTGGTTAGCCTAACACCGTATAAAGGGTAGGCGACGTTGTGTTAGGTGTGGTTCGCCTTGGTGTGAAGGAACTCGGTATTTAGCTTTGTACCGGAAAAAGGTTAAGCGATGTTGTGAAGGCTTCTCCGCCATAAGGAGTTGGTGTAGTGTTTACGAACTCTCGAGTAGGTGACTCGGGAAGTGGAGTAGGGCAAGGAAGGTGTCCTTGTAGCCGAACCACTATAAATAACTTGTGTCGTAGTGATGTGCTTTTTACTCTTTATCTTTCATTACACGTTTATATATATATATATCTATCAACGTCCAACATAAACAACTAAATAGATTGACATAAGTCAATCTAAATATTTAAAAGGAGGTTTTAAATTTGTAAAACTATTCAACCCCCCCCCCCTTCTAGTTTTCCACAAAACAGTTTGAAAAACTGATGACAAAGAAGTTTGAAATGAGCATGATGGGTAAACTCACATACTTCCTTGGACTACAAATCAGGAAAACTGATAAAGGAATCACCATCAGTCAAGAGAAATATACCAGAAATCTCTTGAAGAATTATGAAATATCTGATTGTGCCTTAGTGAAGACTCCAATGGTCCCTCCAAATAACCTTGGACCAAATCTCACTAGCAAATTAGTCAATCAAACTCACTTCAGAGGAATTTTAGGATCACTGATGTATTTCACTACTTCCAGACCAGACATATAATTCTCAGTATGTCTGATTGCAAGATATCAATCTAATCCTAAGGAATCCCATCTCACTACAGCCAAAAGAATCCTTAAAAACCTGAAGGGTACCCCAAGTCTTGGACTTTACTATCCTAAATGTTCAGGGTTTGACCTCAAATGTTATTCTGACTCTGACTATGTTGGTTGCAACATGGATAGGAAAAGTACTTCAGGATCCTGTCAATTCCTTGGAGGAAAGCTTGTCTATTGGAGTACTAAAAAGCAACAATCGGTGGCTATGTCTTCAGCTGAAGCTGAATACGTGGCAGTTGCAGGATGTTGTGCAAATGTACTATGGATGAAAAGTCAACTCGGTGACTATGACATCCATTACAAGATGGTAACCATATTTTGTGACAACACCAGTGCTATTGCTATCTCCAACAACCCTGTCCTTCACCAAAGAACCAAACACATTGATATCAGATATCATTTTATCAGGGACCACATTTTGAAAGGAGACATAGAACTCCACTTCATCCATACTGAATATCAGCTAGCTGATATATTCACTAAACCCTTGGATGAACCCACCTTCAGGAGACTGAAAGCTGAATTGGGAATGCTTGATATTGAAAGTCAGCAACTTGATAACCAATCCTAATCTCAGCAGTTCTCTCTGAAAAAAATTCATGAATAAAATCCCCAAAATCACATCTTTTCACTGAATGAGTAAGACTCATTCAGGGTCCCTGACAATGGATAAAGAGCATTGAATGAGTAACTAAATGCTCTAAGTATTTTGGTTACTTATTATCCTAGGTTGGTAAACACACCAATTTAATATAGGAATATATGTCTCAAAACTTTTGTTATCCATGTCATGGGTCCCTACCAACCTTACCTCATCCCACTTGACATTTAATGCCCTCTCTCACAACAAATATCCCTAGGATATTTCAACTCTGCAAATGCACTTTTACTGTGCACTGCAACTGTTCTCTTGAAAAACGAGAAAAACTGCGGGCAATGGAGTGGGTGCATTTAATGAGGAAAATGAAAATTTTTTAAAAATAACTTTAGAAATCCTAATATGTGCAAAAATTACCCCTTCACCACTCTATAAATACACCTTCTCAAAAACACAAAAACACACACACAAATTGTTTTCTGCAATCAAACTCTGTCAAAATACTTTCAAAATCAAGAAACAATTGTGTGTTCTTTGTTTTGAAACTGGTTTAAGCAAAAACTCATTCATCTTTGCAAACAACATTCAAAGTTTTTCATCACATCTCAAACTTTCAAACAGATTTTACCCTCTTTGACTTTTCTTGTCAAAATCAAAAAAACCCTAAAACGTTTTTCTGAAAATCAATGGCAAGAACTCAAAGTATTCGGTTTGCACCACAGTGGGTGGGAGGTCTTGAAAGTCTTGAATTTAAAACAAACAATGTTATAGGCAATTTTGAATACCCACATGATGTCCCAGCCTATAAGGGAATCAGGAAATTTTTAATGAACTGCCCACTGACAAAATGCCTTTACAAATTCCCCATCTATACTGTACCATAACTTCCTCAGGGAGTTTTGGGCAACACTTGTGGCCTATGACCCGACACTCTCCACTGATGAAAACGAACCAAGACCCCTCAGGGAGTTTCTCATCAGGTTTTCTATTTTAAATGAGGAACAACAACTAATTTTGGACTACAAAACATTTTGCTCTTCAACAGGGCTTGATTATAACCAGGAAAATTATGTTGCTGTAGCCACCTGTAAAATTTCACTATCATCAACCTTCGTATTAATAAACTAGATTGTTTATCAAAACTTATTTGAGCATTTTAGCATGTACGCTTCATTTTATTTCATAAAAATTTATGCAACTTCGAGTAGTCTTATTTAATCATGCCCGATATTTACTGATAACTAAAATCAGTCTCACAAGAAATTTTCTTGTCTTATGAGCCGCACGCGTACCGACACTAAATGGTTTGCAGCGGAAGAAAAGGTTTTTGGGAGTGTTACAGATTGGCATCAGAGCCTTGGTTATAGAGAACTAGGAAATTTTCAAAACCTAGACTATAACCACTTTTACAAAAACTTAATCCTATGACCGACAAATGCCTGCCTGCCAAGCTGATTGCCTCACTTATGACTCGTTGAAGTCATCTTTGATAAGATATTTGTTTTATTACTAACAACTTAGCCTCACTATTAGCTATGATTGCTTTACTTATACGTATGTTTACGTATCACTGCGCTACGCCTTCTCCCCAACATAAATGAAATATTTGTTTAACCTTTCATAACAAACTTTAAAGACATAAGGACATGTTACTGGTATAACTAAGCTAAGCATTGCAAGATCCATTGAACCTCGGGTGAATATAGACTGATCACCTATATTCAGCCAGGGACAGTGAGACATAGCTTGATCACCTATGTCTGACTCAGAGGTGGATGTTGCAATACTGAAAGTAGTTATAATAGGGGTATGTCCACTTGACCTCCTGATTGACTTCTAAAAATGGTAAAAATCTTCATGTGTGTTCATCATAAGAGTTACAAAGGATTACTCCTAAACATCACACACTGACATCACAACATTTTCTCACTACAATACTCTTCTCCTAAGTGGAACACCTTTCTCATTACTACCTCTCTAAACTGACCATTTTACACCACTACCTTACGCCTCCGCGTCTACATCTTACTAGCAACGTGCATGGAGATTTGCTTGGCAGATGATGCACACTACCTCTTCGCGCAAGGACACCACAGTGATTCATGTTGAAATGAACCACTTTACGCCACCACTTCGCGCCCTCCGTGCCTACGTCATGTATGAGATTTGCTTAGCAGATAATACATAAACCGTGAAATGTTGCATGATGCAAGTTAATGATTATATTTACCATTTAGATTTGCTTAGCAGATTATGTGCGACTAACTAAATTTTATTTACCGCACGACATTACTCTATGTCTAGATTATATTTTTGGGTCGCTACTATACTATGTCTTCTGTTTCGTATCTCATTAACTTATCGTCTTCATTGACCATTAAACCACTATTACGAAGTCGTTGCAACTCATGTCTCAATCATCCCATCCTATTATCGTTCCCTTAGCTGTTGAGATCGAAGTCACCTCATCACCCATTGCGGTAACAGTTTCACCTCTACCCCAAAACTCGTACTTAATCGATGAACCGAATTACATATCTAGCCATTCTAGGAACATCACACCTCGACAAAAAAAAAAAAAAAAAAAAAAAAAAAAAAAAAAAAAAAAAAAAAAACCTCGCTAAACACAAATAATAAACGAACTACTAAAGGATCTAAAGACATACCAAGAGTTAGCTTGCAACTCAAGCCCCTGGGAACGGATTCCTAACCTTTCACTCATTCATTTGAAATACCAACGGTCCGTCCTACTACCCTCTCATGAAATAATAAACTTTGTCGTTGTCTAACGCAAACTGCTTTCAACTATTCTACCGACTATCTCATGGTCATTTTACAAAAAGCCTTACTACTGTGCCATTAAACAAAAAAAAAATTCACAACCTTACTCATACTTCATAAACAATTATTAAAGCTTTGCTAACTATTTTCTATAGAGTAATAAACCGATTAATTACCTTACTACTAATTTATGAAACAACAAACAATTACGATATCAATTTGTAAACTATATTACAAAATTTTTCCTGCAAGTTATATTACGGTCTTATAGACTATTCTACCCTTTTGGTGAGCTGTTTTAGCCACTGTTTGATTTAAAATCATAAAACTTGGTACGCTTACCTCACAGAATATTCGCCTTTACTTTACTGACTATTATATTACCAACCTATAAACCATCTTGATATTAATTGAACTAAGAAATCTTCTATTATTTGACAAACGATAAATTATTTTCTTGTAAGCTATTTTACAAATCATTTCACGAGTTATGTTGTAATCTGAATGGTGCCTTACCAAATCCGCTCATTTCCTACCCATCAAGGAAAATGATGAAATGGAAACCCTTGCTCAACTATACCTGAAGGAAATTGTATCCCGTCATGGAGTACCAATTTCCATCATTTCTGATCGTGACAGTCGTTTTACTTCACACTTCTGGAAATCTCTTCAAAAGGCCTTAGGTACTCGTTTGGATATGAGTACCGCATATCACCCTCAAACCGATGGCCAAAGCGAAAGGACTATCCAAACCTTGGAAGACATGCTACGAGCTTGCGTGATCGACTTTGGAAAAGGTTGGGATAAACACTTACCGTTGGCGGAATTCTCTTACAACAATAGTTACCACGCTAGCATCAAGGCAGCCCCATTCGAGGCACTTTATGGTCGAAAGTGTCGATCACCTGTTTGCTGGGCCGAGGTTGGAGATGCCCAACTCACTGGACCTGAGCTTGTCCAAGAAACAACCGAAAAGATTGTGCAAATTCGTCAACGACTTCAAGCTGCTAGAGATCGACAAAAGAGTTACGCTGATGTTAGAAGGAAACCCATGGAATTTCAAATTGGTGATCGAGTCATGTTGAAAGTATCACCTTGGAAAGGAAAAGTTCGATTCGGAAAACGAGGAAAGTTACACCCTCGATACATTGGCCCTTTTAAGATTCTGGAGAGAATCGGCCCGGTTGCTTACAAACTTGATCTCCCGGAAGAACTTAGTAGAGTTCATCCTACCTTTCACGTCTCAAATCTGAAGAAATGCTTGTCGGATGAATCTCTTGTCGTCTCACTAAAAGAGATTAAACTCGATGACAAGCTCAACTTTGTCGAAGAACCAATTGAAATCATGGATAGGGAAGTCAAGCGACTTAAGCAAAGTCGCATCCCTATCGTCAAAGTTAGATGGAACTCCAAGAGAGGACCAGAGTACACGTGGGAGCGCGAAGACACCATGCGTGTTAAGTACCCACATCTCTTTGCAAATTCAACTCCGACAACCACTGTAAACTAAAATTCCGCGGACGGAATTCTCTTAAGGGGTTGGTACTGTAGCCACCTGTAAAATTTCACTATCATCAACCTTCGTATTAATAAACTAGATTGTTTATCAAAACTTATTTGAGCATTTTAGCATGTACGCTTCATTTTATTTCATAAAAATTTATGCAACTTCGAGTAGTCTTATTTAATCATGCCCGATATTTACTGATAACTGAAATCAGTCTCACAAGAAATTTTCTTGTCTTACGAGCCGCACGCGTACCGACACTAAATTAATTATGGCTAAAGTCAAATAAATATTTCTACGAGTTAGAATTAATATTTTTATTTTTATATTTTTGTTACCTTTATAAAAACACGCTAAATTATATATTATACGTTGGTCAAAAACCTCAAACCGGGACACCGTGACTCACATTTAAACTCAAACGGGACACGATATACGTAACGAAAATTTGAGGTCTTTTCCTTCCTCTCTTTTCTTGTAACCGAATGGGCTCACAAGTATTCCCACCTCAACCAAAAACTTGTAGCTACACTAACTTTGAAAACCTTGTAAGTAAAATAAACACAAGGTCCATCATATATCTATGTAAGTTGACCTTGAAACCTTAAGGAAGCAAGTTCCCCATACATCCAACTCACTTCTTGTCCTCTTTTGTCCTTGTGGCAGCCGAACACTTCACAAAACCACAAACCATTGGATTGTTTTCTCTTAATACTACCTTGAGTCTAGTAAAATCAACTTTGCATGTATCTAGGCCTACATAAACCTTTGGTCAATAACCAAAAGCTCTTCTCCTCCTTCTTCTTAAAAACCCACGAGCACAAGTTTTACTACACATTTCACTTACAAAATCTCACCAAAAACCACTAAGAGTAATTCAAAGATTTTGGTCTTGGAGGAACTTGGGTAAAAACAAGCTTAATATTTGGAAGATCTTGGGTAAACAAACTAGCATTTGGAGTTGGGTTATAAAATCTTGGGTTCTTGTCTCATCTTGGTCGACACAATCACTATTCCATTGTAAGAATCCTTGGTCTCGTTTAGCATATGTTTTCATTGAGCTTCTTATGATTTCAAACATGTTTATGCTTAACGTTTAACTAGAAAATGAATTCTTTAAAAACTTTTCTTGCTCGACATGTATATACACGTTAGATATACATGCAAAGATAACTAAGATTTGCGTTTAAAGCTTGTGTGGAAGTCTAGAACTTGTTATTACTTGTAAGCATCTCGAAAGGAATATGAGCTAGTGCTTATTTGCTTGCTTATTCGACACCCTTGTGACTTGAGACTATTTTGAGTTTTTTTCGAACTAAAAACGACTAAGAAAACTTGGATCTAAAGTATGCTTAAGTATTGGCTCGTCTTGGAAAAGTCTTCATATTAGCTTAACTAAAGCTTATTTTCGACTATATGTGTTTTATTGTTTACCCTTGGACTAAAGTTTCATGCGCATAACACAAACCATTTTTACAACTACACCCGACACTTGTTTGATAAACGAAACCATAAAGACACTTCATATTAAGTCGTAACTCCTTAATCGACCTTAAGAAAACTAACTAAACCCCTCTCGTAAGTCACACATTTGGTCTAAAAATAAACTAGTTTTTCGTTTTTCCTATCACTCGAACCCATGGTACGATGGCTACACTAAACACATGCTAAGGCTTTGCATAAACTAAAATGAGATGCAAAATGAGACTCACACTTGACTTACTGAGAAATAGAAATGGAAACCAACAAATAAGAAAAGAAGTCATGCTTTGCATGCATAAGTTTTTCGAAAATGGCTACTGTGAAGGATTCTAAAACTAACATGAAACAGTCGACGTGCACCTTAAGTAAAAACTAAACGAAGAAACATAACACAAAGAGTCCCTAGCTCAGTTGGTGGGAGCGTGGTCTC
Source organism: Chrysanthemum seticuspe (assembly GCA_019973895.1). Lineage (NCBI taxonomy): Eukaryota > Viridiplantae > Streptophyta > Magnoliopsida > Asterales > Asteraceae > Chrysanthemum > Chrysanthemum seticuspe. The sequence goes on along the minus strand of BPTQ01000002.1, from coordinate 216,792,292 downwards.
CTAACTGAGGAGGTCGTGGGTTCGAAACTGCCCCACGGCAGTTGCCCCTTTTTTCTCTTTTTGGTATAATACTTGCAACTTTCGGAATTGACACAACTAGTCCCCGAACTTCGCCCTTTTCTCAAACTGCTCAAGACCTTTTATAAACTTTGTAAAACTAATACTAACATTTCAATTTCAACCCTCTACTTTGAACCACTTAACATGCATTTTCTTAAAATACTTATAAATTTGAAACTTATATAAACCTTTACAACTTTGGACCCTCCAAGATCTACGCTTAACGCTTCCCATCCTAAAACTTCTAAAAGATAATAAACTTATATTTTCTACAAGTCTTCGTCACATAAATAAAATTTGTACATATTTCTATTTTGACAACCACATTTGTATAAACTAGAAAATATAATACTTTTCTAAAAATAATATTTTCCCGCAACTTAGATAAAATATATATTGTATATATATATACTTTTCGAAACTAAACAAAATCCAATAAATATAAGTGGATTCATAACTATTTCCGCTTTAATAAGAATACTCGAGCCAACTCTTATACGAATGTTTCGTAAACTATTCCAAGAGCCAAAGACTTATAAGCATTTCGAAACTTATTTAAACTTAACCATTGCCACATAAGCGTTATTAAACACAAACTCTCGAGAATGCTTCAACCGTTTTAAATACACTAAGTCATGAATAAAAACAATAAACTAAGACTTGCCATGCAAAATTATAGGTCGCGTGACGGTACCTCGTGCTCATACTACTTGACCTTACACTACTCGGATACCATTTGCTAAGGTGAGTTCATAGCCCCACTTTTACTCTTTTAACTATTTTATAAACTCCTTGGGGGAGAATACATGCTACTACTGCTTTTATGATCACAATTGCTTGAAAAACTGTTTGTTGTACTCTTGATATTATGACTCTGCCTAAGTTGCCAGCCAAAAGTCCCCTACATCATGAACCATTAATCACTTGCGAGTGAACGCAAATATCGTGGATAGTACTATGGGAATTGACGACCCCGACTCGGTTATCGGAAATAACCGGGGCGCACTATATTTGGTATCTCTATGTAATTGGCTATTACATCTCAGAGGGGCAATTTTATTTACTTACACCAGTAATTTAGGTGTATGCAGTTAGTTTGGTGTCATGAGCTTAGTGCAATAATATCAACTATCTTTTATGGGCGTATAACAACGTAGCCCATGGCTTATCTTAAACTCAAAAATCTTGTGATCAACTGCTTATTTACTAAACCTATGAATTCACTCAACCATTGTGTTGACTTTTTAGCATGTATTTTCAGGATGAAAAGGCGATAGCTAACTCTGGAGGCGCTTGGGCATTTGGCATGGCATGGTCATAGATGACTCTGATTTACGAATTGGGACCACATTTTGTTAATGAGCTATTTTTCCGCAACAATTCAACTTTTGTAAACTTTGTTTTACTACAATAAATGAAATATTTTACGAAAAAGCTATTATTTCTCACTTGTGTTATGATCCAACTGAGTAGCATCCCAAAAACTTTTTCTTCCGCTGCAAACCATTTTTGGGGGTGTTACAGTTGCTCACCCTGACCCAGCCATTGTTAAGGCTGAGTTAGGCAAAATTGCTTTAGATCTAATTTTTTTTGCCAGAACCCCTGTCACCAGGAATTCCTTTCCCGTGGCTTGGAAGATCATGTTCACCTTTGTGATTCAGGTTCTCGGCGAGAACCACTCATCCACTGAACATATGAATTCTATTCAGTTGATGATGGCCTATTGCCTGATGATAGGGACAAATGTCGACATAGGAGAGATCATTTATAGTGATCTTGTAACCAAGCTACAGAGCAAAAATTAGGGTGAAATATGTTTCATACCCTAGGTTTGTCTCTTGTGCTTTACAAGAGTTATTGGGTTGTAATTATACTCAGGATTTTCAACATGGCGCTTTAGCTGCCACCCTGAGTGCATCAAACTTTCAAAAGAACCCATCCTTAGTCACTGAAATTAAATTGACGGCCCATATGGTTGATGTAAACAACCAGAGGGACTCAGTGTCTCCTAACCCTGCTCCTAAAAAGAGAAAGGAGAAGTCTCAGACTGGGACTAAGACCAAACCCAAGTCTCAGGGCCCTGAGGCTTCTGGAACACAGTCCAAAAGGCACAAAAATCCCTAGACTGATAAGCCACCCAAGGGAGACCAAGCAACATCTACCCCGGTGACAACGAAGGACACTGATATATCACATTCAATGCCCTTGGTCCCAACTACTACTCCAAAAGATCAAGAGGGAAACATACAACCCGCTGGTAGGGGAGCGCCTTCCACTAAGTCCGATGAGGACATTTGTCAATCACAGCTTTTGTCTATGGGCACAACCATTAATCCCAAAGACTCAGGGGGAAACATACAACCCAATGATAGGGATCTCACTGCCACGCTCCCTAAGGATAGTAATGGGAATCTCCCACCAGTGCTTGAAGGGGCACAGAGGGACAAAGACTCAGAGGGACAAAAACCCCCCGCTGATATGGAACTCATCACCAATCCTGACTCCAGAGAAGGCACTGGGAAATACCCATCAGTGTCTGAGGGGTCCTTGGGGGACAAAGACTCAGAGGGACAAAAACCACCCGCTGTTACGGAACCCACAACCCCTCATATCTTCTTAGTGTTGCTGATGTTCATGCCATACTGATGTCTGATGAAGAGGTTAATGATGACAGTGAGGAGGAAGTATTTGCTGCTGGTGAAGAAATGGACGTTGATGTTCAACCACATGAACAAGAACATCATCCTGATCCAAAAGAGCCTAAAGAGTCACCATTTCAGCCTGAAGATGACTCATCTAACTCTTCAGCATCTTCCTGCCCTGAGGAATTGAAGAAATATGATAATGTTCTTCCTCTCACTGAAAGACAACTGGTGATGTGGCTAAGGAGAGCAACTCAGAGGCTGTATTCAGGTGTTACTGATAGTCTATGGGATCAACATGTTGAAGCTGCTGCAAGTTACGCTGATCTCAAAGCTGAAGTGGTTTTAAATTTTGAAGATAATGATGAACACAGGGAACTCATTTATCAACATCTTGACAAGCTGGATGACCATATGAATAAATTCCTTAAAACCTTTTAGGATGCTCACACCAAGCTTGATGAAATCAAAGATTTAGTCAAGGAAGACCCTGCACTAAACACTAAAGTTCTTGAGGCTACGGAAACTTATATGAACAACTCTTCCAGCCATACTAAACTGATCACTATGCTCAACAACTCCAATGTCCAGGCTCTTACCTCTTTAGTTCAGGCTATTCAGTCCACATTGGGCTCTTTGGATGCACAAGTTACTGATCTGGATAAATCATCATCTTCTATGGCCTGGAATCTCGGGCCTAGAATGACTGCTCTGGAATTATCTCAAACCACTCTTGGAGAGAAAGTCACAAGCCTTCAACAAGACACATCAGAGATCAAGTCCATGGTTTCTGAGATTTATCAGGCTTTTAAGGGTCAGACGGTTACCTCAGTACCTCCATCAACTCTTGCTATCACTGAAGCTCCAGCAACAGTTGAGGGGGAGAGATCAACTGAAGAGACTCCTTTTCACACTAAGGGGGAGCCAACTCAAGCATTTTCTGCAGAGCCCATCTCCTAAATTCCACCAACAACATCAGTAACAACAACAATAACACCAGTGACAACAACAACAACATCTACATCTTCATCAGTCCCTCCTCAGGACAAGGGCAAGAGCATCATGATTACACCAGAGCCTGTCAAGATTCCTTTTGTAACAGGCAACAAAAAGTACATGCTCAGTCCTGAACAGTTAAGCGCCTATCTTGAGAAGGAAGAGAAACTCAAGAAATAGGCCGAGGAAGAACAAAAAAGCAAAGCTGCCTTGGTCAAGGTGGTTCATGAAGAGGCTAACAAGTTAGGGATCGATCCTAAGAAGCTGGAAAAAGGACAAGCTGGACTGAAGTTCAAAGCAGCTCAGGATGCTGAGATGGCAGCCCTAAGAAAGAAAAGTAATGAAAAGAACAGAAAGGCTATTGAGCTAAGAAAAGAAAGGATCGATCACTACAACTAGACCATGTCAAGCAGGAGAGCCCCTGAGTCTATCACAGATGTTTACATCATCCCCAAATCTAAGCCAGTTGCAATGAATGTCTACAGGGGAGTGGACAAGAGGGACTTTGAGGTTCATGATCCTTTAAAATTCACTGACTTCGGGATCACTGAATTAGATGAACTTGGTCCCATTCTTGAGAAGAAGAAAAATTTGGTTGTCAAAGACTTGATGAAAGCTCTGAGTAGAAGATATGAAAGACTGAGGGATGCGCCCACTGAGCTTAGAATTCAATCTGCTCTCCCTGAAGCTCAAGGCACTCAACCTCAATCATCCCAAAGAAAAAGAAAAAGAGTTGAATCTGAGCCTGAAGCCAAGGTCCCTGTATTTGATTGCAATTGAGAACTACCTGAAGGGGTGAAGTTTGTAAACAACATGGTTATAGAAGAGCCTGAAAGAGGAATCTTCTTCATTGATGTCTATGGAAACCCATCATTCCAAAGATGGAGCGATATTGATCAGGCTGGCGTGGCTACAATGGTAAGTTATTTAACAGTGGCTTATTAAATCTAGTCCCCTAAAAACATCAGGTTCTACACTAACCTGAATGCAAAAATAAGAGAGCATCCTAACAAAGTAATTCTCCTATCAAAGAAGCCAAAGCTTGAAGCACTGGGTATCCATATTGTATGACATCATTATCACTTTATCTTTTGTACTAGTTGTTAAGAACTTTTAATATCTATTAATAAACGATGTATGTTTTGTTAAGATCAGTGTTCCTTATTATGCTTACTAGTACATTCATTGTAAGAAGAAGTCTCTTGCTCACTTACACTGATCAAAACACTTAGGCTATTTGTATATCTAAATAGGGGGAGAATCTTGGGTTTAGTGAATACCCAAACTCCTAAATTCTAGGATTTGAATAGAAAATACTCTAAGTGTTTATAACCTTAAACACTAACAAGTCACTGAGCGTACAGCCACTCAGTGAGTCATCTTCAGGATACTCAGTACGAGACTAAGAGGAAAAGTCTCTCCACTCAGTGAGGCGGAACTCAAGGGGTGAAGACTGAGTCAAGAAGAAGATGGTGGATTCAGTGAGTGATGACAGTAACTCACTGAATCCCAAAACTCCTCACCAACTATTACCACTGAAAACAAGACTGAAGGCTAAGAAGACTGAAGAATGGGCGGGACAAGGCGGGATAAGTTTGAATAGATAAGACGAAGTCCCTATCAACACAAAGTAAAACTTTCCCTGAAACGCTAACAACCAGGATCAGTGTCATCACTGACAAGAAGAAAGCATCCTTGTATCTTACCCAATATAGCCTTTGTAAACAGAGACAAAATACATAAGTATTTTGTCTTCTATAACCGTGTCAGTTTTTCCTCTAAGATAGAGTCAAAAATCATACTTGTATAAATAGTCATAAGGTAGGAGTGAAAGATTAAGCTTGTGCATTAACTGTGAAAAACACACACAAGCATCTTTCACTCCCCAAAATACGACTATGTCCCTGAGATAGCTCAGTGGTACCTGAATAGTTGTGCTTAGATATAGACTAAGCTTAGTGAGGAGTCACACCCATACTTGTCATTTCAATCCCATGTACTGTTCCACAAGTACTTGGGTAATGTATTCTTTTTGATTCGTTTTAATAAAGAATATAAACGTTGGAAAAATCCTGTGTGTTTTATCTTGTTAAAACTGAATTTTAAACTGCTTTACTGCAGTCATGATTCACAATTAGTATTAATAACTGTTTTAGCTATTTGTGAAACGGGAACAACAATATTCTTTAATTCCTATTGCGGGTTGGTCAGTCTCACGTCTATAAGCTACCCTAAGTGAGTGATGCTTGTCTGAATGTCAATAACCCACCCAATAACTAACACACAATAAATACCCATCATAGTTAATAACCTAAGGCATAAGCATTAACTAGACATGTTTTAGTGGGCATTCAATCTAAGATATATATATAGCCAGTTTTCCAACTCTCAACACACACACTATCAACAAGTGACAATAGATCAAGTAATTAGCAGCTAAGTTTCATGTTATCCTAAGTAAATGCTAACTAGTTTAACCCATCATAGCAATGGAGAAACAACTAATAAACATAGTCAAGAAATTAAAGACATACATGATTGATTGTTTGATGATAGAACTTATCTCAACAATACATAAGGTCTTCAATGGCCAAAAAAAAGCCTAAAACATTAATAAAAACGACTAAGAGTCGGGTACAAAATCTCCTCAAAAGTTCCACACACAATAATACAAAATATGTGTTTGTATATATAGAAAACTAATGGTGACGACGTCAAGTGAGGCTTGTGACGTTGTCAGCTCGTTGTCCAATTAGGGTATGGTTACTCCACTACCATATGTGACAGCGTCACCTTCGGGGTTTTGAGTCGTATTGATCTTTTAACGCCGTCAGCTAGGCCGTCTCCAAACTCTGAACCGTCACAAAACATGGCAATACATACCAAAAGGTTCGAAGAAGGATAATGAGTGAAGATCTGCCCCAGCCAAGTCGTCGACCGCTGCGGTACCTGAACTGAATGCTCTGAGGTTGAAAGGCAAGTAGATAAGCGGATTCCTACCTGTATTTTTATTGTCTCGATTCGTCCACTGCTGCTACTGATAATGGAAAAGGTTATGAAGTTGACTTCTTTGCCTTCTTGAAGGTGGTTGGGCATTAACCAACACAACAGTGAAACCCGATCCAGCTTTCACTCCCTCCGCTTCCACAGGGCCCTCACTTCCTCACTCAACTCACTCAGACGCTCGCCTCACGTCACTTCGCTCGCCTTGGGAGGAAGGCTACTGACGGTAGCGAATCTCAGAATACGAATAAGATCAGAAAGGCCATCAATGGCTTCCGTGAGAGCAAAGCCTAAAATGGCATAACCAAACAATTTAGTATCCAATTACGGATTCTGTGCTACTAAATGGATCAACGAACTGAATATCTTTCCAATTCTGACTGCAACTCCAGCTAAAGCAATTGTAGTAGTTCCAGCACCGATGACTATTGTTGCTGTCTTCTTTTTGGCAGTGGGATAGGGAAACTGTGAGGACTGAACTTTCACTTTCTTAGATTCGTTCCCATGGTCCGATCCTTCCCAGTAATTTTTGGGCACATTTGGCGACCATGTCACAAATGCCAGTCACGTTGTTGAATTTATCATTTTTTTCGGTCTTCTTCCAATCGAGCCCAAAACTTATACCCTTTCAGCATTTGCTCTCTCAAGTACCTAAAACTTAAAAATATAATAATAAAAAAAATAATAAAAAAATAGGACAATTAATGATTAAAAGTAAACGAGTTTAGAGGCTAAATGACTATTAAAAAGTGTATGAAATTACACCATTCAATTAGTAACTAAAATCTTGATTTATGATGGTTATATTGTAAAAAGGATTTGAAGTATATATAAGTAGGTATTGTTTGGGTTTTCCAACTGAATAATTGAATAAAACTTTTTATGAGAGTTTGATGTTTATAGATAAACAATGGATATGTGTAGGTGTAGTTGTGTGTGATTTTGTTAAGAAAAATAGGAAAGAAAAATGTGTGCGGGCGCTATTACATCTCACTTAACAAAGGACTTTTTTATTAGTTTTTCATATGGATAGTAACCTATTAATTTCGAGATTGTGTGTATAATGATGGATTTGTTTGGAATTTGTTGGTTTTGAAGATGAGGAATTTGTTGATATTGATTTTTCTAATTAGTGATTTTTGGATGACAACTGTGTTGTTGTTGATTATGGTTAAAAGAGTGTTTTGTATGTGTTTTTTATAAATATGGTAAGTTAGCATGAATGAGGATGTATGATAAGTTTGTATGTAAATAAAAATTCAAAGTGAAAAGTAACTGAGGTTGAAGGTGAGGGTATTTTAGTCATTTGAGTTTGAGAAAAGAACGAAAGTTAACCTAACTTTTTCTCACAAGGATGCCGCCTGTATTTTCAAAAGATCAGGGATGAAACATGCAATTTGAGCAAACCAAAAGGACAATTTTTGCAATTTACTCATGTTTTTATTTAAATGTGTTGTTTTATTAAACTAGATGAGTGCCCGCTATTGGGATTTTATAATCATGTTAACCATTTAACACTACGAGTACGCAGCGGAATATGGATCTCGTTTAAGCAATTAGATTAACACGTATAATAAACAAATGAATATAAAAGGAAACAAGAAAACTAACCCTCGTAGTTACCCGCAAGTAAACAACAAGAAACCAAGTAATCAAAGCGATTACCTCTACGAGTGCTCACACAAACACGTAACCCGAATACGCCCGATATGCTAGTCGTGTCACGTTTAACCAAAACAACCCTTGTATAACTCAAAACCCTCAAACCAAAACAAAACACCTTGCTGTTACTTGTGTCTGAGATCAAACAAACCAAAGAACCAAACACACCCTTGTTGTCCGAGATCTGCCAACAAACCCGAGAACCAAACTGCCCCTTTGTCCGATATCGGATAAAAGGGACTTGGTCCGTTTTCTCTTCTTCCGCGATCACAACAACCAAACACCTTTGGAATAGCTTCTGTTCGACCAGGAACTCACCAATAAACAATAACTACTAACCCTTGAACATAATTGGATCGTATAGATGCAATTAGGGTTTCGAACGAACAAACCATAATCAGATAAAACTTTCGACTGGATTGAGCACAAAAGGTGGTTATGGATCGATTAGAACTTGTTGTCAATTGGAGTGTATATGTCGTGTGGAATTGAACTAGGGTGAGGGGTATATAAAGCCTCAAAACCCACATTCCATATTCAAACTTGGTCACCAAGTCATCCCACATTCCATATTCAATTACAATTCTCCTAGGCCTAAACCCATTCCCACCGCCCCTCTATGGAAACCGGCCATTGGGCTTGATGAGGTGTTATCGAGTCTAGTTCATAATGGGTCAAAGTTTGAACATATAAACGTTTAACGTATTCTTGTGTTTCACGTGTGTGCCCCCAATAGGGTTACACACCTTTAGCGTATTTAGCTAATCCAACTACCACATTCCAACACCCGCGCCTAACGACAACGATTTCTAGTTTTCAACAAAAATACAAGGTGAATGTTTTTTTTTTAGTGCTCGGGTATCCTCTTTGAGGAACTGTTCCTCTTATGGAATAGTTGAATAGCACCGACAATGAAACACTAACAATAAATCGCAAGTACACCAATAAAGCATTTACCTACAATACATAATAGATTGTCGAATCTATTCAAAACATCAAAGAAAGTGTAACTTTTAAATCTAAGATATTGAAAATAAATAGTAATATTTTCTAGCAGAAAACTACCTCAAACTAAATATTACTCCCATTATCATCAAATATTACCCCAAACACCCTTTTTAAAATAAAGTTCAAGAACATAAACAATTCAAGATCATTACTAACATTCAATTACCTGATTAAAAAAACATACACAAAATGCTTAAAAAAGTCATTGGCCTCGGTTATGAACATCATGTGTCTCATTTCTCTTCGAAAAGATGTTTAAAAAATAATAATCAGCCTCCAATATGTTATATTCCAGTCAAATATTCAACCAGATTTCAAAAGAATTACCTTGAAGATCTACTCTGTATCAAACACTATGACCATTAAAGATATTAGAAGCAGACAAACAAACACCGTATCTAAAGTGAACCTCACGACATCGACAAAGATACAAAACGAAAACCACCAAACCAACCAACGGATTCGAGTTTCTCAAGTATCACCACCACAACATATCTGGAATCATCAGTAAGATTTAAACTTTGTAAAAAACTTTGACACAAAATTTACACATAAACTTTTAAACATAGTCCCCCCCCCCTCTCTCTCTCTCTCTCTCTTTTGAACATAGTTACCAACAGGAAACCAAACATAACTTCATTAGAATATTTGGTCATTATTGCCTCGTAAATGTATAAGAGCACCCGATGTGAAGGTTTTTATACCTCCTCGTGCCAAATAGGCACCTTTGTTATGGCTCTTCATGACACCGCCCCCTTGTTATAGCTTGCCATCCAAACCCTCGTCGTCTGCACGACGAGGGTAATTTGTCATTTTTTTATTATTTTTTTTTTTTTTGTAAATATGTAATGTTTTTATAAGTGGTGGGCTTCAAATAAGTAAGTTGAGGTTAGTTGTGAATGAGGAGGGTTAGTTGTGAAGATTTGTTAAAGTGAAGTGGCACCCCGTGGGCCTCGAATGAGTAAGTTGAGTATGTCATGGCACCTAGTGCTCTAACAACCCATTAAATTATTTCCTTTATAAGAATAATTTAACTTTTTAAATGTTGCCCATATATATTTCGTTTCCTTTATAAGATAGTTTCAACTTTTTAAATGTTTCAAATTTTCAACATTGACCATTTTTCAACATTCAACAATTCAAATTTGACCATTTTTCATTTTTATGTAGTAGAGATAATAACTTTTTTTTAATTAAAATTACGGTGCACAGGAGTACTTGAATTATGGAGATAGACAATTGTTTTGGTAAAGATATAGGTTATGTGTTATAAAAGAAAAATTCTGAGGTGCCTATCGCTTTTTTTGGAATAAGACGGGCTCACGCCGCACCTTGTCCTAAACCTTTAACAAGAAAACAGTGAAGTGTAAGCCTGTAAGGTGATCATGTTTGAGTCATAAGTGACTTGAATAAGGGAAAGATATTTATAGATAGATCATTGCGAGTAACCACCATTTCAGAAGAAACTTCACCTTTTACTCAAAATGAACCATCATCAATGATCAAACCTTAATATAAAAGTCAAACAAACACATACCCCTAAACCCCACACCATTGTCACCCTCACAGCAAAACCATTATGACTCACCACCACCCATACACCTTCCCAACCACCACCTCCACTATCCTACCAGACCCACACACCTTCTTCTCTCATGACCTCCAACCACCACTCCCAACCAACTCTTTCTTCCAAAACTCTTTCTTACTTTTCCGTTTGTTTTCATACGTTTTCGTCCGTTTTGTTACATTTTCATTCGTTTTCATATGTTTTCGTTCATTTTCATCTGTTTTTTTCGTTTTCGTCCATTTTTCATATGTTTTCATTCGTTTTCAGACGTGTTTTTACACTTTCATACGTATTCGTCCGTTTTTTTAACGTTTTCATCCGTTTTCGTCCATTTTCATATGTTTCTGAATATTAAGTGATGTTCTTAATATCACAAGTGATATTATGTGATATTCAGAATATCACTTGTGATTTTCTAAATATCACTTGTGATTTTCATGTTAGAAAACATTAGCTGAAAATCACTTGTGATATTCTGAATATCACAGAATATCACTGATAAGGTTTTAAAATGTACCATTTTGAGGGGTCGTTTAAGCCCTTATTTGATAACTTTTGTATCCGTTATTACTTAATATCATTCCTTTTCACTTTTTAGGTCTCTTGAAGGCAAATTGCTGGAATGGCACTTATTTGGACGAAAAGGCGCAGATATACGAAGAAAATGGCCAAAGTCAAGAATCGAGACACTCAAGCTGCTGAAACACAAGGGGACGGCGTCAGGTGTTATCTGTGACGCCGTCGGAGCATATGTTGTGACGATACAGTAGCCAAATTGCTTATTTACAAGTGACGGTGTCAGGCTTTAAAAGAGTAGGTCGTCGCAACTCAAACGGCCTAGATTTGATCCAGACGGCGTCAGAGACTAAAGGGGACGGTGTCACAAGCATAAGGTGACGTCGTCGCAAGACTAACGTGGCCAAGACAAAACTCTAATAATGGTGACCCGAAGGTGTCACAAATTAAAAGGCGACGCCGTCGCAAATGTAATCTTATATATAGAATCCGAATTTTTTAGTTTTCGGTGTGTAGTCTTTTGGAGTAAAAACCTAAATCGAACCAAGGCTATCTTGTACAGTATTTTAGGGTTCCAAACCTTATCTTACATCAAGATAAGTGTTTTACTTCATTAATTCAATTATGTCTTCAATTATTTGTATGTATGCTTGCATGTTTTCCATGTCCGGCTAATTTACTTGTGTGTTTGCTTAGGGAATATGAAACTTAACTATTGAATATTGATTGGTTGTCTCTTATCTTAATTGTTAATGATCTAGTAATGCGATAGGTCATTCGTTGTGTAGTTAATGCTTGATTAATCTTTGTGAACCTTTGACTATAACACCTAGAGTAGTTGTAGGCTAAACCATCCAAAGAGTACCTTAGAGTTAGAGTTTATAAATCCTAGAGATTTTGTAGACGAGACCCTTTGTTAGTTTAAAGAGTTAGGGATAAACGCATACCCTACGACCTTAGACACACAACGCAATTAAGAATAAGGACGTGACAATTCAACCATCAATAGGAGATAATTAAGGAGTAATAAAACCTAAGTAAACACATCTTTAAACCATCATACAAGCACACAATAATTAGACATAGACTACCCTCACCTTAGTTAATTAGATAATTAGATAGTAGAGTAATCGGTAGAAATACCAACCCCCCAAATCCAAACCCCGAGATTCGTTCCTTTCCATTTCCTAAAAAATATAAAAAAATAAAAAATAATCTTCCTCAATCCCAACCTTAGCGTAGTAACCTCTCACTAGCATTCCTAATCCCCTAGAGAACGATATCAATTCCCGTGGCTTACCCTAATACTACACTACAATGATTAGGTTCACTGCCTAGGGTGTTGAAAAACTTGCTCGACGAAAAGGAAGTTCCTTTGACCCCGAACGACGCGTGCAGCGTTATCAAGTTTTTGGCGCCGCTGCCGGGGAATAGAATAGCTAGTTAGGAGTTCACTTCACTTAGGTTTATTTGCTTGATTCCTATCAAGTAAATGTTTTCTCAATTTTAGCTTCCTCGTAGTCTATCCCCCTTCTTCGTGACCTTCGTTTGTAAAACTCCGTCACTTTTCATCATGGAAGGTGATAACCCACCACCATTCATCAACCTACCACCAAATGACCCGCCAAGAGGCCGTGCTCTTGGTGAATACGCGAGACCAAGCCACCTAGGCTACAAGAACACCATTGAGCTTCCCGATCAAGCCCAAACTAGGGCCCTGTGATCCGACACCATCCGGTTGGTGCAAAACGGAAGTGCATTCCATGGACTTCGTTCCGAATATCCTAATCAGCATCTTAAGGATTTCCTTAAAATTGTCGATTCCATCGACCTCGATGCTACTACTCGGGAGACTACGCGCTTGCGTCTCTTCCAATTCTCTCTACGGGACCAAGCTAGTAATTGGCTTGAGCGACTTCCCGCCGGCTCCATCTCAAGTTGGGATGATCTCACCTCTCGCTTCCTTGCTCAATTTTTCCCACCGGGGAGAACCACTAAGCTTAGGAATGACATCTTGATGTTCCAACAACGTCAAGGTGAATCTCTCTACGAAGCATGGACTTGATTCAAGGACTTACTTCATAAAGTCCCTCATCACGTCATTGATCTTTGGCTCCAAGTCCAACTTTTCTATGATCATGTCAACTTCCCCACCAAGCGATCCATTGACCAAGTGTTGAAACAGACACAGACCCTGATAGATCTTGAGCTCGTGGATCGTTATATATGCCTATGTAATCACAAGCACAATAAAAGACAATCTCTACTACTAATGTTTATCAGCGGAATATAAACACAAGTAACAAATAACTAAGAACTTCTTGATCCTCTATGGATCTTTATATTAACTAAAACTGAGTTTTTCCAATCGGTACATAAACCTTTCTAATGTGTTCCTTTTATAGATAAGGAACCCTAAACAATATCGCTAAACCGTTTTCCAAGAAACGTATAATCATAAAACTAAATAAGATATACACAATCACTTCCTAATAAAGCTCATGTATATCCACACTAAATAAACTAAACACGGAATAAACACTTCCGCAGAATAAAACTAATCACTATTATTCTTCAGCAGAATAAGTCTTCGGCAGAATCCACTTCACTTCAGTAGAAACGCTTCGGCATTAAGTTCAGCATAATCAGACTTTCACATAATTCCCAACAATCCTCCCCTAAACTGGAATTTGACTGGTTAAGTTCCAGTTTCTTGATAGATCTTACAGCACCAGAGGATTGGACACGAACAACAGCAACAGCAAAGAATCCAAAGAACATCTCTATGATGAATAAACTCTGAAACTCCATATCTTTGCAGCAACAAATGACAAAAGGTACATCAAAACAGATTAGTTTCATACTATTCTCATCACATCCAGGTGTGTTAACTCCTGTGAGAGGTGAATCATTGAAAATAAATGGATTTGATGTCTCTTTACCAATAGCCATCACTACTGGAGTAGCCATATGTTTCAGTTCGTAAACTATGGTACACTGATAACCATCTGATTTATGGGCAAATCAGCAACCATATAAACGGATTTGAAATGTCTTTACCTGTAGCCGTTTGCTCAGGACTAGTCAATTCTTAGAATTGGTGAATTGAGAACCAAATATGGAATGCCACTGCCTTTACCACAAGCCATATACAAGTGGGCTAGCCAATTCTTGGATTCCAAACAGGAATAAACCATGGTGAATTGAAAACCATACAACACTCAGCAATAAAGCATAGGTGGTTGCATACCCTATGATTTTTAGCAAATCATTACAGCTATCAACAGATTTGATGTGTCTTTACCAAAGCTGTACCCTTTGGACTAGCTAACTCTGTGACATACTCAAAGTATATCAGGTGAGTCAATAACCAAAAATTATACAACAAACCTGCAAGAAAAGTTAGATAAAACCAAAAGCATTTTTTTTTTTTTTTTTTTTTT